>CM061751.1:128607157-129286713 GCA_030979885.1 Lolium multiflorum
ACTAGCTAGGACACGAGAAATACTTTTAGTTTCAGCTGAGATGTCTCCCTTTCCTAGCATGTTAATTTATCACAAAATATGACCCTTAGCCTTCTTAGGTCAGAAAATGCAATCACGAAACAGTCAAATGTTTTCGAGTAAAAACCATATACCTAAAAACGGAACAAAAATGAATGGAGTAATCTAACCATTTCGTGTGAAGGATGTATACATTCTTGTTGCAGCACCAAGGATGCACGAGTTAGGTTCTTTGGCCAACGGCTCAATTTGTTTCTAGTACTACCTCCATCCCAAAGCTTAAGGCCTATTTTTTTCAGAAAGTCAACTATGTTAAGTTTGACCAAGTTTTTATCAAAAGTTATTAACATGAAAAGTACAAAATCAATATCATTAGATAGATAATGAAATATATTTTCATATGATATCTACAAAATATCATAGATTCTTCTAAAAGTTTGGTCAAACTTTACTTCATTTGATTTTTCAAAAAAAATATAAGCATTAAGCCTTGGGGTGGAGGTAGTACATGTTAAGATACCAGGGTCTGAAATTAGGTTATCACATAATATCTGATAAGAATGTATGTATGTGGGCGTCTGATTCCGAATTGCTATAGGAGTTATGCATCCACGCCCTTTATAAACCTTCCCGTGATCACAAAAATATTTCCATTAAAAACATAAAGCACAGGATACATATATTCTACCTCTTCTCCCATGATTTCTCCACTAACAGAGAAAAGAGAATAAAAATGTGTTTGTAAGAAAAACGTTTCTTAGTAAAAAAAAAGATCAGCCAAAAAAGATTGCCTTTGTTTCGGAAGAAAAACGTGACATCAGTTTGGAAGAAAAGTGAATGATGGTTCTGTGCGCGATGCATGCAGGAGATTTTTATTTATGGAGTTCATTATGCCACTCTTTTTTATTTCATCTGTGATACTTGTATACATCGGAAGTATGTAACTGAAATATAAGGCCATTTACAATGTAAGATTTTTAAAGAAGTTCTTAGAAAATAAATCAAGGTTTTCCTTAAGCACTAGTGCTTATTTGTATAGGAGAGATGTCTCTTGTATAAATAAGCACCATTGCTTAAAAAATCAGATTATTTTGATCAGAACTTTTCTAAACATCTCCCATTGTACATGCCCTAAATGTGAGCTATGGGGGAGAAATCCATTTGGAGCAGAAGACGATTGGAGGAAGATCTGTTCGGCGTGCATGTGTGGCGTGTTCAGCGTTGTACTAGTATCACGGTCAAAGGAGTACACCGTTGGTTCTGCGCATATGCCTGAAGTGAAGTCCCCATATATAAGCTCTTACTCGGTCCTTTTTTTATTTAGTTTGCATTTTAGGTTTAGTTAAAATCAAACTTTGCAAAGTTTGATAAAAAATGTAAAAAAGTAGACATATATTATGAAAATATGTTTCATGAAGGTTCTGATACGATAGATTTTATATTCTAAATGTTGATATTTTTTATACATATTCAATCAAAGATTACAAAGTTTGACTTTGATTAAGCTCAAAATGCAAAGTAACTGCGAATAGAGAGAGTAATTAGTTTGCTTACAAAGTAAGTCATTTCGGCCACAAGTGCAAGTTAATTAACTAGCTAGGATATGAGAAACTGAATTACGCGCTTTGGCAGGATGAAAAACACTACGTACGGGGATGCTGCCTCTTCATAGAATTGTGCCTTAATCTTCCTAGTTGCAGTGCCACAAGAGCAATATAGTATACTTTTCGTTTCAGTTGAGCTGTCTCATTTCCTAGCTTATTAATATATCACAAAAATATGTGTAGCCTTCTTAGGTCATCATCCCCAACGAGTCAATATTTTCTAAGAACCATACCTGAAAAGTAAGAAAAAGCACAAGAGAGAATAAAAATGTCTTCTATAGAAAACAAACCGGCAGGGCAAGAAACTAATCATGCATGTAGCATCATGCCAAAAGAAAATAAAAATGGGCTAGGCATGTACTCTAGCTAGATTTGACGAATGACTTCTCACCAGCTCTTTGGAGTGCTAACACAAAACATGACGTCGGTCTAACACTGTGTATTTAGTGGAAGAGGTGTACAGGGGAAACGATCAGGACTCTATGTGATGCACGACGGGAAAAAATATTGATAGAATTCGTTATGACATTTTTCATTCCGTCTTTAATAGTTGTGTACGCTTTCTTTTTTAGATGTAAATATGATCTATTGGAAATCCAGTTGCAGCCGAGGATAGTTGGATCAAAATCGAGTCGGTAGGGAGGTAGCACGGTGAGTGTCGGCGCTGGGGTAGTTTGCTGGCAGATCAGGCTGATAGAGAAGAGTGATCGAAGGTGGTGGCTAACCTACTACCGAATGTAATGGCAGAGCCAACGGCCAAGTAAACGGAGATGATTGTCTCTATAACAACAAACGAGTTTTTTTGTGGGCGCCAATACAAGGGCTACATTGTTGCCATATTTCCAGAGAAAAATATCCACTGGAAACCGATGAAAACCGAGTGAAACTATACTAAAATTATCAAAAACATATAATATGTCGGTGAGGCGGTGGTTTCCCAACTTCTAAAATTTCAATTTTATAATCAAATTTAATTGAGGCGTATGGAAGCAAATTTAATAATTTATAGTGACAGATAATACAATATCAATATGCATGCATAATGTATTTTTCTTAGGTCTCTAACAAATAAGAGTTTGAACTTTAAATTTCACAAGTTTGTAGAACATCAATTTTCTTCCTTCAAAAAAATATACTTTCTAACATACTACTTTTTTGAGAACACATGTGCTTGCAGAATGTGATGTGCCTGTTTTAGTATCATATAGCCAGAAGTCATGCATGTATGATGTATCTGAAGTTGCTGAAATAAATAAGTGGATGATATTAGTCATGAATTCCAAACTTTGCAAAAACCAACTAAATTGGTGCATGACCTCAGTTCAAGCGGTGCTACTATGAACAAAATTGAAATGTCAATCTTGTTGTATTGATTCCATTTGCAGGATCGATGCTCCCGGATCATATTCCCTGTTGGATGAGAACGCACTTTTGTGCTAGCTTGTCAAACTCACACAACAGTTGGATATGCTTGGCAGTGAGAGTAGCTTTTAGGCACGTTCTCGGAGGGGAAGCCACACCGAATAAAGGTCCAGGAAAGGAATGGAAGCATCCTTTTCTGCACGAGCTAGCTACTATCGATCTCGCTGGGTGCGATTTCCTGTCGCTCGATCATGCATGTGTGATGTCTGATGATCATGCATGCTGGAGATGATCATCTTTATTTTGTTTGAGAAATGATCATCTCATAAGAAAGTTTTCTTTGTCACTGCACTCCAGTCTCCCGATCCTTACATGGTCTCATTAATAACTGTACGCAGGGATTCGACAGTTCGATTTTGTTTTAGCTTGGCCCTGATCGAAAGCATGCAACTGAACCCGACTTCGCATGCACCCTGTACTGATCTCATGTGACATACGCATACTATGTCGTCCATCTCAAACAGACGAAAGGATAATAGCCGTAATTAACCTGATGAGGTGACACGCATAAGGGATAACATGAGCATGGACACACCGGCCACGGCAGCTCACGTGGGACGTGGCCTAGCTGTTGCTGTACAAAAAGTCTTTTAAGAGCGTCGAAGGTGTCTACTGGCTTGGTCACCCATGGTCCCTTCCGGGCATTCATGCACCCCAATTATTGGAAGCTTGAAGTTACAGAGAGCATGCATGCAGACCTACCAGATTTTAGGTCAATTATCCTACCGAGAAGCACACATGTTGCAAACTTTGGACAGTCAGTCAAAAGCAGTGAACTCTGGTGTATTCATGAATGAACTGAAATACTGAATGGTTCGTGGAATCCAAAGGTTGTCTGGGCCAACGCCCTAGTATTGTCGCTAGTCCTAGCTTGTACCACTAATTGCAACTATCCTTAGTCGCTCCAAAATGGCATTTCGTCATTTCTACACCTTGCAACTATCCTCGTTAGCGATTGTCTTCATATTTGAAAAGGTCTTCTTGGCAAGGAAGATTATGAAAACTGAGGTGCGCAACCAGATGTTCACAACGGCCTATTGATTAATTGATGATGTGCTACATTGGATCAAGAATATTCAAATGCCTTAATGGATAAAAAGTACGGAATATATTCCAAAAAAGTTATATACATTGCCATTGCCTAGGACCTCTGTAGGTCATTCAAGCTTAATTATTGGCATGTTTTCAGCTTCTACTGATATTTAAATATGTTTCTATTTCTGTTGAACTAAGTCATTATATTAGAATCATATCAAGTATTCATGTCCCAGGTCTCTTTTTTAGTCACTGCATCATTTTTAAGAGTTTGCCCTAACTCAAATTATTTTCACCCTTCGCCATTGGATCTACGGCCAATGCAACCATTCTCACAGAATTACTACACACTGTGGAATGAAAATATTGTGAGCATATTTCTTGATTAGAGGAAACACGGGAGAGATAAGAGTGATATATGGAACTATAACTTCAAAATCTATATTCCATATGAATGCGCTGCTAATTCCGAATTTCATTTGGAATTATGGATCCACGCCCTATGTCAACCTACCCGTGATCACAAAAATACATTCATACAAAAACTAAGGGCATCTCCAGTGGCCCGACTTTCTAGTCATCTAAAGTGATCGGTTCGTCCATTTGGGCCGGTCCGCCGCAAGGAAATCAGCTAAATAGGTCCAAGGAAAAAAATGTTCATTTCGGCATTCGTCTAATTCTTCCTTCTCGACCATAGTAGTTCATTCTGGCTTTCACCCAATTGTGGCATCTCTTCTCCAATAGTTCATTCTCGCACTCATCTAATTTTTTCAACTCGGCAAAAAGGCTTCCCACCGGAGGAAATGATTTGAAAACAAACATAGGATTGGATATTTACTTACACGTACTCTAGAAAATTACATATTCTAGAAACATCTGTCAAGATATTAGGCTATCTCTAAAGTTATCTCTAACGTGTATTAAATATATAACTATAAGTATATGTGGCATATACTAATTGGTGGAGGATTATGAGTTTGCCTTTTATGTTTTCCTCGTATCCAAGAAAAATAAAGGTTATTGAAGTATCGATATAAATTAAACAAGAATGTAAGGATCCTTGCAAAATGTGAATCGAATTGAGCAAGCATAGTTACAGTGGTAGAAAACAAATTGTATAGTAAAACCATCATACTTCAATAGTATGCACAGTTGTTACATAGTTAAAAATAAAATCAAAATAACTTCCGAGTTAGGATTCTAGAGGTTGATACGTGAGTACATAATGTGGTTAATTTCTATTTTGACATTAGAATGTGATTGATTTTGCTAAGTGTAATAATGAAACAGACTATTTTTGACACCATCCACACAAAATGAGTTATAAAAAAGTAAAAAATGTAATTAATTTTGCTAAGTGTAATGGTGTCATTTATTAGTCTGAATAGTACACTTATGTTTTTCTAACTTTAACTTGAATCTAAAGTACACTGTTTAAAATAAAAAATGTTTGATTTTGCTAAGTGTAATAAAAAACATGCATTTTTAAATAAAAGTAGCATGGAGAGGAGCATCAATGTGGATGCACTAAATTGCGCTACATGAGTGAGTGGGCACGGTGGCATAGTTATAGAATGGCGTGGCCGAGCTGAGTTGAGGGCAATAAATTAAAATTGTCATTTTTCAAATGTTTCTCTTGTTGCACTAGATTGTAATTGTGTACTACTGGCATTTTCTCTTAAGGAAAACACTTTCATTTCGTCAATAGTTCAACTTTGACATCTTGGCTCGACACATCAATAAACTGGGATCCTCAACTTATGAAATAGTTTAGTTTAAATCCCTATATTATGTTGTTTAGTTGTTACGTTGTCTTCGGTTTTATAGCGTGGTTGTGGTTCCACAATGTGATGATAAAACTAGGATAAATAAAATATAAATTTTTAGAAAGAATTGAGAAAAATAGGGAACGAGAAAGTAGTATTGGCGGTACAATTAGGAAACATGCAGTTATTAAGGAAAGGAAATTGAAGAAGCAATAGTGCTAATTAGTTTCTTGGACCAATTATGATTATATAATAATGTGACTTTTTCTTATTTTCCATCAAAATCTATGGCTTTGTTCATTTTTTCTTTTTTAATTCCCTCCAAGTTAAAAACATTTCCTTCGGATTTCCTTCACTATATATAGTTTTTAACATATTTTCAGTATCTTTCTTTTCTTACTGATTACATCTTTGTGTTTTTTTGTGTGAAATAGAATCGCATCATTGTGAAAGCCCACTTTTATAATAGGGTTAGAAACTAAATCTTTCCCGTTTTGAATGTTCAGAGATCAAAATCTATTTGGTACTGAACTTCATAAACCAAACTAACCAGATTCGAACAACATGTGGTCGAGGGACACATGTACTTTATTTCTTTTACTCTCACGTTTGATTTCTTCATAAAGTGGATTTCTTTTCCTACTAGCTACAAGATCCGCGTTTGTGTTCGTTGGGTTGAGGGCCTGTCATGAAGTGGGTACGGGGGACAATCACAACCAGGGGATAAAACTATGTGGAGAATAATCGGAGAAGACAAGCCACAACGGGATCAACGGATTTGGAGCGCTTACTTCAGAGGCAACACGGAAGGAGTATAAAATTTGGTCGCAGTGCAGCGTTTGGTATTAGGGCATCTCCAGCGGCGCGACACATTTCGGACGTTTGAAATGTCTGTTTGCGACGCGCGACGGACACGAGACAAACCATTTTATGTCCGCGCGTCCGTTTGCACCTTAGGGTGGCTCCAGCGGCGCGACGCATTTCCGCGTTTGCATCAAATATGAAGTTTCGAAACAACAAAATAAGGAATTCAACGAAGTCATAGTTATTACATTTAAATTTTAAAAAGTCTACATGAAAATAAGATAGTACTCCCCTAGGCATGATCTTCATGGCCAGCCAATATCCACTGATGCTCAATCAGATTCGTCTGCAGCTGTTTGGAGACGGTCTCGTTTGTGACTTCTACATTCATATGTAGATAGTCCGTCCAAGATAAAGCTCCAGGAACTGGCGCAACCAACTCACCTTGGAATTCCCAGTGGTTCTCATTGCAGCCATCAGGAAGCTCGTTTTCAACGATCATGTTGTGCATGATCACGTAGCATGTCATCACCTCATGCATGGTCTTCAGCGACCATGCTCTTGCCGGGTGACGGAAAATTGCCCACCGAGCTTGGAGCACACCAAATCCACGCTCCACATCTTTTCTGCAGGCCTCTTGCATCTTGGCAAACCTCCTCGTCTTCTCGGAGTTTGGAGTACGGACAGTCTTCACTAATGTGGCCCAGTCAGGGTAGATGCCATCAGCAAGATAATATGGCTTGTCATATGCATTTCCATTGATCTCATAGCTCACCCGGGAGCTTTGCCTTGCATGAGCCTTTCGAAAACCGGTGATCCGTGCAACACATTGATGTCATTGTTGGAACCGGCCATGCCAAAGAATGAAAGCCAAATCCATAAATCTTGAGATATGACAGCTTCAAGAATGACAGTCCGTCCCTCCTCATGCCCGCTGTACATACCCTGCCATCCAAATGGACAGTTTTTCCACTCCCAGTGCATGCAATCTATGCTGCCAATCATTCCTGGGAACCCTCTCGACTCGTTGAAAAGACAGGAGCCGCCTTGTATCCTCAACATTTGGCTCCCTACAGTAATACTCTCCGAACACGGCAACCACGGCTCGGCAAAACCTGTACATGGACTCAAGGCAGGTGCTCTCACCCATTCGAAGATACTCATCGAATATATCAGCAGCCATTCTATATGAGATTATGCGAATAGCCGCGGAGCATTTTTGGTAGGAGGTGAAGCCTAGCGCACATGTTGCATCGGGCCTGCATTGGAAGTAGGGGTCGTAGTTTCTGACGCCCCGTAAAATGACCAAAAACAGGTCCCTTGACATCCTGTATCGGCGCCGGAACAGTTTTTCCGAGAAGAGCGAATTGGTGAGGTGGAAGTAGTCCTTGTGGAGGCGGGCCTGTCCTGCCACTCTGTTGCGCGGCAGGTTTTTGGAGCGCCCTTCACAGAGCCCCTGCGGCCCCGGGTTTGAGGTGAACTCGTGGACCATGGAGGCCGCAGTAGTTGCCAATGTCTGCGCTGACTGATCGGACTCGTCGTCGGAAGAGGAGTCAACGATCTCCGCGCGGAACTTCTCCACCATATGCCACGTGTCCATCTACGTGGGTACGAACTATTGATCAATGGCCGCGCATAAATCACGCCGAAAAA
Source organism: Lolium multiflorum (assembly GCA_030979885.1). NCBI lineage: Eukaryota > Viridiplantae > Streptophyta > Magnoliopsida > Poales > Poaceae > Lolium > Lolium multiflorum. Next base: position 128,615,460 of record CM061751.1, read on the forward strand.
GGGAGAAGAAACCTACCTGCGCAATTGATCGAACAGGTCATGGGCGGCGCGGAAGGGCGGCGCAACCGACAACGTTTGGCTCGAAAACAGCCGGCAGGTTCGCGAGCCAACCCCGAGTACGATCCTGCTCTCCCGCGGCGAAACGGAGCCGACGGCGAGTACTGCGGCCCGGACGGCGGCGGCTGGGGTTGGGGTGGGGGCGTCGCACTAGGGCAGCAACGAAGGGGAAAAAGAAACAAGTCGAAGCGGTCGATTTTGCTGTCCCTAACTTGTGGGACCGGGTAAGAAATGGAGGACGCTCGGCGCGTCCGCGGAGACGCAAACCTGGCGCATATTTGGACCAGGTTTGCGTCTCCGCGGACGGACCGGTCACTTTGCGTCGCCCCGCTGGAGCAGGGCCTAGACGCATTTCCGGTCACGGCGAACGAAAACGGTCGCTCAGCGACCATTTGCGTCGCGCCGCTGGAGATGCCCTTATGGCAAGCTCCCATGGATCTCCTCTGCCTGTGAGCTTCTTCCCTGGTGGCGGCGAGCCCTGCTGGCGTTTTGCATGTTAGGCTTGCCGTCACGCGTGTTGGGCAGGCACATGGCTTCCTGCGATCGATGATTTTTAGGCCGGCCTCCCATAGGATGATTCAAATGTTTTTTTTTCATTTTTATTGAAAGTTAAATAAATTTAAAATTTTAGTATCATACAAACATATTGACCTAAACATAGCATCATACTACAATTAAAATAGTAATCACAACAAAAACCACCACCCAAACGCTAGGTTTTTAAAACCTAACTGGCAACACTAGTCTTGGTAAATTTGTATGATTTTCTTTATTATTTTATTATTCTGATCGTTTGCTTTCACACGCTGATTTAACTAAGCCATGTTCTGTTCATATATCCTAATAAGTTGATGTATTTCTTACCTAACTTATTTTTCTATTCATTTTTTAAATAGATGAGCATTTTTTGACATCGACTTGGACGGGACAGTGGTACCCCGTTTTCAAATGATGCACCTATCTTTTCTTTTATTAAAATTATTCAACGGAGCCTTACGAGGAATATAACAAAGATCAAACCAAAGCCGCCTTACTAACGATAGATACCGTAACATCTAAAAGCTTGATGAAGAGGGTGGCCATGTCAGGCCATCATGCCCGGACCTCACACCTACCCACATCATCAAATAACAAGAGGCCTGACCAAAATGCCCAACAATGAGTCGGGAACACAAGCTGATCCAGCAAACCTCGAATGCACACCGTTGCACACACTCAAAAATTTGCCGCCACACCATCTTCCGCTGACCCATCTTCAGTAAAAATCAAGGCATTGACCTTGCCTGGCGTGCCATCGCCGCTGCCACAATGCCATGCAACGCCACCGCCCTGCACGTGTCCATCACCCGGCGTCAGTCGCCGAGAAACCGTTGCACCATGCCATTGATACTCATCGTCGTAGATAGTAGATTCCCCGCTGCTGCGCCTTGGTCTCCGCGCGAAGCAAGGTAGACCACTGCCCAGCCACCAAAGTTATATACACGTCCCTTCAACCGATGTCTCCAAAGATGATGCCCACACAAGGGTGAAAACACATACATCGCCATCATACGATCCGGGAAGCCCCCTCAACACCTCCAAAGGGGACTAGGACACCGACATGCACCTGTTATCACCGGATTTTGGCCAAATCAAGAGATGGGCCGTAAGTGAAGATGGGCTTGAAAGATACACGCGTGGAGCATCTTTGAAGCGGCCTTGCGCGAGGAGTTTGGGCTAGATTGCCCATGTATCTGTAATATAGTAGATCGTATTTTAGTTTAGATTAAAAGATAGAGTTTAACCCGTGCACGGTTAGGTGCACGTCCAAATTAGAAAGTCCCTTGGACTATAAATATGTATCTAGGGTTATCGGAAAAGGAGGACAATCACGTTCACAACAAACACAAATCGGGCGCATCGCCACCCCTTCTTTCGAGGGTTTCTCCCGGGTAAGCATCATGCTGCCTAGATCGCATCTTGCGATCTAGGCAGCACAACGTTTATTCGTTTACCTTGTGTTGCTCGTACTGAAGCGTTGTTGATGGCGAGTAGCACTATTTATCGTAGATGTTTTGGGGCTTGCATAGATGCTTTTCTTGCGCATATCTGCTTAGCTGTGCCGTCCCTCAATATCTAGCTGCCCTTACACCTATCTAGGTGTAAGGGCAGCATCTTGCTTGTTCGCTACTTAGTAGATCCGATCTGTTATAGTTGCTCCTTGTTCTTCAAGGATTAGTTTAATATCCGTATGGTTAGGCCTTGCAAATGGGTTGAACGATCCGGTAGTGCGTTAGGTATGGTTTGTTAGTCCTAAGAGGGATGTTCCGGGAATTAACTTAATGTTGGTTTTTAGGCCCCTTTTAGGGTTAGTTTTCCATTATCTTTCGTGTCTATTAGGCTGAACTACGCGTAGGATGTTCCGATCATACGGTGAAAACCCTAAACTGTCGTAGATTGGTTTAGCTTTGTTATGATCAAGCAGATCCCCATGTCATTGAAAATCCAATATGAACCATGGGGATCGGCTCTTTGAGCCGATCCGCAGGCAACCTGAGAGCCGAGGGCTCGTATTTAATGTTTACGTGTTCGCCATGCAGGGAACTAATCGAAGCAATCCAACACCTTCCCCGGCCGTATAGGTCGTGGCACGCCCTTGCAAACGCCGGTCGTGTGCGGAGCATTTGCGGGACGACGTCGAGGGACAGGGCCCGCTGCCGCCTAAGCATCCCGGCTCTTCGTGTTGCTTAACCACTGCTCGCCGTGGGTTTTGGCAGCAACACATTCTCGCACGCCCGGTGGGACAATCGGGACAATCTTCCGCAGCAACCACGTCGACATCTGCGTCTGAGATGGCGGAAGAACCGGTCAAGTATGAAGATCTGCCTCCTGAGCATAAGAAGAGGTATGATGAGCTCAAGGCCATCCTGGAAGCCGATCTCATCGGCGCTTTGAGAAAACCCGTTCGCACGGGATCAAGTTCAAGGGTTCCAACCCGAAGGCGCGCTAGATGGACTAGATCTATCTCCCTTCGGACGAACGTACCGAGCCCTGCGACAGAAGTCAACTATGCCGTTGCTCACTCTCTTCATCGGCATGCTGAGAGCTTGGTGAATACTCGGGAGCGTGTCGCGCTCAATGTGGTGCAAGAAGTCATGAAGCACAAGTACTCTCCGTCAGGTCCTGCTCTAGGAACTCACCAAGGGGAGGTACCGCTCTACACAAGGCCACCACCGCAACACACGTTTGCAGCTCCACAACAACAAGGTTCACCGGCGTACATCGTCTACAAGGTTGGAGGTGATCCAAAGCGACTACCAATTCTCGTATGATCCGCCCAAGGAAATTCCACATGGATACGTGTGCACCTACATGTCGGATCGCAACAACTGGATGACCCAGGTTACGAAGACCAACGGCCGGGAGGAGTCGGAGCAGAAGCAGTTGGGAGCAGATGCTGAGAAACAGGCGTGGCTAACTAAATATGCCACCAAGACAAGTCATGAACGATCAACTTCTCAGCCCCCACGGTGGATGAGATCACCGCAATCATGAGAGACCAGCCGCATCCCGCCGAAGAAGAGAATGATCGGCTATTCCAAGCCGTATCCCAACGACTACGACCCGATCCCGCTGCCACCTAAGTATCGGCTCCCCGACTTCACAAAATTTAGTGGATCGAAGGAACCAGCTCGATCGAGCACGTGAGCCGATACTTGCGCGTGGGCATGGTCTCGCTTCGATTTAGCTACGTGTGAGGTTCTTCTCGTAGCCTCTCACGGGTCCAGCCTTTGGGTGGTACACCTCTTGCTACCCACTCGGTTCGGACGTGGAAGCAGCTCGAAGAGCAGCCCATGTACAATACCATTCGAAACTACGGAAGCTAGCCTTGCCGATCTGACCCAAGTTCGGCAGACGAGGAGAGACGGTATCCGAGTACATCCAGAGGTTCAGACCGTCAGGAACCGATGTTATTCGGTTCGCCTATCTGAGAAGGAAGCAGCCGAGCTGGCGGTAGCGGGATTATCGGCCGCCGTAGATGTGACCTTCTGCGCAGTACACCACCGGCGCACATGGTTCGAAATTGACAGCATATGAACAGCGCCATCCGAATTGTACTGCATACATAAAGCGTCGCGATCGAGACAGACGAAGATGAAGATTCTGCAGAGATCAGGAGGTCGCTGTAGCTGAGTGGACTCGGGGGCAAAACCCGTGTCCCGCAAGTGGGTGAAGCAACCAGGGCATGTGAAGGGGTTTGACTTCGATTTGAGCAAAACGGAGCAAATTTTCGATTTGCTGAAGGAGAAACACTGACCCGAAGGCCACAAAGTCCCCACGCCACAAGAGATGAACGGCAAGCCATACCGCAAATGGCATCACACGTTCACCCATAACACCAACGATGCAAAGTTCGCGCGGACAGATTCAGATGGCGATAGAACAAGGCCGATTACTCTCAGTTTGCCATGAGGGTTGACACGCAGCCGTTTCCGGAGGTCAACATGGTCGACCTCAGTCACTGCATAGGACGCGAGCCAGTTTTTTCGTTTGATATCAATATGGCAGGGCTTGCAGATCGCCATGGCGAGGATAAGCCAGAGAGCAGTCGCTCTCGCGGCAAAGATAAAAAGGAGGCCGATCCACGCGACCGGCCCCAGCATGATGACGATGGTATTTGACTGAGGAAGAGGTGATAAGCGTGCGGTATCAACGACCACTTCTCCGCGCACCTCCTTAACAAATATGAACAGATTTGACCACGTCGACGCTACGACGTAGATGATGATAGATATCGTCGGTGATGCAGAAAACAGAAATACCGTCGACACGAAGGGTATGAGCGTCACGCCAGAGGGAGGTCAAGGGAGCAAGAGGACATGGGCAGGCATTGGAATTGTTCTTTCTTCAAACACTGCTAGGACTCAGGAATGAGCCGATTGCCTACAATCGAGAACTGCCCAATGTAGAAGAGGAAGGGAACAAATGAAGTTTCGGTGCTGCGTCAGGACCTCTCCCACCTCGGAACAAACGAGCTGAGTCATCCCAAGATGAAGACTTTGAGGAGTCGAAGAAGAAGATAGATATCACCGACCAAGGTGGTGTCCGATGGACTCAGCCACTCCCAAAGCGCAGAGTGCAACGGCTCGAAACTTGAGGAAGCCGAGGCGCAGCACCTGTACACGTTGAGAAAGCACGGCCCGATCTGGCCGTAAAATTCAGCAAACATGGAAACTCGCCCACCGAAGAAAGTGTGGCGACTCCAGCGAAAGCCGATGGGGACATCGTGATACAAACATGGTGTTCGTTCTCCCGTCGAGTTTTGTGCTCCAAAGACGAGTAAGTATCGTGGCACGCTTGATTGCGGGCCACGGCCAGCTATCTTTGAGAAACCACGAGAAAGGAGCTATAGGCATCTGAAGGCCCTATACCCGAAGGGTTATATCAACGGGCAGCCTATCGGCAAGATGATGGGTGACACGGGAGCAGCAGTCAACATAATGCCGTACTCCATGTTACGACGTTTGGGACGTTCTACTGAAGATTTGATCAAGACCAACGTCACGCTAAGCGATTTCAACGGCCAACCGTCAGAAGCTAAGGGTGTTCTGAACGTGGACTTAACTGTCGGCCGAAAGACCATCCCTACATTCTTTTTCATCGTTGACAGCAAGAGCACTTATGCTGTTCTGCTAGGAAGGGATTGGATCCACGCTAACTGTTGAATTCCATCCACAATGCATCAGTGCATCATACAATGGGATGGAGATGAAGTGGAGGTTGTTCATGCAGATGATTCGACATCTCTTTGGCTGCCATGAACATCCTGGGAAGCAAGTGACCAAGAGCCGCTCTCTCGGAATCATTGACGTGAGCGCATCGAAGCTACAAAAACGGGGTGAGGCTAGTCTTATCCACCGGCCTGACAGAGTAGCAAGATCCAAGTCTATGGACGTACGTGGCAAGGCCGATCTCTGCGATCGGCCCCAAAAAATAAAGAACAAGGATCTCACTTCGAACATGCCACGTTGTCGTAGCAGAGAACCAGGAAGTTGTAAACCCTCGTTAAACATTGCAATGGAAAAGGAGGCCGATTCTAGTAATCGGCCACAATTAGCTTCAACCTACCTTCTGCCTGTGTTCATCATTGATTTGGCAGGCAATGGAAAGCTGAGATATGGGTTTACAGCAGTTGATGGACTAGAAGAGATCGACATTGGTCCCTGGGGATAAGCCATGGCCAACATTTATCAGCAAATAAGTTGGATCACCAATAAAGGGGAGCCGATTCTAGCAATCGGCTAAAGCTATTCCCACCACCCGTGTTTACCGATGTGCTATTTCGCATGGTGAGTGGTGAGACAAGCTTGAATTGGCTGAAAAGCCGATATCTTCAATCACTTGAAGGATTTGGCTCGGGGGCATACACACGGAGAAGGTACAAGAAGTATGTACCACCCAGGGGAAGCCGATTCATGAATCGATCAGCCAATAAAAAATCGAAAATACAAAAATTTTCAGCACAGCCGATGCTCGGGCATCGACTTTAGAATTACAGAGTTTAAGCTGCCACTTGATCAGGCCTCAGTGGAGGAAAATGACTTGAAGACAGGCAACGTCACGATTGGCCAGGGCTTCAACTGCAGAGTCATCGTCAAGGATGGTGAGCCGATCTAAGCAGCAAAGCACAAGAATTGAGCCAGGAGGAGAGAGCCATTGCATGAGAAGCTTCTTGGTTCAAAGAAGGGATTTGCTGGTCCTGCTGAGCCCTCGTGGTACATCGACTCCTGGTACATCGACTCCTGGTGCATAAGCTTTCCTATCTTGTTTTGATGGGAGTGAAGGGCTGACCCTTTTCGTGAAAGCCGAGGGTGACATATCTGGCTAGTTCTACATGGGGGTGTACTCGGAGGTGTCCAAGTTGGAGTTCCGTCAGCTGGATTGCATGTCCTTAATGATATCATCTTCGGGGGAAGTCTACAAGAGCAGTATTACTGGACTTAATAGGATAACCAAAGCCTAGAGGGGTGTTTGCCCTTCAAAGTTTTCTTGGCAGCCACCCCTTTTTTCGCTGCTGTTCTCGCCTTGGCTGAGGCTCGGGGGGCACTGGCCTTAAAGATCCGTGACCAAGTTTCGTTATCCTGTCTGAGGCAGCTATACCAACTGGGAGGAAGCAGGGATGGATCATGAGTAAAACTGCCAAGTGCTGTCATCATCGGCAAGGTGGTCTAACCTGAAGGAGACCATATTTTTTAAAAAAAATTCAGGCTCCTGGTTTGAAAAGTTCTGAATCATCCTGATACTTCCTTGGGTTCGGTTTGATGCCTGGAATTGTGCATGGTTGCCTTGGTGATTTGGAGTGGTTGAGGACTACCGTTTGAGGATCGGAGTTGGGATAAGGGTTGCAGGTTATTATTTGAGGGATAACTGATTTAACCTGTCTCGCATTTTATCCGGAAGGACTGATGCGTTGCCATCGTCTCATGAAGGCATTGACCACCTTGGACAGTCAGAAAATGGCGAGGGGTGAAATCGGATAATTAGAGATTGAATTGGAAGAACATCTTCATCTTCATTGATTAAAAAGGTGATTTCTTACAAAGAGAAGCCGATTGCTCAACAAAAAGGGAACAGATTACTACTGCTAATCTTATGCTAGCAACTCCCTACTCTAAGGACTGTTGTCGTCTTCGCCATCGCTGGGGTAGCTGCCGTCATCGCTGATGTCGATGATTTCCTCGTCGCTATACAGAATCCGGCGGAGGCTTCTTCCTCTTCATCATCGTCGCCCTCATCCGACCAAGCCCAGCCACGGATGCGCTTGGGCGGCCGTTCGTCGGAGGAGGTGTCGTCCTCCTGTTCTTGCTTCGTGTCGGAGGAGACGTCTTCGTCTTCATCTTCCTCGTCTTCTTCTTTGGTAGAGGAGGTGAATTTGCCCCGGAAGGGGGGTCGTTGTCTGTCGCTCTCCGCCTCTAGTTCTCCGTCGATCAAGAACCGAAGATCATCTTCCCCGTCAGTCATGGGCATGTCGCCATCCGACCCACGAGGTCTTCGGGTCGGCCCTCGGGCACGAAGTCGAAGTCTTCTTGCTCATCCCAATGCTCGGGAGCGCGCCGGTTGTACGCTTCCGTCTGATTGACCTCCGGCTCTACTTCACTCGAGGAAGAGGATTGGGAGGAGGAAGAGGAAGACATGGCTACAGAGGAAGAGGGTTTTTTGGCTGACGGCTGGTTCGGAGCAAGGGGATGAGGAGGTGAACTGTTCGATGCGGTTAAATAAAAGAAGATATGTTGGAGATTCAATGCTCGAACAGTTTCCGAGGATGGTGCCAAAACTGTCAAATTGTGCAGAGAAGTTGAGAAGGCAAGGCGTCATGATGAAGGATACTGCGACGGTTCTGCTCTGCCACGACATGACCCCTCGAAGGAAAAAGAGTGGTTTTGAAATTATCATTACCAAAACCGGGGGCATGTGTTATCACCGATTTTGGCCAAATCAGAGATGGGCCGTAAGTGAAGATGGGCTTGAAAGATACACGCGTGGAGCATCTTTGAAGCGGCCTTTGCGCGAGGAGTTTGGGCTAGATTGCCCATGTATCTGTAAATATAGTAGATCGTATTTTAGTTTAGATTCAAAGATAGAGTTTAACCCGTGCACGGTTAGGTGCACGTCCAAATTAGAAAGTCCCTTGGACTATAAATATGTATCTAGGGTTATCGGAAAAGGAGGACAATCACGTTCACAACAAACACAAATCAGGCGCATCGCCACCCCTTCTTTCGAGGGTTTCTCTCGGGTAAGCATCATCGCATCTGCGATCTAGGCAGCACAACGTTTATTCGTTTACCTTGTGTTGCTCGTATTGAAGCGTTGTTGATGGCGAGTAGCACTATTTATCGTAGACGTTTTGGGGCTTGCATAGATGCTTTTCTTGCGCATATCTGCTTAGCTGTGCCTTCACATCTAGCTGCCCTTACACCTATCTAGGTGTAAGGGCAGCATGCTTGTTCGCTACTTAGTAGATCCGATCTGTTATAGTTGCTCCTTGTTCTTCAAGGATTAGTTTAATATCCGTATGGTTAGGCCTTGCAAACGGGTTGAACGATCCGGTAGTGCGTTAGGTATGGTTTGTTAGTCCTAAGAGGGATGTTCCGGGAATTAACTTAATGTTAGTTTTTAGGCCCCTTTTAGTGTTAGTTTTCCATTATCTTTCGTGTCTATTAGGCTCAACTACGCGTAGGATGTTCCGATCATACGGTGAAAACCCTAAACTGTCGTAGATTGGTTTAGCTTTGTTATGATCAAGCAGGATCCACATGTCATTGAAAATCCAATATGAACCATGGGCAACCTGAGAGCCGATAGGGCTCGTATTTAATGTTTACGTGTCTGCCATGCAGGGAACTAATAGAAGCAATCCAACACCTTCCTGGCCAGGTATAGGTCAGGTGGCACGCCCTTGCAAACGCCAGGTCGTGTGCCGGAGCATTTGCGGGACGACGTCGAGGGACCAGGGCCCGCTGCCGCCTTGGAAGCCTCTCGGCTCTTCGTGTTGCTTAACCACTGCTCGCCGGTGGGTTTTGGCAAGCAACAGCACCGCCACAAATGGTGGCCTCCCGTGGATGTGAGGTTTTCCCTGGAATCAATAGAGCGAGACGCCCCCGCCATCGCCTCAAATGAGGAATACAACACCCACGAGCGTCGGCGCCGATGGTGACATGCTCACCTGCTTCACCAGCTAGACCGCCTTCTCCTCGTCACCGTGGACCGCCATACCGGCCAAGCAACCCGCCCCGGGGAAACTGCCGTGAGGCAACACCACCACCGACCAGATTCCTTTGCACTAACAAGGAATACAACCAACAATGGAGGAGGCTACCTCGATGCATGTCCGGCACCATGGCCACACACACGCAATCCCGAGGCGCCCGCTCGAGATCCGCCGCCATAGCCGCGCCTCCAAGCCACGATGTAGGGACACTTTGTGATGCATTCCTGAAACCATCTCAACATGTAACACCACCACTCTGGCTCCCGCACCCTACAACTTTAACATAAGGGAGAAGGAGAATGTATATTTAGTTACTAAAATAATGTTTACTATATGTTAAGTATACTCTCTACATTCCAATAAATAAGACGTCCTCCGTGTTTTTTCTTTAGCCAAGAATTACTATTAATATAGATTTTTTGTATAAAATTAGCATCACTAAAAAGTGTTTTTCAATACAAATCAAATGATACTAATTACTTAAAATATAATCAAGATTTTATTGCTCTACTTTTTAGATCAAAATTCGTCACAAAATATTTGTGCGATTTATTCATCGAAATGGAGACGGCGCCATAATAAAAAGCAGGGAGTAGCTCCGATGTAAAATATGAATTTCCCTAAAATAGACGGATCAAAGAAAGATAGCGGGTCAAAATCTAGACCCAGAATGAATGCAAGGGCAATAATAAAGTGGTCAAATAAACATGGGTGCGCACGACGTTACGGGTCTCGTCGGAATCAGCTGGGGCGTCACTTCCAGCATGGATGCGTAGATGTGGGGGGTTAAACGGATTCAGTCAGCTGCTTACACATGACTGATGCTAACTCTTTACCTCTCGCTAAGAGTCATACAATGCATAATTTAATTTTGCCCGGCCATGTCACATTATTATCATATTGTTTGTTAAAAGTGCTTTCATTCGCGTCAACGTGTATATCTAGTAGTTAGCCGATCTAATGTGGCTTGAACAACAATCAATTTATGTATCTTCGCCGACATGTCCTTGTTTATTGGTTTTTCTTTTGCAGTAATTTTTTTTCAATGGAGCGTTCCTCTTTCGTGTGGAGAGAAGATCAATTTGTTGGTGAGACTTCGTTGTGAAATGCCTGTTTAAAGTTAGCTGTAACACTATGGCCTAACTCACCTCTCTGTTCTCTCTCATCTTCTCATATGACAACACTTCATGCATTTATTTCTTAGTGGCTTTATAAGGAAACTTCGGTAATGTGCATTACTTAGCATGTGGATGGGGACCACACAGTTCTGCATTTTTTAATGGGTGTGGCTATTTTTCAATCGACTGAGAACCAACTTCATTCTCAGTCAGATAATGTCATTAAATCTCAGTTGCAACATAACTAAGATAAATGACGAAGCAAATCTAACGATGTAGGATTTGACTAAGCACGAACTTAGTTCTCAGCTAGCTGAGAACTAGCAAAACCTTTTTTTTTAATAAAATGGTGCATGTTATTAGAGATATATTTGGTATATGTACGGTTTAGGTAGTCTAGGATAGAGATAGATCTTGTGTCTTGTCTTGCACCCCAAGATGATCCCTGTACGCCTATATATACTCGCCCATGAGGCTCAATAATACATCCAACATATTCCGCCAATCTCTCCCTCTCTATCGTTCTACATGGCATAGCGCGCCGATCCTAACCTAGCCACCGCCCAAACTTCCGCGTCGCGCCGCCCCCGGGGAGGTCGATCTCCATGATCTACTCCGGGGGCCGCGCAATCCGTATGAGGGTTCGTCCGCCGATCCGTTGATCCGCTGCCCTCGAGTCCTTTTTTTTTTCCAATCTGTAGATTGGTATTCTTTTTTCTCGCCGGTCGCTCGACCGGCGTTTTTCTTTTTTGGTTTTACCGATCATAGATCGGATTGAGTCGCCCATCGCCGCCGTCCACCTGCGCCTCTACTCAACCTCGCGTCGATCGCACCGGCCATCTTCATCAACCGCGACACAGCCGCACGTCACACACGGGACGCCTACGTGCGACGCAGCAGGCTGTCTCGCCGCGGGTCTCCATCGCTGGTCCGTCTTCGCCGTCATCGCTCGGGATATCACCGACAACGTCGCCAACGAGTCTGATCTGCGGCACGTCGTCCACGCCATGGCGCGCGTAGCGCCGCCGTCGGTCTGATCAACCGACCGCGCGCACGTCCCCGAGCACGCGCCTACCACCGATCGAGCATCGGGTTGCCGCTGCGTCGCCCCTTAGGGGCGCCGCGCCTTTGGTCCACGCCGCTAGCCAACGACGCGCCTTCCGAGGCGTGTACGTCGCTAGTGGCGTCCCGCCGCTGCACCGACTCGCGCTCACACCACGCCGCTCGGCCGTGCGCGCACGCAGTCACCTTCGCCGTCCCCGCGCACCGACGTCCGAGGCCACCACAGCGCCACCCCTTCGGCGCGGGTCGCCTCCGTCCGCGCATGGTCTTCGTCACACCGCCGGGATCTTCCTCGCCACTTCGAATACCGCTGCCGCGCCTCCACAAACTCGCATGGCCACTGCTGGCCGTTGCGGGTCCCGCCGACCACCTCCACGCCCATCTAGGCGTCAAGCATGACCACTCCAGGCCGCTGCGCCGCCGCCTTCTACGTCTCCGTCCACCACGACCTCGTCGCTAGCGTCATCGACAACCGCGGACCCACGGCACCTCTCCCGCCGCCGCTGCGTCTCGCCACCGCTCCGAGGCCTCCTCTGCTGGTCCTCCGACACCGGCGCATGGTCCATGATGGTCCCTTCCCACGCCCGGTATTGGCAACACCGACGCGTGCCTTCGTCCCCGACGCGTCCCCGAGCCGGCAAGCTCGGCCGCCTCGTCTTCATCGGCTTCGACAACGTCTTAATCGGCATCGACTCTTCTACGATTGCCTCGACCACGCGCCGACTTCGTCTTTGCGTACTCGGTTCTGGCAAACCGGAGTATGCCTTCGTCCCCGACGTGCGCCTAGTTCGGCAAAACTAGGGCAGCACTCGTCCACGACGGCTCGGACTGCATCGACTTCGGCATCGACAACCTCCACGACTGCCTCGACGCGTCTCCGTCACTCTCCTCGCGCACCATGCGCTTGCTTCATGTGCGGCTACCTCGACACCGGCACCCGACCACGACATCGACCACGGCAATACCTCGCGCGGCTCCCTCGGTTGCAGCACCCACGCTCTCGGCTACCTCGACATCGGCACAAAGGGCTACCACCTCGCATGCGCCTCACCAGCTTCCTCTACAGTCCAAGCATCCGCGACGCAACTCCGTCCACGACGCTCCCGCTGTGACTGCGGGGGAGTGTCAGCCTTGGGGTCCACTTCGGTTTATCTCCAGTCTGACCGTCCGCGACGCTACTGTTGTTCACGTCACTACCGCTACGACTGCGGGGGAGTGTTAGAGATATATTTGGTATATGTACGGTTTAGGTAGTCTAGGATAGAGATAGATCTTGTGTCTTGTCTTGCACTCCAAGATGATCCCTGTACGCCTATATATACTCGCCCATGAGGCTCAATAATACATCCAACATATTCCGCCAATCTCTCTCCCCCTCTATCGTTCTACACATGTATCTATCTAGACATAAGAAAATTCTTTGACCGTGCATTTGGTTTCATGTACTCCATCGGTCTTATAGATACATTTAAAATTAGACAAATCTATGATATCCTATTTTTTCGACTTGGGGCACTATTTCTCAAAAAAAAATTAATTTCTTATTAGAATCTAGTGTGACTTCATTTATATTAAGTTTGTGCCCTGCTTTGAATGCTTATGGATCCAATTTTTAAACCAGAAAGGAAAAAATCGGCATTGTTTATTTGACTATGCATAGATATGGTAGATTCGAAATCTGTAGCACTGTTCACAGTTGTGTATGTCCACCATTGGAATCGGGGAGTATTTGGATTATCAGAAATAACAAGATCTTTAAGAACTAGAGACCCAGTTTCCAGAGCTGGAAGGCTATCTTTAAGGAGGAAATAAATTGCTGGTGCATAGAATGAAAAAGAAACATGCTCAAAGCTTCAAAGAATAGCTTCAATCTCAAGTTTAGACCTTAGTTTTTTAAGTTCCTTTTGGGTTGGTTTCTTTTGCTATAAGCTTTGATCGTTTGTACCTGGCTACTATAGCTTATAAATATTACCTTTTAATATAATAAAAATTGAAGTGGGATTTTCCTACTGTTTTACCCTCAAAAAATCATTGGAATCACATGTATCAGAGTATAAAATCAAGAAACTTGGTATTGCTTTCTTATCTGTTCTAATGAATAATACATATAAATTAGTTAAAAGTTTACATCCTCTAAGTTTGATTAATATTATAGATAAAAATATGAACAGCTGTGATACAAGTCATTGTTATTAGATTCAATGTAAAATATATTTTCATACTACCTCCGATCCAAATTAATTGACTCCACTTTGTCTAGATGTAAATGTATCTAATCAACAAACGCATCTAGGTACATTTATATCTAGACAAAGTGGACTCAATTAATTTAGATCGGAGGAAGTAATATATTTGGTTCATCTTTTAGATGTTTATATATTTTTATATTTGGTCAAACTTAGTAAGCTTTGAATTTTGATAAAATGCAAGTCTTATTTATCGGAACGGAGGTAGTTCAAGAGTTGTAACTGGATAGGTTGACCATGAAATCAGTACAACAAAAGTAAACAATAAGTATAATAAAAGTACAATATATTGTATGTTTATTATACTTATTAATCGGTGATAATCGTCGGCACTAAAGAAAATTTTGTCATATTTGAAGAGTTTCTTATATTCGAAGAGCAGAATAAAAAAATGGGTTTACAACTCATATTAATTAATTGTAATGTGTACATGTTCGTGATGATAATCTCTGGTTTATTTATCTTTTGGTAAGCCGTTGTATTCAGCCTTAATGCATGTGAAAGGATCGTATGCCGCACCTAGAGGGGGGGGGGGTGAATAGGTGCTAACCAATTTTTAGTTCTTTTTCAATTTAGTCTTGACACAAAGGTAAATTCTCTAGATATGCAACTATGTGAATTTATCTATATGACAAGATTAACAACTAAGCAATATATAGCTAACCAGTTTAGGGAGGATAATAGGATAGAGGTAACCGAGAGTGGAGCACACAGAGACACGGAGTTGATTCCCGTAGTTCCCTTCATTTGCAAGAAGGTACGTCTATGTTAGTGTGGTCGCTACGAAAGCCAGATCAACGCCACGAAGGCTTCACTCAAGTCTCCTGTGAGCAACACCACAAAGGCGTAGCCCACTTCCACTAAGGGATTTCCCCAAGGCGGAAACCGGGCCTTTACAAGGTTCTTGGGGCACACATCCACAACCAAATTGGAGGCTCCGAAATCTGTAACAACAACAACAACAACAATATCAACTACAAACAACTAGGATTTCTCAAAAGAGGAACACTAGCAAAGGGACCCTCAAGCATATGAGGGGGAAATGCAAATCGCTTCGGTGAAGATGTAGATCGGGGTCTTCTCCTTCGAATCTCCAAAAATCAAGAGCTTTGGTTGGGTGGAGGAGGAGATCTTGTGATTCTTGTGTTTCTTGAGTTGGCTCTAATGGTGATGAACTTGTCAATGAATTGAGCAGCTTGGGAAGGAGGAAGAAGGGGGGGTATTTATACCCCTTCCAAAATCCAGCCGTTGGGACATTTCGAGGGTCGGATTATCCGTCCCCCCCCGGAAAATCCGGCCTTTGGGAAATTCCGGAGAAATGTCCAGCCCTAGTCCAGGGGAGTACTAAGCCACACTTCCAAAAGTCCTTAGCTGATTTTTGGGCCCCGGCTATTTTGCAAATATCCGGCCCGGAATATCCAGCCTGGAGAATATAACCCTCCTTCCTTTTGTTTTGTTTTTCCACACAAAAACAACCATATACATATACATACATATATATATATATATTCTCTGCACCATCTCATCAAACATTAGTGTATCACATATATTATCATCAAGCATTCAAAACATAAACCGAGAGATGTTCTTTCAGCATGTTGTTCTTAGAATACTTGGGTTGTGTATGTATAATAATAACAGCAACAATAATAATGATAATAATAATAACCTTTGTATTCAAGTGGCATCAGCCTGTTGGTACATAGTATAGTTTTTCAGTTTGGTCACAAATCCAACAGATTTAAAACATGTAGCAGTTCTAGTTTTGTAGCACTGACAAATAAATAATTCTATCACTATTATCTAGCCTTTTTTTGACTAAGGCTTTTTTTAGAAACAAGGCAGATTTAGTGATTAAGAAGAAGTGAGTAGCCCAGTTAACTATAGGAAAACCAGTACAACAAAGCCGCAAAACTTCAACAAAACAACGATGCGACACACACCGCTGAGGAGAAACATACCAACTGTAGAACACATGGGCCATCGTAGTCACTCCTCCATGAGCTTACCGCAACAGGAGCGTGAAGCCATAAGAACCACCAAACAACCAACCACACATGTCGACGACAGTGCAACCTCGGATCTGAGGGCGAGCTAGGAAGGAAAACTATGCAAAGTTGGTACCATGAAGGATCACGGAGCCGTCATATCCATAGCTTTTCATCATCTCTGGACGGGCCTCTCCACCGTAGCTCTTACTTCAAGCAAGATACAAACCACAACGAACTCGTGGACACGCTGCATGGCGACTATACCGCAACCTTGCGGCGACTCCATCTTCGCAAAATCTAATAGATGTTAATACACACAAGCCATCGACGACATGACCACCAACATGAACCACAACTCCGCTAGCCGATCCTAACCCAGATCTCAAGTTTCTCTAGACACTAGTAGAAAATGAGTCTTTTGTTCGGAGCTGCCTGGAAAATTAGTCCCAGCTGTGTTTAAAACCCGGACTAATGTGCCATTAGTCCCGGTTCAAATGGCTAGGCCGTCAAAAAGTTTTAGTCCCGGTTCGCAATGGAACCTTTAGTTCCGGTTGGAGACGCCAACCTGGACGAAATGGGTTGCGGCAGGCCATGCAGGTGCAAGAACCTTTAGTCCCGGTTGGTGACCTTAGTTCCCGATTGGAGCCTGATGGCGGTGAATTACACCACTTTTTCTCGTGTGTAAATCCTTAGCTAAGTTTAGAAATTAACTAAGTGCCCCTCTCAATGTGCTATTAATGACTAATTATTGCAAATATGTGCAATCTCTTCTATCTTTGAATGATGTGCAGGAAATCACATCATAATGACAAATGGACCTGCAGTAGATGAAGAAAATCGCATCAAAAGTATAGCAAAGTTGATCAGGCGTCAAAAGGTGGTTCCAAAGAGTTTTGCGAACATCGGTATGGGCAAGCCCTGCCCATATCGTCCGCCCATACTGATCACCGCAGCCTTCCCGAGGTCGAACCCTATAAGTTCTGTGAAGGAGTCGACGCCAAAAAGAGAGCCATTCGTCGCCAAACAGAGCCGCCATCCATCAGATCCATCTACACCACACCGAAGGAGATCCACCACCATAGCTCATCCATTCCATCTCACAGCTCCTCCATAATCATAGCCATCACAATTGTAATAGAGATCTCCCTGAGAATTTGCGACCACTATAAGAATATTGTGATTTCAACCAATAATTTGCTACTATGATTTCTATCTTTGATCTTGATATTACGTGTGGGTAGTCTTCACGGGCTGCGGGTTGGGTTGAATCATCGCAACGTTTATATGCATCTAATCTTACAAATATGTGTAAGAATTGAATAAGAGTTTTTCATTCTTGTATCATTATCTCTTTGCCTCGATTCGATGATCAGCAAGTACCCATGTCCATTGGATCGATCAAGGGAAGAGGTGGATGATTGGAGAACGGCGTGCTACTGCGAAACCTCAGTGACAGAAAGGGGAAATTAATGGTACATGTTTAGTGATTCATTCGGGATCAACAAATCATCTTGCTTAATGCTTTGGTTTGTATTCATTTACTTAATAATTGTTGTTACTCGCGGCTGTGGGAACAATGGTTGGACCAAGAGGTTCTCGTCAACTCTGTCTTTAGGGGCAAGAGTATTTACGGATGTGCTACTCACAAATATCTTATCTCTATTTTATTTACTAGACATTTGCAGTTTATTTCTATATGTATGTATAGTTGCAGGAGAATCCTTAACCCTGACATATTTCCATCCATTGAATCAACCCAATTAAGAGTAAATTAGATAGGTCCAGTAAACATAAAAAAATCAACTAGGAAGTCTTGTAGACGTTTTTTTACACCATTTTAGCACTGCTCCCCAACGTTCGATTAAACCTAGATCTTCTAGGAAAAATATTATCAGACTTCAATCCATAATCCGGAATGAAGGTATCTGAGACACCAACCCGGACTAAAGGTTTTCTGGATTTTTTTTTGGCTCCACACCCTCATGTGGATCGCCTTTTAAAGATTTATAAAATACAAAAGAAAATGATAGAAAATTCAAAATAAAAAATCCTTTTAGATGTACGTAGCTTAGGTGATCTAGTTATTATGAAAAATAAGAACTTGAATTTTCACTTTTTTTGCAAAAATAATGTATTTTTTGGTAAAATGGGAATATCTTTTGCATACGAACTAAAAAAAACATTTAATATATGAAAGTGTATCTACGCGAAGAGTTACATCCGAATCCAACAGGGGTTTACCCGGTTAACAAAGTTTTAGATTTTCAAACTGCCAAAGGGAAATATTTAAAATTTTCAAGTTTTAGATTTTGCAAAAAAAAATTAAAAATTATTTTTATTTGTTTATTCAAAATTATTATTACATCATTATTTTGGTTATTAAAAGAATTATTTAGTTTCAAAAATAAAGAAGTGTGACATCGTGACTAACAGGATAATATGATTGATATGATACTAATATCAGTAACATGCCGTGCAAAGCACTTGGAAGCGGGACAGGTGAACGAACTAAGAAGTTAAGTGTGCTAGTGCTGGAGTAGTTTGAGAATAGGTGACCGAACGGGAAGGTTGACCACGAGTAAGTAATTTGACTAGAGATTAAGTACAGTTAGAGACTAAACCTATCAAATAACTCAAATATACTAGAAATTTTAAAACAATAGAAAAAAGGGAGTGGAAAAAATTGGATAAAAAATAGGGCGTGCCGAGCGTCCCCCGGGGGATCAAATCCCTTATCCCACGGGTGGGCAGCCACACGATGCATGCCATGCAGCTGATGGTAACCGTTCACCCCTGAGCCAACGTTCCGGCAAAATCAAAAAAGAAAAGAGAAAAACACACCCACGAAGGGGATCTGACACTGTTGTTCTCTTGGGAATCCCATCGCCCGCACCGGCAGAACTGCCGCCCGTCGTGGCGTCGCCGGTTGCCGGAGAAAGCCGCCGCTGGTTGCCAGAGAAGACGTTGCTGCAGCTTCGCCGGCCACTTGTACCAAAAGTGGTGGCCTGCCGTAGCGTCACCGCTGGTTGCTCGTAGCACCGGCGGCAGCTGTTCTCAGCACCGCCTGTCACACCACACAGCCCCACCGGTCGGGCCTCACATCACCGGCGGTCGCACCTTGCAGCACTGCCGACAACGTCTTCCAGCACATCATGAAGCATCCGACGGTCCTTAAGAAAATAGCTTAGAAATTCCTGCTGCAAATGTTATGTAGATTTGAGTCAAAAAGATGAAAAATCTGCTACCAAACCTTCTAAGCATTTGAGCTCACGAAAGAAATTTGCTACAAATAAGAAATTTGCTACAGTATATTTGTGGATTTGCATCAAAAGAGGGGGAAATCTGCTACAAGAACCTTTTAAGGATTTGCATCACACCAAAAGAAGATTGCATCAACCGAGTATGATTTTTGCTATAATAGTTTTGGAGATTTGCGTCAAAAAAGGGAAAAACTGGTACAAAAATTCTATCATGCTCTCCGTTGCATCAAGAACTAGAGGGAGCCGCTGGCGCGTGGACAATATGGCAGCAGCAGCAATTAACAAAATCCGGCGGCAGCTCGTGCTTGCGGTGAGCCCATCGCGTACCTGCGGCCAAGCCGGCTGCAGCCACCATGGAGGGAGGGAAGGATGGAAGCAGGAGTGGAGGAGGAGGCCGCAACACAAGCGTAGAGGGTGCCGCCCCCTACGCCCAGCCGCTGTTGCCCCGGCTCAAACCTCCCCGTAGCCCAGGATGCCCACGGCTCGCCGCCGCCCCCCAGGCCTGAGCGAGCATCACCGCCTCGTCGGTTTAGTCCGCGCCACCATGGAGGGAGGGAGGAAGGGAGCGGGAGGGAGGAGGGAGCAGGAGGTAAGGAGGTGGGCGCCATCACCGGAGCAGAGGGCGGCAAGGTTCGTTGTGGGCGGCGGCGTGTGTAGGCAGGGAGCATCCCTGGAGCGCACTGTTGTGGAGAGGATGGGAATTGGGAAGGAGTGGCGGAGTGGAGACGAAGATAAGGTTGATGACATGGGCGGTGGGGTTTGGGGCCGGTACTGGATGGTCGCGTGCGAGTGAAACGACCCGGACGATGGATCGTCCGGGAAAGTCAACATTTTCCAAAAAATAGACATAATGGCCTTTGCACTACAGGAATAGCTTCGTACGCCGACGGCCAAATGCTGACGGTCGCCCCCTCGGCGTAGTGGTGACGACCGCCAGACGGACGGCGGCATCAACGTTGCTACGCCGAGGGTCGGTACGCCGAAGGGAGGACGCCGCTGTCGGCTACGTCACGGTACGCCGACGGCCGCCGCTACGCCGACGGCCACGTGGGCTCCGAGGCCGACTTTGCCCGAGGGGCTACGCCGAGGGCCACCGTCGGTGTAGCGTACGCCGAGGGTCAGGCCGTGGTACGCCGAGGGCGGGCGGCCGTCGGCAGATTCCTGTAGTGTTAGTCCCATTTGATGTTACAAACCGGGACTAAAGGTCCTCCATCCCGGCACGCGCCCACAGCTCACGGGGAGTGTTTTTAGTCTCGGTTTGTAACACAATCGAAACTAAAGAGTAGGAGTGTAGTCCCGATTTCGTAATCCCAACTAAAGACCCTTCTGAACCGAGATAATAGGCATGTTTTCTACTAATACGAAGAGGTTGGACGTGGAGTCGGCAGGAATTTGTCTTTTTCATGAGGGGTGGATGGAAGAGTTCCAGATACACCGGTTGGGAAATTTTCCATCTTAGGCGATCTAGTATTTTTAAAAATGTGTTGGTACCAGTGTGAAACTTTAGTTTGGTGGTTGCTTCACAAAACATCCTGTTTTCGGCACCTCAAAAATGGAAAATGGTTTTTTCGCGCGATGAAAAAGAAAATTTCCTCCGGCAACATCGTAAGACATCTCAAGATGCACATGTGTGCATAATATGGGCATATTATCACAAACTATGCCGCGATTCTATCCATAACATTGGTCGTTTTACCTAAATGTCATGAAACCTCGAACGTGATAGCTCATTTTTTGAAGGAATTTTTGTGATGCTTGTAATTTTCTAACTTTAATATTTTTCCTTGTAACTATGACATATAAAATGGCAGCACGCGAAGGTTTCACATAGTTTGGATCATTTTTGAATTTATTATGCCCGTTGCAAACTATATTCAAAACGGGACTGAGGCTCGCTAAACATGCGCTGGATCTCTGATGAAATAGCATGTTGCGAACCTAAAAATTATTTGTATGAAAAATCTTGAGGATTATATCATGTACATGTAGTTCAAATCTGGTCGGCCTCCTACCGATTCGGCAGGAATTTGTCTTTTCATGAGGGGTAGACGGAAAGGTTCCAGATACACCGGTTGAGAAATTGTCCATCTTAGTTGGTCTAGTATTTTTGAAAATTGAGTTGGTACCAATATAAAACATTAATTTGGTAGCTCCTTCATAAAACATGCCGTTTTCGGCACCTCAAAAATGGAAAATAACTTTTTCGTGCGATGAATATGAAAACTTCCTCCTACATCATCTTAAGACACCCAAGATGCACATGCGTGCACAATATGGGCACATTATCGCAAACTATGCGACGATTCTAGCCATAACATTGGTTGTTCGGTGTGAGAGCCATAAAACATCGGACATGATAGCTCATTTTTAGAAGGTTTTTTGAGATATTTGCAATATTCGAAGCTTGATATTTTTTCAAGATAGAACTTATTTTTCGATTTTTTTTGATATATTATTTGTATTTTCCTAAATTATAATAATTTAGTTATGATTTTTTAAAGATTAATGTGGTAAAATGGAAAATAGCTGTGCCGACGGCTTTGCCGACGGCGCAACCCTGACGCTGTTACCTCGCCGTCACGACGGAGAGGCTGTGCCGACGGCCGAAACTATGCTGACGGTTGCCATCGGCACAGACCTTCATGTGCCGACGGTTTTCCTGTACCGACGGCTTTCCTGCTGGCCTGGCCGAAACGGGTCGTGTGCCGACGGCCCCGATGTTATGCCGTCAGCACAGCGGCGCGTTCCCGTAGTGGTTCCCTGACGAATCCGGGGCTGGCTTTCGCCTACTGCCTCGCTCCCGAAAGTGCAGGCCGACTAGAGACACACAACTAACACATAAACGAGGGGATTAGGTAGTCAGGATGTGGCCAGGTGGAGAGCAAATAATTCAGTCTGACCGACCGGAGCGATTCACGTCATATGGAGCAAAGACACATTTCTCTATGCACGAAGATTCGCCGTCGAAAGGTGGTTCATGCAGGCGGTACGTAGAAGATGGAGAGAACTGAGGAGCAAGGAATGAATCAACGGGCGCATGTGGAGGGCGAGCAAACACAAGCTAGATAACACACACCCGCCAACAACTGAGAGCTGTAGCAACGCAACGTTCCTTTGTTTAAAGACCTGGACACGGAACTCGCGCACATGGCCACTGAATCCGCAATGGTGGATTGTTCGTTCGTTCTTGTTCAACCGGCATGGTCCTACCCTAACTAAAAGCTCCTCGCGCACGCTCTCGTCTGGCTGGCGCTGGTAACTTCCAGCCACAAGTCACCTCGCCATCCATCGGATTCGATACGCAGGTAGCCAGGCAGGGTCCTTTTCTCGCCTTTGCCAAGCAGGTAAAGGCGATGCTGTGTAGGCTGGAGTATGCTTCATAGATCTGGGGGGCCTTCCCTTTTTTACCGTTCTCTTTCCGTTGTGGGCGTTGGACCCGAGAGAAAAAGTGCCTGCAATGTGTATATGCATTCTGCAGATTGCTACCGAGGTAGCTAGCTAGAACGCAAATGTGGGCTGGGTTTCTCGCTTTCTCCTTTCTTTCACCCGTATTGCTAATTCTTGACTACCGAGCGTTATCTTAGTTCACAGTTAATTTTTAAGCCATATAATTATATCGTTATTCATGGTAGGTTAGAGTTGCGATATGGGTTGTAGCTGAAAATTTTCAGTTGCACGCGAGGTTGCAACCAAGATTTAACTACCTACATAGGAGTTCTAATTGAGAAAAAACACCCCAAACAGTTAGATTGCTTTCTGGTTTGTGCAAGTTATGGGTTCCAATACATATTGCAACTGAGATTCAACGATATCATCCGATCAAAAATTAATTTAGTCGACTCAAAATTACTCACACCTTCCTCTCCATCTCTTCTCTTGTCCACCCCTGAAATTCTCAGAGTGCTAACCGGTATTTGGCAATGCCAATGGAGGCAGTAGGAACGTGTTTCATCATGAGTCCACGAAGGTTTCATGGTAACGAGGTTAGTGTCCAAACTACATCGTCCGAAGCACAAATCTGAGGCTACCATCTCGCCGGGACACACGACGCTCTCTTTAAGCCACGGTCCCAACCGGCCATAGACTGCGCAATCTCGTTCCTCTCGGATCCAACAAGCACACCACCTCATACTACACCACCTCATACTTCATGCACAAATCCATAGGTTAACCATCAAACACCTTTTCTTCCAGTGTCAATTCGCAAGATTTATATTTTTTTATAAAGAGTATATATTAATATCGCGAAGATATCAATTACACCTAGCTTCTACAACGACATCATGCCCTAATAGCATAAAGGATGCACACAACAACAAAAAAAGAACTAAAAAAAAGTCCCGCTACAGAGATCCATAACCTTAAACAGCAACACTGACACCGCCAAGACAACACCAGAAGATCAGCTTCTCCATAAGCGACGCCTTCAAGAAAAAAAAGTGCACAAACGATGTCGTCGCCCGATCATAGATCTTAGGTTTTCACCCAGAAGAAAGTCATCACTCTCAAAATAATGTCTTCAACAAGAATAATGTCAGGCACAACCAATTAAGGCCAGGCCTTGAATTTTCATCCTGAAAGATAAGACTCTAAACTTCTACTGTGCAGCCGCCCCCACATACCAATTGTTGTTTCAAGTCACGAAGCACCTAGCCAATTCTACCTCAATCCAAGATCCGACCACCATTGCTATTCCACCGATCTCGGCTTGATGACCTTCTCCGCTAGCACCATGGAAAGAAAACAACTCCATGATATTAACAGCCACCAGATCTTCGAAGCGCTCCCTCTGAAACCAAATGGCCAGATAAAAAAACATGGTTGAGCACGACCGAAACCACCCAATCCAGCAATCTTCAGGCATTATTCGCACAATGAATTTCGTCGGCAGGGCCTTTCGGAACACGACAATCAACCCAGACTGGAGGGAACAAGCATCCGACAGATCTTCAACTTAGTATGAGAAGAATCCGAGGACCGCCGCCTTTATTCAGATCGGACCCCAACGGTGCCGACCATCCCGGTACGGCAAAGGCAAAGGCGGAGATTAGGCGAAGAAGCCCACGCTAGCAGCGCCCTACAGCCAGCAGCCGACCCTGCACCGTCGGCAGCCAACACCACGGAGAGGACAAGGGTTGAACCGATCAAGGGTTAGTACCCCACCGGCCCAACCCCCTAGACCTCCGCCGTCGGCACATCGCGCCGCCGGTGGCCACCAGCACCACCACCCTGACCCGGGACTCCGCCCGGATCGCGTCGCCACGGACACGCCGCCGCCCCAGCAGCTCGTACAGCCGACCATGGCTACCACCGTCCCCAAACCACCTTTTGGTGGCTGGGCCCGCCACCATCGCGGCCGGGGCCGGCGGCAGTGGCGGCGAGGAGGGCTGACACGGCCGGTGGGAGTGGCGGCGCGGGGGAGGGTCGCCCCTGGAACCTCCCTCGGGAGCGGCCCGAGGGTTCGCTTCGTTTTTTGTCAGGCCACAAGATTTATATGGTCAGTCCCAAATTGGTTCTACATTCTACCCGCCATAGAGCATTGCGAATATTTGGCAATTGACTTAATGGGGTGGATCATAGGTTTAAAACTTTTATTAGAGTGGGATTGATTGCCATTATTTGGTCGCTTTGGCTATGTAGAAACAATAAGATTTTTAGTAATAAAAGCTTTTTTTGTTGCATGTTATTTACCGGTGCACCGCTTTGCTACGTTCGTGGTCTTTTCTTCAGCGAGTGGAGTATTACGATCTATTTATGGAGGTATCTTCACGACTGGAGGATACGACGAGGGATATTTTTCCAACATGGATGGCAACGTAATGTGCGGATTGACCTTCTTCTTCCTTATGTATGCACCTTTAAATTTTTATTTTAGTATTTTCTTATTTGTACTGTGATTTTGGTTGTGTGTGCCACTGTGTGCATTCTAGATATACAGAGGATGGGTATAAGGTTTAAAGTTTTAAAGTAATAAAGCGTCCTTTATCGAAAAAATGAGAAATGCTCTCCCATTTAGTCCCGGTTGCTTACGAACCGGGACTAAGGTCCATCCGCCTGGGTTCGTGCGTTGGGGCAAAAATATCTGTCCAGGTGAATTTTTCTAATTTTATTTTTTCTATTTT
Source organism: Lolium multiflorum (assembly GCA_030979885.1). Taxonomy (NCBI): domain Eukaryota; kingdom Viridiplantae; phylum Streptophyta; class Magnoliopsida; order Poales; family Poaceae; genus Lolium; species Lolium multiflorum. The sequence continues at coordinate 128,641,067 of CM061751.1, forward strand.
TCAGAATTTCTATTATTTGCATCTAGTCAAATTACTTTCAAACTTCCCGCCCGGTCACCCATCCTCCCACTAATCTAGCACTAGCACGTTTAACTTCCGAGTTCCATCCCGTCCCACATCCAAGTGCTTCGCGCGCATGTATGTGATACTAGTATCATATTAATCCTATTAACATGTTGGTCGATGTCACATTTCTTTATTGTTTGAATTTCAGATAATTTTTTTAATAAACAAAAGAAAGATCAGATAAACACTAAAACAGACAAAACGGATGGATCGAGCTGGTTAAAATAGTCCATCCCTAAGAACAAACGCAGCAGCCTTGGAGTCAACCGTGTATAATTTTTACGCCCTAGCGAAAACAAAATCGCCAGCCCCAATATGGTTACGGCTAGGTGGTTGGCACTTGTTTCATGGTCCAATAGATACGCTCCAAGTTGGGACGTACGGTTGTCAATAACGGCATCCGCGCACACTCACCGGCCGTTCTAACATGTCTCGCCGGTTCTATAGTTGCCAACTCCGTGGTCGTCGGCCACCGGAGTTCCGTTTCAAGGGTACAGTCTTCTTTGGTACCGAGCGCAGAGTCACATTCGAACGACCTTTCTGAAAGACCGTGGTGAGTCTGCACGGGAATTCAACGCCGCATTCTCCGATGCAGCTCCCCTATTCTACCATGGTGCTCCAATCGAGCTTGCACGGTTTGGTCGCGCCGGTTAACAACCAGCGATATGGGACGACTTGCCACATTTGAAGAAACACCACATAGCTGACATGCGGTGTGCAGTTACCCGTATAGCTGCCCATGCAGACTCAGAGTATATCCATCATATGACGGATGATTTGGTTGTTCCTCTACGCGGGAGTTCATCACGGCTCTCCTGCCAAGGATGCACGCTACTTCGACCTGGACATGCACGTTGTACCGCAGTTGCTTCCATCCCAATCCATGTACGACAAGTAAAAGATTACTTCCCAGTTCCCACTTCCCAGCTAAAGCATTTTCCTATATGCCTATACCTCGTAGGAGGGGAAGAGCTGATGCAGTGTATATAAACGTTAGTAACTTATTCTTTTTCCCTTTGATACGTGGATGTCTTTCACATTAGATTTAACATAAAGTTGTAGTACTCTAGTTTACTATTCTCTGATCGAATATCTACCAAGGCATTGCTAAGTAATAGCCTGCATCTACTGCCACCTTAGAGTACATGATTGTACACAAGCATTGGCTGCACAAAGATACGATGCTTTGCTGATGTATTGCCAATATATCCGACATAATTCTATATGGCTTCCAGTCTCCTCCGACATAATTCTATGAATTTTGAAATGGTTGTATGTATCATTTGATGCAGAGGTCAGGAAGCTCCCCATTTTGAAAAAAAAAAACCCGTAAATTTTGCAGCAATAACATAAGATATGTGCAAGGAGCTATGTTACGGTGATTGGCATGTACTACCGAGTACTAGTCAGTAGTACTGGTCGAATTAATTCTGTCCATCCTATTTAGAGAGTTAATTATACATTTTAAATAAAAGTAATCTAGGGTATCGTGGTAACTTCCTAGCCTAACCCAACCGCACGGCCGCTCGTGGGCACGATCTGAGTCCCACGCCGCAATCCTATGCTCCCTTCTACGCCGCCGCTGCCGCTCGCCGGACGCACCGCTGCTCGCCGAACGCACCGCAGAATCATATCTCTGCCTCCGCACTCTAGTTCTGCACCGCGCCCGCCTTACCAAGGAGCTCGCCCTTGCCTGCTATCCCAGGAGCTCACCCGCCTGCAAAGGTAGCCAGCGGTAGAAAAAAGGTCTCCGTCCAGCCCCATTAGTCGCGGGAAATGCAAAACCGCGACCAATGGGGCCTTTAGTCGTGGCTCGGTTGCCCAACCGACCAAAGGCCTCCGGCTGGGCCACCGGTGGACGGGAGGGGCTTAGTCGCGTTGGCCAGTGCCAACCGCGACTAAATGTCCTCAGGCCTGGCCCAGCAGTTAGGCCGGTTGGCCAAGCCAACCGCGACTAAAGCCCCTCCCCTATATATACCATCCAGCCCACAGCACTTAGCCATTTGGTGCCCACTTCTCTTCACAAACTTCACAAGGGGGTGTATGGTTTGCTTTTGGCTCCTCTTATGCACACAAGGTGTTTGATGAAATGTCCCAAGAGCATGAAACAAACATGATATGAAGTGTCGGAGCCACACTTGATCGAGCTTCCTCATTTATTTTTTCCTCCTCGATCGCGGTTAGCAACAACACTTGAACCTTTCATATATATGTGTCATTGATAAAATATGCATATGTGCGTAGTTCATTGTTTAATTTCTATTTAGTTTAACAAATGCATGATGGTTAATTATATATTTTGTATTATAATAATGCAGATGAATCGGCAATGGATGTACGCTAGCCGACTCTCCGGCGAATTCACTACGGGTTTGAAAGATTTCCTCGTAGTGGCTAATGCGAACAAGCAGGGGGTTTTTGTTATATGTCCATGTGTTAACTGTAAGAATCAGGGGTTACTCTTCCTCAAGGGAAGTTCACGTGCACCTGATTCGGCATGGTTTCATGCCAAGCTATAATTGTTGGACCAAGCATGGAGAACGAGGGGTTATAATGGAAGAAGATGAAGAAGGGGATGACATCGATGAGAGCTATCTTGATCATTTCGGTGATACTTTCATGGATGATGCTGAAGGTGGGGAAGGTGAAGGGGAAGGTGATCAAGAAGAGGCACGTGATGAGCCCGCTGATGATCTTGGTCGGACCATTGCTGATGCACGGAGTCGCGAAACTGAAAAGGAGAGGGAGAATTTGGATCGCATGTTAGAGGATCACAAAAGTCGCTGTACCCAGGATGCGATAATGGTCTGAAAAAGCTGGGCTGCACACTGGATTTGCTGAGATGGAAGGCACAGAAGGTGTAGCTGACTCGGGATTTGAAAACTTGCTGAAAATGTTGAAGAATATGTTTCCAAAGAATAACGAGTTGCCCTCCAGCACGTATGAAGCAAAGAAGGTTGTCCGCCCTCTAGGTTTAGAGGTTCGAAGATACATGCATGCATCAACGATTGCATCCTCTACGGTGAATACGAGAATTTGAATGAATGCCCGGTATGCACTGCATTGCGTTATAAGATCAGAGGCGATGACCCTGGTGACGATGTCGAGGGCCAGAAACCCAGGAAGAAGGTTCCCGCCAAGGTGATGTGGTGCTCCTATAATACCACTTGAAACGTCTGTTCAGAAACAAAGAGCATGCCAAGTTGTTGAGATGGCACAAAGAGGACCGTAAGTCGGACGGGAGTTGAGACACCCCGCAGATGGAACGCAATGGAGAAAGATCGACAGAGAGTTTAAAGATTTTGCAGCTGACGCAAGGAACATAAGATTTGGTCTAAGCAGATGGCATGAATCCTTTGGCGAGCAGAGCTCCAGCCATAGCACCTGGCCCGTGACTCTATGCATCTACAACCTTCCTACTTGGTTGTGCATGAAGCGGAAGTTCATTATGATGCCAGTGCTCATCCAAGGTCCGAAGCAACCCGGCAACGACATCGATGTGTACCTAAGGCCATTAGTTGATGAACTTTTACAGCTGTGGGGCAGACCTGGTGTCCGTGTGTGGGATGAGCACAAAGAAGAGGAATTTGACCTACGAGCGTTGCTTTTCGTAACCATCAACGATTGGTCTGCTCTTAGTAACCTTTCGGGACAGTCAAATAAGGGATACAATGCATGCACGCACTGCTTACATGAGACTGAAAGTGTACTTTTGCCAAATTGTAAGAAGAACGTGTACATGGGGCATCGTCGATTTCTTCCGAAAGGTCATCCAGAAGAAAGAAAGGCAAGCATTACAACGGCAAGGCAGATCACCGGCGAAGCCTGCGGAACACACTGGTGCTGAGGTATTTGATATTGTAAAGGATTTGAAAGTCATCTTTGGAAAGGGTCCTGGCGGACAATCAGTTCCGAAGGGAGCTGACGGGCACGTAGCCATGTGGAAGAAGAAATCTATATTCTGGGAGCTAGAATATTGGAAAGTCCTAGAAGTCCGCCCTGCAATCGACGGGATGCACGTTACGAAGAATATTTGCGTGAACCTCCTAAGCTTCTTGGCGGTATGGGAAGACAAATGATACAAAGGAAGCACGGCAGGACCAGCAACGCTTGAAAGACCCCGATGACCAGCATCCGGAATGGTTTCAAGGTCGTGCCAGCTACGCTCTGACCAAAGAAGAGAAGGTCATCTTTTTTGAATGCCTGAGCAGTATGAAGGTCCCGTCTGGATTCTCGTCCAATATAAAGGGAATAATAAACATGGCGGAGAAAAAGTTCCAAAACCTGAAGTCTCACGACTGCCACGTGATTATGACGCAATTGCTTCCGATTGCTTTGAGGGGCTCCTGCCGGAAAATGTTCGAGTAGCCATTGTGAAGCTATGTGCATTCCTCAATGCAATCTCTCGGAAGGTAATCAATCCAGTTCTACCACGGTTACATAACGATGTGGTCCAATGTCTTGTCGTTTCGAGTTGGTGTTCCCGCCATCCTTCTTCGATATTATGACGCACCTCCCGGTTCACCTAGTCGAAGAGATTTCCATTCTCGGTCCCGTATTTCTACACAATATGTTCCCCTTCGAGAGGTTCATGGGAGTATTAAAGAAATATGTTCGTAACCGTGCTAGGCCAGAAGGAAGCATCGCCAAGGGCTATGGAAATGAGGAGGTAATTGAGTTTTGTGTTGACTTTGTTCCCGACCTTAAGCCGATTGGTCTTCCTCGATCGCGCACGAGGGGAGACTAAGTGGAAAAGGCACGAATGAAGGAAATCAACGATATGTATGGACGGCCATTCTCCGACTGAAGCACACACACTTCTGACCAATTCCAGCTTGGTGGCTCATTTTGAGAAACACAAGAATATTTTACGCTCGGACAACCGGGAAGCCCGAATCCTGGATTAGGAAGGCCCACATGGAGACTTTCGGCATTGGTTGAGAAAACATTTAATGAGTGACAATGAGGTTGTAGATCAGCTGTACATGTTGGCCAAGACACCATCTTCGACTATAACGACTTTCCAAGGGTACGAGATAAATGGGAATACATTTTACACGATCGCCCAAGATAAAAAGAGCACCAACCAAAACAGTGGTGTCCGCTTTGATGCAGCAACCGAGAATGGGCAAAAGGTCACATATTATGGTTACATAGAGGAGATATGGGAACTTGACTATGGACCTCCTTCAAGGTCCCTTTGTTCCGGCGCAAATGGTTCAAGCTAACAGAGGTGGGGTAAAGGTGGACCAGCAATACGGAATGACAATGGTGGATTTCAACAATCTTGGTTACCTTGACGAACCATTCGTCCTAGCGAAAGATGTCGCTCAGGTTTTCTATGTCAAGGACATGAGTAGCAAACCGAGGAAACGGAAAGATAAGAAAACGATCATACATCATGCGATGATAAAGCGCCACATTGTTCTTTCAGGAAAAAGAAACATCGTGAGCGGAGGACAAGACAGACATGTCAAGATTATAATATGTTTGGTGAAATTCCGCCTTTCAAAGTGAACACCGATCCAAGCATTAAGTTAAATGATGAGGATGCTCCATGGATACGGCCCAATCGTAAGCAAGCAGGGACACAAGGGAAGAAATGATGTGTAATAATTTATTGTACCAAACTTTGTTGAATGGATCATGTGAATTATATTGCCCGTGATGTGTTTGGTGTCCATTTTCGAATGATTCGATTGATTCGAGAGATAGCACTGATGATACATGAAATTTGGAGTGATTTAGTCATACTCCTGCCTAGGCGTATAATATGCATACTCGTAGTCTTCATAGTCGCCACACCGGTAGTCGTCGCTTTGTTACCGCCGCCGTTGCCGCTGCTGCCGGTTGCCGGGCGGCGCCGTGGCTCGAATCGAGGGTAGCGCAGGCGGGGATATCGCCGGCCGTGATGTAGTCCATGACGCTCTCAGTCCGGCCGTACCACCATAGCCGACGGCCGGCCTCAGGAAGTTCCCAGGAGGCACCGCCCTCCTCATACCTGCGAGCGCCCTCTCACGCCGATTGATGAAGAAGGCGTCCGTATGCTGTTATCGGGATGCCGCGGGGATTCATCCGCTGCTCCGGCGTGAGGTCGAGGTAGTAGTGGTTCGTGGATGGCTGCCCGGCGCGCAGACTGAGGGAGGGAGGGACCGGCACGCCGCCGGCGCTTAGGCTCCAGCCGGGGACGCGTAGCCCGGTGGGCAAGGGTAGTTCGAGGCGAGCTCCTCCACCACAGGTTAGAGTGGGTGCGGTGGAAGCCAAGTGAGAGAGTGATGAGAGATTGGAGAGATGTCATAATGCTGGCCAAGCCAAATATATATGTAGAGAAATGGCGGGAAAATGGGAGCGGGAAGACAGAGGCGGGAAGAAAGTGGCGGGAAGAAAGAGGCGGAAGAAAGAGTCAAGGGAAGAAATTACGGAAGAAAGAGGCGGAAAGATGAGGTCGAAGAGGGGGCCGCTGAAAGACAGAGGGTCGAAGAGTGGGCCGCATGAAAGATGTCGATTGGAAGAGGCCTTAATTTTAAAGACAGAGGCGGCCAGGAAGAACTGGTGGGAAGATTTTATTTTTCTGATTTTTTTGATATATTACTTGTATTTTTAAGATTTTTAAATAAATTAGTTTTATTTTACTGAATTTTTTAATATATTATTTGTATTTTTAAGATTTTTAAATGAATTAGTTTTATTTTTCTAATTTTTTTAATATATTATTTGTATTTTTAAGATTTTTAATGAATTAGTTTTATTTTTCTGAATTTTTTGATATATTATTTGTATTTTTAAGATTTTTAAATGAATTAGTTTTATTTTTCTGAATTTATTGATATATTATATGTATTTTTCAGATTTTAAATGAAAACTAATTTGAAAAATAGCCTTTGGTCGCGGTTGGGGTCACCAACCGCGACTAAAGGGTATTTTCCGCGGGAAACGAAACCCGCCGGGAATACGTTTTTGTCGCGGTTGGGGTCACTAACCAAGGATTAAAGGTACCCTTTTAGTCGCTAACAGACTCCCAACGCGACCAAAGGTCTACTCCTATTTAAACGCGCGCGTGTCGCGAGGCGGTTTCGATCACTTCTCTTCCCTTCGCATATCCGCGCGCACTTGGCCTCTCGCGATCGAGCGCCGCGCTGCCGCCGTCGCCCTTGCCGCGCTCCTCGCGCCGCCGTCGTCGCCGCCGCCCACCGACGCCCACCAGAGTCGCCGCCGCGCCCCACCTACCGCATCGCGCGCCACGCGCTCGCCCGCTCTCGCATGCGCTCCCCGCGCCTCTCCTCTCGTCTTGCGCTCGAATCTCCTCCGCTCACAGACACGGCTGTGTCCGTAGCGCCGTGTCGCTAGCCGTAGGCCGGATAGCCGCACACACACACACAAGGTTAGGTTTGCGCTATAAGTGCAGGCCAAGGCAAATGCAGCTCCGCGGCAGAGACGACGAAGCAGAGAGGGATCGAGAGGAGAGAAGGCCGGGCGCCTGGCCGATTTTTTTTTTGTTTTTTTTTGTTTTTTTAATTTGTAACTAAGTTTTTTAATTAAAATATAACTTAATTAAATTGTAAACGTGTATGTAGAAGAACTAATTTGTAACTAAGTTTTTTTGTTTTTTTTCTTGTTAATTTTGAAATTAAAAATAACTAAAATTTGAGTTAAAAGTTTGTGTAAAAAAAGTCTAAAAAAAGACTTAAAATTTGTTTGTTTTTTTAATTTGAACTATGTATACTTAACAAAAAAAATATAGTTAACAAACAAAACATATTTTGACTTAATAATTTTTTGTTTTGTCCACTTATAATTAATGAATTAATTAGTAACTATATAATTTTGACTTAATAAAATTTTAAGTGGACATAAAACTTGATAATTTTAAGTAGCCACCGCCACCGCCACCGACCCCGCGTGTATACGGAGGGGGCGGCGAGGCCCTCGCCTCCCCCTCCGTATACGCGCGGGTTTTTTTCTTTTTTTACGAGAGAGAGGATCGGCACACCGCCACCGCCACCGCCCTTTCGCCACCGCCTCGCGCGCCTCCGTATACGGCGAGGGAGGCCTCTATGTGTTGTCCTCGGCACCGCCACCGCCCCTTTGACACCGCCACCGCCCTCTCTCCACCGCCCTTTCGACACCGCACTTAAATAATTAGTTTTTACTACATGTTTTCAGGACTGACATATGGCGGACGATAGAGCTGACCCGATTATGGACAACTATGATCAAGAAATTGAAGAACAGCTATTTGGTATCATAAAAGGCGATATTCCTTATGTGCCGACCGAACAAGATGAAGAGGATATTTCTTCTTATCTGAATCTTGATGGTCAAGATGAAGGCCGTCAGCAAGATGATGGGGAAGAAACGTCGATCAACGACGATCTTCAATTGCAAGTAGCAACTAGCTCCGGCGCCAAGGTATATATATATATACATTTTTCCTCTGGTGATACAAACTTACTGATTTGAATAAATATGTGTGTACTAACACGCACGACTCTCTTTCTTATTTTAGCCCTCGGCCGGATCGTCGAAAAATCGGCACGTCGTCGTCAAAGCGTGGCGCAACCAAGACGCTCAAACCAGGAGAAACATATCCCATCGAGGTTGTCGACAGTGCAACTGCAGGCCGCTGGAGCCCCGAAGTACGCCACCAAGTTTATCAACCAATGCGGAGCCATTGTTAGAGACAACATCTCGATCACCCTCCAGGAGTGGAATGAGCCAAAGAAGGCACGTCTTGGTTTCACTTTTGTTGACAAGAGAACTAAAAAGGATTGCTTTCAAAAGCTTATGGAGCATTTCATCCTACCTCCGGAATACCACAAATTCGATGAGGAGGGTAACAAGATTCAGGAAAACAAGGAGAGGAGGAGGCTACTCAAACACTTCGCTCTTGGTAAGATGGCCGATACATTCCGGAAATTCAAGCAGAATCTAGCCCGTGACTATGTCAACCAGAAAAAGACTCCGGAATTCAAAGGACAGTATGAGAGACTTGAACATGATTGGCTAGAATTTGTGAAGCAGAAGAAATTGGAGCATTTCATTGAAATATCGAAAAAAATAAGGAAAATGCGGCTAAGAAGGAGTACAATCATGTTATGGGGCCAGGAGGGTATCGGGGAGCCTATGGGAGAAGATGGAGAACGAGCTGAGGAGGCGATAATCCGCCGGGTTTTGGGACCGATGAAAAATAAAACTTTGGGCATGGGGAACGAAAAATTGAACGGGCGTGTGTTTACGGGAACAAAATGTTTAAACCCACCCAAGCCCTTATTGACGCAATGAGGGATGCTCAAGAGGGGAAGATCAAGTCCAACAGAGAGAACGACGCGCTGACAAGAGCCCTCGGGAATCCTGAACACGGAGGACGTGTACGAGGCATGCCCGGGAACATTACGTGGAAAGAAGGGTTCTCACAGGACGATGACCCGTACGGTTACAGAAGCCGTAAGAGAAAGCCGGATCGGGATGCAGATGTTGGCGCGGTTGGCATCGGAAGTCGATGAGATGAAGAAAACCCTGTCTATACTAGTGGCTGATCGGCACTGGGACGCATGAAGATCATCCAGCGGATCTCGGAAGCCAGCAGCGGAGAAGCAGCGTGGCTTCCACGGAGGTCCGGCCGGCTACTGATGCACCGGAGATCCAAATTACTGCACCAGAGCCTCCTCGCTACCCCGTGGACGATGTAAAGGAGATGAAAGAATGTCATCTGCATTATCCTACCGGGGAACATGTCCACGAAGGTAGCCATCGGCAGTGCTTTGCCATGTGAGCTGGAGCACTCCACCACAACAAACCCATTGCATGGCTATGCTCGTGTCACGGTGGAGGAAATAGTCCCAGGGTTTGAGGACCGGAGATTGACATTGCGACACCAAGGGGAGAGAAGACTTGAGGTGTTGAGCCGCTGGAAAAGAAGTTTATCAAGTTTCAGACGAGGCGCCAAGGCGAACAAGTCCACCCTCCGGTGGTGGTGGCGGCGGCGGCGGGGCGGGTGGTGGTTCACCACACCTCCTTCACGTCGCCCGACGCCGCCCCCAATTCACCTCCGGCGGGTGCGTACGCGCCCCAATACACCTCCGGCGAAGAAGCAGCCGCCCCGGCAAAGAAGAGGAAGCAGTCCTGGACCATTAACCCGGACCTTATGTACCTAGGACCACAAAGATACCGGAGCCATCACTGAAGCCCTCACCCCGAGACCTTATGACCTTAGTGTGGAGGAAATGCAGCGGTCGTGGCTGCTCAAGATGAGAAATGGCAGGCGGACTGCAAGAAGAAAAGAGAGCCGAGCCCAAGCCATATTGACAAGCAAAGAAGTGGGCTAAGTCATTTTGACCGAACCGTCCCAAGCCGCGAAGAATCTGCCTGACTACTATTCACATGAACTTCGTAGGCAAGCACTCATCTTGAAGGAGAAGCAAGAGTTGGCGGAGAAGCAGGAGAAGAAAGCCTGGGAGGACGAGAAAGAATTAGAAAGTAAAAAAGAGGGGAAACAAGTTGCCCAGCTCGGGGAACAAAGTAAACAATCCATCGCCCCTCTCATAGTGAAAGCCGCCGTCCGGATGACCCCGAAATCATAGCAGCTGCGGCAAGACAGGGATTGACTCGTAGCGAGTGCCACAGTAACAAGCGGCCAACTTAGGTCTGACTCTTCGTGCAGTGTTAGGCCTTGATGAGGCGCCAACAATGAAGGACGTAGTAATTACATATGTGCCGAATGGGCCTCTCGTCGAGCCTGCGCAGGAAAAGGATCTACCTCCACTAATGACAGGTCTGCTAAATTGGTACAAGGCTTACATAAAATTAAAAAACGCCAAAGACTATATTTATGCGAAAGTTAGACCTGAGCATCACTTCAAACATTACTATGTACAAATTCATCTGAGTGAATTGTTCCAGCTTTTCAATCTGCGCGAGCTCGACAAATCTATCATCAGTTGCTACGTTCGTAAGTGATTTATTTCTACCCCATCTCGTTCATTGTCTGTACCTATATATATATATATATTGTCCTAACTATCTTGTTGTGTATGCAGAATGAAGAAGCGGGAATGCATAATAAGGAACATCCATGATGTTGGGTTCATTGACCCACATATCGTTAATTCATATGTGTTACAACATTTTCCCGCCGACATGGAGGCCGACCCAGGATGTTTTTTTAAGGCAGGAACTCAAAGTGATATTCTATTTCTCTTACCATTTTGGTGAGTGTTTCTCTTGAGCACATTCTCTTTTGTTTACTCCATGCAAGGTATGTGGCTAATCGATGAGTTAATTATGCATGACTGTGCATGTATCGTGTCCGCAGGTTCCATATTCTGCTAGTAATTCAATTTCACGACTCCACGTCTCATCCACGACTCTCTGAATATGAATGCAAAGCTTTGGGCCGACTTGAGAAAATGATGCAAAGTAATTATATATTTTCATCCACTGCGCTCTATATCGATCGGCCTATTTTGTTCATTTCCTAATATCAAGCTAATAACTCTCTTGTTCATTTAATTTTCTTTGCCTCGTAGGGTTTGGACACGGTTCGTAAACACAAAAGGTCGGTGAATTCAAAAAAGAGCTACAATTTAAAAGGGTAGTGTCTGCGACTGGAGATATTCAGCCAAAGGGACCAATCTATGTGGATACTATGCTTGTGAGATGATCCGGAGATACACCTCTGAGCGGATTTCGTGTCCGAACAACATTAGCAGGAATAACCTTCGGAAGACGCTTAGTCTAGAAGCTCGCTTCCGACCACTTCAAGAGGAACTAGCTGGATGGATCGCGAGGGAAGTCATCGATCCTATAGGAGAACACTATGTAGAGGACGAGAACTTCATATGCAGTAAATCATATGTATGGAAACTAGTTCAAAATTGTATATGGTCATCGATATTGAATATATATTGTCAATTCCTCTTGAATTCTTTTGGTTCTAATTTCAAATTTGTTTGAAATTGTACGTTCATATGCATGTATATGTAGTACCGTAGAATATGTGAAACTCCTTCAAAATTAAAATAAAAACAGAAAAGAAAATAAAATAATACAAACTAAAAAGAAACCAGGTTTAGGGGGGGGCTAAAACCCAACTCGGCTACTCGCAGTCGCTTCTACGCCGCCGCTGCCGCTCGCCGGACGCGCCGCCGCTCGCCGAACGCACCGCAGAATCATATCTCTGTCTCCGCACTCTAGTTCTGCACCGCGCCCGCCTCACCAAGGGGCTCGCCCTTGCCTGCTAGCCCAGGAGCTCACCCGCCTGCAAAGGTAGCCAGCTTCGCCCACGAGCTCGAGGGCGGCGAGGGAGGAGCTTTAGCGGCGGAACTGATCGCGGAAGCTGAATGAAAAGAACCAACATTATTGACTGTTCTCGCCCTTCATCAACCAAGCCACCATGGCAACATGCACTCAGAACCCGATGAATGTTAACGCTGTCAGGCTTAGCTTTGTTTCTCTCCATATCTATCAACGAATTGCCAAGAACTGCATCAATATTCATCTGCCTAGCTTTAGCAAACTGGTGGATCCATTCACCTTGGCCAAGCAATCAATCTTATTATACATGTCCATAACTCCATTTGCAGCTGTGGGTTGAAACAAAAGTGGACCGGACGCACATGACGTAGCACCTGATCATGTTCAACACCACCGCATTTCGTCGAACAGCTTCCAGGCCCAGCGTTGGTGTACATGTTCATCGGCAAGCTCGCGGTCTACGCGTCCCTAAATCGCTGGAAAGCTCTGCCACGCCTGGACGCCGTCGCGGAGGTGCTCCGCCTCCGACACATCGCTCTAGCCTCTGGTCACGCGGGGGCCTGGCCACCCGCAGCTTCGACGCCGCGCTTGGAGGCTACCGACAGCTCAACCTCCTCTGCCTCGGCCCGGCGCTCCACCGGGGGTGACCAGGGCCGTTCCTGACAGTTCAGGGGCCCTAGGGCAAGACATAAGTTGAGGCCCCTCTATGTTTGAATTTTTTTTCAGAATGAAACACATGAATTCACTTGAAGACACGACAATATCGCCGGTCACAAGACCTAGCCGTAGACCAGATCGCCGCCATATATAGAATAAACATGTAAATAGTTGATTTTTTCACTTAAAAAGCAACCGTTACAGAAATCTTATCGGCATATAATATAATAAAATTTGACTCTAAATATGATGTGTTTTCACTTGAAAACGATTATCTTTCTCTTATATTCGATAAGTCTTGCCAAAAGTAGAACAACTAAAATATTATGGTTTTAGTTTTATTAAATATGCCTAGATTTGTATTCTCGAAAAAATAGACCTAGATTACGAAGTAAAATCAACCAGAAAACAGTGAGGGGCTCTTACAACTAGTGGTGAACAATCGACTGATGATTGACTAGATGCACAGGTTCTCTGTTCTTCCGAACTCCAGTCTCCAAATATTCGTTCCCCTTCGCTAGACTTCATGAGAATGAGATTTGACGTGATAAGTGAATTCATAGATGGGTTAGACTGGATGCAATTTATGGGGATACAAAAAAGATCTGGAAGACTTACCAGCCGTGCTACTGCCAGAGGGCTATACGGAAAAGTTCCCAATGGAACAATGGCAAACTTGATAGATCAGAGAGATTTGATAGGGGCTTCTTGACATTGATGAGTGTCCTCCACCATTAATTGTCACGGCAATTAGAAAAAAGGGGACAGTGGAGCTGCAGCGGCGCTGATTTCGGGGAAAGAAAAAATAGAACCGAGGAGGGGGACGAGTCAGTGGTTTTGAGGAGAAGATACGATGAAGTGTCACCTTGCCTTCTCGGGCCTTGCAGTGTTGGGCTGCCCATCACTACCAGTTGGTAGCTAGACTACACGTCAAGATTTTGTTAAAAGAATATACATGTAGTACATGGGCCGGGGCCCCTATATCATGAGGGCCCAGGGCGGGCGCCCTGGCTGACCTGCCCCAGGAACGGCCCTGGGGGTGACCTGGAGGTCACGGGAGAACTCCATGTCGGGGATGGTGGTGAGGGAGGAGAGGTAGCGGTCGGCGCGAAGGGCGGCCTCGAGGAAGATGGCGCGCTGCATGATAAGGAGACGGTCGCCGCTGCGGCGAGAACACCTGATCAAGCCGGACAAAGGGAATCGACTACGTCGGTGCCGGCCGGAAACCTAGCCGGCAGGGGAACTGAGGAGACGGCCGGGTCGGAAATGAGCCGAGAGAACAGGCGAAATTACCTATCTACCTTTTTAGCAAACGAATATTTCCAGTACTTTTCACTACTTTTCACTACTTATTTTTCAGTACTTTCTAGTACTTCTATTTTTTCTACCGTCGAATTAACTAGCTTGGACGGTTCCTAAATTCCCCAACCATAGTAAAAGTTGTAATATGCAAGATACATACAAAAGTTTCACATAGTGTAAGCATATGCTGGAAAACATGTGCAATTGGAATCTATATATAAACAAATGCAATCTCAGAACTTTCGGCTATACGGTTCATTCCATACAAAGTATTCCAGGACAAAGAACAAAAAACTATATTGGAGTAATTCAATTCGAAGAGGTCCAGTATGAAGGTTAGCGGAGAAGATTACACAAACCGCAACTCTGTTGAAGAGGATGTTGGATATACTAATTATTTTAGATGTTCTTGCACAAACCACAATTTTTTCTTGTAATTCATTGGACGTAGGAAAAATGTCCAATTAATTCAATTAATAGCAATCTTGGCGATTGTGCCTCACTAGTTAGCGATTAAATGGCATATACTTGTCGACCATGTCATGTCACCAAGCTCATATTTGGGTCATTTCTTTCCCGTCCTTGTAAAAGTTTGGTCATCTTTTTGTAGGTTCGGTTATAATTTAGTCAAATATTTACTTATATAAAATGAAAATTTAATAATATTAACAATGGAAAAGAAATAATAATAATAATAATAATAATATATATCAGAAATTTTACCAACGGTTTAAGTGTTCGATGTCTTCTTTTGTAGATTTGGTAACAAGTTGGTAAAAAATTTGAACTTCTAAAAAAATCGCAAGACTGAGATTAACCGTTCGACTGAAACATTCGAGGTTTTGATGACCCGCAGGGCATGCAATTTTCCATGTAGTCACTGACTCATGGGCCCTAATCATTAAAATTGTTTTTAATTGAGTTAATATATGGATACATAAGTGGCATCTTCTT
Organism: Lolium multiflorum; assembly: GCA_030979885.1. Classification (NCBI taxonomy): domain Eukaryota; kingdom Viridiplantae; phylum Streptophyta; class Magnoliopsida; order Poales; family Poaceae; genus Lolium; species Lolium multiflorum. The sequence continues at coordinate 128,656,298 of CM061751.1, forward strand.
CCAGCAGCCAGACTAAGACTGGTACGAGTATATACTTCTTGCGCTCTCGGCTCTCGCTCTCTCTCTCCCTCTCCCTCTCACGTACAGCCAGCTAGCTTAGTACTGTCGGCCATTGCATGATGTGGGTCACATTAATAATAAATTTAGTTAATCAAACTCGAAGCTAACACCAGCAGTTCGTATGAGCTTGTGTACAGAGTGCTCGGGTGTAGGGAATAAATATATTTTCAACCGAGGGAGCAGTACATGCTTATTATGCTTGAAAGCTGGACAAGTCTTCAGAGAGGACATCTGCGTGTGTATAGGTCATTCAGAAGCAATCAACACGGTCGATGGAGTAAACCGTGTTTCTAGAATACAAATGCTTAATTCGTTTGCTTACAAGCTACTCATTTCGGCCACATGTTCAAGTTGATTAACTAGCTAGGAGCTTAGGCAAGAGAAATTAATCACATGCTTTGGCAGTAAGATTACAAGCAGCGTCCCCGCATAGGCGCCCGAAAGCACTATTTAGTTTAAACTAAACAAATTTATTAAAAAATAAATTATGACTAACTTGACCGATTTTAACTACAAAGCAGGCCGGATCAGGTGCAGTTTTGCAACCCCACGGAGCAGATTTTTTTGTACACTCCATGGCTAGAAGGTCTCAAGTCCAAGTAGATTGCACCGGTTATCTATGCCCTCTCAAGGTCGAAAAGGATCATTGTGTCGAAAGCCATGCATGAAAATATTTGGATATCCAAATTTGAAACCACTCTTGTCTCTTGGAATAACTGAGATCTACCCAAATGCAATTTCCTCTCTTGGATTTTTTCTATATGGTCCAAAATTCCACACATTCATCTCGATAACAACCTGCCTGTGCCACCATCTCTTGGAATGACACGGCATCTCATGAGTAATCCTCCTCCTCGCACTAGTGGAAAAAGAGCTATCTGTGGCGCACGAAAATTGAATTCTGTGGCGCATATCTAGGTCGTCACAGTTGCCACGCGACTAGTATTTGAATTATGTGGCGCATATGTACATGCGCCACAGAATTTTTCAAAACTTCTGTGGCGCACTAGGTCAATATGCGCCACGTTGTCTTAAAAACTTCTGCGGCGCACCATGCCAATATGCGCCACAGATTTTTTTTTTCGAATTTAAAAAAAAAGTGGCGGCCAGATCTAGATCTAGATCTGGGGCCGCCGGATTTTCGCTGGTTTTTTTGAAATAACGCCGGAAGGTGGGGTGGTTGTGGTGTTGGCCGAAGGAGATGGTGGTGGTGTTGGTGATGGTGGTGGCCGGTGATACGTCTCCAACGTATCGATAATTTCTTATGTTCCATGCTACTTTATTGATGATACCTACATGTTTTATGCACATTATATGTCATATTTATGCATTGGAACTAACCTATTAACAAGATGTCAAAGTGCCAGTTCCTGTTTTTTTTGGTTTCAGAAATCCTAGTAACGAAATATTCTCGAATTGGACGAAATCACCTCCCAGGTTCCTATTTTGCCCGAAGCATCCAGAACACCCGAGCCGCCAGAGGGGGCTCGGTGGGCCTAAAGGACATGGTGGCGCTGCCTGGCCCCGGCCGCGCCACCCATGGTCTCGTCGCCGATGACCCCTCCTGCGCCGCCTCGCTATATAAAGCCCCCATCGAAACCCTTACAGAGACCACGATACGGAGAAAACCTTCCGAGCCGCCGCCATGTGAAATCAAGATCGGGGACAGAACTCTCTGTTCCGGCACCCTCGGGACGTGAATGCCCGGAGCGTCTCCGCCGTCTCCACCGCCATCTTCACCGCCATCGCTGCCTCATGATGAGGAGGGAGTAATTCCCCCGGGCTGAGGGCTCCGCTGTAGCTATGTGGTTCATCTCTCTTTATGTGATCTAGTTGAATATCGTCTATGTGCTACTCTAGTGATGTTATTAAAGTACTCTATTCCTCCTCCATGTGTGTAATGGTGATAGTGTGTGCACTGTGAGTACTTGGCATAGGCTATGATTATGATCTCTTGTAGATTATGAAGTTAATTATTGCTATGATGGTATTGATGTGTATTATTCCTCCTACATATGCATGATGGTGACAGTGTGCATGCTATGTTAGTTCTTGGTGTAATTATGTTGATCTATCTTGCACTCTAAGGTTATTTAAATATGAATATTGCATGTGGAGCTTGTTAACTCCGGCATTGAGGGTTCGCGTAATCCTACGCAATGTGTTCATCATCCAACAAAGAGTGTAGAGAGTAGTCCTATTATGTGATCATTGTTGAGAGTGTCCACTAGTGAAAGCAGGATCCCTAGGCCTTGCTTCCAAACATCGAATCTCGTTTGTTTACTGTTTTGTTGCATGTTTACTCGCTGCCATATTTATTCAGATTGCTATTACCACTCATATACATCCATTTGTATTTCACTATCTCTTCGCCGAACTAGTGCACCTATACACCTGACAAGTGTATTTGGTGTGTTGGGGACACAAGAGACCTCTTGCTTTGTGATTACAGGGTTGCTGAGAGGGATATCTTTGACCTCTTCCTCCCGAGTTCGATAAACCTTGGGTGATCCACTTAAGGGAAACTTGCTGCTGTTCTACAAACCTCACTCTGGAGGCCCAACACTGTCTACAGGAAAGGAGGGGGAACGTAGACATCAAGCTTATTTTCTGGCGCCGTTGCCGGGGAGGAAAGGTAAAGGTACTCACACTCCGGACCTCGGCTACTAAGCTATTTTCCGGCGCCGTTGTAAGTACTCGAAGCTATTTCCTTTAGACTCTGCAATTGCGACATTTGGTTTCTTGTTTACACTAGTTAGGCATAATGGAAAACAACAAAAATATGAGAGATCTTTATGAACTTTATCTTGAATTAGGACATGATGTGTTTGAAGAAAGAATTAAGAAACCCATGGAACTTTATATGCATGCTAATGGGAATGTTATTAGTATGAATGCTTGAACACCATTGTTGCTAATGCTATGGAAAATTCTAAGCTTGGGGAAGCGCTTTGATGAGCATGATATCTTTAGTCCCCCAAGCATTGAGGAGAAAATTTACTTTGATGATACTTTGCCTCCTATTTATGATGATTATAATGATAGTAGTCTTTTGTTACCACCTGTTATGGAGGATAAATTTGATTATGATTACAATATACCTCCTATATTTGATAGCTACTTTGTTGAATTTGATCCCACTATAATTAATAAGAATGACTATGCTTATGTTGGGAGTAATAATTATTTTATGCATGAGACTCATGATAAGAATGCTTTATGTGATAGTTATATTGTTGAGTTTTCTCATGATTCTACTGAAAGTTATTATGAGAGAGGAAAATATGGTTGTAGAAATTTTCATGTTACTAAAACACCTCTCTATGTGCTGAAATTTTTGAAGCTACACTTGTTTTATCTTCCTATGCTTGTTACTTTGCTCTTCATGAACTTGTTTATTTACAAGATTCCTATGCATAGGAAGCATGTTAGACTTAAATGTGTTTTGAATTTGCCTCTTGATGCTCTCTTTTGCTTCAACTACTATTTCTTGCGAGTGCATCATTAAAACTGCTGAGCCCATCTTAATGGCTATAAAGAAAGAACTTCTTGGGAGATAACCCATGTGTTTATTTTACTACAGCAATTTTTGTTTTGTTGAATCTTGGAAGTTGTTTACTACTGTAGCAACCTCTCCTTATCATGTTTTTGTGTCAAGTAAAGTTTCTATGTCAAAGTTGATGTTATATTTGGGATCGCTGCACAAACAGCATTGCTGACTGTCACGAATCTGGGCACAGTTTTCTGTAGAAAATTCGAAAAAATCTGCCAATTTACGAGCGTGATCCTCAGATATGTACGCAACTTTCATTAGTTTTGAGTTTTTCCATTTGAGCAAGTCTGGTGCCATTTTAAATTGTCTTTACGGACTGTTCTGTTTTTGACAGATTCTGCCTTTTATTTCGCATTGCCGCTTTTGTTAAGTTGAATGAGTTTCTTTGTTCCATTAACTTTCAGAAGTTTTGTGCAATGTCCAGAAGTGTTAAGAATGATTGTGTCACCTCTGAACATGTGAATTTTTGATTATGCACTAACCCTCTAATGAGTTTGCTTGAAGTTTGGTGTGAAGGAAGTTTTCAAGGGTCAATAGAAGAGGGTGATATAATGTGATCGAGAAGAGTGAAAGGTCTAAGCTTGGGGATGCCCGGTGGTTCATCCCTGCATATTTTAAGAAGACTCAAGCATCTAAGCTTGGAGATGCCCAAGACAGCCCCTTCTTCATCGACAACTTATCAGGTTTCTTCTAGTGAAACTATATTTTTATTCGGTCACATCGTATGTACTTTACTTGGAGCGTCTGTGTGCTTTTATTTTTGTTTTTGTTTTGTTATCTTAGTTCTCTGAATAAGTTCATCCTGTGGGAGAGAGACACGCTCCGCTGGTTCGTATGAACACATGTGTTCTTAGCTCATAATATTCATGGCGAAGTTTCTTCTTCGTTAAATTGTTATATGGTTGGAATTGGAAAATGCTACATGTAGTAATTCTAAAATGTCTTGGGTAATGTGATACTTGGCAATTGTTGTGCTCATGTTTAAGCTCTTGCATCATATACTTTGCACCTATTAGTGAAGAAATACATAGAGCATGCTAAAATTTGGTTTGCATAATTGGTTTCTCTAAGGTCTAGATAATTTCTAGTATTGAGTTTGAACAACAAGGAAGACGGTGTAGAGTCTTATAATGTTTACAATATGTCTTTTATGTGAGTTTTGCTGCACCGTTTCATCCTTGAGTTTGCTTCAAATAACCTTGCTAGCCTAAACCTTGTATCGAGAGGGAATACTTCTCATGCATCCAAAATCCTTGAGCCAACTACTATGCCATTTGTGTCCACCATACCTACCTACTACATGGTATTTCTCCGCCATTCCAAAGTAAATTGCTTGAGTGCTACCTTTAAATAATTCAAAAGTTATTACCTCTTATTTGTGTCAATGTTTTATAGCTCATGATGAAGTATGTGGTGTTTATCTTTCAATCTTGTTGGGCAACTTTCACCAATGGACTAGTGGCTTCATCCGCTTATCCAATAATTTTGCAAAAAGAGCTGGCAATGGGATTCCCAGTCCCAAATTAATTAACAAAAATAGACACTCCTCCATGGTATGTGATTGTTGGACGGCACCGAAGGATTCGGTTAGCCATGGCTTGAGAAAGCAAAGGTGGGGAGGAGTGTCATCATAATAAAACTAAAATAAAAAGGCACTCCTTCATGGTATGAGATTGTTGGCAGGCACCCGAGGATTCGGTTAGCCATGGTTTGTGAAAGAAAGGTTGGAAGGAGTGCCACCCAAAAATAAAATAAAATGGGAGCCGCTCTTTGAAGGTTTGTCTGGCAAGGGGGTTAGAGTACCCGCTACCATTCGTTGACAACAACAAACACCTCTCAAAACTTTACTTTTATGCTCTCTATATGTTTTCAAAATCAAAGCTCTAGCACAAATACAGCAATCGATGCTTTCCTCATTGAAGGACCATTCTTTTACTTTTATTGTTGAGTCAGTTTACCTATCTCCTTCCACCTTAAGAAGCAAACACTTGTGTGAACTGTGCATTGATTCCTACATACTTGCATATTGCACTTGTTATACTACTTTATGTTGACAATATCCATGAGATATACATGTTATAAGTTGAAAGCAACCGCTGAAACTTAATCTTCCTTTGTGTTGCTTCAACACCTTTACTTTGATTTATTGCTTTATGAGTTAACTCTTATGCAAGACTTATTGATGCTTGTCTTGAAGTACTATTCATGAAAAGTCATTGCTTTATGATTCAGTTGTTTACTCATGTCATTACCATTGTTTTGATCGCTGCATTCATCTCATATGCTTACGATAGTATGATCAAGGTTATGATGGCATGTCACTTAAGAAATTATCTTTGTTATCGTTTTACCTGCTCGGGAGCAGAACTAAGCTTGGGGATGCTGATACGTCTCCAACGTATCGATAATTTCTTATGTTCCATGCTACTTTATTGATGATACCTACATGTTTTATGCACATTATATGTCATATTTATGCATTTTGGAACTAACCTATTAACAAGATGCGAAGTGCCAGTTTTACGCTGTTTTTGGTTTCAGAAATCCTAGTAACGAAATATTCTCGGAATTGGACGAAATCACCTCCCTGTGTTCCTATTTTGCCCGGAAGCATCCGGCACACCCGAGAGCCGCCGTAGGGGCCGGTGGGCCCAGATGACATGGTGGGCGTCGCCCAGCCGCCGCGCCCTATGGTCTCGTCGCGATGACCCTCCCGCGCCGTTCGCCTATATAAAGCCCCCTGCATCGAAAACCTTACAGACCACGATACGGAGAAACCTTCCAGAGCCGCCGCCATCGCGAAATCAAGATTCTGGGACAATCCTCTGCCCGGCACCCCCGCGGACGGGCCCCTGTGAGCTGCCTCCGCCGTCTCCACCGCCATCTTCACCGCCATCGCTGCCTCCATGATGAGGAGGGAGTAATTCACCCCCGGGCTGAGGGCTCCGCTGTAGCTATGTGGTTCATCTCTTTATGTGATCTAGTTGAATATCGTCTATGTGCTACTCTAGTGATGTTATTAAAGTACTCTATTCCTCCTCCATGTGTGTAATGGTGATAGTGTGTGCACCGTGTGAGTACTTGGCATAGGCTATGATTATGATCTCTTGTAGATTATGAAGTTAATTATTGCTATGATGGTATTGATGTGTATTATTCCTCCTACATATGCATGATGGTGATAGTGTGCATGCTATGTTAGTTCTTGGTGTAATTATGTTGATCTATCTTGCACTCTAAGGTTATTTAAATATGAACATTGCATTGTGGAGCTTGTTAACTCCGGCATTGAGGGTTCGTGTAATCCTACGCAATGCTCATCATCCAACAAAAGAGTGTAGAGTAGTCCTATTATGTGATCATTGTTGAGAGTGTCCACTAGTGAAAGCAGGATCCCTAGGCCTTGCTTCCAAGCATCGAATCTCCGTTTGTTTACTGTTTTGTTGCATGTTTACTCGCTGCCATATTTTATTCAGATTGCTATTACCACTCATATACATCCATATTACTTGTATTTCACTATCTCTTCGCCGAACTAGTGCACCTATACACCCGACAAGTGTATTTGTGTGTTGGGGACACAAGAGACCTCTTGCTTTGTGATTACAGGGTTGCTTGAGAGGGATATCTTTGACCTCTTTCCTCCCTGAGTTCGATAAACCTTGGGTGATCCACTTAAGGGAAACTTGCTGTTGTTTCTACAAACCTCTCGCACTTGGAGGCCCAACACCTGTCTACAAGAATAGAAGCACCCGTAGACATCAGCCGCCGGAGGAGGTGGTGGTGGTGGTGGCCGCTGGAAGGGGTGGTGATGTGGTGGTGGCCGGAGGTGGTGGTGGTGGTGTTGGTGATGGTGGTGGCCGGCCGAAGGAGGTGGAGGAGGTGGTGGTGATGGTGGTGGCCGGAGGTGGTGGTGGAGGTGGTGGTGATGGTGGTGGCCGGAGGTGGTGGTGGAGGTGGTGGTGATAGTGGTCGCCGGAGGAGGTGGTGGTGGTCGCCGGAGTAGGTGGTGGTGGTCGCCGGAGGAGGAGGAGAAGGTGGTGGTGGTGGTGGTCACGCAGGAGAAGGAGGAGGTGGTGGTGGTGGTGGTGGTGGTGGTGGTGGTGGTGATGGTGGTGGGAGAATGGAGGAGGAGGTGGTGGTGCGGGTGGTGGTGGGAGGAGAAGTAGGAAGATGGAGAAGTGGGTGGAGGAGAAGTGGAGTAGGAGATTTGGCGCCTCCGAATTTCAAAATTTTGGCCAAAACTTCTGTGGCGCATGGGAGATAAGATCTTACACAATTTTTTCCTTTTTTTCTATTTTGCAGGAAAAAATCTTTAACTGGCGCTAACTTTTTACTCTTTTCGAATTTCGCGATTCTAAAAATTGTCCAAACGGGCAAGCCCAGGTGAATTCAAATGTAGAATTTTCGTGGGAACATTTTGATATATTGTGCGTTTTTTTCGAGTTCGTATGCAACCAGAAATCCAGTTTGATGATTTTCCCACGCAATTTTGCAAAAAAAGTCGAAATTCATGTTTGTTATTTTTTAGTGGTGCTAGATGACATAATATATGGAAATCTCGAAGGATTTAATTTTTTGAAATTTCTATCTATTTCTTTTATTTTTTACAAAGGTAAAAAAGGCGATCCATGGGGGGTGGAGTTGCGTGGGAAGAAAAAATCCTGGTGCATATACCTAGTGCGCCACGAAGATAGATTCGTGGCGCATATGGCCATATGCGCCACATAATTTTGACTTTCTGTGGCGCACATGGCATATGCGCCACAAAATTCTCTTTCCCCATCTGCAGTGTTGGACCCCGCGTGGGCCCCATGGAAATTCTGTGGCGCATCCGTCCACATGCGCCACAGAAAGTCGAAATTCTGTGGCGCACCTTGCCAATATGCACCACAGAAAGTCGAAATTTCTGTGGCGCATGTTTTTGGTGCGCCACAGAAATAATTTTTGTGGAGCATATTTTTTATGTGCGCCACAGATGTCATTTCTACCTATAATAGTTTTCCTACTAGTGTTGGCCTACAAGTTTCAATTTGAGGGATCTACCACAACCACTATATAAAGCCAATGGTTTGGGATGCCACACTTGTTCATGTGCCGCTAGCCCATATATAGATTTGGAATGCGATGAAGACTTGGATTGAGCTATCCAAGCTCCATGTGGAGAATGCGCCACAGCATCGACAGTTATGGAATCCTGGGATGAGGTGTCATAGAAAGAAAGTGGTGATGCCTCTCGGCATGCTCACGGTTTGGATGGAATGAAAGAAATGGAGTGTTCTAGAACACTTCCGCCATGCTCAACACCATTGTTGCCAAAATCAACGAGAGATCTGTCTTTGGGTAATTGCAGGATCCAAAAGGTTTCGGCCGGTTTGTATTATTTCCTGATAGGTTTTCTTTTGAGGAGTTTCGCCTTCTTGGGTCACTGGTAGAAAAAAGGCCTTCCGGACAGCCCCATTAGTCGCGGATATGCAAGAACCGCGACCAATGGGACCTTTAGTCGCGGCCCTTGTGGCGAACCGCGACCAAAGGCCTGGGCCCAGGTGCTTGGTGGCCAGCTGGTGGACGGGAGGGGCTTTAGTCGCGGTTGGCCAGGCCAACCGCGACTAAATGTCCTCAGGCCTGGCCCAAGGCCTTTAGTCGCGGTTGGCCTGGCCAACCGCGACTAAAGCCCCTCCCCTATATATACCACTCAGCCCACAGCACTTAGTCATTTGGTGCCACTTCTCTTCACAAACTTCACAAGGGGTGTAGGGTTTGCTTTTGGCTCCTCTTATGCACACAAGGTGTTTGATGAAATGTCCCAAGAGCATGAAACAAACATGATATGAAGTGTCGGAGCCACACTTGATCTCGAGCTTCCTCATTTATTTTTTCCTCCTCGATCGCGGTTAGCAACAACTTGAACCTTTCATATATATGTGTCATTGATAAAATATGCATATGTGTGTAGTTCATTGTTTAATTTATATTTAGTTTAACAAATGCATGATGGTTAATTATATATTTTGTATTATAATAATGCAGATGAATCGGCAATGGATGTACGCTAGCCGACTCTCCGGCGAATTCACTACGGGTTTGAAAGATTTCCTCGTAGTGGCTAATGCGAACAAGGTGGGTTTTGTTATCCGTCCATGTTGACTGTAAGAATCAGAAGGGTTACTCTTCCTTAAGGGAAGTTCACCTGCACCTGATTCGCATGGTTTCATGCCAAGCTATAATTGTTGGACCAAGCATGGAGAAAGAGGGGTTATAGTGAAGATGAAGAAGGGGATGACATCGATGAGAGCTATCTTGATAATTTCGGTGATACTTTCATGGATGATGCTGAAGGTGGGGAAGGTGAAGGGGAAGGTGATCAAGAAGAGGCACGTGATGAGCCCGTTGATGATCTTGGTCGGACCATTGCTGATGCACGGAGTCGCTGCGAAACTGAAAAGGAGAGGGAGAATTTGGATCGCATGTTAGAGGATCACAGAAAGGCGCTGTACCGGATGCGATGATGGTCTGAAAAAGCTGGGCTGCACACTGGATTTGCTGAAATGGAAGGCACATGCAGTGTAGCTGACTCGGCATTTGAAAACTTGCTGAAAATGTTGAAGAATATGTTTCCAAAGAATAACGAGTTGCCCGCCAGTACGTACGAAACAAAGAAGGTTGTCTGCCCTCTAGGTTTAGAGGTTCTGAAGATACATGCATCAACGACTGCATCCTCTACCGCGGTGAATACGAGAATTTGAATGAATGCCCGGTATGCACTGCATTGCGTTATAAGATCAGAGGCGATGACCCTGGTGACGATGTTGAGGGCCAGAACCCAGGAAGAAGGTTCCCGCCAAGGTGATGTGGTATGCTCCTATAATACCACGGTTGAAACGTCTTGCTCAGGAACAAAGAGCATGCCAAGTTGTTGCGATGGCACAAAGAGGACCGTAAGTCGGACGGGAGTTGAGACACCCCGCATGGAACGCAATGGAGAAAGATCGACAGAGAGTTTAAAGATTTTGCAGCTGACGAAGGAACATAAGATTTGGTCTAAGTACAGATGGCATGAATCCTTTTGGCGACAGCTCCAGCCATAGCACCTGGCCCGTGACTCTATGCATCTACAACCTTCCTCCTTGGTTGTGCATGAAGCGGAAGTTCATTATGATGCCAGTGCTCATCCAAAGCAAGCAACGGCAACGACATCGATGTGTACCTAAGGCCATTAGTTGATGAACTTTTACAGCTGTGGGGAAGACCTGGTGTCCGTGTGTGGGATGAGCACAAAGAAGAGGAATTTGACCTACGAGCGTTGCTTTTCGTAACCATCAACGATTGGCCTGCTCTTAGTAACCTTTCAGACATCAAATAAGGGATACAATGCATGCACGCACTGCTTACATGAGACCGAAGGTGTACATTTGCAAATTGTAAGAAGAACGTGTACCTTGGGCATCGTCGATTTCTTCCAAAATCATCCAGAAAAAGAAAGGCAAGCATTACAACGGCAAGGCAGATCACCGGCCGAAGCCTGCGGAACGCACCTGAGGTATTTGATATGTCAAGATTTGAAAGTCATCTTTGGAAAGGGTCCTGGCGGACAATCAATTCCGAAGGGAGCTGACGGGCACGCACCCATGTGGAAGAAGAAATCTATATTCTGGGAGCTAGAATATTGGAAAGTCCTAGAAGTCCGCTCTGCAATCGACGTGATGCACGTTATGAAGAATATTTGCGTGAACCTCCTAAGCTTCTTGGGCGTGTATGGGAAGACAAATGATACAAAGGAAGCACGGCAGGACCAGCAACGTTTGAAAGACCCTGATAACCGGCATCCGGAATGGTTTCAAGGTCGTGCCAGCTACGCTCTGACCAAAGAAGAGAAGGTCATCTTTTTTTGAATGCCTGAGCAGTATGAAGGTCCCGTCTGGATTCTCGTCCAATATAAAGGGAATAATAAACATGGCGGAGAAAAAGTTCCAAAACCTGAAGTCTCACGACTGCCACGTGATTATGACGCAATTGCTTCCGATTGCTTTGAGGGGGCTCCTGCCGGAAAATGTTCGAGTAGCCATTGTGAAGCTATGTGCATTCCTCAATGCAATCTCTCAGAAGGTAATCAATCCAGAAGTTCTACCACGGTTACAGAACGATGTGGTCCAATGTCTTGTCAGTTTCGAGTTGGTGTTCCCACCATCCTTCTTCAATATTATGACCTCCTGTTCACCTAGTCGAGAGATTTCCATTCTCGGTCCTGTATTTCTACACAATATGTTCCCCTTCGAGAGGTTCATGGGAATATTAAAGAAATATGTTCGTAACCGTGCTAGGTGATACGTCTCAAACGTATCTATAATTTCTTATGTTCCATGCCACTTTATTGATGATATCTACATGTTTTATACACATTATATGCCATTATTATGCGTTTTCCGGAACTAACCTATTGACGAGATGCCGAAGGCTTTTCTTCAACATTGTTTTGGTTTTGAAATCCTAGTAACGAATATTCTCAATCGTGACGAAATCAACGCCCAGGTTCCTATTTTGCCCGGAAGCATCCGGAACACCCGAGAGTCACAGAGGGGGGCCTGTGGGCCCCAGATGATAGGGTGGCGCGGCCGGGCTGGGCCCGCGCCACCTGGTGGTGGTCGCCTTCTCGCCCTCCGACGCTGCCCTTTCGCATATAAAGCCCCCGCATCGAAACCCTTAGAGAGAGCCACGATACGGAGAAAACCTTAGCCGCCGCCATCGCGAAATCAAGATTCGGGACAGAAGTTCTGCTCCGGCACGGAGCGGGGAAGTGCCCCGAAGGCTTCCATCGACACCGCTGCCATCTCCACCGCCATCTTCATCACCGCCGCTCCCATGAGGAGAGGAGTTTCCCATCGAGGCTCGGGGCACCGGAGCTATGTGGTTAATCTCTCTGTACTAATACAATGATCTCATGAGCTGCTTTACATGATTGAGATCCATATGATGAGCTTTGTATCGCTACTAGTTGTGTGCTACTCATGTGATGTTATTAAAGTAGTCTATTCCTCCTCCACGTGTAAAGGTGATTAGTGTGTGCACCGTGGTTCTTGTCGTAGGCTATGATCACGTATCCCTTGTAGATTGTGGAGTTAATTATCATTATGATAGTATTGATGTGATCTATTCCTCCTTCATAGTGTAATGTGGACAGTGTGTGCTCTATGTAGTTCTTGGTTTATTTTGCAATGATCTATTATGCTCTAAGGTTACTTAAACATGAATATCGAATGTTGTGGAGCTTGTTAACTCCGGCATTGAGGGTTCGTGTAATCCTACGCAACGAATGATGTTCATTATCAAACAAGAGTGTATGTAGCACATATGAGAAGAAGTATTTATTATGCGATCAATGTTGAGAGTGTCCACTAGTGAAAGTATGATCCCTAGGCCTTGTTTCCAATACTGAAAACACCGTTTATTTACTGTTCTGCATGTTTACTCGCTGCCATATTTTATTCAGATTGCTATTACCACTCATATACATCCATATTACTTGTATTTCACTATCTTTCGTCAACTAGTGCACCTATACACTGACAAGTGTATTTGGTGTTGGACACAAGAGACTTCTTGCTTTGTGGGGTTGCTTGAGAGGGATATCTTTGACCTCTTCCTCCCCGAGTTCGATAAACCTTGGGTAATCCACTTAAGGGAAACTTGCTGCTGTTCTACAAACCTCTGCTCTTGGAGGCCCAACACTGCCTACAAGAATAGAAGCACCCGTAGACATCAAGCACTTTTCAGCGCCGCTGCCGGGGAGGAAGGTAAAGGCACTCATACTCCGGTTCAGTGTAACAGATTTTTTTGGCGCCATTGTGTGCGTGCTCGAAGCTATTTCCTTTAGACTCTGCAATTGCGACATTTGGTTTCTTGTTTACACTAGTTAGGCATAATGGACAACAATGACCTTCTTATTCTATTTCTGATTTAAGACATGGATGGTTTGATGCGAAAATTAAAAAACCCATGGAACATATTAATATGAATGCTTTGAACACTATTGTTGCTAATGCTATGGAAAATTCTAAGCTTGGGGAAGCTGGCTTTGATGAGCATGATATTTTTAGTCCCCCAAGCATTGAGGAGAAAATTTACTTTGATGATACTTTGCCTCCCATTTATGATGATTATAATGATAGTAGTCTTTTGTTACCACCTGTTATGGAGGATAAATTTGATTATGATTACAATATACCTCCTATATTTGATAGCTACTTTGTTGAATTTGCTCCCACACAATTAATAAGAATGACTATGCTTATGTTGGGAGTAGTAATTATTTTATGCATGAGACTTATGATAAGAATGCTTTAAGTGATAGTTATATTGTTGAGTTTGCTCATGTTGCTACTGAAAGTTATTATGAGAGAGGAAAATATGGTTGTAAAAATTTTCATGTTACTAAAATGCCTCTCTATGTGCTGAAATTTTTGAAGCTACACTTGTTTTATCTTCCTATGCTTGTTACTTTGCTCTTCATGAACTTGTTTATTTACAAGATTCCTATGCATAGGAAGCATGTTAGACTTAAATGTGTTTTGAATTTGCCTTTTGATGCTCTCTTTTGCTTCAACTTCTATTTCTTGCGAGTGCATCACCAAAATTGCTGAGCCCATCTTAATGGCTATAAAGAAAGAACTTCTTGGGAGATAACCCATGTGTTATTTTGCTACAGTACTTTGTTTTATATTTGTGTCTTGGAAGTTGTTTACTACTGTAGCAACCTCCTTATCATGTTTTTGTGCCAAGTAAAGTTTCTATGTTAAAGTTGATGTTATATTTGGGATCGCTGCGCAGAAACAGCATTGCTGTCTGTCACGAATCTGGGCACAGGCCTCTGTAGAAAATTCGAAAAAATCTGCCAATTTACGAGCGTGATCCTCAGATATGTACGCAACTTTCATTAGTTTTGAGTTTTTCCATTTGAGCAAGTCTGGTGCCAGCTTTAAATTCGTCTTTACGGACTGTTCTGTTTTTGACGATTCTGCCTTTATTTCGCATTGCCTCTTTTGCTATGTTGGATTCGCTTTGATCCATTAATGTCCAGTAGCTTTATGCAATGTCCAGAAGTGTTGAGAATGATTGTGTCATCTCTGAACATGTGAATTTTGATTGTGCACTAACCCTCAAATGAGTTTGCTCGAAGTTTGTGTGAAGGAAGTTTTCAAGGGTCAATAGAAGAGGGTGATATAATGAGATCGAGAAGAGTGAAAGGTCTAAGCTTGGGGATGCCCCGGTGGTTCATCCCTGCATATTTTAAGAAGCATCTAAGCTTGGGGATGCCCAAGGCATCCCCTTCTTCATCGACAACTTATCGGTTTCTTCTAGTGAAACTATATTTTATTCGGTCACATCTTATGTACTTTACTTGGAGCGTCTGTGCTTTTATTTTTGTTTTTTTTTGTTATCTTAGTTCTTGAATAAGTTCATCCTTGTGAGAGAGACACGCCCCGCTGGTTCGTATGAACACATGTGTCCTTAGCTTTTAATTTTCATGGCGAAGGTTGAAACTGCTTCGTTAATTGTTATATGGTTGGAAACGGGAAATGCTACATGTAGTAATTGGTGTAATGTCTTGAATAATGTGATACTTGGCAATTGTTGTGCTCATATAGATCTTGTTTAAGCTCTTGCATCATGTACCTTGTACCCATTAATGAATAATTACATAGAGCTTGTTAAAATTTGGTTTGCATGATTGGTCTCTCTAAGTCTAGATATTTTCTGGTTGAGGTGTTTGAACAACAAGGAGACGATGTAAAGTCTTATAATGTTTACAATATGTTTATATGTGAGTCTTGCTGCACCATTTCATACTTGAGTTTGCTTCAAATAACCTTGCTAGCCTAAACCTTGTATCGAGAGGGAATACTTCTCATGCATCCAAATACTTGAGCCAATATTCATGCCATTTGTGTCCACCATACCTACCTACTACATGGTATTTCTCCGCCATTCCAAAGTAAATTGCTTGAGTGCTACCTTTAAACAATTCAAAAGTTATTACCTCTTATTTGTGTCAATGTTTTATAGCTCATGAGGAAGTATGTGGTGTTTATCTTTCAATCTTGTTGGGCAACTTTCACCAATGGACTAGTGGCTTCATCCGCTTATCCAATAATTTTGCAAAAAGAGCTGGCAATGGGATTCCCAGAAATTAATTAACAAAAATAGACACTCCTCCATGGTATGTGATTGTTGGACGGCACCGAAGGATTCGGTTAGCCATGGCTTGAGAAAGCAAAGGTGGGGAGGAGTGTCATCATAATAAAACTAAAATAAAAGGCACTCCTTCATGGTATGAGATTGTTGGCAGGCAGGATTCGGTTAGCCATGGTTTGTGAAAGAAAGGTTGGAAGGAGTGCCACCCAAAAATAAAATAAAATGGGAGCCGCTCTTTGAAGGTTTGTCTGGCAAGGTTAGAGAACCCGCTACCATTCGTTGACAACAACAAACACCTCTCAAAACTCTACTTTTATGCTCTCTATATGTTTTCAAAATCAAGCTCTAGCACAAATATAGCAATCGATGCTTTCCTCTTTGAAGGACCATTCTTTTACTTTATTGTTGAGTCACCCTATTCTTTCTATCTTAGAAGCAAACACTTGTGTGAACGTGTGCATTGATTCTTACATGTTTACCTATTGCACTTGTTATATTACTTTGTGTTGACAATTATCCATGAGATATACATGTTAAAGTTGAAAGCAACCGCTGAAACTTATATCCTCCTTTGTGTTGTTTCAAAGCTTTCTACTAAGAATTTATTGCTTATGAGTTAACTCTTATGCAAGACTCATTGATGCTTGTCTTGAAAGTATTATTCATGAAAAGTCTTTGTTATATGATTCATTTGTTTACTCATTGTCTTCATCATTGCTTCGAATCTCTGCATTTATCTCATGTGCTTTACAATAGTATGATCAAGGTTATGATGGCATGTCACTTAAGAAATTATCATTGTTATCGTTTTAGACTCCGCAGAACTAAGCTGCTTTGATACGTCTCAAACGTATCTATAATTTCTTATGTTCCATGCCACTTTATTGATGATATCTACATGTTTTATACACATTATATGCCATTATTATGCGTTTTCCGGAACTAACCTATTGACGAGATGCCGAAAGGCCGCTTCGTTTTCCGCTGTTTTTGGTTTCGTAAATCCTAGTAACGAAATATTCTCGAATCGGACGAAATCAACGCCTGTGTTCCTATTTTGCCCTAAGCATCCAACACCCGAGAGTCGCGAGGGGCCCCTGTGGGCCCAGATGATAGGGTGGCGCGGCCGGTCGGCCCGCGCCACCCCATGGTGTGGTCGCCCCTTCGCCCCTCCGACGCTGCCCTTTCGCCTATATAAAGCCCCTGCATCGAAAACCCTTAGAGAGAGCCACGATACGAAGAAAACCTTCCAGAGCAGCCGCCATCGCGAAATCAAGATTCGGGGACAGAAGTCTCTGTTCCGGCACCGCCGGAGCGGGGAAGTGCCCCCGGAAGGCTTCTCCATCGACACCGCTGCCATCTCCACCGCCATCTTCATCACCGCTGCTGCTCCCATGAGGAGGGAGTAGTTCTCCATCGAGGCTCGGGGCTGTACCGGTAGCTATGTGGTTAATCTCTCTCTGTACTTCAATACAATGATCTCATGAGCTGCTTTACATGATTGAGATCCATATGATGAGCTTTGTATCGCTACTAGTTGTGTGCTACTCATGTGATGTTATTAAAGTAGTCTATTCCTCCTCCACGTGTGTAAAGGTGATTAGTGCGTGCACCGTGTGGTTCTTGTCATAGGCTATGATCACGATCTCTTGTAGATTGTGGAGTTAATTATCATTATGATAGTATTGATGTGATCTATTCCTCCTTCATAGTGTAATGTGGACAGTGCGTGCTCTATGTTAGTTCTTGGTTTATTTTGCAATGATCTATTATGCTCTAAGGTTACTTAAACATGAATATCGAATGTTGTGGAGCTTGTTAACTCCGGCATTGAGGGTTCGTGTAATCCTACGCAACGAATGATGTTCATTATCAAACAAGAGTGTATGTAGCACATATGAGAAGAAGTATTTATTATGCGATCAATGTTGAGAGTGTCCACTAGTGAAAGTATGATCCCTAGGCCTTGTTTCCAATACTGAAAACACCGTTTATTTACTGTTCTGTTGCATGTTTACTCGCTGCCATATTTTATTCAGATTGCTATTACCACTCATATACATCCATATTACTTGTATTTCACTATCTCTTCGCCGAACTAGTGCACCTATACACCCGACAAGTGTATTTGGTGTGTTGGGGACACAAGAGACTTCTTGCTTTGTGATTACAGGGTTGCTTGAGAGGGATATCTTTGACCTCTTCCCCCTGAGTTCGATAAACCTTGGGTAATCCACTTAAGGGAAACTTGCTGCTGTTCTACAAACCTCTGCTCTTGGAGGCCCAACACTGTCTACAAGAATAGAAGCACCCGTAGACATCACTAGGCCAGAAGGAAGTATCGCCAAGGGCTATGGAAATGAGGAGGTAATTGAGTTTTGTGTTGACTTTGTTCCTGACCTTAAGCCGATTGGTCTTCCTCGATCGCGGCACGAGGGGAGACTAAGTGGAAAAGGCACGATCGGAAGGAAATCAACGATATGTATGGACGGCCATTCTCTGACTGAAGCACACCACACAGTTCTGACCAATTCCAGCTTGGTGGCTCCGTACTTTGAGAAACACAAGAACATTTTACGCTCGGACAACCCGGGAAGCCTGAATCCTGGATTAGGAAGGCCCACATGGAGACTTTCGGCAGTTGGTTGAGAAAACATTTAATGAGTGACAATGCTGTTGTAGATCAGCTGTACATGTTGGCCAAGACACCATCTTCGACTATAACGACTTTCCAAGGGTACGAGATAAATGGGAATACATTTTACACGATCGCCCAAGATAAAAAGAGCACCAACCAAAACAGTGGTGTCCGCTTTGATGCAGCAACCGAGAATGGGCAAAAGGTCACATATTATGGTTACATAGAGGAGATATGGGAACTTGACTATGGACCCTCCTTCAAGGTCCCTTTGTTCCGGTGCAAATGGTTCAAGCTAACAGGAGGTGGGGTAAAGGTGGACCAGCAATACGGAATGACAATGGTGGATTTCAACAATCTTGGTTACCTTGACGAACCATTCGTCCTAGCGAAAGATGTCGCTCAGGTTTTCTATGTGAAGGACATGAGTAGCAAACCGAGGAAACGGAAAGATAAGAAAACGATCAGTACATCATGCGATGATCCAAAGCGCCACATTGTTCTTTCAGGGAAAAGAAACATCGTGGGAGTGGAGGACAAGACAGACATGTCAGAAGATTATAATATGTTTGCTGAAATTCCGCCCTTCAAAGTGAACACCGACCCAAGCATTAAGTTAAATGATGAGGATGCTCCATGGATACGGCACAATCGTAAGCAAGCAGGGACACAAGGGAAGAAATGATGTGTAATAATTTATTGTACCAAACTTTGTTGAATGGATCATGTGAATTATATTACCCGTGATGTGTTTGGTGTCCATTTTCGAATGATTCAATTGACTCGAGATAGCACTGATGATACATGAAATTTGGAGTGATTCAGTCATACTCATGCCTAGGCGTATAATATGCATACTCGTAGTCTTCATAGTCGCCGCCATTGTACTGGTAGTCGTCGCCTTCTAAGCCGCCGTGCTGTCGCTGCCGCTGTGTGTCGTCTGCGCGTCGTGGCTCGAATGAGGGTAGCGCAGGCGGGGGATATCGCCGGCCGTGATGTAGTCCATGACGCTCTGCAGTCCGGCCGTACCACCATAGCCGACGGCCGGCCTCGTGGAAGTTCCCAGGAGGCAGACGTCCTCTCATACTCGGCGAGCGCCTCTCACGCCGATTGATGAAGAAGACGTCCCAAGTATGCTGGTTATCGGGATGCCGGGATTCATCCGCTGCCCGGCGTGAGGTCGAGGTAGTAGTGGTTCGTGATGGCCGCCCGGCGCGCAGTACCGAGGGGGAGGGACCGGCACGCCGCCGGCGCTTAGGCTCCAAACAAGGACGCGGTAGGCAAGGGTAGTTTGAGGCGCAAAGCTCCACCTACTGGTAGATTAGAGTGGGTGCGGTGGAAGCCATGAGAGAGTGATGAGAGATTGTAGAGATGTCATAATGCTGGCCAAGCCGCTACATATATGTAGTGACAAATGGCGGGAAAAATGGGAGCGGGACAGAGGCGGGAAGAAAGTGGCGGGAAGAAAGAGGCGGGAAGAAAGTGGCGAGAAGAAAGTGGCGGGAAGAAAGAGGAGGGAAGAAAGGGGCGGGAACTGGCGGGAAGACAGGCCGGGGAGAACTTATGGGAGAACTTAAATATTTCTTAATTTTTTGATATACTATTTGTATTTTTAACATTTTTAATTGAATAAGTTTTATTTTTCTGATTTTTTTGATATATTATTTGTATTTTTAACATTTTGAATTGAATTAGTTTTTTTTCTGAATTGTTTGATATATTATTTGTATTTTATGATTTTGAAATGAATTAGTTTTATTTTTTGAATTTATTGATATATTATTTGTATTTTTAACATTTTGAATTGAATTAGTTTTATTTTTCTGATTTTTTTGATATATTATTTGTATTTTATGATTTTGAAATGAATTAGTTTTATTTTTCTGAATTTATTGATATATTATATGTATTTTAAACATTTTGAATTGAATTAGTTTTATTTTTCTGAATTTTTTGATATATTATTTGTATTTTATGATTTTGAAATGAATTAGTTTTATTTTTCTGAGTTTATTGATATATTATATGTATTTTAAACATTTTGAATTGAATTAGTTTTATTTTTCTGAATTTTTTGATATATTATTTGTATTTTATGATTTTGAAATGAATTAGTTTTATTTTTCTGAGTTTTTCTGTATTTTTAAAATTTTGAAAAACAAAAAGTAATTTGAAAATACTTAGTCGCGGTTGGCCTCGCCAACCGCGACTAAAGGTCTGTGCGCGCGGGGAAGAAAAACCCGAAAAAGCCTTTAGTCGCGGTTGGTCGGCAACTGCGATTAAAGGGTACCTTTAGTCGCGGGTCGCCTCCCAACCGCGACAAAGGGTGGGTGCTAAATACGCCGCGAACCGTCGCTCCACATCGTCTTCTCGCGCGCCGCATCGATCGTCTTCTCTCGGCGCGCCGTCGGCCGTGCCTCGCCGCCGTCCCGCGCTCTCGCCGTCGCCGACGTCGCCGCCGCCGCCTCGTCGCGCCATCTCGACGTCGCCGCCGCCCTCTCGTCGCCGCATGTCCGCGCCCGCCGCCTACCGTAGGCTGCGCGCGCGCCGCGCCCGCCGGCCGCGCCCGGCGCCGCCGCCGCTCGCATAGAGAGAGAGGAGAGGGAGCGGCGGCTCTGCTCGCCGGCGCGCCGCTCTGCTCGCGTGAGGCCGGCGGCCGCCTCGTGTGGCCGCGCGCGGTGCATGCGCATGAGAGAGAGAGAGGGCCGGGGATCCCCTGCCTTTTTTTTTTTTGTTTTTTAGTTTTTGTTCTTGTTAATTTTGAAATTAAAAATAACTAAAATTTGAGTTTAAAGTTTGTGTAAAAGAAGAACTACAATATAACTTAAAAAAACAAAAAATTGAGACTTAAAATTTTGTCTCAAAAAGAACTACAAATTTGACTTAAAAAAGATTGTGTAAAAAAAAACTTAAATTTGACTTAAAAAAAACTAAAAAATGACTTAAAATTTTTGTCTCAAAAAAGAACTAAATTTGACTTATAAATTTGTTAATCAAAATATTTAACTTAAAATTTAAACTTAAAATTTGTTAATCAAAAGGAGAGAGGGGGCGGCGACCGGCCGCCCCTTTCGCCACCGCCACCGCCCTCTCTCCTTTTGCCACCGCCGCCCCCCTTTCGACTTAAGAAAAATTAACAAATATGTAATATATATAGTATAATGTATATAATTTTGTATACTTAACAAAAATTTTACTTAACAAAATTTTGACTTAAGAAAATTTAACAAATATGTAATATATATAGTATAATGTATATAATTTTGTATACTTAACAAAAAATTTACTTAACAAAATTTTGACTTAAGAAAAATTAACAAATATGTAATATATATAGTATAATGTATATAATTTTGTATACTTAACAAAAATTTTACTTAACAAAATTTTGACTTAAGAAAAATTTTACTTAACAAAATTTAGACTCTCGGTCACCGCCACCGCCCTCTCGGTCACCGCCACTCTTTATATGTAGAAGAGATGTGATAGATAATGCATATACACAATTAATTTGTTTTTACTACATGTTTTCAGGACTGACATATGGCGGACGATAGAGCTGACCCGATTCTGGACAACTATGATGTGGACGCTGAAGACCATATATTCGGCATCATAAAAGGCGATATTCCATATGTGCCGACCGGACAAGAAGAAGATGATATCTCTTCTTATCTGAACCTTGACGGTGAAGATGAAGGGCGCCGTCAGAAGATGATGCCGAAGAAACGTCGATAAACGACGATCTTCAATTGGAAGTAGCAACCACCTCCGGCGCCGAGGTATCTATATACATTGAGCCTCTGGTGATACAAACTAACTGATTTGAATAAATATGTGTGTACTAACGCGCGCGACTCTCTTTCTTATTTTAGCCCTCCGCCGGATCATCGAAACAATCAAGTACGTCGTCAAAGCGTGGCGCAACCAAGACGCTGAAACAAGGAGAAATATATACCATCGAGGTTATCGACAGTGCAACCGGCAAGCCGCTGGAGCCCGAGAAGAACGCCACCAAGTTTATCAACCAATGCGGAGCCGTTGTTAGAGACAACGTCTCGATCACCGTCCAGGAGTGGAATGAGCCAAAGAAGGCACGTCTTGGTTTCACTTTTGTCGACAAGAGAACAAAAAAAGATTGCTTGCAAAAGCTTCTGCAACATGTCGTCCTACCTCCGGAATACCACAAATTGGATGAGGAGGGTAACAAGATTGCGGAAAACAAGAAGAGGAGGAAGCTACTCAAACAGTTCGCTCTTGGAAAGATGGCCAGTGCATTCCGGAAATTCAAGCAAAATCTAGCCCGTGACTATGTCAACCAGAACAAGACTCCGGATTTCAAAGGACAATATGAGAAACTGAAACATGATTGGCCAGAATTTGTGAAGCAAAAGAAATCGGAGCAGTTCCTTGAACTATCGAAAAAAATAAGGAAAATGCGGCTAAGAAGGAGTACAATCATATTATGGGGCCAGGAGGGTATCGCCTTTGGGAGCCTAGGTGGGAGAAGATGGAGAACGAGCTGAGGGCGCGAGGAATCCGTCCAGGTACGGAGGGATGGGACCCAAGGGCCAAAAGCTGGTGGTACGGGCATGGGGGATCGCTGAACCCGGAGACAGGAGAGTGTGTTTACCGGGGCAAAATAATTAAACCCACCGAAAAGCTTATTGAGGCAATGAGGGATGCTCAAGAGGGGAAGATCAAGTTCAACAGAGAGAACGACGCGCTGACGAAAGCCCTCGGGAATCCTGAACACGGAGGACGTGTACGAGGCATGGGGCACATTCCGTGGAAAATAGGGTTCCCCAGAACGATGACCCGTACGGTTACAGAAGCCGTAAGAGAAAGATGGATCGGGATGCAGATGTTGTGGTGCGGTTGGCATCGGAAATGGATGTGATGAAGAAAACCGTGAGTGTACTAGTAGCCGAAAGAGATGCATCTCGGGCGCAGCATGAAGATCATCCAATGGATCTCGGAAGCCAGCAGCAGAGAAGAAGCAGCGTGGCTTCCACGGAGGCCCCACCGGCTGGTGCACCGACGATCGAAATTACTGCACCGGAGCCTCTGGTGGTCGAAATTACTGCACCGGAGCCTCTCGCTACCCCGTGGACGATATAAAGGAGATGAAAGCATGTCATCTGTATTATCCTATCGGGAACATGTCCATGAAGGTAGCCATCGGCAGTGCTTTACCACCTGGAGCACTCCACCACAACAACCCCATTCCAGATGGCTATGCTCGTGTCACGGTGGAGGACATAGTCCAAGGGTTTGAGGACCTGGACATTGACATTGCTACACCTGAAGGGGCGACAAGACTTGGAGATGTCAAGCGCCAGTTCATTCTATGGCAGAAGTTTATCAAGTTTCCAGGCGAGGCGCCAAGGCAAACAAGTCCACCCCCTCCGGGGTGGTGGCGGCGGCGGTGGTGGTGGTGGTGGTTCACCTACACCTCCGGCGGGTAAGACGCCGCCCCAACCACCTCCGGTACAGACGCCGCCCCCGGCTCGGCGGGTGCGCACGCCCCCGCCCTTGTCCGGCGGGTGATCAGACGCCGCCCCCAATCCACCTCCGGCGAAGAAGCAGAGGCAGTCTTGGGTTATTAACCCGGAGCCTTATGTACCTGCAACCACAAAGATACCAGAGCCATCACTAAAGCCTCTCACCCCGAGGCCTTGGGAACTTAGTGTGGAGCAAAATGCAGCGGTCGTGGCTGCTCAACATGAGAAATGGCAGGCGGACTGCAAGAAGAAAAGAGAGCCCGAGCCCAAACAAGCATTTTCTGAGAAGGAAAAAAGCTGGGCTAAGTCATTTTTGAACACACCGTCCCAGGCCGCGAAGAATCTGCCTGACGACTATGAACGTGAACTTCGTAGTCAAGCACTCGCGGTCGGGGGAAACAAGTTGCCCAGCTCGGGGAACAAAGTAAACAGTCGATCGCCCCGCTCATAGTGAAAGCCGCAGGTCCGGAGGACGATGCCCCTGATGTCATAGCAGCTGCGGCAGCACAGGGATTGACTGTAGCGAGAGCCAAAGAAGAAGCGGCAGACGCAGGTCTGACTCTTCGTGCAGCGTTAGGCCTTGATGACGTGGCAATGAAGGACGTAGTATTTACATATGTGAAGGATGGTCCTCTCGTCGAGCCTGCGCAGGAAGAGGATCTACCTCGACAAATGAAAAGTCTGCTAAATTGGTACAAGGCTTACATAGAACTTAAAAATGCCAAAGACTATATTTATGCGGAAGTTAGACCTGAGCATCACTTCAAACATTACTATATAACAATTCATCGGAGTGAATTGTTCCAGCTGTTCAATCTGCGCGAGCTCGACAAATCTATCATCAGTTGCTATGTTCTGTAAGTGATTTATTAATTTCTACCCCATCTCGTTCATTGCCTGCACTATAAATATATATATTGTCCTAACTATCTTGTTGTGTACGCTATTATGCAGATTAAAGAAGCGGGAAATGCGAATAAGGCGCATCCATGATGTTGGGTTCATTGACCCACAAATCGTTAATTCATATGTGTTAGAACGCCACCCCAAAGACGTGGAGGATGACCTGTGGCGGTTTCTTATAAAACAGGAACTCAAAAGTGATATTCTATTTCCTTACCATTTTGGGTGAGTGTTTCTGTCTTGAGCACATTCTCTTTTGTTTACTCCATGCATGGTATGTGGCTAATCGATGAGTTATGCATGACTGTGCATGTATCGTGTCCGCAGGTTCCACTGGATTCTGCTAGTAATTCAAATTCAGAACTCCACGTTCTCGTCCACGACTCTCTGAATATGGATACGAAGCTTTGGGCCGACATGAGAAAAATGATGCAAAAGTACTTTCTTTCGTTTGCGCTCTATATCGATCGGCCTTTTTCGTTCATCATTTCCTAATATCAAGTAACTAATTAATAACTCTCTTGTTCATTTAATTTTCCTTGCCTCGTAGGGTTTGGAGACGGTTCGTAGATCAAAAGGTCGGTGAATTCAAAAAAGAGCTACATTTTAAAAGGGCAAAGGCTGCGACCGGGGATATTCAGCCACCGGGGACCAATCTATGTGGATACTATGTTTGTGAGAGGATCCGGAGATACACCACTGAGCGGCAGCCGTCTGAGAACAACATCAAGAGGAATAACATCCGGACGACGCTTACTCCAGAAGCTCGCTTCCGACCACTTCAAGAGGAACTAGCTGGATGGTTCGCCAGAGAAGTCATCGATCCTAGAGGAGAACACTATGTAGAGGACGTAGAACTTTATATGCACTAAATATGTATGGAAACTTGTTCAAAATTGTATATGGTCATCCGATATTGAATATATATTGTATATTCCTCTTGAATTCTTTTTGGTTCTAATTTCAAATTTGTTTGAAATTGTACATTCATATGCATGTATGTAGTACGGTAGAATATGTGAAATTCCTTCAAAATTAAAACCCAAAAGAAATAAAACAATACAAATTAAAAAGAAACCAGATTTAGGGGGAGGGGGCTAACCCAAACCCTGGGAGGCCTTTAGTCGCGGCTGAAGAACCGCGACTAAAGGTCCTCTCCGCACGCCGCTGCCCACGTGGACGGCCTTTAGTCGCGTTCGTAAGGAACCGCGACTAAAGGGGGGGGGGGAGCTTTAGTCGCGCCTAATTGGTCGCGGTTGCGCAACCGCGACTAATGGCAGTTGCCAACCGCGACCAAAGGCCATTTTTCTACCAGTGGGTGACCGTTAACATACTTAATTAATGAAAAGAGCCAAATTTTTTGCCGCTGTTTCGGAAATAAAATCTGGCATTTGTTGGTAGGTAAAGTGAATGGTTATGTGTGAATGAACATGAGAGAATTTTATTTATGGTATTTATTATGTCACTCTTTTCATTTTGTCCTTGGTACTAGCTTGTACGTATCGGGGACATGTAAAATTTCAATTAGGAGCTATGGGAAATTGCAAAATTTTCCGAGAGAAGCGAATGAGGCTGCTCACGAATTAGCCAGGGCTTGTTTTATTAATAAAGTTTCCTGTAATTGGGTCGATGAATCCTCTGATTTTATTCTTGATAAACTTATAAACGATGTAACCATTGTTTGCAATCAATAAACTTATATTTCTGACCCTAATTGCCCAGTTGAATAAAAAATCATTAAGATTACGCATTTTAGAATGTTTGGACCCTCGATTTCAGGTGCTATTCATTTTGCAAGGTGTGAGGTGATTCCCGACTTTCAAAAATATTAGTACGGGGACGAGGAATGGAACAATTGGATAAGAGAAGTCTAGACATTGTCATAGATCATGGCCTCCGAGATTTACGCATTTTGTCGCACCACATCGATGAAATAGCTGGTCCTATCTAACAAAAACAAACAAAATGCTAAACTGGGATAAAACTGTGTTTAAAGAATCCTAGATAGGATATTTTTGTAAAAGTTGCACTAAATGGGGTAATATGACAAATGCGCAACTATAGGAGTTCTGTTGTTTTCCTCAAAAAATAGGAGCTATGGGAAATCTATTTTGAGCCGACGACGGTTGGAGTAAGATCGAGTCGGTGCGCATGTGGCTTGTGAATGCAGTTGGGTCGTCGTTGGAGTAGATTCTTAGTCGATGGAGACACTGCTGTTTCTGCATATGCCTGAAGAGAAGTCCTCATATACGAGTGATCAATTAGTTTGCTTACAAAGTACTCCTTTTGGCGTACAATGCAGGTTAATTAACTATCTAGGACATGAGAAAGTGAATCACATTTGGCAAGATGCAAAGCGCACTACGTACGTGGATCATGTCTCCTCAGAGAAATGGTGCATTGATCTTCCTAGTTGCTGCATCACGAGAGCAATATAGTATACTTTTAGTTTCAGTTGAGCTGTCTCCATTTCCTAGCTAGTTAATTTATCACACAATATGTGTAGCCTTCTTAGGTCAGCAAATATTTTCTAAGAACCATACCTGAAAAGGAACAAAAAGCACAAGAGGTAGACTCTGCAACTTCTCGGTTGATTTCTATAACAAACCAGTAGGCCAGGAAACTAATCATGCATGTAGTCTATCTAGATTTGACGAATGACTTCTCAGCAGCTCTTCGGAATGTGCAAACAAAATGCGACATCGGTCTACATTGTGTATTTAGTGGAAGGTAAAGTGAAATGATCATGGTGCTATGTGTGAAGCAGGCGGAAAATTTTATTTATATAAGAATCCATGATTTCACTCTTTTCTTGTCTGTAATAATTGTTAGCTTGCCTTTTATAGGTGTGAAAATCCGTTTGGATCTCAAGACAGTTGAGCAAGATCAAGTCGGCACGGAGGTTGCACTTGCAAAATGCAATAGTTGGAGTACTTCGCAAGCAGAGCCAGAGCGAGCGAGCGAAGGTGATGGCTAATTAAACCCTGTCGAAGGTAAAAGCAGAGGGGACGGCTGATGAAGTGTACCTGATCGGGAAAACTTAAAATGGAGGCCAAGCTAGACGTAGCTCTTTATTTGCAAACACTTAGAATTCGTATTTTAAATTTTAAAAAATCAAATAAAAATTCTAGGGATAGCCAATAATGTATTACTACAATGATGTAAAATCTCAATAAAACTACTACATATTCTAGGCTACACAAAAATGATAAATTTTAATAAATTTTATAGTGAATAGTGAACATTCAAGACTATTAAATTTTTCGTATTTTGTCAATTTCGTGTAGCCTAGAATACAAATCATGCCTTGAGATTTTACACCATTCTAGCATACAGTTCAGTGTTCTGAGCCTGAAGATAATGATTGGTTGCTGATATCATCATGGTAATGTTGTTATAAATTGGTAGTCTTCGGTATTTTTGTCAGGCTGTGTTTGTGCTGAGTTGCGGTGTCCAACCTGATTTTATCCTGTTTGATGCGTGTCTGCTCAAGTGAGCTGTTTGTTTGCCTAGATGGATACTTTTTAGGGATATCTATGTTGCCGTGGTCTAGCTATTTCATGGGTTCTTCATAACTAGTTTGCTTGGTATGTGCACCTCTTGATGTTTGACGGGGTTTCTATTTTGTTGTGTCCGTGGTAGTAGCATCATCAGTGGATGGTTTCCATGTGGTTTTTGATGCGCCATTTGCACGTCGATGAGCTCCTCAAATAGCTGCTGGTGTAGCTATTTTCTCTGTCTTTGCTCTATTTTTTTTCTACAACTTACTTAGTTGATGACCAAATGAAAGAAAAGGCTAACAAAAAAAGGACGCAACAGAGGGTGACAGGTCCTTCTAGCTAGTAGCTTGTATGCAATAACACCTCACCGCTGCCGCATTTTGGAAGAAATCAGAGAAGAAGAAGAAGGTTGCCAAGCACACCGTGGCCGCTCGTTGGTCCGGGAATGGCTGTCTTGCTGGCTCCGCTGGCAGATCGAAGACCCGCCTTGACGCCGTCGCCGTTCGCGGCTTCATGGAGGATCGAGCAAGCACTACCACGCCGCCTCCGTAAGCAGATCGAGGAAGCGCGAAGACATCGCCGCTGGCGGGTCGAGGAAGCGCCGACATGCCTCCTGGCAGATCGAGCAAGCACCACAGCGCCGCAAGCAGAGAGGAATCGCGAACTGGCTGCCGATGGCGGATCGACCAAGCACCAAGTCACAGTCGCCGCTGCGGAATGACAAAGGCCTGGTCTCTAATCTTTCCTCTTATAGTACATTGTCCGTGCATGATGCTAAAGTGCTAGGTGCAAGGTTTGAATGTTCAAGTTGACATGTAAATTTTGGCGCTCATAATATAAGGAATCAGTCAACTTATTGTTTGTGTAAAATATAACCCGTCTGATTTTTAAAACTAGGTCACCCTATTTAATTAGAAAAAAATAGTAAACAATGAAAAAAACATGATTGATGCAATATCTTCTAGATATTACCATGGATCCATAATTTGTCGCAATATGCAAAAACTATTGCAACACAATGGGGTTGAGGCAAAAAAAATTTTTACGACAAATATGTATTTTGTTGCAATAGGAGACAAATATTTTGCAACAATATGAATGCCTAACGCAACAAGGGGAAAATGGTGCAATATTCTTCTGTATATTTCCATGAATTATGTTTTCGTGGCGTTGCCTGGTCTCTATTGCAACAAAATGATGAGGTCCCACATCAACCCGCAATGGTTGCAATAGCGCCAACTTATGGCAACGACATCGCGTTTCGTTGCAATAAGAGCCCTCTATTGCAACAAAACGTCTAATTACCGCGACAAAACTCAATTGTGGCAATATGGAGGCTATTGCCACAAACGAAATATTCGTAGTAATATTGCGATCTATTGCAACAAAACATAGTTGTAGCAATAAATATTCTTGCAATAGACCGGAATTCCTGTACCTCTAAGGTTTTGTTTTAGAATTTTTTGAAACTTTGAAATACAAATATTTAGTCCTAAAACATAAAGAGCTACATGTAGCTCGGCCTCCAAAACGCCACACTCAAGCCGATCGTCACTGTAACAACACCGAATTTAGTTGTGTGGCTCCATGCAAGGGCTCTGCTGTTATCATCTTGTGTCTGAAGTTAATGCGTGCATATGTATATGTGAACTACCGGTGGTATTATGCATTTTGAGAAATATGTTTGACTATAAATTTGATCAGCAAAATATGATATATATGCCACAAAAATTATACCATTGGATTCGTATTCCAAAGAAGTTCCCAATAGTATAATTTTTATGATATATATCTTATATTTTGTTAAATAAATTAGTAGTCAAAGTTTTTTCTCGAAATGTGCAATACCCCTATAAACGGGTATGGAGGGAGTAGATTAATTCTTCAACGGGAAACTCTGGAACAATGGTGTGCAAGTTGCATAGTTCTGGGTTGTTTAGCACTCTGTGATAAAAACACGAAGGCTTGGCGACGCTTAAGCATGCTTAGGCATTGGAGGACGGACAAACACATCGCCTAAGACATAATCGGAATTCTAGGCAGAACAACCAAGAAATTATTTTCCCCAATAAAAACTAATGGCATATTTCACTGACGAGCCATGTGGAGCATATTCTAATGGTAGTTTCTAGTAATTTAGTCATTTACATTCCCAAAATTAATGTATATTAATATATAATAAACCATATACACCATTTATGCTAAAAACTATATGCCCGCCTAAGCCACGCTTAGAGCGCTTAAGTGTCGCCTAGAGACTAGGCGAGCGCCACCATTCTCGCTTACGCCTATAGTTTTTTTTTCAACCTTTTTTAATATGGATGTTTTATTACATAAAAGATTTAAGTCTTACACCCGGCCTCTGCATAATAACGATGCACATAGCCACATAAATCTCAAACTACGAAGGATTGCAAGATGCACTAGTGGAAAAAGGGCTAACTGTGGCGCACCAAATTAGGATTCTGTGGCGCATATGGCCGTCGCCACAGATGCCACGCGACTAGTACTTAAATTCTGTGGCGCAGCAGTGGGTGCGCCACAGAAGTTTGGAATTCTGGCGCATGCACCAGTGCGCCACAGAAGTTTGGAATTCGCGCATTAGCCCGCATGCGCCACAGAATGTTTTTATGGCGCACCGGTAGATACGTGCGCCACAGAATACTTACAATTTTTTATGGCGCACTGCCGACGCATGCGCCACAGAATGTTAATTTTTGATTTTCGAATTTTTTTTCATTTCTGCAGTACATACAGGTATTTGACAGGAAATATACAGGTATATATAGCACATTCCAGAAATAACAGAAATAGTCAGAAATGACACACAAATGACATGATACACACAAGTCTTCATCATTACATCATTTAGATCCAAATTACACAAGTAGAAATGTGTTTGATCGTCGCATACACATACATGTGTTCATCTCGTCTCATATGCACATGCATCGTCACCGGCCACCTAGACTAAAGTAAAGTAGAGTACAACCGCGGTGGCGGTGAGTAAGAGGGGGACCAAGAACTTCAGCCGGTTTTTCTTCTTGCCCACGTGTGCCCTCCACTGTGCTACCGCCTCCTCTCTAGTCGCGTATCCCTTGTAGCTGTTCCCGCTGAACTTGTGCACCTGTTCGAGACAGTCCTGCCACTCCTCGTAGACACCTGGAACCCGACCCTTGTACACAACGTACGTCGGCATCTCTATTGACAAGGGCATATTAGTATATCATATTAGTACATCATGCATATATATATATATATATGTTGATAAATATTAGACCAAAGTATATAGTAAAGTTGAGCACGGCAACAATAAGTTTGCGACACGCACACACAAGACGATGTCCACCGATACACATAAACCGATGAACATAGTACTTAGAGTTTAATTACGACCCACACAAAAGACCACGTCCATCGATATATATACAAACTAACCGATGAAGATAGCTAGTTTATCACACACTAAGTCAAGGCTCGCAGGGCTCCGGGAACGGCTTGTACAGATCTTTTGTAATCCACGTCCTCGTGTCACCCTGCGCTTTGAGGCGGTGTTCGATGTCCCTCTTGCATAACGCTCTACCCTGGTGCAAGGGCCCTCCCCCTGTGGTGACGTCTTGAATGATGATATGTGATAACTTGACCTTAGTATCCTGGAAGTCTTCTCTGAGGTCATCATCGTTGATCCGCGCCAACTTTTCGGCCCATCCTCGGAGAGCAGATGGTAAACGCAAGTTCTGGCTATCCCGGACAAACCCTTTTAGGTGATGCATGACATAGAAGGCGTCCAGAGTGCTGTTTTCCGGCTGCTTGACACAGGGGAACTCGAACACGTGCTTGAACTTGTGTTTACCATCATCCCTGAAACATTCCGCCTTTTCTTTGAAGGCGCCTCCCTTTTTGAAGTAGCCCTCGAGAGCATCATCTAGCACACCCCTTATTCTGGCGTAGTTCTTCTTTTTCGCACTCCCCGAGTCGAAATAGGTGGCAAGAGAAAACTTCGGGGCAATGGAGATGAGTACGCAGTGCGTGTCTCTGCGCAACACAAATTTGGAACAAGATCGAGGTTGGAAATGAGCAATGGAAAAGAAATTTATTACAGGGCTAGCGGATGTGTACTTACTCGGGAAAGTAAGCCAAGAGGATGTTGTCCTTCCTCTTGTTGTCCAAGAAGCACTTCTGTAGGTACAACGAAGCCCGTACCCGCACCGCTGATAAGTTCAACTGGCTTTCACGCATGTAGTAGGGATCCGCTATCGCGACGTCCGGGGTACTCTCTCTCTTGATCTTCATCGCCAGATTGAGCGCGAATAGGCGGACCAAGTTATAGTCCAGCCTTCTCGCGTGGAATAGCTTGAAGATGTCCTCGTACGCTATAAAGAATATATCCGCGGGGGCATCAGTGATGAAGCCCACATCTCTTGGCACCTTGACCGTGAAGACCGGGTAATTTGGATCTTTGTCCTTAAGAAGGATACTGTCCTGCAGAGGCAGCATATCTCCGGAAGCAAGGTGTTGCAGCTCCGGACCCAGTATTGGTTTGCCAGCTTCATGCATTCTGGTCAAGCCATCCTTGCTGGGAGGTACCATGGAGTCCCGATGACGGATCGTCGGAGGTGGCTGGCTCGCAGACTTCTCCTTGTTCTTACTAGGTCTTTTACGGGGCTTCTTCGGAGCAACGGCCCCCGACGCTTCAAACTGCTCGTTGACCTTGTTGATCAGCGTATTGGGGCTGAAGATGTTTGCGGCGGTTGGCTCTTGTGTATCGGCTGCCGGAGGCGTCTCTTGAGAGAAGCCGCGGAACACCAGGCGCTGTTTGGTTGCCTTGGGTGGGCCAGCTGGTTCGTCGCGAGCGCGGTATGCTTCTTCATCCGCGCCCGCCATGTACAAATCATCTATGTCGGCGCCGGTGTTGAGGTAGGCATCGACGTCTACCGGCCCATCATCATCGATGTCATCTTCGTTGGGTGATGGGATGGGCGATAGCGGTGCAGCGGCCTTGCCTTTAGGCTCCGCCGGTGGCGGTTGAGGCAGAGACTCTCCCAGCAGTTTCTTGTGGCGGCTTGTTGTGGCGGTGACGACGGGAGGAGCTGCCCTCCGAGCAGGCGGCCGGACGATCGGCTGCCGGATGATCGAGGAGGCGCCGGTGGAGCGACCCCCAAGACGGATCTGGGTCTTTGGCCATACCATGGTATAGCCATGGCAGTTCTCAAGCGTCAGGTGCTCGTCGGCTCCCTCGGGCTGTATTGGGGGGTCCATGTCTTCGCACCCCGGCAACACCCGACCCAAAGTGACCTTCAGGACGTTGGCGTCCATAGCCACGGTGTGCAACGTGGTGCTCTTCGGTTGTATGATCATTCCCGTGGCAACATCCTTCAACTCGCCGCCGGGCGCGCAGTGAAGGAGCACGCAAGGAGTGTCCTGAGTAATGTTGGGCATCATTAATTAGATAGCCGGGTATCAAAACGCATGAAGGAGATGGCATGGAATAACTAATTAGTTAAGTACCTTGGTGATGGCGTTGAGCTGTGCTAATGTGGAGACAGTGGCGGCCGGCCTATCAATCTTCTGCGGCTCGGGTGCATTATGAAGCACCACCGCCGCCGGCTGCGCCTTGGTAGCCTCGGCAGGATCAGCGGGGGCACCGGTTCATCCAACTCCATCGGCTGCCCCGCGGCGATGGTGGGCGGCGGGGTAACCAGATCCGGAGATGGCGACGCGTTGAAGATCGAGTTGCTGGCCCCGGCGCTAGGCACTTTTATCGACCCCACCTGACCGGCCGCATTCCACGCAGCTATCCCCTCGATGACCTGAGGGGGCAGGAAATCGCGGAGCTTCTTCTCGAAAAGCTTGTCCACCTCATCTTTGTCCATCGAGTTTGCCTGTTTTTCCTCGAGCATGGAGACCTTCTTCCTCAGCTCTTCCACCTCGGCTTTATCCTCTTCTGACATCGCGCTCCTCCTTCTCTTCTTGCTGCTTTCCTCTTTGTAGTACTCGCGAAACTTCATGCTTGTACCAAAGCCGCAGACACGTCCAGCCGACGTCGGCGGCTTGGATACTGGCCTCTCCTTGAGGATATTCAACGCCCTGTTGAAAGGCGTGTCCCACGGCTCCGTCGAGCCCTGGGACGACGATTCGGCCTCGGGGAGATCGGCCTTCGCCAACTGCTCGTTCTGCAGACAAGGATAGGGTGAACACATTTAGGGCATTGCATTCACGTCATATATGTAATATGTGCAGCAATGGACCGCGCGAGTAAATTCCCTTACCAGCTTTTCCTCGAACTTCCTCACGTCGTCATGCTCGGTAACGAATTCCATTGTATTCCTGTCCAGAGTGTAGCGGGCCCGGACAAAGTACCTCACCTGCAGGTCCGTCATTTTCAACCATGGGTTCGGTTTCCCAGCACGTGCAAGTTCTTCGTCCTCCTTTTCCCAAATGGGAATCTTTCCTCTATAACCGCCGCTTCCAAGGTGATGTGCTCCTAAGTTGAGCTCATGCATTTGTCTACCCCACTCCGTCCATGCTTTCGCATCCTCGCTATCCAGCCGCTCCTTGAATATCTGGAACTCTGCTTCATCGAGCATCGGCTCACCCTTCTTAATACTCTCAAAGCTTTCACCTTTGTCGATCTTGGCCTTCACCCGGCTTTTCCAGCTGCTCAGGGCGTTGCTCATCTTCGTGATGGCCAATTTATTCACCGGGTTGGATCTTTCCAAGTTATTGTATGGCGCCGGGAACGTGTACCGTCGAAGCTTCCGAAGGCAGAGCTCGACCAAATGCTCATTGCCTTCACCTCGGATATTCATCGTGTTGATCGACATGCTTTCCCGGACAATGCACCCGAGTTGCATGCCGTACCCAGCGGCAACATCCAAAGGCTCCTGTGGTTGCCCACTTTCGGAGACCAATGTGATCTCGCTGGTGGTGTTGGCGAGCACCGTCGGCTTCCGATCCTTCCGCGGCTTCTTCTTCTTCTTAGCAGCCGGGTTGCCGCTGCCGTCAGCCTCCCCGACGCCGTCACCCCCCGTGTGGTCGCCGCCGTCGGTGGTGGGTTCATACTCCTCCTCCTCCCCGGCTTCAGTCATCTGACGGTCAGCTCCGACTTCCTCCGCCGCCAAGTCCACCTCCTCCTCCTCTTGTCGCTGGGAGGGGCCGAATTCCCAGAACTCGACGTTCGCCGCTCTGGCTTCCTCTTCGAGGGTCATGGCAGCCTTAGAAGTGCCGGCCACGTTGTCGTCGGCCGACATATTTGCAATTTCTATAAAGAAGAGGATGAAATCTATTAGTACAATTGTCGGCCGGAAAATTCGGCATGACCTTTGCTAATTTTTGGACATAGGAGCCCCATTTCTCAACCGAAACGGAAGTGAATCAACGTTTCGGGAGAAATGGGCAGCTCATTTGAAGTCCCTGCAACAATTCACATAAAAATATACCACAGGTCCATACACACAACACCAATTCACAGCAACCTTGCAACAGCACCAGCCACCAACAGCACCAGCATGCAACAGCCAAGCATGCAACAGCAGCAGCATGCAACACAGCACCAGCAGCAGCATGCAACACAGCACTTGACACATAAAATATATAACCAGTAAGCATATAATTAAAAAAATTATATAAGTGTTCAGCCACCAACAGCATGCAACACAGCCACCAACAGCATGCAACAGCCACCAGCAGCCATACAACATCATGCTTGCACCACAACAAGCAACACATTTGATTTATTACAGTGCAGAACCACAACAAGCAAGCATATAATTCAGCTTGCTTCTCTGACTTCATTTTGTAAACTGATTTTCTTCCAGAGACTATGAAGACAATTTACTTGCAATAAACAGTGCCAAATTGAGAAGAATTGAGAAGCAAAGCAAGTAAACTGGATCAACTTCCTAAATGAATAAAATTGATAAACCAACATATTTTCCCTGGTAGAAATTAAATGGCCTTATTTTCCCTGGTAGAAATGATAGCCAACATATTTAAATGGCCTTATTACAATTAAGCAATGAGAAAAAACCTACTGTATCCTACTGTATATCCTTATTGAATAGAATGTGTCTACTGTAGCATATCAGAAATATACTGTAGCATATCCAAAATGATAAAATTCTTTACTACACCAGATACATTTATACCAGACACATATTTATCATATATTATATTTTTTCTGCATATCTGGCCAGTAATTACATCCATTTATAAGAGGCTCCCTTTATGTTCCACTATAACACTTTAGGGTATATTAAAAATAGCTCATTTTACTTGCCAAGTGCCCAAGGACCAAGCACAATGAAGTGCTCAAAATGACCCATCTTATTTGACTTGACAAAACAGAAGCAAAACATCTAAGAGCATCTCCAGCTAAGCTATAACACCAAGAGATTACATCAACCAGGGTATCACTAATTGCTTATATAGGAGATTCAAACATTGCCAGAGTATTAACCAGAGAATTCAAACATTGCCAGATTATTTAAGCATCACTTCAATTAAATGACAGTAAGAAACAACTAAGTAATTGATCATTTTTTAAAGGGCATCATCTACAATCAGTGAACACTTCTGAAGGAAGGGGAAGGGGAGGCTAGCAGAGAGGAAGGAAGGGGTAGAATTGTAGGGTTTGATTAGAATCTCTTGCTTCACAGGAAATTTGGCAGTAGCTTCACAGGAAATTTGACAGCATGTTACTTGTCAATTTTGCCATTCTAAATCAATAAATAAAGACAGCAACACTAACACAATAATCCACAACTTCAAGAATATTGCCAAAAGGTACTGCATTTGCACATCTATAGAAAGGAAAATGGCTGAATGTTCATTAAATCAATGTCCCGATATGACATTAGGTGAACCAACCAAGGTTATCACATTGGCAGTTATCATATCAATGAGATAAACTTGGTCAGTTACAGAAAATCAAACAATGCATATCCAAGTGTCAAAACAAAAACAAGATGATCAAGATAAAAGCAGCATCCAAAATGATACAATTGTAACATAGCTTGCTACTGCTACACTTGCTCATTTTAATTACCCACACTCTAGCTTGCTACTGCTACACTTGCTTATTTTAATTATAACCAGTGGGCATTTTACCCACACTCTACTGCTACTGCTACTCTTATGATGCTACTGCTACTTACACATAGCTTGCTACAGTAGCTAGAACAATAAAATCCCCAATTAGCAATTTGGAAATACAGTAAAATATGTGACCAACTGTGAAATACTCTTATATACTCTAGTAATCATCTGTTTTCTTGGTTCTGAATTAATCATCCAACATATATAGCCAGTAACTATGCATCCATTACAATGTAGCAATGAATTAATCATCCAACATATATACTGCCAACCAGACTTGCATTTTTAACAGTAGCAATTTTTGTAAAGCACTAATGAATACCATAATACAAAACAAGTCCTAAATGTTATGATGCAATTTAACAGTAGCAATTTAACAGTATCAATTTAACACCTTGCTTGCTTGCTTGCTTGCAATTTAACAGTTGCAATTTTTGTAAAGCACTAATGAATACCATAATACAAAACAAGTCGAGCATCGAGCATGAGCATCGAACAGAGCATCATTTGAAGAGCATCAAGCAACACCCTTGCATGGCCAGAGTGGAGGGGGAGAGGAGGGGGGAATTACCAGGGGGGAATTTAAGAGGGGTGGCGTCCTCTGCTTCCTTGGCGGCCGTCCTCTGCTCCTCCTGCTCCCTCTGGCCGGGCGCGGGCGGCGGGCTCCTCTAGGCGAGCAGCAGCGGCGGCGCGGGCGGCGGTTAGGGTTGGGCGGCGGGCTCCTCTAGGCGAGCAGCAGCGGCGGCGCGGGCGGCGGTTAGGGTTGGGCGGCGAGAGGAGGCGCGAGAGAAGCGGCGGCGCGGGCGGCGGTTGGGGAAGAGAGAATGTGACGACTGTGGGGAAGAAGGGGGGCAACCCTCGGAATATGGCTAAGTGTGAAAATTCTGTGGCGCACCACATCCTACATGCGCCACAGAATCTTGAAATTCTATGGCGCATGTAGGCTGTGGTGCGCCACAGAATTTTGGCCATATATTAACCATGTGGGTTCTGGAATATGACTAAGTGTGGAATTTATGTGGCGCACTAAAGCCAACATGCGCCACAGAATGTAAAGATTCTGTGGCGCATGTTGGCTTTCGTGCGCCACAGAAATTCCACACTTAGCCATATTTCTAAATCCCTGCATCATATAGCTAGTGTTTTATTAATTTTTAATAGTATTTCCTTTAATACATTCCTAGTGTATTATTCCAAGAAATAAATGAAGGTTCAATTATGCAAGTTAATTAATATAGATAATTCAAAAAAAATCACCACACATCCACACACACATGCATGTATGGATGCTTGTGTGTCATATATACACACACATATAGACACATGTGTTTTTGCCAAAGTACATAGTACACAAAAAAGCCACAATTGAACTTCTCGGTTCCGATCGGTGGCTAGCTAGCGTTTCTTGACAATGTTCTTGCCCTTCTTCATCGCGGTTGTTGAATACTTTAGCCCGGCCACCTTGAGATTTCTTCTCGTGTACGGGCAACCTTTAGCCGGTAGGGTGGTCTTCCTTCTTACTTTCGAATAAGTAGTAGGCTTGTCGAAGTACTTGTCAAATTCCTCTTCGATCTTCGGATCGCCGTTCTTGTCGATGTCTTGCTTGTCGGCTTCTCCTTCCATTCCGATGATGCTCCTCTTGCCCCTCCTCACGACCACACGGCTGGGCTTTGACGGGTTGGTAATGAAGAAGCATTGGTCAACTTGGCTAGCGAGCACCCACGGCTCATTTTTCGCGGAGGGGGTCTTCGATTTGGCATCGGGTATAACCATGGTGGTGAAATATAGTCCATCTTTTTCGACGCTCTTGGCCCATCTCACACGGAACATCGGCATCGTCACTCCAACGTAGTCGAGTTCCCAAATCTCCTCGATCCTTCCGTAGAATCTTTCCTTGACATCAGTCTTGTCATCGGTGTAGGATAGCATAGTTACTCCTGAGTTTTGATATTCGCTATTCTTGTCCTTTTCCTCGGTGTAGAATCTATAGCCGTTGATGTCGTACGACTGATAGGTCCTTACGTTGTGCCCGGGTCCCTGTGACAGGGAGAATATGAGTTTCTGCTCTTCAGTAGAAGGCATCGGTGCGGGACTTTCCAGTAGCCTTTTCTTGAACCACCCCGTGAAGGTGGAGTTGTGCTCTTTCGTAACGTCCCCTGTTTTCCTCGGCCGTCCTAGGTCGATGAACTTCTGCTCGATTAAGCTTTTGTGCTTATCCACCCAAGGGCTGACCAATTCTATGTGTTGTAGCGCGACTCGGTGTGCCCTGTCAAAGTCGGCGTGTCGACCAGCGATGCCGACATGCATTGCGCGGTAGCCCTCGCGGTGACCAAACCCTGCTAGCCTGCCGACGTGCTTCCTGGTGGGCAGACCGACATCCTCGTTCTCGATGCTTAGGTAGTTCTGGCAGAAGGAGATGCACTCGTAGGTGAGAAAGCCCTTGGCTATGCTTCCATCTGGACGGGCCCTGTTGCGAACGAATCCTTTGATGACACCGTTCAACCTTTCGAATGGCATCATGTTGTGCAGGAATGTCGGCCCGAGGTGGATGATGTCATCCACTACATGGACAAGCAGATGCACCATGATGTCGAAGAACGCTGGCGGGAAGTAAATCTCGAGCTCGCATAGTATCTCGACGATCTCTTCTTGTAGCCTGTTGAGCTGCTTAACGCCGATGGACTTCCTAGAGATGACGTCGAAGAAGTTGCAGAGGCCAAACAACGTCTCGCGGACGTGGTCGTCCATTATCCCTCGCATCGCAACGGGAAGTATCTGTGTCATCAGCACGTGACAGTCGTGAGACTTCATCCCGCTAAACCTCTTCTTCGCTACGTCCAGATATCTGCTTATCTTCCCCGAGTAACCGTGAGGAACTTTTACTCCTAGGAGGCACTCGAAAAACCTCTCGAGCTCCTCCTCGCTCAGAGTGAAGCAGGCAGGTTTAAGCACCACCACCTCATTCTTCTTAGCCCTTTTGTGGTGACCCTGAGTCGTTTCCGTCTGTTCATCATCATCATCATCACTATCGGTGGGGTACTGAAGTTCTTTCTTGAGGCCAAGCAATTTCAGGTCGGTTCTTGCTTTCGGGCCATCCTTGGTCCTCTCCGGCATGTTCATCAGAGTGCCAAGTAGGCTCTCGGTAACGTTTTTCGTGATGTGCATGACATCGAGGCTATGGGGCGTGTGGAGGACCTTCCAGTACGGCAGGTCCCAGAAAACAGACCTCGCTTTCCATACTCCCAGCAGCGGCGATTCCCGCGGTCGCTTCTTTCCCGGCGCGGCACTCTTCCCAATTTTCCAAAAGCTCGGATATTTCTTCGCCGCTCCTCGGTCGTGGGGCTCTTCCGAGCTCCTCTTCGCCGTTGAACAGATCCTTGCGTTTTCTCCACGGGTGATCGAAGCGAAGCCACATTCGAGTCCCTTGGAACACAGTTTTACAAGACCCGGGAGGCTTCGGCAGCTGCAGATGCGGGGTCTTATCCATGCACTTGACACATGCCTTGAATCCGTGGTTCACCTGGCACGATACATATGTGTAACCAGGATAGTCCTGCACTGTCGTTAGCAATGCGGCTCTGAGAGGGAAATAATCTCTTTTGTACGCGTCCCAAGTACGGGCCGGCGTCTGCCACAGCGTGGCTAACTCCTCTTTCAACAGACCGAGATACAGATGCATGTCCACGCCCGGTTGTTTTGGCCCCTGAATAAGAATACTCATGTGTACGTACCGCTGCTTTGTGCACAACCAGGGGGAGGTTGTATGGCCATACAAACACGGGCCAGGTGCTATGCGTGCTACTCTGGTTTCCAAAGGGATTGAGTCCGTCGGTGCTCATGCCCAGACGAATGTTCCTCGGTTCGCTCCCGAACTCATCTGCGAACTCAATGTCCAACGCATTCCACTGGCTAGCGTCTGCAGGGTGTGTCAGGATCTTGCCCTTCTCCGGATCATCTCCGGCTTCTCCCTTTCCGCGCCATTGCATGAGCTTTGCTTCCTTAGGATCTACGAAATACCGCTGCACGGGGAGTGATAGGAAAGTACCAGACAACTTTCAGAGGAACTTTCTTGTTCCCTCTCTTGTACCGTCCTTGGCCGCACACCGGACATGTGGTTCTATCCTTGTACTCATTCCGAAAAAGTGCACAATCATTGATGCATGCGTGGTACTTTACGTGCGGTAGGTCGAGTGGGCAAACTACTTTCTTGGCCTCGTCGATACTTGTCGGCAATGTGTTGTCCTTGGGAAGACGAGCATGCCAGGATTTCATGTTATCGCTGAAGCTGTGTCGGTCCATTTGTGTTCCGCCTTCATCTCCAGACACTCGAGCGTTACACTCAAGCGTGTATCCTCGGGCCGGCACCCTGGATACAATGGAGTCATCCCGTCTACCTCCATTTGCGCCAGCTTGGCTTCAGGTTTGGCGTTGCCCGTGTCCTTCAGGAGAAGCTCTTGAACATGAGGGTCCCGCAGGGCCGACGTTAGCGGCGTCTGCTTGCTCTCGGCATCTCCACCACCATCTCCTCCGGCATCATCATCTCCTTCATCGGCCTCTCCTTCCTCATGATGAACACCATGTTCGGGAGACTCTTCGTCTTCTCGCCCGATGTCGGCCTCTTCTTCATGACCAACATTTGCCGCCGGCTCCTCGTTGAAGCCGAGCATGAAACCGCGCCTGAGCAGGTGTTCCTCCAGTTGTCCAGAATCAGGGTCGATCCACTGCCGGAGTCCGCATTTTCGACACGGACATCTTATCAGGGTCATGTTGTTCCTAACCATGTCGGCCTTCGCGTTCACCTTGTATCTAACCACTTGTCCTTCCCTCATATGGACGACCATGGTTGACTGCATCATACATATATAGAGCAAAAGAGAGTTAATTAGAACCACACACACCATGCACAAACACACATGCATGCATGATCGCCGGAAAATTTCGACATGACCTATCCTAAAAGTGGGACATATGGCTAGTGCAAGAATTTGCCGAAATGGAAATGAATCAACATTTCGGCAAACATCCATGCACCACACGCCGGCACAAACCAACAACACAAATAAGCTTCTTCGCAAGCAAACATTCAACCACAACACAAAGCTCAACACATATAAACATCATCGTCTCGCCACCGCAAACCGTCCGGGAGCGCGATAATAATCTTCACCTACAAAACATCCATACACACAAAACATGCATCCAATAGTACTCAACCTCTCACAAATCTACCAAGATCATGGTGGAGCAAGAGGATGGGGTGGTGGAGACAAAACAATGGACCATGCAAGAGGGAAAGTGGAGGAGGAGGGAAAGAGAATTGTGGTTTTTAGTACCCCTCTACAAGTTGGAGTGGCTTCCCCTCACAAATATGCCCACAAAATAGGCTTAGAGCTATCAACAATGGAGAAAAGTATGACCAAAATGGAGTGGGAGAGAGGAGCAACACGAGCTGGTTGGAGAAGACAAGAATGGAAAGGGTGGTGGGTGGAAGAAAAGAGGGGGAAAGCTGTCTCCAAAAGTGAGATCTACTATTCACTTTCTGTGGCGCCACAGAAACATGAACTTCTGTGGCGCATATGAGCTCATGCGCCACAGAATCATGGTGGCGTGAGCCGGGGTGGTCCCCGCAGGAAATTCTGTGGCGCATGGACCAACGTGCGCCACAAAACTTTCTGTGGCGCACGCTCCATGCGCCACAGAATTTCCTTCGGCCATGTGCAGTGGTGGACCCAGCGTGGGTCCCCCGAACTTTCTGTGGCGCACTATCCACCGTGCGCCACAGAACCTCCATCTTCTGTGGCGCATATGCTTGCACGTGCGCCACAGAAACATACAATTTTTTATGGCGCACTAAGGTGGTGCGGCACAGAAATATTTTTGTGGCGCATGAGCCATTTGGTGCGCCACAGAGGTGGTTTCCACCTATAATGGTTTTCCTACTAGTGATGCAACAAAGATAACTACAGATGTGGGGCCAATCCTTAGATTACGATGTCACCCATGTTGAGTTTCCTTCGTCGTAACCTCTAATTGTATATACACCTCCTTAAACAGCTCGGGATGCTTCACATGCTGTAGAGACTGCCATGTACGTTGTAGAGCTTTTTTCCAACCTTGATAGCACTTAATCCTTATATGCAGTTTAAGATTTGGTTATGCCTTTGTTTATGTATCTTCAGTTTGGAAACTCAAAATACTCTCTAGGGCCAAAGTATTTTTATGGATAGTCTCACAAAATAAAATATTGACAAGGGATAATCTGTATAAAAGGCAACATATTGCTGATACATTTTTAAAAAACAAGGTATATCTTACACATCTTGTCTGCTGTGTAGCGAAAATGAATATTGCAAGCATTTACTTTTTTTTAGTGTGATGTGATTAAGATAATATAATTCTTGGTTGTACTGATCTCCATGACTATGAATCGATTGCCAAGTATTGGGTTAGCAGTGGGAAGATTTATGTTAAGAATATGTTCACAACAGTTTTGATGTGGTTGACTTGGAAACTAGATAATAAGTCAGACTTAGGGCACGTTTGGTAGGGCCTTTTTTGCATGGTCTGGAACATGGAACGGGTCGTTTGGTTGTATGCAGGCCGCCGTGTTGTTGCATCGCATGGTTCTTAAAGCAGTGTTTTGCCTGTATCTGGAGGAACCCCGAATCGGCAGTTTCTCCCTGCTCTTGATCGATGCAACTTGTGAATGTGGACTCGGTTACGCACTACTCCATATACACTCTTCTCAAATCAACACAATCACACTCCGAATCGAAATAAATTGTACATAAAAAATATGCGTGCCGATGATATGAATCAATTCCCACAATCAGTTTCGAGTTTCGTTAGTCGCAAATCGTGAATTTTGTGTATAAAGTTTTAAGC
The DNA here is from genome assembly GCA_030979885.1 of Lolium multiflorum. Lineage (NCBI taxonomy): Eukaryota > Viridiplantae > Streptophyta > Magnoliopsida > Poales > Poaceae > Lolium > Lolium multiflorum. The sequence goes on from CM061751.1 coordinate 128,700,626, forward strand.
AATTTTTTCAAATTCGTCGCACATGCTCAGCCGTTTGTGATTTCCTTTCAGGAGTAGGTTCACCTCACCATTCCGCATAACTTTCATGTTGACAGGTTTTTGTTTCGGTATACATACACTGATGGATAAAACACTCACAACTATACTGTAATCTGCACGTATGTGTGAGTAAGGTTTGGAGTACTTTTGCACAACTTCTCGCTTGCCGTTTTCATGGACGGCGACGTGGTGATGATATGTGAGAAGTGAGAGGCGGCATGGTGATGTTCGTCTTCGTGGTGGGCGACGTGGTGATGCTTATGACCGACGTGACCAACGTTGTTATGGTGGTATTCAGCTTCGTGCTCGGCGACCCATGGTGATGCTTGTGACGGGCATGAACGGCGGTGTCAAGGTGGTGTTTGTCTTTGTGTTCGGTGACGTGGTGATGCCTGTGACCGGCGGTGTCATGGTGGTGTTCGGCGACGTCGTCGGCGACATTGTAATGCTTCTGACGGGCGTGAACGGCGGTGTCATGATGTTGGGGGTCGACATGGTGATGCCTGTGACGGGCGTGACCGGCGGTGTCATGGTGGTGATGGTTATGGTATGTGATAGGCAGTAATCCATGGCGGTAACTGATGACCCACAAGTATAGGGGATCGCAACAGTCTTCGAGGGAAGTATTACCCAATTTATTGATTCGACACAAGGGGAGGTAAACAATACTTATAAGCCTTAACAACTGAGTTGTCAATTCAGCTGCACCTGGAAAAGCACTAGTAACAGGGGTGATGTGAAAGCAGCAGTAATAGTAATATGAGAGCAATGGCACCAGAAAATAGTTGATACTACTTCCAATGACATGTAGAACGAGTATATGATGATGAAAAGATGGACCGGGGTTCCCAGCTATCTACACTAGTGGTAACTCTCCAATAACAAGTGTTGGGTGAACAAATTACAGTTGGGCAATTGATAGGATTGAAATAGCATTAAGACAGAACATCAAGTCTATTAATCATGTAGGCATGTTTTCCATATATAGTCATACGTGCTCGCAATGAGAAACTTGTACAACATCTTTTGTCCTACCAGCCGGTGGCAGCCGGGCCTCTAGGGAAACTACTGGCAATTAAGGTACTCCTTTTAATAGAGCACCGGAGCAAAGCATTAACACTCCGTGAAAACATGTGATCCTCATATCTAAGCCTTTCCCTCCAGTTGTCCCAATTTCTGTCACTTTGGGGCCTTTGGTTCCGGACATAGACATGTGCATACAACTTGTAGATACAATCTAAGCAATAAGTATAGAGCTTAAATCTAAGATCATGCCACTCGGGCCCTAGTGACAAGCATTAAACACAACAAGATTGCAGCAACAATAACTTCACAAACTTATATAGATAGACTAATCATAATGTAACAATCCATCGATCCCAACAAACACAACACCGATTACATCAGATGGATCTCAATCATGTAAGGCAGCTCATGAGATCATTGTATTGAAGTACATGGGGAGAGAATACCAACTAGCTACAGCTAGAACCCGTAGTCCATGGGGGAACTACTCACGGAGCATGATGGAGGCGGTGGCGTTGATGGAGATGGCTTCCGGCACTTCCCGTCTTGCCGGAACAGAGTTCTGTCCCCCGAATTGGAGTTTCGCGATGGCGGCGCCCCTGTAGTCTTTCGGAGTTTCGTCAATTGGTACCGTTTTTAGGTCGAAAGGGCTTAAATAGGCGAAGAGGGCGGCGCAGAGGGCGACGGGTGGCCTCCCACTAGGCCGGCGTGGCCATGGTGGCCCACGCGGCCCACATGTGTGGTGGCCCCGGCTCTCCTCCGACTCTCCTTCGGTGTTCTGAGCCTCCTGGAAAAATAAGATCTTTGGCGTTGATTTCGTCCAATTCCGAGAATATTGCCCGAACAGCCTTTCTGGAACCAAAAACAGAAAACAGAACTGGCACTGTGGCATCTTGTTAATAGGTTAGTTCCGGAAAATGCATAAAAATATTATAAAGTGCGAGCAAAACATGTAAGTATTGTCATAAAACAAGCATGGAACATCAGAAATTATAGGTACGTTGGAGACGTATCAAGCATCCCCAAGCTTAGTTCCTGCTCGCCGAGTAGGTAAACGATAAAAAGAGTAATTTCTGTAGTGACATGCTACTTACATAACCTTGATCATACTATTACAAAGCATATGAAATGAATGAAGTGACTCAAGGCAATGATCTATAGTTGCTAACAAATAGATAACATATAGCAAAACTTTTCATGAAGAGTACTTTCAAGACAAGCATCAAAAGTCTTGCACAAGAGTTAACTCATAAAGCAATAAATTCAAAGTAAAGGTATTGAAGCAACACAAAGGAAGATATAAGTTTCAGCGGATGCTTTCAACTTTCAACATGCATATCTCATGGATAATTGTCAACACAAAGTAATATGATGAATGCAAATAAGCAAGTATGTAAGAATCAATGCACAGTTGACACAAGTGTTTGCTTCTAAGATGGAAGGAAGTAGGTAAACTGACTCAACATAAAGTAAAAGAATGGCCCTTCAAAGAGGGAAGCATCGATTGCTATATTTGTGCTAGAGCTTTGGTTTTGAAAACATAAAGAGAGCATAAAAGTAAAGTTTTGAGAGGTGTTTGTTGTTGTCAACGAATGGTAGTGGGCACTCTAACCCCCTTGCCAGACAAACCTTCAAAGAGCGGCTCCCATTTTATTTTATTTTTGGGTGGCACTCCTTCCAACCTTTCTTTCACAAACCATGGCTAACCGAATCCTCGGGTGCCCGCCAACAATCTCATACCATGAAGGAGTGCCTTTTTATTTTAGTTTTATTATGATGACACTCCTCCCACCTTTGCTTTCTCAAGCCATGGCTAACCGAATCCTTCGGTGCCGTCCAACAATCACATACCATGGAGGAGTGTCTATTTTTGTTAATTAATTTGGGACTGGGAATCCCATTGCCAGCTCTTTTTTGCAAAATTATTGGATAAGCGGATGAAGCCACTAGTCCATTGGTGAAAGTTGCCCAACAAGATTGAAAGATAAACACCACATACTTCTTCATGAGCTATAAAACATTGACACAAATCAGAGGTGATAAATTTTGAATTGTTTAAAGGTAGCACTCAAGCAATTTACTTTGGAATGGCGGAGAAATACCATGTAGTAGGTAGGTATGGTGGACACAAATGGCATAGTGGTTGGCTCAAGGATTTTGGATGCATGAGAAGTATTCCCTCTCGATACAAGGCTTAGGCTAGCAAGGTTATTTGAAGCAAACACAAGTATGAACCGGTACAGCAAAACTTACATAAGAACATATTGCAAGCATTATAATACTCTACACTGTCTTCCTTGTTGCTCAAACACTTTTACCAGAAAATATCTAGACCTTAAGAGAGACCAATCATGCAAACCAATTTTAACAAGCTCTACGGTAGTTCTCCACTAATAGGTTTAAACTACATGAAAAAACTTAATCATGATCTACTTGAGAGCTCAAAACAATTGCCAAGTGTCAAATTATTCAAGACATTATGAGGCATTTTCTATTTCCAACCAAATACCAATAAGTATTGTAGCTTCCAACTTTTATCATTGAACATTAAAAGTAAAACGAAGAACAAGTGTTCATATGAAAAAGTGGAGCGTGTCTCTCTCCCAAACAAGGATTGCTAGGATCCATCTTTATTCAAACACAAACAAAAATAAAAACACAAACGCTCCAAGTAAAGCACATATGATGTGACCGAATAAAAATATAGTTTCAATAGAAAAACCTGATAAGTTGATGAAGAAGGGGATGCCTTGGGCATCCCCAAGCTTAGACGCTTGAGTCTTCTTGAAATATGCAGGGATGAACCACGGGGGCATCCCCAAGCTTAGACTTTTCACTCTTCTTGATCATATATCATCCTCCTCTCTTGACCCTTGAAAACTTCCTTCACACCAAACTTCTCATAAACTTCATTAGAGGGGTTAGTACTCAAAAAAACTTGAATCCACCTTGGTCTTGTAGTGACACATTGCAAGAACTCAATAAAACATTAGCTACAGCTCTCCACGTCTAGAAAGCCTCACATAAAGTCCACAAGAGACAATGCAAAAAAACAGAGACAGAATCTGCCAAAACAGAACAGACAGTAAATACGAATTTTAAAATGGTACTTCCGTTGCTCAAATCAGAAAACTCAAAACCAATGAAAGTTGCGTACATATCTGAGGATCACGCACGTAAATTGGCAGATTTTTCTGAGTTTCCTACAGAGAAATATGCCCAGATTCGTGACAGATAGAAATCTGTTTCGCAGAAATCCAAATCTAGTATCAACCTTCTATTAGAGACTTCACTTGGCACAACAATGCAATAAAATAAAGATAAGGAGAGGTTGCTACAGTAGTAACAACTTCCAAGACACAACAAAACAGTAACAAAATAAACACATGGGTTATCTCCCAAGAAGTGCTTTCTTTATAGCCATTAAGATGGGCTCAAATTTTAATGATGCTCTCATAAGGATGAGAGTTGAAGCAAAAGAGAGAATCAAAAAGCAAGTTCAAAACACATTTAAGTCTAACCCACTTCCTATGCATAGGAATCTTGTACACAAATAAATTCATGAAGAACAAAGTGGCAAGCATAAGAAGATAAAACAAGAGTAACTTCAAAATTTTCAGCACATAGAGAGGTGTTTTAGTACCATGCAAATTTCTACAACCATATTTTCCTCTCTCATAATAATTTTCAGTAGCTTCATGGATAAACTCAACAATATAACTATCACATAAAGCATGCTTTTCATGATTCACAAAAACATAATTTTTATCAAGCTCAGAAATAATAGGATTAAAACTTTCAAACCAACTTTTATCAATAATATAACAAGATGATTGATCAATCTCAAAAGATATGGGACTCATAGATAAACTCAAGAACTCTCCAATCCCATTTTCATTAGTAGTACAATTAATATTATCAAGTAACATGGGACCATCATCTAGAGATTTATCATAAACATTTGCCAAGCAAAACTCTTTAGTACCATGCATTTCGACATCAGGCACAAACAAAGCATTATCATAAGATTTATCAAAGTAGCATGGATTATCATGAATAACAGTAGCATAATTATTCTTGCAAGTTTTACTCATAGGGAATATTTCAAGAGAATCCACAGAACATAACATTCAACCTCTTTCGGTAAGCATGGAGGACAATCAAATAGTGTAAGAGATAAAGAGTTACTCTCATTAGAAGGTTGGCATGGGTAGCTAATCCATTCTTCCTCCTTTTGTTCGTCACTCTCCTCTTCTTTTTCATCCAATGAGCTTTCAGGTTCATCAATTTTCTCCTCTTTTCATCCAATGAGCTTTCAGGTTCATCAACTTCTTCTTCCACTGGTTCCTGCAAATTGTGAGTGCATTCTTGTGCATTAATGAGTCTCTCTTTATAATCAATGATATAAGGATTATCACTGTAGCTTTCTATGCAAAAATTAAGGATAGAAGAGACATAATCTTTAAGGTCCTTACAAACGGCACAAGTTTCATAATTTTTAGACATGAATGATTCTATCTCAGAGGTTCCCATAAATATGACAAATTGTTCTACCTCTTCGAACCCAAAATGAATATAGCTATTCCAATTATAGTTCTTAATTAAAACTTCCTCACTAAAGCAACATTGAAATTTCAGATGTTTAGTATCCTGTTAGAGCAACAGTTTATATCATGGCGTTTAAGCAAGATTTTAGCAATTGTATTTAATTTTTCTATCACAGCACTCATAACTTCACCCTTTCTTGATTTTCTATAATTATTATATAATTATATAAGCTCCAAATAGGTTGTAGGTTCTCCCATAATAGCAGTTTTTTATTTTTAGGTTTTCAAAATTTTATGGATTTTCGGGTATATAGGGAAAATAAAACAAGACAAAAAGAAACTAAGCAAAAGTAAACTAAGGAATAATACTAGACAGAAATAAACTAAGCACAAATAAACTAGACAAAAGTAAACTAAGCAAAACAAAATAAAATAAAACAGAGAGAGAGGTGGAGTGTACTCCCAGGTGAACTTATGAGTAGAGCTATGCCTCCCCAACGGCGCCAGAAAATAGTCTTGATGACCCACAAGTATAGGGGATCGCAACAGTCTTCGAGGGAAGTATTACCCAATTTATTGATTCGACACAAGGGGAGGTAAACAATACTTATAAGACTTAACAACTGAGTTGTCAATTCAGCTGCACCTGGAAAAGCACTAGTAACAGGGGTGATGTGAAAGCAACAGTAATAGTAATATGAGAGCAATGGCACTAGAAAATAGTTGATACTACTTCCAATGACATGTAGAACGAGTATATGATGATGAAAGATGGACCGGGGTTCCCAGCTATCTACACTAGTGGTAACTCTCCAATAACAAGTGTTGGGTGAACAAATTACAGTTGGGCAATTGATAGGATTGAAATAGCATTAAGACAGAACATCAAGTCTATTAATCATGTAGGCATGTTTTCCATATATAGTCATACGTGCTCGCAATGAGAAACTTGTACAACATCTTTTGTCCTACCAGCCGGTGGCAGCCGGGCCTCTAGGGAAACTACTGGCAATTAAGGCACTCCTTTTAATAGAGCACCGGAGCAAAGCATTAACACTCCGTGAAAACATGTGATCCTCATATCTAAGCCTTTCCCTCCAGTTGTCCCAAATTCTGTCACTTTGGGGCCTTTGGTTCCGGACATAGACATGTGCATACAACTTGTAGATACAATCTAAGCAATAAGTATAGAGCTTAAATCTAAGATCATGCCACTCGGGCCCTAGTGACAAGCATTAAACACAACAAGATTGCAGCAACAATAACTTCACAAACTTATATAGATAGACTAATCATAATGTAACAATCCATCGGATCCCAACAAACACAACACCGATTACATCGATGGATCTCAATCATGTAAGGCAGCTCATGAGATCATTGTATTGAAGTACATGGGGAGAGAATACCAACTAGCTACAGCTAGAACCCGTAGTCCATGGGGGAACTACTCACGAGCATGATGGAGGCGGTGGCGTTGATGGAGATGGCTTCCGGGGCACTTCCCGTCCCGGCAGCCGGAACAGAGTTCTGTCCCCGAATTGAGTTTCGCGATGGCGGCGGCGCCCTGGAGTCTTTCTGGAGTTTCGTCAATTGTACTGCGTTTTAGGTCGAAAGGGCTTAAATAGGCGAAGAGGCGGCACGGAGGGGCGATAGGGTGGCCTCCCACTAGGCCGGCCAGGGTGTGGCCCGCGCGGCCCACATGTGTGTGCCCCCGGCTCTCCTCCGACTCTCTTTCGGTGTTCGAGCCTCCCGGGAAAATAAGATCTTTGGCGTTGATTTCGTCCAATTCCGAGAATATTGCCCGAACAGCCTTTCTGGAACCAAAAAAGCAAAATAGGAACTGGCACTGTGGCATCTTGTTAATAGGTTAGTTCCGGAAAATGCATAAAAACATTATAAAGTGCGAGCAAAACATGTAAGTATTGTCATAAAACAAGCTTGGAACATCAGAAATTATAGGTACGTTGGAGACGTATCAGTAACCGTGTAGGTGTAGGAAGTGGCGGTGTCATGGTGGCGACGTTCTTGTTGTGCTACACCGAAAGCTTTGGCCTATCATATTCAGCCCAGTCTTGCGCGCGCCGTCGTTGCCATCATCGGCGAGAGTGGCATGGCGGTCTTCCCGCGCACCGGCGTGGTGCCAGGCTTCGTGATAGCGGCGTCAAGCTTTGTGATAGGTGAGGAGTTGAGAGGTAAGATCATCATAGGGATAAGTGGTGAGGCTAAAGCTGAGCTCGTATGAAATCAAATAGACTGAGCCATTCGTTTCTATTGGCAGCCAAATGAGTGACGTTTTCTGGCCCATGGCCCGTTCTCAACGCGCAGGCACTCCCATCTCGCTGGTGCAGTCATGCAAGAACTCAGCCCAGCTAGCCTACCAAACGGGGCCTTACATTTTGGTCAGGCACCTTGATTTCTTTCGAAATGGGGTGTACCCCGGCCTCTGCATCGGTTGATGCACACAACCTTTTATTAAAACATTCCAAATTCAAAGTTTACATCTCATGGATCAACGAGGGTCGATACAAAAATCAACCATCGGAAAAATAAAAAAGTACTAAGCAAACTAAGCATCATGTAATCTCTTAACATGCCGCCAAGTAGCATGGTAGAAAATATCCTGGGCAACCATGCGAAGGCGGTTGCATCCAGAAACCATGCATTCCCTCTGATCCTCCGTGAGCAAGAAGCGCCAAAGCTGGATCCAGTGGACCATAGTGTGGATAACCTGCAAAAAATTGTAGAATCTTTTTTGTTAAAAACCATATCATTCCTGCAATTCCAAATTGACCAACATAAAGCCGAAATGCCAATACGAATTCTAGCTTTATCATCTTTGTCAACTCCATTAAGCAAATTTTCAAACATATTTGTTATATTGGATGGAGGTGGAATATTATACGCAGCGAAAAGAACCCGCCAAATAAGTTTAGCAAACGGACAAGAAATAAACAAATGTTCAACTGATTCCTCGGCATCACAGAAAGAATATTTTGTATTTCCATTCCAATTCCTCTTTGCTAAATTATCACGGGTTAACAAAACTTTCTTACTAAGGAACCACATAAAGATTTTTATTTTCAGTGGGATTTTTATTTTCCAAAGATACTTGCGGAGATATCGTGTGTGTCCATTTAACATATCATTATACATCGATTTAACCGTGAATTTCCCTGTGGAGGTTAGACCCCAAACAAATTTATCAATATCATCATTTAAATTTATCATCATTAAGCGTTGAAAAAGGTGTGTACATTGATCCCACTTATCCCCAATTAGTCTTCTCCGAAAACCAATATTTAAAGGAGTTGACCCCATAACATTCGCCACAGTATCATGTTTACGGTGGACAATATTATATATTTGCGGATACTGGGTTGCAAGTGTCTCATCACCAAGCCAAATATCCTCCCAAAAACGCACACCTTCTCCAGAGCCTACTACAAATTTACCTCTACTAAAAAAATCCCCTTTTATTTTCATTAGTCCTTTCCAAAAATGTGAATCAGTCGGTTTACTTTCAACTTCAGCGAGAGTTTTTTGTGATAGGTACTTATTTCTTAGTAATTTTTGCCACAAACCCTCTTCAGAAAGGAGTTTAAAAAGCCATTTACTAAGAAGGCAGGAATTTTTAATCTCTAAAACTTCAATCCCCAAACCACCTTGGTCTTTGGGTCTACAAATTAAGTTCCACTTGGTTAACCTATATTTCTTCTTATTTTCCTCACATTGCCAAAAGAAACGTGATCGGAAAAAATCTAACCTCTTCCGCACCCCTTTAGGTAACTGGAAGAAGGATAACATAAACATTGGTAAACTAGTAAGAACTGAATTGATCAGCACAAGGCGGTCCCCGTAGGAAAGTAATTTTCCAGCCCAACATCTTAATTTGTTTTCAAACCTACTTTCCACTGGATTCCACTCAGAGTTTTTTAATTTTCTATAATGGATTGGAATACCCAAATATCTAAAGGGTAGAGAGCCAGATTCACAACCCAATAGTTGTTTATATTGTTCCTCTTCCTCTTTAGCCTTACCAAAACAGAAAATCTCACTTTTGTGGAAATTAATTTTTAATCCTGACAACTCTTCGAAAAAACGCAAAATCAATTTCATATTAATAGCCTTTTCCAAGTCATGTTCCATGAAAAGTATCGTGTCATCAGCATATTGCAAAATGGAGATTCCTCCATCAACGAGATGAGGGATGAGACCTCCTATCTGACCATCCTCTTTCGCTCTTGCTATTAGGATGGCTAGCATATCTGCAATAATGTTGAATAACATTGGTGAGAGTGGATCACCCTGTCGGAGTCCCTTTCTGGTTTGGAAATAGTGACCAATATCATCATTGACCCTGATCCCTACACTTCCTCCCCTCACAAATTGTTCGACATAATGACACCAACTAGGATGAAACCCTTTCGTGCGCATAACTTGTTGAAGAAAAGGCCACTTTACCTTATCATATGCCTTCTCAAAATCAATTTTAAAAATCACACCATCCATTTTCTTCCTATGAAGTTCATGAATAGTTTCATGTAAGACAACCACTCCCTCAAGAATATGTCGTCCTGGCATAGAAGCCGACTGCGTAGGACTAATAACTGTTTCGGCAACTGTATTAGCTCTAATTGTGGCGACTTTCGTGAAAATTGTAAAACTAACATTAAGGAGGCAAATTGGTCTGAATTGCTGGATTTTAACCGCATTCTCCTTCTTTGGTAACAGAGTAATAACACCAAAGTTTAATTTAAACAACTGTAACTCTCCTGAATGCAGTTGATAGAACATTGGCATTAAATCACCCTTGATAACTTCCCAGAAAGTTTGATAGAACTCAGCTGGGAAGCCATCAGGACCTGGAGATTTATTTAGCTCCATTTGAAAAATTGCATCCTTAACTTCCTTCTCTGTGAATTCAGCAACAAGGATATCATTTTCCTCCTGGGCTAATTGCAGTATATCTTGCATATACTCCTCATTCAAAGTGAGAGTAGAAGAAGATGGCTCTCCAAACAACTTCTTGTAGTATTCCGAAATATATAGTTTTAGATTTTCATCACCCACTATGGTTCCTTCCTCTTGTTCTAGTTGGAAGATCTTCTTTTTATGATGCTTTCCGTTAGCAATGAGATGGAAGTATTTAGTGTTATTTCCCCCTTCTTGAACATGTTTCACTTTAGCCCTTTGTGCCCATTTTAGTTCTTCATCTCTACGGAGCTTTGTTAAATCATCATTTGCCTTTCTCAAAATTGCTCTCTCATTATTGTCTAGAGGAATTGACTCTGCTTTCAAATCCAATTCATCTATTAATAATAGCAATCTTTCTTTTTCTTTTTTATATTGTCCATTTAAACACCTAGCCCAACCCCTCAAAAAACGCCTAAGGTGCCTAATTTTGTATTGCCATTTAGCAATAGGAGAGTTGCCACGAGTTTCAGCCTCCCATTCAGCTTTTACTATCTCATAGAAATTTTCATGTTTCAGCCATGAAGTTTCAAAAGAGAAGTGAGCTTTGTTGCCAACATGAGCATGATTACCCGAATTAAGCAACAGAGGTGCATGATCAGAACCAGACCTAGTCAAGGCTCTAACTGTAACTAAAGGAAATTTTTGTTCCCATTCTACAGTAGAGAGAATACGATCAAGCTTCTCATATGTTGGACAGTCTCTCCTATTAGCCCATGTGAATTGCCTACCCGAAAGAGCTATCTCTCTCATGTTTAGACTTTCAATAATGGCATTAAAGACGAAAGGCCAATGAGGTTTGAAATTATCATTATTCTTCTCCTCTTTTCTTCTTAAAACATTAAAATCTCCCCCAATTAGGCCGGTGTATTTCCAGAATCACCCATTCTGGCCAGTTCAGCAAGGAATTCTGCTTTCTGAGCATCTTGAGCAACACCATATACTGGCAGTAATACCCATTCAAACCCATAATGTTTGCACCTAACATGTAGTTTGACACAGAAATCTCCAGTTTCAACTGTACCAACTTGGAGTAACACATTATTAATCCCAACAAGAATCCCTCCTGACCTCTCGTGAGGTGGAAGGCAAAACCAAGAAAAGTCTAAACCATTTGCCAAATTTTTAAGAAAAGGTAAGGAAAAGTTTGATCTCCCCGTCTCCAATAAGGCGATAAAATCCAACTTTTCCTCTCTTAGCTGTTCTTTGACAAACAAATGCTTCGCCACATCCCCAAACCCATCCGAATTCCAGAATAAACCTTTGATAGAAGACATATTAACCTACACTTTTATTTTTAAATCTAGCGCTTCTACGTACTCCTGATAAATCAAACTCCCTCTTCTTTCTAGATTTTTTTAACTTAATGATAGGCATAAGCAGGTCATCCTGCTCTAAAATGTCTTGCTCCTCCTCTATTGTCAAGTCTCCAGTAAGACTTGAGAATTTGGAGATAAGCAAACTATCATGACCTTCTTCCTTATTTAAATGCGTATTAACATTTTTCTTTAGGATCACTAAGCTTTGGTTAACATCGAACTGCTTTTAAAACTTCATGTCTATTTTTGCCCAACGAAATACCTAAACGACTTGCCTTAGCTAAAATATCTTCATCAGACAAAGAAGAAAGAGAAGATTTATGGTTGTTATTACTTGAAGAAGTCAGGTCGTGTCTCTGGCCAATATTTTGCATGGCTCTTTCCATCTGTGTTGCATCCGCATTTGGCTGAGCTCGAATCCTATCACTCGCCCGAATAGACATAGCTGGAGGTGCAATACCCCCAAAAGATGCGACGTCATGAACCAAAGGTCTCTTCCTAATGCTTCCATGTTGCTCTTTCACTGGTGTTACTGTTGTACCTGAAAAATGTCGCGTTACCACTGTAGGTGACGAAATATTTTGCGTATCAATAGCCACATTAATACCTTGAAGTTTCATAGAAGCAATAGGCGTAGTTGCAGCATTCAAAGGCGCAGAGAATCCGACAGCAGCATCACCAGATTCGAGGACTGCCGTAGCAGTCCTACCCACTGCGGGCTCCCTCTCAGCCTACTGTCTCGTCGGGACCTAGGCCGCCATCATGGCAATGTCAGGCGGCAGGAGAGAATCAGCAGCCAGTCCCGACTTGCCACATGTTTGCTTGCCTCCCGCAGGTGAAGCAGCCTGCCCTGTGGCCGACAGGGACATGCGGCCAATTGGGATTGCGGGCGTGTCCTGGCACTGCCGCGGCGACAGCTCGCCAGGCTGCACAGCTGCAAGTGGAGCGGCACCGCGTGGAGACCAGCTACGGCAAGCAGGCGACCCCACGTCATGTGGGAGCTCCGCAGCCACAGGGAAGGGGCCACGTGCAGGGGGGTGGAGCTCGCAGCCTGCCCGCCTGCGTGAGCGACCCGTCATCCAGTGGGCTCACAACACGAGTGTCCTGGCTGCCCAGTAGCAGCTCTGGCCCTGGCACACCAGAATTCTCCAATCCCAATGAAGATACTGGGTGGTTGAGCTCAGAAACCAGTGCCGGATCAACATTTAAAGGCGTGAAAACTCTGTCTTCTTCTACATCAACATGAAATACCGAATCAGAATTATTTGAAGTGCCAAAATCAACCGAATTGAAAGATGAAAGTGATGTTTGATCTATAAAACAATCTGGTGGTTTATTTGTAACATCTTTACCTTTGCTCATCACATTCGAATTAAAGGAACCACACATAATTGGAGTCTCAATTTGGTGTTGAATATGATGAAAAACCACCGCCTTTGTATTAGAGACCTTCTTCCCCTCACTTTGCTTATTACTGACCTTACTTTGTTGCTGATTATTGGCCACTTTCTCAATCTCCATATCTTTGGCACCATTCAACAGATCATCATTGGAGCCATTGTCATCATGATCATCATCCTTCCCATTGTCTACCAAATCAGCCCCACCAAGTTGTGTCACTACTACTGGTTCCACCTCAATGCTAAGTTTAAAAAAACCTCTCTGGATGAAAACATCAGTAGTCTCCGGTATGAGAGTATGATCCAAACAGCCAATCCGCAGTCTCAACTCCTTATGCTTCCTTGTGTGCACCATATCCACCTCTTTTGTTTTACCAAAGAGAGTGCCCACCGCCCACACCGCCAAGAAGTCAGTCCTCACATCAGCTGGAATCCCTCTCACTCGAAGCCACACCTCGGGTAGCATGTACAAAGGATCCTCAAGCGCAGACCAGTCCTCAAAAACAAGATCAGAAGCTCTATCAGGAACTGGATAAGTACGAAAAACCTTCATCCTTTGAGCCTCAGATTTATTAGGGAATTTGACCCTAAACACATTGTTCTGAAAGTTGTAAATCTCCCACTGAAAGTTTTCCACTGGCACAATCCTCCTCAAACATTCTGTAATGTCTGGAATGGACATAGGATCACCTTCCACAGTCACCTTCACCAACATCAAATTGTCAACCTTTGGCTTATAAGCGCCCCCAGTAGGTACCTCGAAGAACATCAACTGCTCAACCGCATAGCCATACATTGTGACAGAAGGTTTGGATGCCTGGAGAAGTGAGCATGCACTAGAAATATGGTTTGGAGACTCACAAATGTCACATACAGGCGCAGAACAAGTATCAATCTGGTGTCCATGCTGCTTGCACTTAAAGCACGGTTTATCTACCTTGTTAGCTTTCTTTGAGGGATTATGAACCTCATTTTGTTGTAAAGACCCATCATCAGTCTGCATTGGTACTTGTTGCGAAGTGAAGTTCGGAGCTTGAGTTTGCTGCACAGGGGGCACTCCAGTTTGTGCTGCTGCCGGTACAACATCACTTGGTGCCGATATGGGAGCCGCTTCGGTCCCTCCCTTTTATGCAGCCGCCGTCAGCGCCGCTACTACATTCTGCATTGCCTCCTTGAAAAGATCAGGAGAAATACCCGCAAGGCTGGCGGCATTTTGAAATCCCGCATCCATATTACTACCTCCATTCCCTCCACCATTAGATCGGTGATTCTGATAATTAGATCTGCCCGAATTATACCCGTAACGATGTTGCCCATTGTAACCACTGCTAGCAAAGTTCCTTGGACGATATTGCGGATTTGCAGAAAAACGACTATTGTTATTGAAATTGGAACCTCTATTGAACTGTCCAAACTCACCACCAAAATCTCCATTGAATTGCGGACCATTGCCGTTGCCACGATCATCTCCGGCCGAACCGCTGGACTCGCCCGTCACAAAGTTTGACGAGCGGCCAGGGGCAAAGTTCCCTCGACTGTTGCTGAAGCCAGCGTTGCCATGAAAATTGCCGCCTTGCCCCAAGTAGCCCGCACCCCGACCAGAATTGTTGTGCCCGCCATGGTCGCCACGGTCACCGCGATCACCGCGGTCACCGCGACCTCTGCCAGGACCACCTCCCCTGGCCGGACCGAAACCACCTCCAGCGCTATTCATTGGGAGCTTGTCGTCTCCAACTCCCGCCCGAGCACAGCCGCCAGAGGTCGACGAGTTAGCCCTTGCCCACCAAAACCCTAGCTTCCGACGCCAGGCACGCCCAGCAGCAATGTTTGCATCGGAAGGAATTTTTTGGGTAAACATGTTTTGGGCCTTGGCACGGCGCGCCTCACGCTGCGCAACATTACGCGAAAAAGGCCGGCCAAGAACACGTCTTCGATCCGTACAAGATTTCGAAATAGAGCCCAGTAGCTCAGATTTTGAAACCCGCGTAGATTGCGGATCGGGAACATGCTCTGACACGAGGTCCAACGGGCGACGGCGCCTCTGGACCAACGTCCACCCTTCGTCATCGCCGGCGACAGCAGGAACAGTCGATGGTTCAAGTACAGGTTGCCGAAAGGAGCGAGGGCGTGAGATCGCGGTCGAAGAGGATGAAGGAGAACAAACCTTGCTGGATGAGGAAGGAAGAAGGATCTCCCTCGCCGCCAGACGCTGGCGCTGTTGACGAAGCACCCTCTTCTCCGCTCGCCGGGCAAGTCCAGACAGAGACTCCTCAAGATCTCTGCCCAGATCCGGCGATGGCAGATAATCCACTGCCAGTCTCTCTTCCCCCGTTTCCTCATCATCATCTGCCTCCGAGCCAGAGCCAGCATCATCACCAAGAAGCGCCCAGAATTTACCTAAAGAAACCGATGAACGTAGCGCCGGTGAGGTAGCGCCGACTGCCGGTGGACGAGGATCGCCCGGCCAATCGCCAGCGCAATCGCCGCCAGATACGCTAACGGTCAGGCACCTTGATAAAAAGAAATAGTATAATTTTTTTCATGAACTGACTATAACTAAAGGATTCAAGTAAGTAAAAAGTGATTAGGATATTTTTCTAACACAAAAAATATGAGACTGGTTGCGGGTTATGTGGCGGCAAATGTTTTGATGTGTTAAAAAAAAGTTGAGGATCTTATATCCCAAGAAGAACATCAAGATGATGGACAAATGCCTGAAACTCTTAGAAGAAAACGCGACAAGAACTTCCCGGCTCAGTTGGCGCTGAAAAAGAGAAGGATCCTGCTGATGACTGCTCCGTGGACACCGGAAGGTTTAGTGTCTTTCTGGTGATGGAAGTTCCAAAACGTTCCTCTTGATATGAGTTTAACTTGGTCAGTTTGGCTAGTTAGCCTGCTTGAACATAAGAACCTCAACTTTATTTGCTTCATTGTGAGAATGAATGAAACATGGCGGGATCCTTTTGATCTAAAACAGGATCGATGCTCCTGGAAGGATCCTGTTGGATTGTTGGATGAGGACGCAGTTTTGTGCCTTGTAACACTCACACCAGGAACTAAACAGTTGGATATATAGTTAGCTGTTTGGTGCCATCTTCCGTGAGACATGGCACGGTCGCGATAAAGGCACATGCATATGAAAATTATGCATGCAATGGAACGCAAGATAGAAGTGAGTGTAGCTTTTAGGCAAGTTCAATTTCTGCAAAGCAAAGGAATAGAAGCATATCCTTTTCTGCAAGAGCTATAGCTAGTACAAATCTTGCTGGGTGCGATTGCCTGTCACTTGTTCCCAAGGGCATGTGTGATGTCTGTTGATCATCTTCATTTGGTTTGGAGAATGATCATCTCATAACTAAAAAAGTTTTCTTAGTCACTGCCCTTCCGTCACTTGATCCGTATATGGAGGACATCCATTAAATTCATCATTAACACCACGCACGCCTTGGATTTTTATTTTTCTTCGCCCTGCAGTAACTCGAAACCGAATCTCACTTGGTATGCACACTGCACATGTGTGTCCAGGGACGGATCCAGGATTTAAGCATAGGAGGGCGAAGAAGATGTTGACCATAGAAGAGATACAATTTAAAATGTATGCCTTGTTTTCGACTCTACCTTGGCCTGAAATTTTGACGACGACTCGGTCTTTTGTTCAAAGTTTCATGTTGGGATTAAAATCATTATGTACCTTGGGTTTCCATATAACCTCTGCCTCCTCGGTTAAATTTGTATTTCTAGCCGTAAAATTGGGGGATGGACTAAAGGGCCTAAAATAATTACTAATTCGCAAAAAATCTACTATTACATAATTATAACCAGTACACCATCTAATACATGTTACTATCAAATCAAACTAGCAAGTAGCAACTTAGATTCGATAATAAAAACTAGCAAGTAGCAGCTGCAATACGTATATATACTACAAGGACGTGTCTAGCGGGCGGCCGCAAGCCCGTTGGTGCATCCGAGCGGGCGACTAAAAAAGGAAGCATGCTAGTTTTGTCAGTGTGAACGCGCCTGTCATTTATGGTTAGATATCCAGTGATTGTAGCACATGCACTACCAAGGCATATGCACATTAATTTTTCTTTTCAAATGTTTAAAATTATATAACTTTTGCACCAGATGTCGAAATTAGGATCCGTTTTCGAATTTCTTGTCGTAAGCTCTTCAAAACTAGATCTCATTTCTATATATTTTGATGAAGTTTTTTCTAAAGCAACTTCTACGTGCCACAAAGCAATTATAATGCGAGACGATGCAACTTTAGTGTTGGGGGAAGCAACTTTGCTGCATAGCGTAAATCTACATTCACAACAAAAGTTGCATCCTGGACGTCAAAGTTGCTCAGTCATCCATCAAAATTTATTCGATGGGCACCAAAGTTGCTTCGCTAGACGCCAAAATTGGGCCGTCACAAACCAAATTTTCTTTATCGAGTACCAAAGTTGTCACAAACCAAATTTTCTTTATCGAGTACCAAAGTTGTTCTGCAGGACACTAAATTTGCTCGGTTGGGCGCCAAAGTTGCTCTGCAGGTTCGAAAACCGTGTCGACGGGCACGAATGTTGCTCTGCATGGCACTTAAGTTGCTTTGTCACACATTGAAATTGCTCCATAGACACCAAAATTGTTGTCGGGCACAAAAGTTGTGCCTTCATGTACCAAAAAGTGTACATGACTGTTGCACATCAAAGTTGCTTTGTCGCACAAAAAAATTATTTTGCTGCACAATAAAGTTGCTCTGTCGCACATCAAAGTTGATTGTTAAAAAATTTCGTCGAAACATATGAAAATGTGGTCTAGTTTCGAAGGCCTCATTGTGGAGATTTTAGAAGTGAAAACGAATTATAATTTCGCCGCACGGTTTAAAAATTACAGTTTTTTTTTAAAACGATACCTGATATCAGCTAACCTACCAGCCGGAACGCAACGCAACAGCCTATCGCTTAGTAGGTGTGCCCAGGACGTCCGTGTGGCACGCGGCCGCCCGTAAGATTTCGGGATACTGTAATACCTTTGAGCGGTGAGTTTAGGAATTGGGCGACACCTAGACGACGCGAGAGGCATATGCCTTCACAGCTTCGCTAATCGCCGACGATCAAGTCGTGCGTGTCCTGGCGGGGGAGACGACGGTGATGCGTCTAGGCCGGCAGCACGTGGAAAATAAGATTAGATAAGATCGTGCAGAGAAACCTAGTAAAAACGCAAGTCTGAAGTGGCCTTATTTTTTTGTGGGATGCTCGCGTGGATGGATGGATCTTCTCTGTCAAGCCGAGGTCCCCTTTGGGCAAGGTATGCCACCTGCCCTAGCTTGATTTTTCGCAAAAAAATTCAAGTATATATATGCATATGTCAATATACAATCAGTTTTGTACAATTTTTGAGAGAAAACTAAAGAAAAAGAGGAGGTGGGCCGGTAGTAGGAGATAAGAAACCGAACTAGGCTTCAGCTAGCTGGGCCGCGCCCGCGCGTGCTGCAGCCTGGCGTGATACGCCCGCGCGCTCGCTCCGATCATGACAAAGAACCAGCGATCCGCGATCGTGGGTAGTTTTCGTCTGTTCGTCTTCGACGCGACTCAGGCCAGACGCTACTCGCTATTTCGTTACGCCGCCGCCGACGCCCTGGGGAGAATTTATAATTTATCACACATTAGTTCAGATTTTTATAATTTACAACACATTACTTAGGCTTCTACTATTTACCACACATTAGATTGTTTTCTTGCTAATTTGCCATTTCTCTCCTTTTACAGATATATTCTTTCTTTTTACTTCCAAATACGATATGAGATACGAGATACGTACGTTGGTACCGTTTGGCCAAATGATACCTGATCATGATCTGGTTAATCGGAAAAAACAAAGGAAGGGAAACGTAAGTTCCGGAAAAATAGAGGAGCTAGGACGAGAGCGCCGCCGCCCGCCGGACCAGCACAGACGCAGCAGCGTCACCGCAGCTAGCCGCCAGACTACCACGGACGCAGGGCCGTCTCCTGTGCTTGCCGCCGGGAGGACGTGGTGGTGTCCTGGCGGGCAGCGGCTGCGTGCTGCGGCTGCGTCCGCGGTGGTACGGCAGGCGGCGGTGCTCCCGCCGCAGCACCTCTGGAGCCTCTGTTTCTCGACTCTGTTTTTCCAATCAACCGGTATCAATGTACGTATTTCATATCGTATTTGGGAGTTAAAGAAAAGAATATATCTGGAAAAGGAGAAAAAGGGAAAATTAGCAAGGAAACAATCTAATGTGTGGCAAATAGTAGAAGCCTAAGTAATATGTGGCAAATTATAAAGATCTGAACTAATGTGTGGCAAATTATAAATTCTCCCCGCCGCCCTGGCTGCTTCTCCCGATGAGATCCCTCTGATCTGAATACCCCGCCCCCCGGGCGGGTGCCCGGCCGCGCGCCCCTAGTCCAGCAAATCAAGCGGCGCCGGCGGCTAGACATCTCTCTTACTATCTAGGTTTTCTGGAGACTGCGAAGCTGTTTTTGATTTTGTACTCGAGATTTGCGAAGAATTAAGATGGACAGGAAGGGGAAGAACAGTGCAGCTAAGAGGAAAAGCACAATTGTTGAAGTTTTTGTCAATTGGCTGAAGTTTAAAACTTTAAATTTGTGAGTTGTAAGCTCGGTAACATTGAAAAACTACTAATGTTTGAACTTGAAAGGCACATCATGTTTCCTCCATTTCGAAAAAATAATCATGTTTCCTATAGTTTACTGCCTTATTGAGTTGACAATGCTTTTACCGGTGGAGACGGCAAACAGTTGAAATGACATTCTCAGCTATGAAGATTATCAAGATAGAGTTGCACAACAAGATGTCTGATGGTTGGCTTAATGATTTAATGGTGTGCTACATCGAGCGAGGGATATTCAATTTTTTTGATCTTGATGAAATTTAAAAAGATTTTTGAAAAGGAAGCTAGAGCTTTGTCATTGCCTGGAACTTCCAGACGGCATTAAAGCTTCAATATCGGTAAGTTTGTAGGTTCTATTTATATTTGAATATGTTCCTATTACCATAGTATTGAGTGACTGTGCTTACCATTATATAAACTATTAATGGGTTGAGACAATTTATTCTTTTGCGCCATTTTGTTACGTTTAAAATTTCGGCTGACCTCAATTTTTTCCGTCCTCTGCCACTTCCTATGATTCAATACGTACGTGCCACTTTGGCCTTGGTTCTTGGCTAATAGTTTTGTCTTGGCCCGTGAGAGGTCAGCTAGCTATGGCAGGATTAGGCCGCTTTATTCTGCTAATATATATGGCCGGAGTGTATACTAATACTTCTATTAGTCCTAGCTGTTTAGGGGGTCTGGCCACCGTTCGCCCCCCTCCTGGATCCGCCTGGGTGTCATGTCACACACAATGTAGGATGTTAATAAAAATATGACAAGTAGACACTCATAAAAGATTACTAGGTTTGTTGTGAGTTTTGAGTTTTGACACACCGGCCCACCCCAGTACCGCACGGCAGCTCACGTGGCCTAGCTGTGGCTGCACAAGAAGTCAAGGATTATAGCAGATCATGATCCATGTGTTTTCTTTAAACAGAGGCTTTTTTGCCTCATCCATTAGCTAAGAAAAAAGTTTTCATTTAAGTTATGAAAAACTAGATAGCAATCAGGCTGGTCGTGTGGTGCCTTTGGTGACATCAGAATGACGTGGTCTTGAACGCCCCACCCTTGGCGCAAGTTGTGTGCATTATTGGGGAGTTGCCCCCCTTGTGGCAATGAACCATTTTGAAAGATGTTTTAAACTTGGCCAATTGTTCTTTGTTCTATAATATATAAATACACCTTCATAATTTTTTTACTAAAATCTGGACAAAAACCATTACAAACTTGACTACGAAAGGCAACCAAGTCGCAACGTCATGAGACAAGCGGGCTACCCAACACATGAGGACATACGGGCCAGGGACACAACACACACTTTTTCAACACAAAGCTCGTATCACACGTGCCCCCATAGATCGGTGGAAATGGGTGAAAACACAAGGAAAATGCAACGACACAAGCACGACCAAGATGGGCAGCAAAGACATTGAAAGTCACCCCTCAAGCAACCATGGATGCCTTCCTTGTAGCACCACTCTTCTTGTTCCTACACTTTTTGATCCACCTTTGTTGCTCTTATCTTTGATGGCTTTTCCTTCAGGAGACACCCCAGATACATGTGTTTGATTCACAAGAAAGAACCATAGCGGGACATTTGGTTCCTAAATGACATCTTCGAATATAACCCTGGAGATGTGGCTATCAATTTTTTCAGGAGAGCAATGGGCGACGTAGTAGAAGCTCTTCACCACATGGAGAAACGTCTGCCTAGCGAGTTGGCTGACAGTTCCGCCGCCGGTCTGAAGAACGCATTGGACCAGTTCTCTCATCTCCAGATCTACCTGATGGCTGGAATCCTCCAATATACTCTCTCCATCCTGCTGATTGATTAATTATTGAATATTCTCTTCTGCTAAATATATATATAGCTAGCTAGATCGATCAAAGGGACAATATGTATGTACTGTATGTACACAATGTACCTGAGCGCTATGGTTGCCAAGTTTCCGGCAGATTGAAGAGGTGAGGTGCTCAAGCCGAGAAAGGTCTGCTTCTTGCAGACAAGGGTGCCTTCCGGAGCAGATCTCGACTGTGCGAGCAATCAGTAGCGCTGCATTCCCTTCACAGTCCTTGCTAGTCCACGCCATGAGCCACTGCTTCCACTTCAGCAGGGAAGAAATACATTATCCAGTGTCAGTCGTACTTAGATGCAGTTCCAATATATAGCTTAGATGGCACTCTGTTTGTTCAAACATTTATAACTTTTATTTGGGCTGTGTTCATCTTTGCTATGCAGAGACAGGGTATAACTCTGTTTGGTGTATCGACTTGATGCATACTATTGAGTTAATAAAATTCCTTTCATCGAAAAAACGTACTGTTTCACAAAGGTTGTTGGCAGAAGCATCGTCAAACGCAAGGAGGCTGATGTGCTCATGAAGGGCATTCAGTAGGCTGCTCTTTGTTGCATCCTTGGCTCCCCTGCATAAATATTTTCAATTCTTTTCTCTAATTAAATATAAATAAATGTGCGCTTGTAGGGAAACCTGCTTAAAAAATAGGGATGCGGCAAACGACGAACCTTTGTGTGTTGTTGCGACGGTCACCAGTTAGTTTAGCAATGAAGCCTTCCCTGGTGCTGTCGGTGGAGGCGCTACCTCGCAAGTGAGAGGAGACGGCATCAGCGAGCACGGCCGTGCGAGCCCATCCTAGGCGCTCTGTTGCTCGATCCGGCTCGAAGATGCTGGCTGCAGCAAGGAAGTAAGCTTGGAGCACACTCTTCGGAGACACAGCAAGGTTGTTCCGATTGCACCACCTGTATTCATGCACTTGTATGTTAGGAAATTTGGAGTCAAGTTAACGATGACAAGAATAAGCGAGAGGGGAGGAGATTATCACTCTTGTAGGCCATGCAACTCAAGTCGGCAGAGTCTCTGGAAATTGCCGAAATCAGCTTTAGCTGCCTCAAGTAACAGGTCGTTACTGATCAGAAACATCCTGCACCATTTATTTCCGGTAAGAAAATATATCTATCTATCTATTATATACTAAAAGCAATGTACGGATATAAAAAAGAGCCATCACGTTTATCCACATACGCTTAAAATGTATGCTTCATCCTTCTTAATTTTACTGGTTGAGATTTAAAACGTTAAAATTGTCACGTACAAACCTGTCACGGACATACACATCATATATGAGCATGTCCGCACTATAAAAGTAAAAGGGGAAAAACATGTTTTATAAATAAAAATTTGCCTTGTCAAATCTAGATTTTTTTTGCATATAATGTACATAAATAGGACTCTAGCTAGTCCGTTAAGAAAACAAACTGCATATCCTTGCATATAGCACAAAAGTCACAAGGTATTATGTGTACTAAAATTATGGTGTACAGACTTTTGTTTCAATTTTATAATTTATAATTCCTTAAGATTAAAGAGAATCTGCCATTGTAATCATCAAATTATTTATGTGTGTTTTTAATTATCATGTGAATCAATTAGTTTTCCTAGACTATTGGGGTGCTATATTTATGCTACTAGTAGGGAAGTCTTGATTGTCGATTAGGGCAAAACCTAGTAGTTGAATACCATCTTGTAAAAATACCATGGTAGCTTTAATTGGAACACTTGCCTGTAGAGGACCTTTGCGATCCACACATCACCGCTGCCGCCATATTGCTCCAGATACATCCTTGTCTCGATACGTGGCAAACTAGCTCTCCAGGGCAAGTCCAGGGCATACCCAATCTGCTTGTGTTAACACACAAATATTAAGGTGCTGCTTTGAATGGATCGCAGTCCGCCACTAGTATTTAGCTCAAAGTTGAACTAAGTATATCGGGCCACACTACTTTTATACCCATTTTCAGTGGGATCTTCAAATATTAATACACATCAATTTGGGCTATGTATGTATGTGCCCTCTCCATGCACAAGAAGATTTAATACCTCGCCCGGCAAGTCTTTGGGAATCAGCCATTTGTCTTTTAAGTTGTTGGAGGCTCGCCTGTTCACAAGGAATTCACGGCTATAGGTCTCCGACCATTGGAGATCATCCTCGCCTGGGAAGGCAACTTGGGAAGCACGGTAAAGGCTGAACATAGCCGTCACAGACTGGTTCGCCTCCCCTGCAAAGCAATAGAACTTTCCATCCTTCTCGAAATTCTTGAACACACCTGCATATGCATGTTGCCGTCACAAAGGGCAGGGATGGTGTTTTGCTCCATGGTGAATTTGCACCCGGTTAACCGGACAATCACTAGAGTACTGTCTTAAAAATCAGAGAATTATTTTACATAGTTTATGTTTTAGCATCTATGTGACTGCAAATGTGGACATAAATATGTTTAAATGTTTCCAAATTTGTTTGATAATTATAACAACACTTTTGTACCGAGTGAAACTTTGAATTTCTGCTCCTTAGCTAAAGGAGAAAAAAACACTTTCTGTCAGAAAAACTCACGTGAAGAGACATGGTAACCGTGTAGCCGGAGAAGACGGAACCCCATGGCAGTGTCGTCAATATCACTAACTGAATTATCCCTAGTAAAACACAATCCTTCGTCGCTCCAGTGTCTGTTAAAAGCTTGAGAGTACAAAAAATATGACAATGATGTTGAAATATTTTGTTTGACTACAGTTACAAAATTGTCATTAACATACCTGAATACATATTCCAAGCATTCAGTGATTTCACTTGTAAAGTACCTTGATATTCCCAGCCGCATTAACCGATCCACTACCCATAAGTGCTCGTACAAATCAACGGGATAGATACAAGGTACTGAAAGAGCAATGATGAATCAACATAAGTAGGATGCCAGAGAAACTTCGTCGCTGTGGGTACTGGCTTCTGTTGGAGACTAATTGAGAACTCCATTAGATATATTGAAATGCAATATGATCTGCTGGATATAGTTAACGGCTTCATAATATCCATTATGTATTTTTTGAAAGGAAGGCAACATATTTTCCTTAATTCAGTTAATAAGAAGGTTAGAGTACGTGGTCTTAATCCCAAAGGCTACAACGCACCCTCAACAAAAAAAGGCCTAAACTCCCAGCAAAGATCCAAGATCTTGCCTCCAACTTGATACAAACAAACAAAACCAGGTCAAAACTCCTTTACCTCCCCCTTTGAACTTGTTAATGACTCCGTCAAGAAACTCGAGGCATTTCTTGTCACCAGTTTTCATAAGAGCATAAGCAGTGGGTGCAGGACATGACATAATTGATCCATCAGGACACTGTAGCTTAAGTAGTCTCTTCCAGTCTAGGCCTTTCATTCCCTCGATGCTGAAAAGCAAAGTTGTGGGTTCATTGTGCAATAGATCTTTAGGGAACCTGCAAATATGTAAGTTAGTCAGAGTTATATTTTGTATGTCTCAGTGTGTCTGCAACTCTGCATTGATCGAAGGATGCACAAACTTGATATAATTCTTGGAAGTGGACTAGTAAGTCATTTGTTTCTAGATAAAGTTAATTTTAGCATCAAATTGGTCCTATTAATTATAGTTGTATGTTTATACACCTGGCGAGCTTTAGGTCTCTCTTGGCAAATATAGCTTGAAGTGCAGGGTCATCACAAGGCACGTCGAGGCCTAAGTCAATCGCCATGTCTAGCAGTTGGGGGAAGGTTATCTCAAAGCCACCTAACATCCAATCATCTAACTCATTGTCCTCTAGCCTCCACAAATTTTCTCGAATAAAAGACAAACCTACAATTAATAATGTTGATTCCCTTAGGATAAACTTCAAAAATATTAATCGAAAACCGGAAAAAAAACAAGTATATACAGTGGCATGTACCTTTTTCCCACTTGTCCTTGTGGATGTTCCATGACTTAAGTGCGATAACACAAGCCAAGGTGTTGATCATACGGTCGTGCACTAAAAAGAAGGCTTGGTCGCCCCATGAACCATCAGGTAGTTGATTTTGAATGATCCAGTTGATGCTCGAGGGAAACTGCGGGCCGTGGTCTCCGTCCATCTTCTTTACAAGAGCGACCCATGCAGTATCATATGCTGAAATGTTGATCTCACCATCCCCTATTGATCTGAGCATCGCTCTGATGTCATTGATTTGTGGCGTCTCCTTATTCTCATCATTTTGGTAGATGTTGTGCTGAATATTTATATTATTGATGTTCATAGATACATTAGTACTTGTAACCATTATTTCTTGTGCAACTTGCTAAAAAGACCATAATAAAAGAAATTAAAGTAAAATTTCTACACAACCGCAGGCAAACTTGACAGAGTTTGTTTTATACGTACCTTCTGAACTTGTATCTCCCCTAGTTGTTTGAGTGATGCTTCCGGTGCCTCTACGTTTGATACCCTCATGATACACCCTATATAAGTCCAGAAACATTGAGTGATGTAACATGTGGATGTGGTCTTTGATTAAACAAAGAAATGTCTTCCTTTATATGCATGCTCTATATATAGGTCAACGATTCCGCAATCACTACGGCAATTAAAAATGAACAAAAGATAGTGACGGGCTATATGTCGCAACAGAGAATTTTTTTTTTGGCACACACAGAAGACAAAGACAAGAAATACCTGTCGCATGATTTTGTTACCACTCAATTGAAGCATAGGCATATGAACCAATTGCATCTTGTGTTATCATTAGAACACCGATTCTGGTAAGTGGTTTCATAATTATTATTTTTTGTCAAAGTCAACTCACAGTTTAAATTAAAATTGTGAAACCACTATTTTACACCAGAAACCCATATTCTACTAGAAAAACAAGCTAAGATAGGTTCATACGCCTTGAATCGCCATATAACATATGACCATATAACTCATGGGTAGCTAGGTATAACATATGGCCATATAACACATGGGTGCTTAGCTACCCATGCGGGTAGCAGGGGGTCTTTTTCCTATGTCATATAGAGTAAATTGCACAAACGCACACATGCCTATTAGGGCTGGAGTTACAAATATCCCCTTTTATTAGACTTTTTAACGAAAACACCAACTATTGTGCCTTGTTGTAATTTGTAAAGATACCCCAAATCTACATAGATTTGCACATATAATGTTTGCCATTTTTTTCTCATGCATGATAGGCCGGTAGCTCGTGCTCAACTATTTTCCAGTTTACTCATTCATTAAGATGAAAATTTCGTAACAGACGTCTTATGAGTTAGGAGAATTACCACGTCGTCGACCTCCAGCTCCAGCATGCTGTAGGCACATGGTAGGTTGTCGCCATTGCTCCGCTGCCAGCCGGAGCAGGGAAACATGGACGAGCGAAGCCTGCATCGCACGCGGCTTGTCCCTCTTTTTTCTTTCCTTAACTGAAGATCGATGTATTTGTGGTTAGCTGCTAAATAAGCACCAATGTATGATCAGTATTTATACAAGAACGTCAGGGCCGGCCAGCTACTGATCATACATACTGACGAGCATGATTAGCTACTAATCAAGTATTATTAGCGTTATTAATCGTACATCCTGATAGGCGTATTTTTTTCAGAAGAAGGTGCCGGCAAAAATATGGGATCAAAACATGGCCGATGTCTTCCCATGTTGTTGGATTCCCTCAGTGTCGTTCTTCTGATGACAAAGGTTGTCTGGTACAACTTGAAAATGTCCGTTGCTATTAGTCAGTAGTTGATGATGGGGCAAAGGGCGGCTAGCCCTGTGGGATGAGGTATCATAATGCACCTGATTAGGTTAGGTGGGGATGGTTTGTGCTGTTCACATCGGAAGAATATATAATTAAAAAGGATTTGCTAGCTATCACCTAGCTAAGAGCAAGTTCAATAGTAGAGCCAATTGTTGGCTATAAGCTAAGTGACATGTTATTTATATAATAGTAGAGCCAACATGTATAATAGTGAGCTATAAAATTATACTACTTTATTAGTGCATGGCCCGCCATTCACTCTCACATATTGCCTAGGAGCACGTGCTAGAGCTGACTCTTGCATAAGAGCCCACTCTTCTTCTCTCTCCTCCTCTCTCTCCTCCAACTAGGCAACAATATATTATTTTAATCCTTATAGCCAGCTGACTAGGGCTTATTGTACTTGCTCTTAAATTCGTACCCAGTTAACTCTTACATTGATTGATTGCATCGTGACTTGTGCATACAAGTTGCAAGTTAGGTTGCAACTGATTTTTTTTTGTTGCAAATAGAAAGTTGCAACTGAAGATTTTTTATGTTGCAAGTGAAGCTACAACTAAGAAATATTGCAGCTGAGATTTGATGACATCATTTGATTGAGAGCGAACTTAATTCTCAATCGATTGAGAAATAGTCACACCATTAAAAAAATAAGATTAAGAAGTAAATGACACCGGGCGGTCATAGAATTTGCGCAATAGGTGCATTTAAGAGCATCGCATCCCCCAAACCGTCCCCCAAAGCGATTTGGGGTGCACCGGACAAAAAATTGTTCGCAGCTGTGTC
This sequence comes from Lolium multiflorum, assembly GCA_030979885.1. Lineage (NCBI taxonomy): Eukaryota > Viridiplantae > Streptophyta > Magnoliopsida > Poales > Poaceae > Lolium > Lolium multiflorum. Next base: position 128,728,938 of record CM061751.1, read on the forward strand.
CCCCAAAGCCGTTTTTTGTCCGGCGCGGCCCGATACGGAGTTCGGCGCCCCGATCCCGTCCCCGCCCCACAGGGGACGCTCCGGGCACGCCGGACACAACGAAAATAGAGGCGAAGAGATGCGGGTCCGACACATCAGCGGCTCGGAAGCCTAAAACCCCATCGCCTACCTTTGGTCAAGCGACGTTAATGGCGTCCTAGTTTTCCCAGACGATGCAGGGACGCGTCTCGTCGTGCATGGCCGTGTGGCCGTCCGCGCCGACGTTATTTCGTGCAACCACCCGATGTCGCCGCTGTACATTAAGAGGCCCTGCGGTTCATCCTAATCTCTCACCGCTCCCAAATATTTTCCTCGCCGCCCCCAGATCTTCTCCTCGCCGTTCCAAGCAATCTCTTCGTCCTCCCGCAAGATCGTCGCGGTGAACGGCTTCAGCCGCGGTAGCCTCACCGTGAAGGAAGCGTGGGCGCTGTACCACACGGGATATCCCGTCCCGCCAGACATGTGCCTGCCAAGCAGCGGCGGCTGGAAGATGGCCATGAACGGCATAGGCGTCACGCCGCCGCCGACGCCGGGCACGGAGCGCTGGAAGGACACCATCAGGGCCCGGCGAGCTGAACTCGACACCGAGGAGCGGGCCGATCTAACCTAGGTGGCCAAAAACAACGACACCTGGTGGAGCACCTACTTCCAGGCCAAGTACGACATGGAGATGCGCAGCACCACCGGCCTCGTTGGCGGGCCCAACAGCTGGAACAGGGACGGGCGCGCCCTGTTCTGGGGCGTTCCGGGGCACACCCTGCAGAGCGTCATCCACGGCATCCACAACGGCTCTCCAAGGTTGGAGGCGCCGTCCTCACCACCACTGTCTCCCGCAGCGCAATGGCAGCCGAGGAGGACGTACTCGTCCTCCTCAGGACCGGCCCGATCGACGCCGTCCTCGTCGTACCGCTCCGCGCCCTACACCGTCCCCAAGCGTGTGGTGAAGGAGGAGCCGGCGACGCTCGTCAATCCGAGGCGCGGCGGCAGCAAGAGAGGTGCGGCGGCGCCCTCCTCATCCCGAAGCCGGAGGTGAAGGAGGAGCAGGACGACGAGGAAGCGGCAAAGGTGGCGCTGCTGGCGGAGTACGAGCGGCAGCAGCGGCTCATCGCCAGCAGCGATGACCCTGAGGACTGCCCAGGGCTGCGAGCGGCGTGCTTGGCGTCGCTGAACGACAAGGACGCCTGGAGGGACGACCTCGACACGGCGATCGCCATATCCATCCGTGACTTCGACAAGTGGCCTCAACGACGACGGCGAGGCAGACCAAGCGGATGAAGGATGAGCCCGTCGATGAGCCCGACGCAGCAGGAGGTCGTCATTGACGACATGCATTCCACCACTGCCCGCCGCCGCAAGTACTTCTAGATTAGGTTTAGTTTAAATTTAGTCAAATCTCATTCGAATCTATGTAATATATGCCAAGTTTAGATGAATTTAATTGAATCTTGCTCAAGTTTTAAATTTCCAAAATTTTGTTTGAGGGCGCGACTGGGGAGCGACGTCCCCCAAACGCGGCACGAACAAAACACGTCCCCCAAATGCTCAATCCGACGCTGTTTGGAGGACGATTTGGGAAACGGTTTGGGGACGCCGTCTGGAGATGCTCTAAGTCACTCGTCTTGAAATACGAATGAAACTGGTCGCTCAACTTGTGTTCCAAGTGCAGATAGGTCTCAAACACGCTTTTGTACTAGCTTGTCAAACTCACACCAGGAACTGGACACTTGTGGCAGTGAGGTCGTTGATGTTGGTCATCAGCATATCGGAAACACTTGTGGTGCATGGTTTTGGGATGCACGCTTCTTCATCTTTGTGGGAGCGCCGCAGGTCTGCTAATATAGCAGAGTATGTTATAGTCACAATAGATAATAGAGAAAGAATTGGAGATCAAACTAACTCCCGGACACACAAAAATTAACGTGAAAAACCCTCTTCAACACACAGAAAAAAAAACGCATGCCCATCAAATTCACTCTTGTCGGAAGAATTCTCACAACGCGGGTGATTTCACATGTCCAACATATCCTTTGCAGCGGCTTACAAAAAACAAAAAATCTACTACTTAAAAAACGCGAAGCGGTTCCGTTGTCAACCCATGGTATCGTTCATCGTCTCGTCGTCCCACTCCCACATCCCACCCCCCACGTCATCCCTTTTTCATTTTAGCTCTTAAGAGCATCTCCACTGATGCCCCTCAAATAGGCGTCGGTAGAGACGCCGGCACAGTCGTATGAGGGCGCCGCACTGCATCCTCTATTTTGGGGTGTTGTTCTCACACCCGCGCTCCCAAACGGGCGGCCCCAATATGATTTTTTAAAGACAAAATGAACATTTTCTTGTAGTTTCATTTTCATGTTATTCAGGATCGAGGAATGAATAATGTTTTAAGGGAAAATTCGAGTAAAACATTATTCACTCCTCGATCCGTATGACATGTGAAACCTGCTTAATCTCTAGTCTACTACCTACTGGCCACCTGACTGTATGGAAGTGGACGATCGCCCGCTGCTGGGCCGCCTGCTCTCTCCACTGCTCCTCTGTCGTCGATCCCCCGCTGCTCGTTCCGCAACGATCGTCAAGTAGGCCACTCTATTCGCGGCCGCCGCCTCCTGGCGTAGCTGCTTCTCCAACTCCTCCCGACGCGCGACGGTGCTCCACCTTCTGCCTTCGTAGCCGAGCTGCATCTCCGCCAAGCGCCGCCGCTCCGTAGACTTCATCATGATGCTGCTGCTCCTCCCGCATCTACCGCCGCAGCGCAAGCTGCTCCCACCTTTGCTGCCGCGCACCTCCCACTAGTGCTGCCGCTCAGCCACCCGGTGACGCCGCCCCGCCTCCAGCAGCTGCCGCTCGTCAGCGGCAAATGCATCTACGGTCGCCGCTAGCGTCGCCTCCCCCCATGCCTCGTACTCTGCGAGCTGCGGGTCCTCCTCCACGACTTCTACGGCCGCGTCCTCCCACGCATCGAACATTGTGGGTTTAGAATTTTTCGCTACTGAAGTGAGAGACGGGGAAGGAGGGATAATATAGACCAGCGGCGAGGCGGGAAACCTCCCGCGCGGCACCGTGGCGTGAGAGTTTCCCGTCAGGCGTCGTGGCGGGAAATCTCCCACGCGGCGCCCTGGCGTAACTAACAGGCGGCTCCCACACCCAAATTTTTCCGTGCCGCGAGGTGCCGGCCCGCCCGATTCGCGCCCTTCATCAAGGGGCCGGCACGGGGTTACCGGCGCTTCTATTAGGCTCGAAAAAGCGTAAGGCGAGCCCATTTTCGATGCTAGCCCCCAAAATGCTATCGGCCCCGCTATCGGGATGCCCGGTGGAGATGCTCTAAGGGCATGTGCAACGGGGGCGCTAATGGCAGGCGCTAGGATAGAAATCCTGGCCGGTACGCTCGATTCCTCTCCGATTCCAGGAAAAAGGCAAGAGTCGACGACGAAGTTGGAGTCGACGCTCCAGGTTTTTGCTCCATGAAAGTTAGTTTCGATGAGCGCCAGACGCAATTCAGGACGCAAAAAAGATGCAAAAAGTCGAACAGAAACCTGCGAGGCTACAACAAACTCTACCTTAATTAGCGCCTACCACTTTTACAACATTGGAGAAAAGGGCGCTATTCTGTTTCGTTACTAGTGTTTAGCGTCCCTGATTAAAGCCCAGCGTTGAGGAAGGAGCGCTTACTCGATTTTCCAATTTTATGATCTTTATTTTATTTCACCTAAGCGTCTAGATTAACGTCTAGCATTGTATAGCATTGTATATGCTCTAAGAGCAAAATCTTAGGTGGAAGAGAGAGAAAAGAGGAAAGAGAAGAGCGGGCATAGCGCCCGGCTACAGCGCAAACAACAAAAAATTGGCAGCCCGCTAGGCTAGTAGCCTGCTGTGAGGACTTTGAGCTGCCTCTTGCATGGCCTGCATTCTTGCATGTAACGCATGCACATGCAATGCATTAACTATTAAATATTTAATAGAGCTTGCTTAAAAGCCAGATTATTGTATCCATGCTTACTCTAGGAAGGCTCCAAATGACTGCATGAGTTTATCGCCGGCAGCAAGGTACATTAATGCCCTTAAGCAAATACAATCACTAGTAGAAAAAAGGTCTTCCATCCCAACCCATTAGTCACCAAACACTTTGACCCGGGACTAATGGGGTCTTTAGTCCAGCTTCTGCTAGTGAACCGAGACTAATGCTCACCAACCGGGACTAAAGGGCTATGGTGGGCTGCCGGCGTTGCCTCTTTAGTCCCGGTGTGTCCCCAACCACTAAAGGTTTTTCCTTTTTTGACTTCCCACGCACCCTCCCCCCCGGATCGCTTTTTTTTTCTCTGTAAAATACAAAAGAAAATGATAGAAAATTCAAAAAAAAATGTTTTGAGATTCCTACATGTTATGCAACCTACTATTCGGCGAAATTAAGAAATTCGAATTTTCGTATTTTTTGTAAAAAAGGTTTGAAAAATGGTAAAACCGCATTAACTTTTGCATACGACGTCGGAAAAAAACGTATAATATATCAAAATCATCGTGGGAAAAAGTTACATCCGAATTCACCGGGATTTACCCGGTTAGCTAAATTTTAGATTCTCAAAATTCCAAATGAAAATATGAAAGCAGGAAGATTTTAATTTTTGCTATAAATTACGGATTTTATATATTTTTTATTTTTTAAAAAATTAATTTTTTTAATTGCATCCTGCATAAAGATTACTATCATTTTTAACCTATTTTTAGATTTTCAAATTTTTAGGTTTTAGGTTTGGCAATAAAAATATTAAAAAAATTAAAAAAATAAAAAAATAATACAAATTGAAAATTTAATGTTTATTTATTTATTCAAGATTATTATTACATCATTACTTTTGTTTATTAAAAGAATTATTTGAAATTCAAACAATAAAGAAATGTGACATCATACTACTATCACATACATGCGCGCGAAGCACTTGGATGCGGAACGGGATGGAACTTAAGCGTGGGAGGATGGGTGACTGAGCGGAAGTTTGACCACAGTATGTAATTTGACTAGAGATAAGTGCAGTTAGAGATAGAGACTAACTATGCAAATAACTGAAATAATAGAAATTCTGAAAAAATAGAAAAAAGTGGAGTGAAAAAATTAGAAAAACATAAAATTAGAAAAATTCACCTGGGGACATTTTTCGTCCCGACGGACGGAACCCACATGGATGGACCTTTAGTCCCGGTTCGTAAGCAACCGGGGCTAAAGGGGGCCTTTAGTCGCGACCCTTTAGTCCCGGTTGCAGAACCAGGACTAAAGCCCGTTGTGAACCGGGACTAAAGGCCTTTTTTCTACTAGTGAATAAGAGCAACTCCAATAGTATAGCCGGTTGTTGGCTATAAGCAAGATGTCATGTTATCTATAGTCAACATGTAGCCAACAAGTACAATAGTTAGCTATAAGGGCATCTCCAGCGGCGCGACGCATTTCGGTGTTCGCTAGCGTCCGTTTGCGTCGCGGCGCGGACGCTGAAATGACCGTTTTTGTCCGCGCGTCCGTTTGCGTCTGGGGTGGCTCCAGCGTCCCGACGTATTTTTTGTTTTTGTTTTTTTCTCTTTTCCATTTGAACATAGTTCCTCCAAACTAATACATAGTTTGGAACATGGTTTACACAAACTAATACATAGTTTGACCCATGGTTGCCACAAATAAAAATATTTAAAAAATAGAAACCAGTTGTGTTGATTTCCGTTTGTTCGCTGCCAAGAAAGAACATCCGAGGACACTCAGTCACCCAAACTGGAAAATCCTGCGGGAGGCATGACGGTGTCCTTGTTGGTTCTACCGAGGAAGAACAGACATAAACCTTCCACTACTGGCTTCGTCTGGCCCGTAGTCAGATTCGCTTCAAAGAAAGAACACTCTAAGTTCTAACTATCGGTGTTCGAGCCGAATTCCCGGTGTGGTAGTGCCTGCGGCAGGCTGTGTCGTTGAACACCTTGACGATCATCTCGTCGTCCCCCTCGTAGAGGAAGGTGAGCTGGCATGTCAACACCCGGATTTTTAAGTCCAGATGCCTATTATGCCATACATCGCAATCCCAGGAAGATTGTTGTTGCGAGACATAACAGATACCATAAGTCATCATTTATTACAAACCATCATTGTCTTACAAAAGGGGATCACATGATCCAATATTACACAAATAGTTGATCTATTGATCAACGAACAACACAAGTAGCGGAAGCGTAATAGTAGTGGACTATCTAGTTCCACAGGCCAACGCTGACGTTAGGCGAACTCCTAGTTGTTGTATACGTCCTGTGACCGTCATCTTCGTACTGCTCTTCTTCATATTCTGGCCATTTGAATAGCCAGACACAGCTGAGTACTTTTAAAGTACTCGCAAACTAATACTATTGTAATTGCTATCAATATTAGTAAGGGGATGCTAAGCTCTAAGTTTATTTGCATAAAGCCAATTTTAGTTCATAAGCATTTCATAAAATACTCTTCTTATGCTAACTAACTCAAGTGGGAACATTAGTGTCATTCCCACAACTCAGTTGTATTTCAAATTCAAGTCACCATTTCAATTCAACATTCCTTTTCAAGAAAAGATCTGACGACGGAACAGTATGGCCTTTCCAATCATCCGTAACCGTGGACACGGCTATTCGAATAGATTTACACTCGCAGAGGTTGCACACTTGTGCCACAACATTTGATTACATCCGTCGTGGATAACCCCGAATAATCGTAACCAGTACGCGGATCATCAACCCTAACCTTTCACTTACACACCCTAGTATAGGCACCTCTCCCCATGAGCTTGGCCTCCCAGTGAAGACAAACCGTCAGCCTGGGAACTACACAGGGCTTGGGCCGGACAATTCACCTCATTCACGTCATTTCACATTCAACGAAGGCAGCCTCGGCATAACCCCTATGACGCTTGTTTAGAGGGAACCCATACTAAGATATATAAATTTCCAGTTAAGCCCTACCCATAATCAGGTATTGTGGGGGTACTTGTAAATTGGAATGGTATCGCATCCGAACCCAACCATCAGTTTTTATCAAATTCATCAAGTCATTCATGTCATTCAAGTCATATTCACCTTCAAATCCTTCAAAGTCATTTCACTTCACAATGTTCTCATCTAGAGCAGTCAATTTTATTTGTTTAGCACTAGCCACTAGTCATGAGGGGTGCTAACTAGCTTTGATTTCCCTAGGCTAACTTTGATGATCTTGTTCTACTCTAGACCAAGTGAATCATGAATCAAAAAGTACTTTGATAAAACAAAAGTAATAAAGCTTGTAAGTAAAAGCTTGTAAGTAAAACTTGGGATGGGCTCATTAAGCATAAAGTAAAATGTGGGGTGCCTTGCTCTTGTAGAGCTTTGCACTTTTCAAGAATATTAGCTTGCCTTGGTTGGTGTATTGATCAAAGTGGTCTTCCTCTCCTTGGAAGTAGACCTCCTCCTCCTCTTAGTACTCCTAGCGTCTAAAAACGAATACGATACATACAATCACCAAACAAAACTTAAACACTAGACTAAGCACACACATAAGTCAAGCTAGGCTAGCATCACAACCTTATTATTATGTTGGTTGACTTTGTTTTCTTCTTAAGAAAAATAATTTCCTCTCATTATAAATATTATTTAGTGTTTCTATTTAATTCTTTGGAGAAATAGTTTCCTCTCATTGAATCTTGTTAAGATTTAATCTGCTCAAATAATAATATATGACCTAGGTTGACCAAGGTCAACCTCTTCATAATCATCATTTAGGAAAATGATTTAAATGAGGTGACACACCTCATGCAATTTAATAACAACATAGTAGTGATTTAAATATCATCAAATAATTCAACATGAGATTTAATAGACTATGGTTTCTACCTCATTTTGAGTTATTTGAGACAAGATTTAAATGAGAGAACAGCTCCCATACTATTTAAGAAATAAATTTGGCACAATTTAAATGGACTAGAAATAGCCATAGAGCCATTTTTTAAACTAGACCATGATCATACAAACAACTATGTCATATTTTTACATATTCTTACAGACAATATGAAATATGATTTTTGAGAGTTGGAATCAACTCAAAAGCATTTTTGGTTGACTTTTAATAATTGTTTGAAGTTGCAAAAGGCCCTGCCTTGTTATTTTTGTCACCTTAATTCTACAAATCATATAGGGTTCGAGATCAAGCAAATGCAACAAGGCACCTTCATCAATCAAGCGAAGTATCTTCAAGACATGCTCAAGCGCTTCGATATGAAGGGAGCCAATGGGATAGGAACTCCTATGCACCTAAAGTGTGAACTCACTCTCGACGAGACCGGCAAGGCGGTGGACCCCAAGCTCTACCGTTCGATGATAGGTTCGCTTCTTTACCTTTGTGCTTCTCGTCCGGACATCATGTTAAGCGTTGGTATGTGTGCATGGTTTCAAGCGAATCCGAAAGAAAGCCATATCATGGCGGGGAAGAGGATCCTCCGATATTTAGTTGATACCCCAAACTTCGGTCTATGGTATCCAAGGGACACGGACTTCTCATTGGTTGGCTTCACCGATTCGGATTGGGCGGGAGACAAGGTTGATAGGAAGTCTACATCCGGCGCTTGTCACTTCCTTAGGAGATCTTTGGTGTGTTGGTCCTCTAAGAAGCAAAATTGTGTCGCCGTCTCCACCATGGAAGCCGAGTATGTTGCCGCGGCGAGTAGTTGCGCGCAAATCCTATGGATGAGGCAAACCTTGCGTGACTATGGACTTGAGTATAGCAAGGTCCCTCTATTATGTGATAATGAGAGCGCCATCAAGATCGCCTACAATCCGATCCTCCATGGCAAGACGAAGCACATCGAGATAAGGAAGCACTTCATTCGGGATCACATTGCTTGAGGACACATTGTCCTATCCTTCATTGGCACCAAGGAGCAATTGGCGGACATCTTCACAAAGCCCTTGGATGAGAAGCGTTTCATTGAGTTGAGGCATGAGCTAAATATCATTGATCCGTCGAACTTCGCTTGACACTTGTGCACATACCAATCTTTAGCTATATGTCTAGATGAAAAGCACGCATGAACATAGGGGGAGTGCAGTTTAAACTTATTGAGCTATCCCTCCCCCCATAATGCATAAAGAAAACCAAAAACATATGATATTTGTCAAATAAGTGACTAATGAGCTTCATGTTGAGTTGTAGCCGTGAGTCCTAGATACATCTACGCGAGCTCACACTACTTTACTCTTACACAGTGGTTTCGGCCACCAACCTCCTCCTTGAGGAGTTTTTGATATTCTTGTTTCTTTTTGATTATGTTCTTGCTTTTCTTCTTTTTGTTTTTGGTTCTCCATGTTCCTTATTGAAGTCACACCCAAGCTTGTTTTCCTTGTTGGTTTTGCGAGCTTGGTTTTGTACTTCCTTACCTTCCTTGTTAGTATGCATCTCCTCCTTTTTGGTGTTACGATGCCAAAGGGGGAGAAGTTATCTAACTATGACGGGATTTTGCATGGGAACGTGTTGGCTACTCTATGGAGGCTTCTTTTGTGAGTTTGGGTATACTCAAGGCAAAGCTATGACAATTCACCCAAAACTCGTTGCATGATCTTGTGATGCCTCCATAACATGCATATGCTATATGAACATGTCAAGTATATGGTTGCATATGTGTATGGTTTGTAAAATCTAGGGGGAGTTATGTCTCTAGGATGTGTGTATATGTATTCAAATGCATATTCTAAGTATGCACACGTCTAGGGGAGTTCCGTCTAGCTTTTGCAAATCTAAGAACCTCATCAGATTATCTTATGCCTTTGCCAATTCTTGTGTTGTCATCAAACACCAAAAAGGGGGAGATTGAAAGAGCAAAGTCCAAGACCCGTGTTTTTTGTGATTGATGACAACACTTGAATTATCTCACCGTGTGCAAAAGTGTCTTTGATAGATTTGCAAGTGCACGGTGACCTCGTGGACGCGTCAAGATCGGAGGACTGAAGCGAGCTTATAGGTTTTCTGGTTTTGTGTGTATCGCGAGGCGACATGGTTGGAGAGGAAAAGAGAAGAAACAGTTTTGTCAGCTGTACTACCGGTACTAGTAGCGGTAGTACCGCTACCTCTACTAGTACCGCCCTACGGTACCGCTCTGGTGATATGCAGGTTTTGACCTCATTGAACGTGTTACGCACCATTATACTCGAGCGTAGTACCACCATGTGCGCTAGGTACCGTAACGGTTACGGTCGCACCGCTCTGTACCGCCGGTACCGCTTGGGATCCAAAACTTTGGAGACCATTGCGGCCACAGCGGCATCGCGAGCGGTAGTACCGCTATGTGTCCACGTGGATAAGTTCAGGGATTTTGAATCCAGCGGTAGTACGCTTCAAAGCGGTAGTACCGCTTAGGCAAAACCGGGGTAACGGTTACTGATTTCATTTAAGGGGCCCTTCTCTCCCCACTCGCCTCATCTCTTTCTCTCTCTCTCCATTGTTGCTGAGCTTAAACCTTGAGGATCTCCCAACCATCCAACCAATCTTGCCCAAATTTTGAGGAGTGGTGGAGGAGGCCCCGATCTATAGTTCTACCAAGAGATTTCACCAATTCGTACTAGTCCTTTGTGGATCTTGGAGTTAGGGTTCCTATGGTGGGATCTTGGATGAAGTGCTCCTGTGGAGGCTAGCTTGGAGTTGTGCTAGCCCCATAGGGTGTTGGGAGCCTAGTGTTATGGAGCTCGCCTCAACCTTAGAAGGAACCACCGCGACCTGCCTTAGTGGAGCAAAGGGAGCCCCTTGTGGAGCTCTCTTGAGGAAGAAGGTGAGGCCTTCCTTTGGGTGTGGCCGCCTAGCCTCTTGTGAGGCTAGCACCTCCTCAACGCAGACGTACTTTGTGGGCGGAACTGCGGGAAACAAATCCTCGCCTCGTCTTCGCGCCTCCTTGTCCCGCTCCTTATCCTTGTTATTTTAGTTTGGTTCCTTTACTTGTTGCACTAGTCTAGGATCATACTAGGAACACCTCCATCACCAAAGCAATCACCTTTATCTTCCGTTGCACTAAAAACTGAAAAAAGATTAAAAATTGCGTAGCGCCCATTCGCCCCCCTCTTGTTCGCTACGATCCATTCAATTGGTATCAAAGCAAGGTTTCTTGCTCGGGCTTTACCGCCTAAGAAATGGCCGAACAAGAGAGTGGCCGAATGGGTCCCTTCCCGGTGAGCTACCACCTCCACCATCTACCGTCAATAGCACAACGGCTACGTTGGATGACCTCAAGAAATTGGAGTCATCCATCGTTAGCCAAATGAAGGCTATGATGATGGAGATGGTAGCTCCAAAACCAACCAGCACCATAGATCCTAATGCTAGTGCCGAGGTTCCCCCACCCAAAGTTACTCCATTTCCTCTTGTTGATTTTGTCGCTCAAACGGCAAAAACTCAACAAGAAGAAAAGCTTGGGGAAGCCGGCACTTCTACAAAAGGGAAGGATGAACCTTTGGTGGCGGATCAACTAGGGGGTAATCATGCGGTGCCTCCACCAAGTGATTACACCGTAAATGTTCCAATACCCATGCCTCATATTTTATCTCATGGTTCACCACCGTTACTTGAATCCAATAGTTTTGAAAATTGGCAATTCTTGATGAAGTCTCATGTGCGCAGCGCATCCACCGAGCTTTGGCGCATCATTGAGGAGGGATACTCACCACGAGACCCGAAGCACTTGACTAGAAGAGAAGTGGTGGATGATCAACTTAATGCCACCGCCATCAACATGATACACATGGCCGTCACGCCCAAGGACCGCGCCATATCCGCTCTCTCAAGACCGCCAAGGAAGCATGGGATAAGCTCGACAAGCTCTTCCTCGGAAATGAGAGCATTCAAAGCTCTCGTTCGATGAAGTGAACAACATGGCCGACAACTTCGTCAGTTGAAGGAGAATCTCCCGAAGAAATGTACTGCACCTCATTGCTCTCGCCGTACAAATGCAAGACCTTGGAGCTACTTTTGTGGATGACCATTGGATCAAAACGAAATTCTACAATGCTCTCCTCCCTTATGGGGAAGTAAAGTTGACGGCCATCCGCCAAAATGCCTCCTTCCGCGCTATGACCTCCGATGAAGTCCTTAGTGAAGTCATCGCTTTGGACATCTCTAAGAAGAATGCGGAGGATCTTGTTGCTCGTGCTCACAACACCCGCAAGCCCAATCTTGCTTTGAAGATGAGGGAGCATGAAGAAAGCGAGAGCGATGAAGATCCCATGGAGTGGAGTCCGGATGATCTCAAAGCAAACTATCATGAGCACGTGGCTCTCGCCGCGAAGAATTTTTGGGATGGAAACAAGACTCGAAGCTCAAGACCGAGAAGATACTCTCCTCGTGACTCTCTAAGAAATTCCTCCAAGAGCACAAGGGAAGGGAAAAAGGGGAGAACGTGCTACAATTGCGGTGACTAGAGTCACTTTGTCGCGGAATGCATCTTTGAGAGAAGGGAAGACAATGGTGGAAGGCTCGTCCGCAAGGACAAGTTCAAGTCTCTCTCCAAAGGGTTCTCCAAGTTCTCCTCCAAGCCCGGTGACGACAAGCTCTCTGATACGTCTCCGACGTATCGATAATTTCTTATGTTCCATGCTACTTTATTGATGATACCTACATGTTTTATGCACACTTTATGTCATATTCGTGCATTTTCTGGAACTAACCTATTAACAAGATGCCGAAGTGCCAGTTCCTGTTTTCGTTTGTGGTTTCGAAATCCTAGTAACGAAATATTCTCAATTAGACGAAATCAACGCCTGTGTTCCTATTTTGCCCTAAGCATCCAACAACTCGAGAGTCGCAGAGGGGGCCACACAGGCTCCAGATGATAGGCCGGCGCGGCCCAGCCCTGGCCGCGGCGCCTATGAGCCACCGCCTCGTCGCCCTCCGACTCCGCCTTCGCTCATTTAAAGGTCCCGACCTAAAACCTTGATACAAATAAGCCACGGTACGCGAAACCTTCCGAGCCGCCGCCATCGCTGAAGCGATCCGGGGGAGGAGTCCCGCCCGCACGCGCCGAACGGGAAGTGCCCCCGAAGGCTCCTCCATCGACACCGCTGCCATCTCCACCGCCATCTTCATCACCGCTGCTCCCATGAGGAGGAGTAGTTCTCCTCGAGGCTCGGGCAAAATGGTAGCTATGTGGTTCATCTCTCCTATGTACTTCAATACAATAATCTCATGAGCTGCCTTACATGATTGAGATTCATATGATGATGCTTGTAATCTAGATTATGCTAGTCAAGTGGGTTTTACTTATGTGATCTCCGGAGACTCCTTTTCCCACGTGTGTAAAGGTGACGTGTGTGTGCACCGTGGGGTCTCTTAGGCTATATTTCACAAAATACTTATTCAATGAATGGCATAGTGAAGTGCTGGCTTATATCTCTTTATGATTGCAATGTGTTTTGTATCACAATTTATCCATGTGCTACTCTAGTGATGTTATTAAAGTAGTTTTATTCCTCTGCATGTAATGGTGACAGTGTGTGCATCCGTGTTAGTACTTGGCGTAGGCTATGATTATGATCTCTTGTAGATTATGAAGTTAACTATTGCTATGATGGTATTGATGTGATCTATTCCTCCTGCATGGTGTAATGTGACAATGCTATGCTAGTACTTGGTTTAGTCGGTCGATCTTTCATGCACTCTAAGGTTATTTAAATATGAACATTTAATTGTGGAGCTTGTTAACTCCGGCATTGAGGTTCGTGTAATCCTACGCAATGTGTTCATCATCCAACAAGAGAGTGTAGAGTATGCATTTATCTATCTGTTATGTGATCAATGTTGAGAGTGTCCACTAGTGAAAGCTCATTCCTAGGCCTTGTTCCTAACATCGCTATCGCTTTGTTATCAAGCATCGAATTACCACCGCTTTGCACTACGGGTTGTTTACTTCCCGCAATATTACTACCATCAACCGCACGCCAGCAAGCTATTTTCTGGCCGTACTACTGCTCATACTTATTCATACCACCTCGTATTTCACTATCTCTTCGCCGAACTAGTGCACCTATTAGGTGTGTTGGACACAAGAGACTTCTTGCTTTGTGGTTGCAGGTTGCTTGAGAGGGATATCTTTGACCTCTTCCTCCCGAGCGATAAACCTTGGGTGATCCACTTAAGGGAAAACTTGCTGCTGTTCTACAAACCTCTGCTCTTGGAGGCCCAACACTGTCTACAAGAATAGAAGCACCCGTAGACATCAAGCTATTTTCTGGCGCTGTTGCCGGGGAGGAAAGGTAAAGGTACTCACACTCCGGATCTCGGCTACTAAGCTATTTTCCGCGCCGTTGTAAGTACTCGAAGCTATTTCCTTAGACTCGCAATTGCGACATTTGGTTTCTTGTTTACACTAGTTAGGCATAATGGACAACAATGACCTTCTTATTCTATTTCCTGATTTAAGACATGGATGGTTTGATGCGAAATTAAAAAACCCATGGAACATATTAATATGAATGCTTTGAACACTATTGTTGTTAATGAAAGTTCTAAGCTTGGGAAGCTGGCTTTGATGAGCATGATATTTTTGCCCCAAGCATTGAGGAGAAAATTTACTTTGATGATACTTTGCCTCCCATTTATGATGATTATAATGATAGTAGTCTTTTGTTACCACCTGTTATGGAGGATAAATTTGATTATGATTACAATATACCTCCTATATTTGATAGCTACTTTGTTGAATTTGCTCCCACTACAACTAATAAAATTGATTATGCCTATGTGGAGAGTAATAATTTTATGCATGAGACTCATGATAAGAATGCTTTATGTGATAGTTATATTGTTGGGTTTGCTCATGTTGCTACTGAAAGTTATTATGAGAGAGGAAAATATGGTTGTAAAAATTTCATGTTACTAAAACACCTCTCTATGTGCTGAAATTTTTGAAGCTACACTTGTTTTATCTTCCTATGCTTGTTACTTTGCTCTTCATGAACTTGTTTATTTACAAGATTCCTATGCATAGGAAGCATGTTAGACTTAAATGTGTTTTGAATTTGCCTCTTGATGCTCTCTTTTGCTTCAACTCCTATTTCTTGCGAGTGCATCATTAAGCTCATCTTAATGGCTATAAAGAAAGAACTTCTTGGGAGATAACCCATGTGTTTTTTTTACTACAGTACTTTGTTTTATATTTGTGTCTTGGAAGTTGTTATTACTGTAGCAACCTATCCTTATCTTAGTTTTGTTGTATTGTTGTGCCAAGTAAAGTCTCTATAGTAAGGTTCATACTAGATTTGGATTACTGCGCAGAAACAGCATTGCTGTCTGTCATTAATGCCTAATTTTCTGTATAGTAACTTAAAATTATGCCAATTTACTTGAGTGATCCTCAAATATGTACGCAACTTTCATTAGTTTTGAGTTTTCCGTTTGAGCAAGTCTGTGCCATTTTAAAATTCGTCCTTTACAGACTGCTCGCTTTGACAGATTCTGCCTTTTATTTCGCATTGCCGCTTTGCTTTGTTGAATGGGTTTCTTTGTTCCATTAACTTTCAGAAGTTTGTGCAATGTCCAGAAGTGTTAAGAATGATTGTGTCACCTCCGAACATGTGAATTTTGATTATGCACTAACCCTCTAATGAGTTTGCTTGAAGTTTGGTGTGGCGAAGTTTTCAAGGGTCAAGAGAGAGTATGATATACTATGATCAAGAGGAGTGAAAACTCTAAGCTTGGGGATGCCCCGTGGTTCACCCTTGCATATTCTAAGAAGAATCAAGCGTTGCTTGGGGATGCCCAAGGCATCCTTCTTCATCGACAACTTATCAGGTTTCTTCTAGTGAAACTATATTTTTATTCACTACATCTTATGTATTTTACTTGGAGCGTCAGCTTGTTTTTGTTTTGTTTTTGTTTGAATAAAATGGATCCTAGCATTCACTTTGTGGGAGAGAGACACGCTCCGCTGTTGCATATGGACAAATATGTCCTTAGCTTTACTCATAATGTTCATGGCGAAGTTTCTTCTTCGTTAAATTGTTATATGGTTGGAATTGGAAAATGCTACATGTAGTAATTCTAAAATGTCTTGGATAATGTGATACTTTGCAATTGTTGTGCTCATGTTTAAGCTCTTGCATCATATACTTTGCACCCATTAATGAAGAAATACATAGAGCTTGCTAAAATTTGGTTTGCATATTTGGTCTCTCTAAGGTCTAGATAATTCTAGTATTGAGTTTTGAACAACAAGGAAGACGGTGTAGAGTCTTATAATGTTTACAATATGTCTTTTATGTGAGTTTTGCTGCACCGGTTCATCCTTGTGTTTGTTTCAAATAACCTTGCTAGCCTAAGCCTTGTATCGAGAGGAAAATACTTCTCATGCATCCAAATCCTTGAGCCAACCACTATGCCATTTGTGTCCACCATACCTACCTACTACATGGTATTTCTCCCCATTCCAAAGTAAATTGCTTGAGTGCTACCTTTAAACAATTCAAAAGTTATTACCTCTTATTTGTGTCAATGTTTTATAGCTCATGAGGAAGTATGTGGTGTTTATCTTTCAATCTTGTTGGGCAACTTTCACCAATGGACTAGTGGCTTCATCCGCTATCCAATAATTTTGAAGCTCAATGGGATTCCCCTTCCCGAATTAATTAGATGACAGGTCCATGATTGTTAATGACAACCCGAAGGATTCGGTTAGCCATGGATTGAGAAAGCAAAGGTGGGGAGGAGTGTCATCATAAAACTAAAATAAAAAGGCACTCCTTCATGGTATGAGATTGTTGCAACCAGGATTCGGTTAGCCATGGTTTGTGAAATAAAGGTTGGAAGGAGTGCCACCCAAAATAAAATAAAATGGGAGCCGCTCTTTGAAGGTTTGTCTGGCAAGGGGTTAGAGTACCCGCTACCATTCGTTGACAACAACAAACACCTCTCAAAACTTTACTTTTATGCCTTTATGTTTTCAAAACCAAAGCTCTAGCACAAATATAGCAATCGATGCTTTCCTCTTTGAAGGACCATTCTTTTTTTTTATGTTGAGTCAGCTTCACCTATTTCTCTCCACCTCAAGAAGCAAACACTTGTGTGAACTGTGCATTGATTCCTACATACTTGCATATTGCACTTATTATATTACTTTGCATTGACAACTATCCATGAGATATACATGTTATAAGTTGAAAGCAACCACTGAAACTTAATCTTCCTTTGTGTTGCTTCGATGCTTTTACTTTGAATTATTGCTTTATGAGTTAACTCCTATGCAAGACTTATTGATGCTTGTCTTGAAGTACTATTCATGAAAAGTCTTTGCTTTATGATTCACTTGTTTACTCATGTCATTACCATTGTTTTGATCGCTGCATTCATTACATATGTTTACAAATAGTATGATCAAGGTTATGATGGCATGTCACTTAAATTATCTTGTTATCGTTTACCCGCTCGGGACAGAACTAAGCTGGATGCCGATACGTCTCCGACGTATCGATAATTTCTTATGTTCCATGCTACTTTATTGATGATACCTACATGTTTTATGCACACTTTATGTCATATTCGTGCATTTTCTGTAACTAACCTATTAACAAGATGCCGAAGTGCCAGTTCCTGTTTTCTGTTGTTTTTGTAAATCCTAGTAACAGAAGTATTCTCGAATTGACGAAATCAACGTCTGAGTTCCTATTTTGCCCGGAAGCATCCAGGACACCCGAGAAGCGAGAGGGGCCACACAGCCCTGCATGATAGGCCGGCGCGCCCAGCAGCCGCGCGCCGTTATGGTGCCACCGCCTTGTCGCCCCTCAGACTCCGCCTCTGGTATTTAAAGGTCCCTGGACCTAAACCTCGATACAAATAAGCCGCGGTACGCGAAACCTTCCAGCACCATCGCGAAGCCAAGATCCTGGGACAGGAGTCTCTGTTCCCGGCACGCCAGGGAAGTGCCCCGGAAGGCCTCCATCGACACCGCTGCCATCTCCACCGCCATTCATCACCCGCTGCTGCTCCCATGAGGAGGAGTAGTTCTCCATCGAGGCTCGGGCTGTACCGGTAGCTATGTGGTTCATCTCTCTCCATGTACTTCAATACAATAATCTCATGAGCTGCCTTACATGATTGAGATTCATATGATGATGCTTGTAATCTAGATGTCATTATGCTAGTCAAGTGGGTTTTACTTATGTGATCTCCGGAGACTCCTTGTCCCACGTGTGTAAAGGTGACATTGTGTGCACCGTGTGGGTCTCTTAGGCTATATTTCACAAAATACTTATTCACTGTTATGAATGGCATAGTGAAGTGCTTATTTATATCCCTTTATGATTGCAATGTGTTTTGTATCACAATTTATCCATGTGCTACTCTAGTGATGTTATTAAAGTAGTTTTATTCCTCCGCACGTGTAATGGTGACAGTGTGTGCATCCGTGTTAGTACTTGGCGTAGGCTATGATTATGATCTCTTGTAGATTATGAGTTAACTATTGCTATGATTGGATGTGATCTATTCCTCCTGCATGGTGTGAAGGTGGCAGTGTGCATATGCTAGTACTTGGTTTAGTCGTGTCGATCTTTCATGCATCACTCTAAGGTTATTTAAATATGAACATTTAATTGTGGAGCTTGTTAACTCCGGCATTGAGGGTTCGTGTAATCCTACGCAATGTGTTCATCATCCAACAAGAGAGTGTAGAGTATGCATTTATCTATTCTGTTATGTGATCAATGTTGAGAGTGTACACTAGTGAAAGTCTATTCCCTAGGCCTTGTTCCTAAATACTGCTATCGCTTTTGTTTACTTAATTACTACCGCTGCGTTACTACTTGCTTGTTTACTTCCCGCAATATTACTACCATCAATGCACGCCGCAAGCTATTTTCTGGCGCCTGTACTACTGCTCATACTTATTCATACCACCGGTATTTCACTATCTCTTCACGAACTAGTGCACCTATTAGGTGTGTTGGGGACACAAGAGACTTCTTGCTTTGTGGTTGCAGGGTTGCTTGAGAGGGATATCTTTGACCTCTTACTCCCTGAGTTCGATAAACCTTGGGTGATCCACTTAAGGGAAAACTTGCTGCTGTTCTACAAACCTCTGCTCTTGGAGGCCCAACACTGTCTACAAGAATAGAAGCACCCGTAGACATCAGTCTCCTTCACCAAGAAGCCTAGAGCATTCATTATCCGTGAGGAGTATTCCTCCGATGAAGGTGAAGAAGATGAAGATAAGAGCTCGAACAAGGAGGAAGAGGGAGTGGCTGCCATCGCCATTTCCACTCCCTCCGTCTCCCTCTTTGACTCTCCAAATGAGAACCGCGTCACCAATAACTCCCATTGTCTCATGGCAAAGGTATCCTCGGAGGTAAAATCCCCTTCCAAACTCACATCCTCCTCTAAAGACATATCTCTTGATGATGCCACTAGTCTCACCATTAAGCGTGAGATTGTGGATTTGGATGCTTTTCTCACTAACATGCAAGGGGATACCAAGATCCACTTTGAGGCCCTCATGGATCAACTTGGTGCGGCTCAAGACCTTATTGAGGAGAAGGAGAGGCTTGAGAGGGAGGCGGCAAATGAGATTGCCTCCCTCACTCAAGCTCATGAGGAAGAGCAAGATTTGTGTATGTCTCTTGAAGCTAGTGTCATTGTCCTTGAAGACTCCAACAATGCTCTCATCTCCCAACTCACCAAGGACCGAGATCATGCAATTGGTTTGGTGGGTGAGCTCAAGAAGAAGAAGCTTCTTCTTGAGGATGACCACAAATCACTCCTTGAGGAAGTTGCTACTCTCACCAAGGATTTTAAATCCTTGGAGAATAAGTACGCACTTCTCTCCAAGACATGTGATCATCCTCAAGAGGAAGCTCCTAAGGAGATTGTGGGTGAAGGCCGGAACTCATGTTGTGATGAGCTTGTTGATCAAGTTGCATCCTTGAAGAAGCATAATGCTTTACTCTTGGAAGTCAATGCCCTTCAAGAAGAAGCCTTGGATGAGTATTACCGCTTGTGCAAGGAGAAGACTTCATGTTGCAATCATGAAGAAGAAATTGCCACTCTTGAGAAGACCAAGGCGAAGCTCCTAAGTTTGAGTGGCATGCAAGAAGAATCCTTGATGGAGTGCCTCCACATGAGCAAAGAGAAGGTTACTTGTGGTGATCATGAGGAATAAATTGCCTCCTTGAAGAGGAGCAAAGCTAAGCTCATGGAGGTCAACTCAATGCAAGAAGAAGCCTTGAAGGAGTACTTTCCTTTGAGCAAGGACCGTGCTTGTTGCAATCATGAAGTTGACATTGCCAAGTTGGAGAGTCACAAGCTCGTACTCATGAAGAAGAATTCTCTCCAAGAAGAAGCTTTGAAGGAACATTTCCGGGTGAACAAGGAGAAGGGGGTCCAAGTGTTTGACATCACTCACCCTCATTCGGAACATGAAGATGAAGTTAATTGCTTGAAGGCCAAAATTGATAGACTCCAAATCCAAGCCCGGTACTTGGAAGGAGTTATTGATGCTAAGGAAGGAGTCAATGAGGGCTCATGCAAAGAAGGAGGAGTGGCTACCAAGCCCAAGAGGAAGAGAAGGAGAAGGACCAAGAAGAAGAAGAACAACAAGGACATGAGCACCATCCATGAGGGTGGTGAACCTAACCCAAGAAGGGGTGACGTCCCCGATCCAACCACAAGGGGCTACGCCGGTCCTAACAACCCTTCTCATGTTCTTTTTGTTGATTACTATGGACATATTCGTGCTCGCTTTATTGGTCCTTATGAGGACAATGTTGATTGGACTATTTGGGTTCCCAAACCCCTTGTTGCTAACATGATAGGACCCATTGAAAAATGGGTACCTAAATCCAAGACTTGATCTCTTGTAGGACTATGCTTCCGGTGGCGCTAAATGGGTGGTTGATAGTGGAGCCACAAGTCATATGACCGGAAGCAAGGAAATTGTTGTCGACCTCGAGCCATCTCATTCTACCGTTTCATATGGCGACAACAGAAGTTCAAAGGTATTGGGTCTTGGCAAGGTGGTGGTAACACCCGACATTTCACTTGTGAATGTCCTCCTTGTCGAGACCCTTGGTTACAATTTACTTTCCGTTCATCAAATTGCACGCATGGGTCTTTGTACCTTTTTCGATGAACATATGGTGGTCCTCTTGTGGAGTGATGACCCACAAGTATAGGGGATCGCAACAGTCTTCGAGGGAAGTAAAACCCAAATTTATTGATTCGACACAAGGGGAGGTAAAGAATACTTATAAGCCTTAACAACCGAGTTGTCAATTCAGCAACTGAAAAAGCACTAGTAACAGGTGATGTGAAAGTAGCAGGAATATGAGAGCAATAGTAACAGAACACAGCAGCAGGAATAGTAATATGAGAGCAATGGTACCGTAAAATAGTTGACATGTAGAACAAGTATATTATGATGAAAGATGGACCGGGTTCCCAGCTATCTACACTAGTGGCAACTCTCCAATAACAAGTGTTGGGTGAACAAATTACAATTGGGCAATTGATAGGATTGATAAGGCATTAAGAAAGAACATCAATTCATTAATCATGTAGGCATGTTTTCCAATTATAGTCGTACGTGCTCGCAATGAGAAACTTGCACAACATCTATTGTCCTACCAAATGGCAGTGGGCCTCTAGAAACTACTGGATATTAAGGTACTCCTTTTAATAGAGTACCGGAACAAAGCATTAACACTCCGTGAAAACATGTGTCCCTCACATCACCGCCATCCCCTCCGGTTGTCCCGATTTCTGTCACTTCGGGGCCTTTGGTTCCGGACTGACATGTGCATACAACTTGTAGATACAATCTAAGCAATAATTATAGAGCTCAAATCTAAGATCATGCCACTGCCCTAGTGACAAGCATTAAGCATAACAAGATTGCAACAATAACTTCACAAACTTTATAGATAGACTAATCATAACGTATCATCCATCGGATCCCAACAAACACAACACCGATTACATCTCTCAATCATGTAAGGCAGCTCATGAGATCATTGTATTGAAGTACATGGGGGAGAGAATACCAACTAGCTACAGCTAGAACCCGTAGTCCATGGGGGAACTACTCACGGAGCATGATGGAGGCGGTGGCGTTGATGGAGATGGCTTCCGGGCACTTCCCCGTCCCGCAGGTGCCGGACAGAGACTTCGTCCCCGAATTGAGTTTCGCGATGGCGCCCGGAGTCTTTCCGGGTTTCACAAGTGGTACGGTGTTTTTAGGTCGAAAGGGATTTATAGGCGAAGAGGCGGCAGGGGGCTGGGGCGCCACCCAGGCCGGCGCGGCCAGGGTCCGGCCCGCGCCGCCATGTGGTGTGGTGGCCCCCTGGCCCCTCTCCGACTCTTCTTCGGTGTTCTGGAGCTTCCGGGAAAAATAGGAGGTTTGGCGTTGATTTCGTTCACCCGAGAATATTGCCAACAGCCTTTCGGAACCAAACAAGCAGAAAACAGAACGGCACTGTGGCATCTCGTTAATAGGTTAGTTCGGAAAACGCATAAAAACATCATAAAGTGCAAGCAAAACATGTAAGTATTGTCATAAAACAAGCATGAACATCAGAAATTATAGGATACGTCGGGGACGTATCAGCATCCGCTTAGTTCCTGCTCGTCCCGAGTAAACGATAAAAAGAATAATTTCGTAGTGACATGCTACTTACATAACCTTGATCATACTATTACAAAGCATATGAAATGAATGAAGTGACTCAAGGCAATGATCTATAGTTGCTAACAAATAGATAACATATAGCAAAACTTTTCATGAAGAGTACTTTCAAGACAAGTATCAAAAGTTTTGCACAAGAGTTAACTCATAAAGCAATAAGTTCAAAGTAAAGGCATCGAAGCAACACAAGGGAAGATATAAGTTTCAGTGTTGCTTTCAACTTGCATGCATATCTCATGGATAATTGTCAACACAAAGTAATATGATGAATGCAAATAAGCAAGTATGTAAGAATCAATGCACAATTGACACAAGTGTTTGCTTCTAAGATGGAAGGAATTAGGTAAACCGACTCAACATAAAGTAAAAGAATGGCCCTTCAAAGGAAAGCATCGATTGCTATATTTGTGCTAGAGCTTTGGTTTTGAAAACATATAGAGAGCATAAAAGTAAAATTTTGAGAGGTGTTTGTTGTTGTCAACGAATGGTAGTGGGTACACTAACTACCTCATCAACCGGACTCACAAGAGCGGCTCCCATTTTATTTATTTTTGGGTGGCACTCCTTCCAACCTTTCTTTCACAAACCATGGCTAACCGAATCCTCGGGTGCCTGCCAACAATCACATACCATGAAGGAGTGCCTTTTTATTTAAGTTTTATTATGATGATGACACTCCCCCAACCTTTGCTTACACAAGCCATGGCTAACCGAATCCTTCGTGTGCCGTCCAACAATCACAAACCATGGAGGAGTGTCTATTTAAATTAATTAATTCGGGACTGGGAATCCCATTGCCAGCTCTTTTTGCAAAATTATTGGATAAGCGGATGTGCCACTAGTCCATATGAGAGTCCGTCAAAAGTAAATGACAAGGTTGAAAGCTAAACACCACATACTTCCTCATGAGCTATGAAACATTAACACAAATCAGAGGTAATAAATTTTGAATTGTTTAAAGGTAGCACTCAAGCAATTTACTTTGAATGGCAGGAAATACCACATAGTAGGTAGATATGGTGGACACAAATGGCATAGGTTTTGGCTCAAGGTTTATGGATGCACGAGAAGTATCCCTCTCGATACAAGGCTTAGGCTAGCAAGGTTATTTGAAGCAAACACAAGTATGAACCGGTAACAAAAAACTTACATAAGAACATATTACAAGCATTATAATACTCTACACCTGTCTTCCTTGTTGCTCAAACACTTTTACCGAAAAATATCTAGACCTTAAGAGAGATCAATTATGCAAACCAATTTTAACAAGCTCTTCAGTAGTTCTCCACTAATAGGTTTAAACTACATGCAAAAACTTATGATCTACTTGAGAGCTCAAAACAATTGCCAAGTATCAAATTATCCAAGACATATGAGGCATTTTCTTTTCCCAACCAAATAAAGATAAAAATTGTAGCTTCCAACTTTTATTCATTGAACATTAAAAGTAAAACTAAGAACAAGTGTTCATATGAAAAAGCGGAGCGTGTCTCTCTCCCAAACATGGATTGCTAGGATCCGAATTTATTCAAACATAAACAAAACGAAAAATAAACACACAGACGCTCCAAGTAAAGCACATATGATGTGATGAATAAAAATATAGTTTCAGGGAGGAACCCGATAAGTTGATGAAGAAGGGGATGCCTTGGGCATCCCCAAGCTTAGACGCTTGAGTCTCCTTGAAATATGCAGGGATGAACCACGGGGCATCCCCAAGCTTAGACTTTTCACTCTTCTTGATCATATATCATCCTCCTCTCTGACCCTTGAAAACTTCCTTCACAACAAACTTCTCATAAACTTCATTAGAGGGGTTAGTACTCAAAAAATTTGAATCCACCTTGGTCCTGTAGTGACACATTGCAAGAACTCAATAAAACATTAGCTACAGCTCTCCACGTCTAGAAAGCCTCACATAAAGTCCACAAGAGACAATGCAAAAAACAGAGACAGAATCTGCCAAAACAGAACAGCCAGTAAACACGAATTTTTACGGGTACTTCCGTTGCTCAAATCAGAAAACTCAAAACTAATGAAAGTTGCGTACATATCTGAGCATCATGCACGTAAATTGGCATAATTTTCTGAGTTTCCTACAGAGAATTAGACCCAGATTCGTGACAGATAGAAATCTGTTTCTGCGCAGAAATCCAAAACTAGTATCAACCTTCGATTAGAGGCTTCACTTGGCACAACAAAACACAAAACTAAGATAAGGAGAGGTTGCTACAGTAGTAAACAACTTCCAAGACACAAATATAAAACAAATTACTGTAGCAAAATAACACATGGGTTATCTCCCAAGAAGTTCTTTTCTTTATAGCCATTAAGATGGGCTCAGCAGTTTTAATGATGCACTCGCAAGAAATAGTATTTGAAGCAAAAGAGAGCATCAAAAAGCAAATTCAAAACACATTTAAGTCTCACATGCTTCCTATGGAAAGGAATTTTGTACACGAATAAGTTCATGAAGAACAAAGTGACAAGCATAAGTAGATAGAACAAGTGTAACTTCAGCAATTTCAGCATATAGAGAGGTGTATTAGTACCATGAAAATTTCTACAACCATATTTTCCTCTCTCATAATAATTTTCAGTAGCTTCATGAACAAACTCAACAATATAACTATCACATGCAGCATACTTTTCATGATTTCCAAACACATAATTTTTATCAATCTCAAGAATAGTGGAATTAAAACTTTCAAACTTACTTTTATCAATAATATAACAAGGTAGTTGATCAATCTCAAGAGATATGGGACACATAGATAATGTCAAGAACTCTCGAATCCCATTTTTATTAGTAGTACAATTAATATTATCAAGTAACATAGGACCATCATCTAAAGCTTTATCATAAACATTTGCTAAGCAAAATTCTTTAGTACCATGCATTTCGACATCAGGCACAAACAAAGCATTATCATAAGATTTATCAAAGTAGCATGGATTATCATATATAACAGTAGCATAATTATTCTCACAAGTTTTACTTATAGGTAATATTTCAAGAGAATCCACAGGAACATAACATTCAACCTCTTCCGGTAAGCATGGAGGACAATCAAATAGTGTAAGAGATAAAGAGTTACTCTCATTAGAAGGTTGGCATGGGTAGCTAATCCATTCTTCCTCCTTTTGTTCGTCACTCTCCTCTTCTTTTTCATCCAATGAGCTTTCAGGTTCATCAATTTCCTCCTCTTTTTTCATCCAATGAGCTTTCAGGTTCATCAATTTCTTCTTCCACCGGTTCCTGCAAATTGTGAGTGCATTCTTGTGCATTAATGTGTCTCTCTTTATAATCAAGGATATACGGATTCCTACCGTAGCATTCTATACAAGAATTAAGGATAGTAGAGACATAATCTTTAAGGTCCTTACAAATAGCACAAGTTTCATAATTCTCAACCATGAAGGATTCTATCTCGGAGGCTCCCATAAATAAGACAAATTGTTCTACCTCTTCGAACCCATAATGAATATAGCAATTCCGATTATAGTTCTTAATTAAAAATTCCTCACTAGAGCCACATTGAAATTTAAGATGTTTAGTATCCTGTTGAGAGCAACAGTTTATATCATGGCGTTTAAGCAAGGTTTTAGCAATTGTATTTAATTTTTCTATCATAGCACTCATTATTTTACCAGTTCTTGATTCTCTATAATTATTATAACATTCTATAAGCTCCAAGTAGGTTGTAGGTTCTCCCATAACAGCAGTTTTTAATTTTTAGGTTTTTCAAATTTTTATGGATTTTCGGGTATATAGGGAAAATAAAACAAGACAAAAATAAACTAGACAAAAGTAAACTAAGCAAAGTAAAACTAGACAGAAATAAACTAAGCACAAATAAACTAGACAAAAATAAACTAGCAAGACAAAATAAAATAAAAAGCGAGAGAAGTGTAGACAAGAAACTTATGAGTAGCTATGCCTCCCCGGAACGGCTTTAAAATAGTCTTGATGACCCACAAGTATAGGGGATCGCAACAGTCTTCGAGGGAAGTAAAACCCAAATTTATTGATTCGACACAAGGGGAGGTAAAGAATACTTATAAGCCTTAACAACCGAGTTGTCAATTCAGCGCACTGAAAAGCACTAGTAATGTGGGTGATGTGAAAGTAGCAGGTAATATGAGAGCAATAGTAACAATAACACAGCAGCAGGAATAGTAATATGAGAGCAATGGTACCAGAAAATAGTTGACATGTAGAACAAGTATATTATGATGAAAGATGGACCGGGGTTCCCAGCTATCTACACTAGTGGCAACTCTCCAATAACAAGTGTTGGGTGAACAAATTACACTTGGGCAATTGATAGGATTGATAAGGCATTAAGAAAGAACATCAATTCATTAATCATGTAGGCATGTTTTCCAATTATAGTCGTACGTGCTCGCAATGAGAAACTTGCACAACATCTATTGTCCTACCAGCCGGTGGCAGCCGGGCCTCTAGGGAAACTACTGGATATTAAGGTACTCCTTTTAATAGAGTACCGGAACAAAGCATTAACACTCCGTGAAAACATGTGTCCCTCACATCACCGCCATCCCCTCCGGTTGTCCCGATTTCTGTCGGGGCCTTTGGTTCCGGACATTGACATGTGCATACAACTTGTAGATACAATCTAAGCAATAATTATAGAGCTCAAATCTAAGATCATGCCACTCGGGCCCTAGTGACAAGCATTAAGCATAACAAGATTGCAGCAACAATAACTTCACAAACTTTATAGATAGACTAATCATAATGTATCATCCATCGGATCCCAACAAACACAACACCGATTACATCAGATGAATCTCAATCATGTAAGGCAGCTCATGAGATCATTGTATTGAAGTACATGGGGGAGAGAATACCAACTAGCTACAGCTAGAACCCGTAGTCCATGGGGGAACTACTCACGGAGCATGATGGAGGCGGTGGCGTTGATGGAGATGGCTTCCGGGCACTTCCGTCCCGGCAGGTGCGACAGACTTCGTCCTCCCAATTGAGATTGAGCGCGGGTGGCGGCGCCCGGAGTCTTTCCGGAGTTTCGTCAAGTGGTACGGTGTTTTTAGGTCGAAAGTGATTTTATAGGGCGAAGAGGCGGCAGGGGGCTGGGGGCGCCACACCCCAGGCCGGCGCGGCCAGGTCTGGCCCGCGCCGCCATGTGGTGTGGTGGCCCCCCTCGGCCCCTCTCCGACTCTTCTTCGGTGTTCTGGAGCCTCCGGGAAAAATAGGAGGTTTGGCGTTGATTTCGTCCACCCGAGAATATTGCCCGAACAGCCTTTCTGGAACCAAAAACAGCAGAAAACAGCACCTGGCACCGTGGCATCTCGTTAATAGGTTAGTTCCGGAAAACGCATAAAAACATCATAAAGTGCAAGCAAAACATGTAAGTATTGTCATAAAACAAGCATGGAACGACAGAAATTATGGATACGTCGGGGACGTATCATGGAGCAAGACACTCCGTGTAGCCTTTGTTGGATATGTGGAGAACGGATAGATTGTATGTTGTTTATTTCTCCGGAAAGACAACATCATCCGCTCTTTGCCTATTCGCTAAAGGTGACAAGGGTTGGTTATGGCATCGCCGACTAGACCATGTCAACATGAGGACTTTGCAAAGTCTCCACAAGGGAGGCCACATCCTCGGACTAAAAGATGATGTCTCTTTTTGCAAGGATCGTGTTTGTAGGGCTTGTGTTCAAGGAAAAATGAATGGAGCTCCTCACAAGGCCAAGACAATCATATCTACCACAAGGTGCTTGGAGCTCCTACATGTTGATCTCTTCGGTCCGCCGTCTCATGAAAGTCTTGGAGGAAAGAAGTATTGCCTTGTCATCGTTGATGACTATTCACGTTATTGTTGGGTATTCTTCTTCAAGCACAAGAGTGAGACTCAATGGACCATGATGGAGTTTGCTAACCAAGTTCAACGCAAGTACAACGCCACGATCCTAGCTATAAGGAGCGATAATGGAACGGACTTCAAGAACTACACCTTGGATGACTTCCTCGGCGAAGAAAGAATCCAACATCAATACTCCTCGCCATACACTCCCCAACAAAATGGGGTCGCCGAAAGGAAGAATCGAACCTTAATTGAAGCCGCTCGAACAATGAAGATGGAGTACAATTCAAAGTATAATTTTTGGGCGGAAGCCATCTCAACCGCTTGTCATGCCACTAATCGCCTCTACTTCCGCAAGGGTTTGGAGAAGACACCATATGAGATCCTTACCGGCAACAAGCCTAATGTGTCATACTTCAAGGTCTTCGGATGCAAATGCTATGTGCTAGTCAAGGACACACGTCTATCCAAGTTTGATTCAAGAGCTCAAGAAAGTATCTTTGTTGGCTATGCAACGGACTCTCACGCCTATAGAGTCTTCAACAAGTCAAATGGGCGAGTTGTAGAATCTTGTGATGTGACATTCGATGAAGATGATAGATCTTTGGAGGAGCGAAGTGCTTCTTGTGAGAAAGGAGATGCAATTCCCCCGGTTACCATAGGAAGGATGGGTATTGGCACTCGTCGATCTCAACCACTACCTTCTATGAGTGCCGAGGAAGAACCAAGTTCCACCCATGTGGAGCCATCTACACCACAAGGCCAAGCTTCTTCCATTGAGCAACAAAATGCAAGCCAACCGCTACCTCAACCCCAAGTTCGACATCAACAACCAAGTCCAAGTCAACCACTACTACAACCACAAGTTCAACATCAACAACCGCAAGCTCATCTACCACAACAACAACAACCAACATCAAGTGATCAAGGCCAAGCTTCAAGTTCTTCACCAAGTGATTCGGGGATAATCTTTCCGGATATTAACATTCCCAATACCCCCGAGTCATCCGGTACTCATGATGATGATGCTTTCAACAACAACAATGAAGGTCAAGGCGAGGACCAAAACCATGATGAAGATCAAGAGGCCTCACAAGAACCCATTCAAATGGCCGATACTCGCCATGAAGATGCTACCACAAGACATTTGCGTCTCAAGTCTCATTCCTTGCAAAATGTCATTGGGGATTTGAAGAGCAAAGTCACTACCCGGAGGCAACTAGCAAACTTTTGTGAGCACCACGCCTTTGTCTCTATGGTGGAACCTCTCAAGGTCAACGATGCTCTTGGAGATCCGGATTGGTTGATTGCTATGCAAGAGGAACTCAACAACTTCAAGAGGAATGATGTATGGACTCTCATGAAGCGACCCGATCATTGCCGCAATGTTATCGGCACCAAGTGGGTCTTCAAGAACAAGCAAGATGAACACGGCATCGTCATCCGCAACAAAGCAAGATTGGTGGCACAAGGCTATTCTCAAGTTGAAGGCGTGGACTTTGGCGAAACCTTTGCACCCGTTGCAAGGCTTGAGTCCATCCGTATCCTTTTGGCCTTTGCCACTCATCACGGTTTCAAGCTTCAACAAATGGATGTCAAGAGTGCTTTTCTCAATGGTCCTCTACATGAGGAGGTGTATGTGAAGCAACCCCCGGGGTTTGAGGACCCCCATTTCCCGAACCATGTCTTCAAGCTCAAAAAGGCCCTATATGGTCTCAAACAAGCTCCTAGAGCTTGGTATGAGCATCTAAAGGAGCTACTTGAAGATCGTGGCTTCGAAGTGGGGAAAATCGACCCCACTCTTTTTACTAAGAAAGTCAATGGGGAGCTCTTCATATGCCAACTTTATGTAGATGACATCATATTTGGTTCAACTAACACAAAGTTTAATGATGAGTTTGCCAAGTTGATGACAAATAGGTTCGAGATGTCAATGATGGGTGAACTCAAGTACTTCCTCGGGTTCGAGATCAAGCAAATGCAACAAGGCACCTTCATCAATCAAGCGAAGTATCTTCAAGACATGCTCAAGCGCTTCGATATGAAGGGAGCCAATGTGGGATAGGAACTCCTATGCACCTAAAGTGTCAACTCACTCTCGACGAGACCGGAAAGGCGGTGGACCCCAAGCTCTACCGTTCGATGATAGGTTCGCTTCTTTACCTTTGTGCTTCTCGTTCGGACATCATGTTAAGCGTTGGTATGTGTGCACGGTTTCAAGCGAATCCGAAGGAAAGCCATATCATGGCGGTGAAGAGGATCTTCCGATATTTAGTTGATACCCCAAACTTCGGTCTATGGTATCCAAGGGACACGGACTTCTCATTGGTTGGCTTCACCGATTCGGATTGGGCGGGAGACAAGGTTGATAGGAAGTCTACATCCGGCGCTTGTCACTTCCTTAGGAGATCTTTGGTGTGTTGGTCCTCTAAGAAGCAAAATTGTGTCTCTGTCTCCACCGCGGAAGCCGAGTATGTTGCCGCAGCGAGTAGTTGCGCGCAAATCCTATGGATGAGGCAAATCTTGTGTGACTATATATGGACTTGAGTATAGAAAGGTCCCTCTATTATGTGATAATGAGAGCGCCATCAAGATCGCCTACAATCCGATCCTCCATGGCAAGACGAAGCACATCGAGATAAGGAATCACTTCATTCGGGATCACATTGCTCGAGGAGACATTGTCCTATCCTTCATTGGCACCAAGGAGCAATTGGCGGACATCTTCACAAAGCCCTTGGATGAGAAGCGTTTCATTGAGTTGAGACATGAGCTAAATATCATTGATCCATCGAACTTCGCTTGACACTTGTGCGCACATACCAATCTTTAGCTATATGTCTAGATGAAAAGCACGCACGAACATAGGGGGAGTGCGGTTTAAACTTATTGAGCTATCCCCCCCCCCCCCCATAATGCATAAAGAAAACCAAAAAAATATGTTATTTGTCAAATAAGTGACTAATGAGCTTCATGTTGAGTTGTAGCCGTGAGTCCTAGATACATCTACGCGACCTCACACTACTTACTCTTACACGGTGGTTTCGGCCACCAACCTCCTCCTTGAGGAGTTTTTGATATTCTTGTTTCTTTTTGATTATCTTCTTGCTTTTCTTCTTTTTGTTTTTGGTTCTCCATGTTCCTTATGGAAGTCACACTCAAGCTTGTTTTCCTTGTTGGTTTTTTGCGAGCTTGGTTGTGTACTTCTTTACCTTCCTTGTTAGTATGTATCTCCTCCTTTTTGGTGTTACGATGCCAAAGGTGGAGAAGTTATCTAACTATGACGGGTTTTTGCATGGGAACGTGTTGGCTACTCTATGGAGGCTTCTTTTGTGAGTTTGGGTATACTCAAGGCAAAGGTATGACAATTCACCCAAAACTCGTTGCATGATCTTGTGATGCATCCATAACATGCATATGCTATATGAACATGTCAAGTATATGGTTGCATATGTGTATGGTTTGTAAAATCTAGGGGGAGTTATGTCTCTAGGATGTGTGTATATGTATTCAAATGCATATTCTAAGTATGCACACGTCTAGGGGGAGTTCCGTCTAGCTTTTGCAAATCTAAGAACCTCATCATAATATCTTATGCTATTGCCAATTCTTGTGTTGTCATCAAACACCAAAAAGGGGGAGATTGAAAGAGCAAAGTCCAAGACCCGTGTTTTGTGTGATTGATGACAACACTTGAATTATCTCACCGTGTGCAAAAGTGTCTTCGATAGATTTGCAAGTGCACGGTGACCTCGCGGCTGGCGCGTCAAGATCGGAGGACTAAAGCGTAGCTTATAGGTTTTCTGTTTTGTGTGTGTATCGCGAGGCGACATGGTTGGAGAGGAAAAGAGAAGAAAACAATTTTTGTCAGGCCGGTAGTACCGGTACTACTACAGCGGTAGTACCGCTACCTCTACTAGTACCGCCTCTACGCACCGCTCTGGTGATATGCACGGATTTGACCCACGTAACGTGTTACGTACCATTGCGGTACTCGAGCGTAGTACCGCCCATGTACCGCTTAGGTACCGTAACGGTTACTTGGCCGCACCGCTCCGTACCGTCCGGTATCGCTTGGGATCCAAAAGAAACTCGGGATACCATTGCGGTACCTCGAGCGGCACTGCGAGCGTAGTACCGCTATGTGTCCACGTGGATAAGTTCTCTGGATTAGTCCAGCAGCGGTAGTACCGCTTCCCAAAGCGGTAGTACCGCTAGGCTACTGGGGATAAAGGTGGATTTCTGGGGACCTATTTAAGGGGCCCTTCTTCTCCAGCTCGCCTCATCTCTTTCTCTCTTCATCCATTGTGAGCTTAAACCTAGAGGATCTCCCCACCCATCCAACCAATCTTGCCCAAATTTTGAGGAGTGGTGGAGGAGGCCCCGATCTATAGTTCTACCAAGAGAGATTTCACCAATTCGTACTAGTCCTTTGTGGATCTTGGAGTTAGGGTTCCTATGGTGGGATCTTGGATGAAGTGCTCCTATGGAGGCTAGCTTGGAGTTGTGCTAGCCCCATAGGGTGTTGGGAGCCTCCTAGTGTTATGGAGCTCGCCCCAACCTTGTGAAGGAACCACCGCCGACCGGTGCTTAGCTGAGCAAAGGGAGCCCCTTTGTAGAGCTCTCTGAGGAAGAAGGTGAGGCCTTCCTTCGTGGTGTGGCCGCCTAGCCTCTTGTGTGAGGCTAGCACCTCCTCAACGCAGACGTACTCCCTTTTGTGGGAAGAACCGCGGGAAACAAATCTCGCCTGCCTTCGCGCCTCCGGTTGTCCCGCTCGTTATCCTTGTTATTGTAGTTTGGTTCCGTTACTTGTTGCACTAGTCTAGGATCATACTAGGAACACCTCCATCACCAAAGCAATCACCTTTATCTTCCGTTGCACTAAAAACTGAAAAAGATTAAAAATTGCGTAGCGCCCATTCACCCCTCTTTTGTTCGCTACGATCCATTCACGCGTGTGAGGTCCGCAGAGACGATCCGCTATTTGGGCCATGTTTGCGTCTCCGCGGACGGCCCGGTGAATTTGCGTCGCCCCGCTGGAGGTGGTGTCAGACGCATTTACGGTCACGGCAGACGAAAACGGTCGCTCAATGTCCGTTTGCGTCGCGTCGCTGGAGATGTCCTAAGAATGTATTATTTTTTCAATGGATGGCCCACCTTTCATTCACACACCTTGCCTAGGAGCACGTGCTAGAGCTAGCTCTTGCATAAGAGCCCACTTACATTCTCTCTCCTCTTCTCTCTCCAACTAGATACAAATATATTATTTTATGGGTTCTTTTATGGTACCCTCAAATAAATTACAGTCATTAATTTCCGTCCATCCAATGGCCTAAATAGATTCATACCACAGTCCATCCAGAACTAGAGAGGTATGTTACATACCTCTGGAAATTTTCGCTCCTCGGAAAAATAAAGTAAAGACAGCCTGGCCTAATAGACGAGGCCAACCCAATAGACTGGTCCAAAACGGAATTGCTTCACACACGATGTTTTACGTACGACTCCTGTACGATAGTTCCTCCAGAACGTTTGTTTAGGCCAAACTCAACGCTAATTACTGACCCACGGCCAAAGTCTCCGGCCCAGCCCAAATCAAACTCAACTCCATGCTCATCCTCCTCCAAAACAAGTCGCTTCCCAATCTTCGTCAAGATTCATTCCTTGCGGATCTGCAAATCAGCCGGAACAAATAATCTGCAATAATCCGTGATTTCTGCTGAAGTACTCCACAAGGTTCGATGTATTTTTGTAAGGCGTCTAAAAACTGATCAAAAATCAAACTTTACTATCTTTGACCAAATATTTAGAAACATATATTTACATCTACAATATCGAATGGACATATTAAGAAAATATATTTTATGTTAAATCTATTCATGTTGATTCAGTACTATAAATGTTTATATTTTTATGTATAAACTTGGTCAAACTTAAAAAACGTTGACTTTTGACTAATCGTTAGACGCCTTACATTTTAGGACGAAGGGAGTAATAAGTAATAAGTGCCACTCGCCTCTGCCATTGGAGCTTGCATCGAGCTCCCATCTCCGATTCATGTCGAGCTAGTAAATCGCGAGCACCGCTCTCCGTTCACTGCAGGCTGATAGCGCTCTGTCCAGTTCTTCTTCCATTTTGCTCCCCCTTTTCACTTCTTAGGGAATCTCCAACGGGGCGACACAAACGGACGTCCGCCAGGGCCGAAAATACGTCTGGAACACGCTCTAGCGGGGCGACGCATCGTGACCGGGCAGTCCGCAGCGACGCAAACCCGACGCATATTTGCGTCTAGAATGCGTCGCGGCGGACGCTGCGCGGAAGCCCCAAGTGACCGCTCGCTTCTCCACAGGGCCCGCCTGACAGCGAGCCTGTATCGAGGGCATCGCTTCCGCGTATGCGCTGCAGCCTTCGTCATCAATATCGTGACTGCCTCTTCTGCGCGCGCACTGGCTGGCGGCGGCTGGGTTTCTGCGCCGCCTTCAATGGCATCATTTCCCGCGTGCGACCGGCCTTAAATGTCGACTGTCATCGTTCCTGCCATCGCCCGCACCTCCACTCCCACCAGCACCGCCGCAGCACCATGGGGATCCCAACTGGCTGTGGGTGGTACCGGAGCTCGTCGTAATCGACAGCGACGACGAGAACCAGTAGGCTCATGCGTTTTTAGGGTTTCTATTTTCCTTTCTTTTACTATGTAAATTATATTTTCATGTTATAAAAATGCAAAATCGAAAAATAATGCGTCGTGCCGCTGGAGCCACCCCGACGCAAACGGACGCGTGGTCGACTTCGACAATTTAGGCCGACCCAAACGGACGGTCGTCGACATTTTCGGCGTCTAAAATGCGTCGTCCCGTTGGAGATGCCCTTATGCGCTAGCCTGCTTGTAGAACAATCAGCCGAGAAGAGTAATGACAGCTAGACAGTTTCGTCGGAGAAGAACAAAAGGGATACAAAGTAAAGAAAAAGATGTTTTACTTAAAAGGTTGGGCCTACTAAAACATGAGACTGCTCCGGCCCAGGCCCACGTTTCCATTGCATCGCGTGAGGAAATCTCTCGCAGGTCGCAGCCAGGTAAGATCGGACGAGTATCGTACACAATTTGTCGTACGTATAGCAGGGCTCGGTCCAAAATCTGCCAATCACAGCGGATAAGATCTCGATCCCTCGTTCTTCCGCCATGCTCCTGCGGGAGGTCCCCCCGCCGCCGCTATCTCTCCATTCCCCAACTCCAGCGTCACCGCCCCGCTGCCCCCTTCCCCAATGGCGGAGTCCTGTACCTTACGGTCAACATCATCGACCGGTGCCTCTCGATGCAGCCTGTGCTTCGGAGGGAGCTGCAGCTTGGTAGGTGTGTCGGCCCTGCTAATCGCCTGCAAGTACGAGGAGATCTGGGCTCCATACGTACTAGACTGAAGAATTTCGATTAAAATGCACTTTCAATTGTCCACTGAGTTCATGTTCTGATCAAATTTCTGTACACTTAATCTGGAGGTCAACGATTTCATCTTTATATCAGATAGTGCCTACACTAGGGAGCAGACACTGAGGATGGAGAAGGCGATTTTGAACAGGCTTTAGTGGAACCTCACTGCTCCTACACCATATGTCTTCCTTATGTGCTTTACAAAGGCAATGTATTCATCTGATTCGAAGAAGGATAAGGAGTTAATCATTAAATACGCCACGGTAAGTAAATTCAGATGTACTACTGTAAGATTGAATATATCATAAAGTGAGTTTGTGTACTGTAGAAGTTTCTCTAATTGATTATGCAGATGGAGAACATGGTGTTCTTCTTTGCTGAGTTGGCTCTGATGCAGTACTAGCTGGTGCTGTCCAAGCCCTCCATGGTTGTTCCTGTTGCTGTCTACATGCTTGTAAAGTGAAGGAGAAGGTTCTATTCGTCCTACCTAAACATGAAGACATGCTACATGTGATTCTCCGAAACTGATGGACAAGGTAAAATGTCCTGAACTTGATACTCAGGTTTAGATGTTGAACCATATGTCCAAAACACTAGTACACTGCTTCACAAACAACTGCAATGGTTGGTTATAGTTTTCTTAATTCAGATTGTTGAATTATTTGTAAATGATGTCTACATGGTTCTCTGTAGGTTCAAAAAAAATCTCGAATATGTCAACGAGAGAATCCATCTCGTGTTTCAGTCGTCATGGATCGCCTGCCATAGATTACTCTGATCTGCCAGAGCTCCAATGTGCTTGCCATGAACCGAAAATGCGACACATCTATTACACAGAAAATGACGTACGTTTGTGCTTTTTAAAATGCAATGTGTCAGAGGTGATATTTCTTTTGTGTTCATATATAATATTGTGTAATATTTCTAACACAATTTTTAATTGCGTTGCACTAACTTTTTTGGTCTGCTGATACTAATGTATGTAGGATTGTAGTTTGTCAATCCGGGAGGACCTTCTCAAGAAGTATGCTAAAGAGATGGTAAACTATTGCACAATGGCTTCAAGCAATAGTCTACATGGTAGGGGCTAGGGTTCTACCGGGTCTAGGGTGGAGGTTGTAAGGGTGGAAGCCAGGCGAGAGGCCGGAGGACTCTGGCGCCGGCGGGCGGCCGTCGCGGAGGAAGGAGGGGCGGCTAGGGTTGGGCGCGGTGCTACGGCGCAGTCTCCGTCTCCTTCAGAGACGAGACAAGCAGATAGTGAATATTTGTCTCGATTAATCACGAAGGGTGCATGTGTTTATATAGGAGGACTCGCCTCTAAAACCCTAATTTACTTGGGCTAAGCCCCCACTTACTTGGGCTAAGCCCACAACTAGCCACTAGTGGGCTTTGCGTGTATAGGTCGACGACCATAACATCTCTCCCCGCCTTTTCAAACAGTCCCTCGAGCCGAACTTCTGGAAACCGCCGGCGGAGATCTTCAAGCTTCTCCCAGTCGCCTCGTCCTCCGGCATGCCGTCAATGCACCAAGACGTGCCAAACACCCCGTCGCGCCGGGCCTTCATCACCCGAGCCACACTCGCCGGGGCAGGCTCGAGACGCCCATCCGGCGTAGGTGGAAGAGCGGGTGGTGCACGGAGGGTCGCCACGGTAGGCCTTCAGGTGGCCGACGTTGAAGACGTCGTGGAGGCGCGAGCCCGTGGGCAGCTCAAGACGGTAGGCGAGCGTGCCGATGCGCTCCAGCACACGGAAGGGACCGGCGTAACGAGGTCCCAACTTGCGCCTGGAGCACGGGTCCAAGGACTGGGTCGTCCGGAAGAAGGCGTAGCCGACCCGTCACCCACCGCAAACTCCGCCTCGCGATGGTGTGCATAATAGTACCTCCCCGCGCCCACGAGCTCAAGAAGCGCCGGCGCGCCTCGCCCGATCTCGTCGCGGCACGCAGCAGTCATCCGCCGCCTCGCACGTGCCGTGCCGCGCGCATAGCAAGATCGCGGTGGTGGCCTCCCGTAGACCACCTCAAAGAGAGTGGCGGCCGCGGGAGTGGTAGGACGTGTTGTAGCAAAGCACGCCCACGCCACCGCCCACCCAAGCTCGTGGACGATCCCGGTGATGCGCCGCAGCACATGGCGATGATCTTGTTGACGACCTCGGACCGGCCGTCCGTCCGAGGATGAAACGCCGTGCTCATGCGGAGCTTCACGCCCGCCAACCCAAAGAGGTCCCTCCAGACGTGACCCGTGAACACAGGATCACGATCACTGACGATGGAGGACGGAAACCCGTGGAGGCGAACGATGCCGTCGAAGAAGGCACGTGCCACGGACGCCGCCGTATAGGGATGGTCGAGGGCGATGAAGTGCGCGTACTTGGAGAAGCGGTCGACCACCGTGAGGATGACGGACTTGTCGCCAACCTTCGGCAGCCCCTCGATGAAGTCCATGGAGATGTCCGCCCACACTGGGACAACACGTCCAGCGGCTGCAGAAGCCCGCCCGACGGAGCGTCTCCGTCTTGTTCCCTGGCATGTGACACACGCCCGCACCTCGCACCAGGGCGCTATCCC
The DNA here is from genome assembly GCA_030979885.1 of Lolium multiflorum. Taxonomy (NCBI): domain Eukaryota; kingdom Viridiplantae; phylum Streptophyta; class Magnoliopsida; order Poales; family Poaceae; genus Lolium; species Lolium multiflorum. The sequence continues at coordinate 128,767,494 of CM061751.1, forward strand.
CTGGAATGTAAATATCAGCGCGGAGACGGTGCAGGGTCTTCTGGACGCCCTCGTGACCTGCAGAATGCGCCAAGGACAAGGCCTGGTGGCGCAGGTCTCCATGATCCGACACGAAGATGCGGCGCCATGGAGGGTAGTCCCCGTCCAGCGCCATGGCGCGGCGCCGCCTCGTCAAGGCCATACTGCCACATCGCCGGCCTCGGCAGAGGGCGCGAACCTCGTCGATGAAGGCGAAAGATGGCTCGGAGTGATGCAGAGGCCGCATCGACTGGCGCGCCTCGGCGGCGGCCGATGTCGTGGCGGGACAGGGCATCGGCGTGTTGAGGCGGCCGGCGGTACTCGACGTGAAGTCGGCCGAAGAGCTTGTTGATCCACCGATGCTACAAGATGGAGAGGCGCCGATCCAAAGAAGAACTTCAGCCGTAGTGGTCCGTGCGCACACGGAACGTCCGGCCCAAAGATACGCTCGCCAGGGCGCACCGCCCGACCAGCTCGACGCCCGCGCTCATATGCGGCGAGCTTGTGGTGGCGCGCGGCGAAGGAGCGGCCGAAGAAAGCGGTGGCCCCTCGCCCCGCGAAGGACGGCCGGGCCGATGCCGAGGCGTCGCAGCCCACCAACGCCGTCGAAGTCCGCATCCGAAGAACGGGCCCGCGTGGAGTGCCCGCCGCAGGCGGCGAGGCCGTGGCCGCCTCCTCGTCCCAGGAGAAGGCGTCGCGTGAAGCGTGCGCGTGAGAGGCGCGGCGACGAGGCCGAAGTCCCGGATGTACCGCCGTAGTATCCCGCGAGGCCCAAAAATCCGCGGCTGCGAGCGGGGCATCGGCCGGCGGCGACGCGGCGACCTTGTCCGCGTCCATCGCGACACCGTCGGCGGAGATGACGTGGCCCAAGTACGCGACGGAGGTCGTGCCAAACGAGCACTTCGAGTGCTTGAGATGAAGACGATGCGCTCGAAGCTCGTTGAAGATGATGGCCACGTGCTGCAGGTGCTCCGCCCAGGATGCGCTGTAGATCAAAATATCATCAAAGAAAACAAGCACAAAGTGGCGTAAGTAGGGACTGAGCACGTCGTTCATCAGGGCCTGGAAGGTCGCCGACGCGTTGGAGAGGCCGAACGATATCACCAAAAACTCGTAGTGGCCATGGTGAGTGCGGAACGCCGTCTTGGCGATGTCGGCCATGCGCACCTGATGATAGCCCGAGCGCAAGTCGACCTTGGTGAAGAAGCGCGCGCCATGCAGCTCGTCCAGGAGCTCATCCACGACGGGGATGGGGAACTTGTCCTTGGACGTGACGGTGTTGAGGGCGCGGTCGATGCAGAAGCACCACGTGCCGTCGGCCTTGCGCACAAGGAGCTCGGGGCGCAGAACGGCGACGTCGAAATCCGAATGATGCCCTCGTGCTAGCATGACCGCCACCGGCGCCGAGCTCGTCCTTCGTACTGGGGTAGCCGACACGGCCGCACGCCGACGGCGCCGTGTTCGGCACAGTGTATGCGGGCGGTCACGTGGCCGCGAGGGAGTGAGGCCCCTGCGGCTCGTTGAAGAGGTCGTCGTGCCGCCGCAGCAAGTCCCGCCAGAGCGATGCGCCGTCAAGCGCGCGGCCATCGTGGAGTCGCGGGATGCGCTGCTGCCCAAGCCCGTCCGCTGAACACGGCGGCCGCCTCGCGCCGAAGATGAGGGACAGACGTCGAGGTCCCACAGATGGGTAAGGTGCTCGGAAGTCGAGGCCGAGGATGAAGTCGTAGCAGCCCAAGTCGATGCCGACGCAGCCGATGGAGAACGGCCGTCGCCTACGAGCACGGGAACTGTCGCGCCACGCCCGGCACGTAAGACGGTCCCCGTTGGCGACGGTGACGCTGTACTTCTCCGATCCCGCCGGCGGAGAGCGAGGCGGCGCATGGCGGTGTTGGACAGGAAGTTGTGTGTCGAGCCTGTGTCCACCAGCAGTGAGAAGCTCCCCATTGATTGTCACCGGAGCAGCATCGTCTTTACCGTCTTGATGCCCGCCATAGCATGAAGAGAGACGACGAAGGCGGACGCGTCGACCGGCGCGTAGGTCGTGACACCGGCCTCGTGACGGTGGCGGCCGCGAGCTCGGCGGTGAGGGCCTCCACGTCGGCGTCGTCGACGGTCTCCAGGTAGAAGAGGCGAGCGCACGTGTGGCGACGCGCACGGCGCGCGGCGGCTACCCGCCGCGGCGCCGCCGCGCTGCCCGCTCCGCGACGCGACCTACGGCGGCCCGCGGCGCTTTCGCGGCGAAGGGCGCGGCGTCGGCGGGTCGAAGGCGGTCGGCGCCGCCGCGTTGCGCGTAGACCTGCTGCATGGCGATGGCGGCTGCTCGTAGGCCCGTGCGTAGTACATGGCCGTCCGCAGTCCTCGTGCTCGCGCATCTCGACGTCGACGCGAATGTAGCTCTGAGGCCACCGACGAAGAGATCGGCGCTGTCGCGCCGAGACGCCGAGGCATGGCACACGAGCGCTCGAAAGCGGTCGGTGAAGTCCTGGACCGTGGGTGAAGGCGAGGCGTCCCAGCTCGGCGAGGCGGCTTCCGCGGAGGGTCGGCCCAAACCGCCGGAGGCACAGTGCGGAAGCGCCTCAGACGGCATCCCGCCGTCGTCCCGCCGAGGCGTAGTACCAAGTCTGCGCGCGCCCGTAGGTGATAGGAGGCGATCCACGTGCGGCCGGCGCTGAGCTTCCGTCGCCCCGAAAGAATCGCCACACTGGTTCGCGCCAGGGTCGGTGGCGCCGTCATAGGTGGCGAACCTCCGGTGAAGCGGGCGGCGCCGCGCCAGAGGCGTGACCCCGAGGAGCCCTCCCGGCGGCCCGGTGAAGGACGTGCTCTCGCGGGGGCGCAGAACCCGCCAGACCGCCAAAGGTGTGGGCGGGCTGCTGAACCGTCGTCCGCGCCGAGTGTAGCCGACGCGTCTGTCCATGTGGTGATTGGCGAGGCGAGGGCGGCACCACGCGGGCAGCCCTGCGGCGACGAGGCGCGGTGTGGGTGGCGGGTGCTCGGACACGGCCGGCTGCGGCGGTGCGGCCGGCTTTGATCTCCGCGAGCTCGAAGCGGATGGCGCGAGAGATGGGTCCGCCGCCTAGCGGGCAGAGGTCGAGGCCCGCGGCGGCGGCGGCGCTGATGGACGGCGGCGGCCCCTCGTGTCTCCGTCGGCGGGGCGGCCCGGCGCGCGTGGCGCCGTCATGGCGGCGGAGGTGGCGGGGGGGTTGGTGGCGGCGGCGACGTGGCGTGATGGGGTCGACGCGAGGCTGTTGGAGCCCATAGACCTAGGCAATCCGATACCAAAGTGGTAAGGGCTAGGGTTCTACCGGGTCTAGGCGGAGGTTGTAAGGGGAAGTGATGGCGAGAGGTGAGGGGCTTGGCGCGGCGCCTGGGCGCCGTCAGCGAGGAGTGCGGCGGTAGGGTTGGGCGGCTCTCCGTCTCCTTCGGGAGACGAGACAAGATGATACCGAATATTTGTCTGATTAATCACGAATGGTATATGTGTTTATATAGAGGATGGCCTCCTCTAAACCCTAATTTATTTTGGCCCCTAATTTACTTGGGCTAAGCCCACAACTAGCCACTAGTGGGCTTCTTGCTTGTATAGGTCAGACCGACCATAACACTACAAGATGCATTGGCTTCATCGGTCCACCTTTTGAATGAGAAGGCACACCAAATTTAGCAATTAGAGATGAAATTTGACTATATACGTAGAGAACTGTGAGCACATAACTAATGAAATATTTTTATCAAAGTTTAAATCTTGTATGTGCCACCATTGTTGGGGCGCTAGTAGATGATTTTTCTTAGGTCTCAAATGGCACATCGGGAGTTTTGCTTTGTTACTACCAGAGAAAGAAAGCTGAACAGAACAAAGCATACAAGTAGCAGACCCAGATAGTCAAACATATACTTGATGGAAGCGAGGCATTTGAGATTTAAATTTTGGAGCTAACATGCAAATCGAATCCACACACTAAAATTTTAAGCAAACTGAAGTTTCATACGGAATCAGGATCAGCAGACTCTAGCTTGCCAAGTTAACTGCTAGCAAATGGCTAGACTTGCACAGCTAGATTGCTTGACTAAGTACTAGCAGACTTGCACGAAAATCTTGAACAGTGATAATTCTGAGTACAACTCAAATAAAAATACACCACCATCAATTTGCTAATGACTGGACCAGAACATACTCATCATAAGTAAGTTCATAACAACGCTCATGCTCACACTGATATGATAATTTACATCATCAAGATTTTTCTAATTGAGAACAGTATCTAATGCTCGCCCTGATGGGGTTGCGGTGGACACCAGCGTCCCTGCCATCGCCTTCCGTCAGTCCCGACAGTGCACCACCGACAGCGACATCTTCTCCTCCTACGGATCATAAGAAAGTTTCAAAATTGCAGTTTCATATGACAAAATATATACTAGATTATTTACCATCGATTAGTTGCAAACTATCAAATAAACTGCACATATGCAAATGTCACTCTTGCACCATTATCCTGCCTTATTTATGTACACGACATCACATTCAGATTTCTGGGCAGATTAAAATGTAAGTATTTAGAGTCTTATTTGGCTGGTTTGGCCAGCGCATTTCTTCAGGAACATCATAAAGGCCAGATTAAAATGTAAGGTTCACATTGCACATCAACAATGACTTATCATCAGGACCTCGACATGCTCAAGACCCAACAGCCTCTTAAGCAGTTCCAGATTCTCCTCCACATCTATCTCACCAAAAGGAAGCTTCAGATTTAGAGCCCAGGAACCAACATTCCTTAGAGCCCGGGAACCAACATTCCTTGCTTCAGATTTAGAGCCCAGAAACCAACATTCCTTGCTTCATCTTTCTTTAACCTGATCAGTTGTTGCATCCATCTGTTTCTAGCAAATCAAACACACAAATTTGAGCATTAAGAATACTAGTAATATAAACTTGAGCATCAAGCAGTCGTAAATTTTCACTTTAAATTCCTTACCAGCTACCACTTATTTCTTTCGTGCACTTAGTTTTTTCTTCAACATCATATCCAGTGAGAACATAATGTATACGGGGCCTGGTAGGATGGTACTGAAATGAGTAATTAGAATGGATACCTGGGTTAGGTTGATCATTGATTTGTAGAATTAAGTGACAGAACACTTCAGTAAATGAAACTAAAACTAAAAGAGATGACGGTCATATCATCTGCATACACCAATGCTTTTGGGGTTTTCACATGTACTGGTTGTGTCATTGATAAATTGCTCAAATATCAACCTGCTTCATCTGTAAAAAAAAAAACTGATTCATCAGCAACATAATCTGATAATTCTAATTTATTTACATTTTAGTGATGCTCGATATTAAGGTAAGTATGCAGACAATTCAAAGCAGAGTCAGAGCGTCATATTGCACGAGCAATCTCCATACATGAATGCTATCCAGGGTCACTTGCTGAATAAGGGCTCATCCAATTGGGTGCTCATATCTGCTAGGAAATTAGAATTACTATGACCACTACATTCAGTAACACACCTGGAAGTACACCACAAATCGAACAGGGCGTCGAGTGGCGTGCTGTCAAGGCGGCTCTGTGCAGGAGAGGGGTTCGGCGGCGTCGCTGGTGGTCCACGGACGGGGCCTCCGGTGTGGAGGAGGCAACGAATGTTGCGAGCTCGCGGCGGAGTGCTTGGGCGGGCAGCCACGTGCGACGTGCAGGCGTCATGATCGTCCGTGTGGGCAGCGGGCGTGGGCTAGATGGAGGCGGCGGCGTGGTGGCTGGCTGATGTGGAGGCCGCGGCGTGCTCGTTGGAGGCGGCGGTGGCGGCGGCCGTGGTGGCTGGTGGATATGGAGGCGGAGGTGTGCTCGCTGTCGCTGGAGACGGCGTGGGGATTTGATGAGGGCTACATTGCTTCGACAATTCATGGGCCTTGGCCTTCGGTATTATTTTCCCTTTTTTTGCTGGGGATTTGCTCTCTTGCTGGACCTGCCGGGCCTAATGTTCTTCACTTAATCTGAACCGTCCACTCAATTCATACCTCTCTCTCATCCTGAGTGGTAAAATGTACTGTAAAAATAGCCTATTTCCTTGTAGCAACTGGCTAGATCTTATTGTACTTGCTCTAAGTTATAATCAGCTGGCTACAAAGATTAAAATAATATATTTGTGTCTAGTTGGAGGAGAGAGAAGAGGAGAGAGAATGTAAGTGGAGCTAGCTCTAGCACGTGCTCCTAGGCAAGTTGGGTGAATGAAAGGTGAGCAATCCAGAAAAAATAGTACATTATTATATCCAACTATTATACTTGTTGGCTAACTAGTCATAGTGGGGAGTAACATATAGTAGTGTCATGCATATGACACTACTCTATGTTACTACCTTCATAATGCATACTAACTCCGTTTCAACGAATAAGGCGTACGCGCATTCCAAGACGAACTTTGACCATAAAAATTGAGCAACAAAATATTAATTATATTATATGCAATTAACACCATTGGGTTCGTATTGAAAAACACTTTCTAATGATGCAAATTTCATACAAATAATCTTTATATATTTAAAGTAATTCTTGGTCAAACGAAAAGCTCGTAAAACGATGACGCCTTATTCCTTGAAACGGAGGTAGTAGTAACTTAGATGTAGTATCATGCATGAGTATATTAATTAGCTTGTAGACTCATTCTATTTTGAAAAGTGTGATGTTATGGTAACATAGCTAGTTACCACAACCATCTCTTTTTTCATTTAATATCATGACATGTCATCAATTTGCATAGTTGGCAATGCATGTAACTCTATGTTACTACCTTAGTTACTCCCACTATGAGTAGTCTTAGCAATTTTTTTAACATTTACTTATAACAACCGGGTATATTATTGGAGTTGCTCCAGCGTGGAGGGCTAACAGTTTGGACCCATCGTCTCCGATCGCTCATCCCCGACCTCCTCCCATGGACCCTAGCACAGGGTTGTAGTTGCTGGCACTAGCTAGCTCTTCTCTCACTCAGTTCACGGACGGAGGAAGAAGAAAGGAGACAACACAGAAATCTTCAGCGCACACACGCCGGCGCACACACGACCTTTTTCTGTTATTCAGCTGGCTCACAAAGTAGTACACAGCGGGGAGGATTTATACGTGGAGTACACACGCACGAACTGAGCGCTCTACTCCCGGCCACATGCCCACGACGCCCACGATCCGCGCCTGCAGGCCGCGCTCTCGGTGCGCCACTACGCGCACGACGCGATCAGCAACAGATCGTCCACGTCCAGGCTGCCCTCCAACTCTCGCTAACTACCTAACTAACCGTATGCGGCAGAATCCAACACGAGCTGACTCACGCGCCTCCCGCAACACACACACACACGTATACTGGACTCTAATCCTAGACCTAGCCACGGCTACGTACAACTTAGACATGCACGTACATGCTAGTCGACATCGACGCAGTGGCTTATTTCTAACAAGGGTCACGCCGCCGCCGCCGCCCCTCCCATCTCGCTCAACTGCCCCAGCCGCCCTCTATCTCGGCCCCCAACCCAGGCCTGGCCGAGCCTCCATCTCAAGGCCCTTCGTCTTTCCCCAGCCGCCGGCCATCTTACACCACGCTCAGGCCCTGACCACGCCCCAGGCGCCCCTCCATCTCGACGTCCACCCTCTTCCAGCTCAGTACAAGGCTACAAGCCCAAGCCGGACCTTCTCCTCCAGCCGTGCGTTTTGTGAGATCGTTGCCGGAGATTGCCACGCTGTAGTCTCCGTCGGGGTGTAGCGGTCAACACGACGTCCAGTCCACCCAATCCGTCAGCTGGGGAAAAGGACCACCGCCTGGCGGATCTGCACGGTAGTACTCCCATCCGAACCATCCTCTGGTCGTTTATTGTTGAGCAGAGCCCAAGATATAAATACATCTGGTTGCATGAGTGATTGATTCATCGTGGATTTATACACATCTGATTGCCTTAGCGATTGATTCACCGTGGATTGATTGCAAATTTGTCAGCCATAGAAGCTTTGATACTACAGTATCACAGAGTTCAAAGATCTGGTACTTGAGCTTTAGCTCTGTCATACAAGATACACGATTGATTGCAGTATGTCATACAAGATTAATTGCAGTAGCAAATAATCAAATTCATAATTGAAGAGTTTATAGTCTGGATGCAAATTCCTGGATATTCGTGTATTTCTAGCTAAGTTTACATACACACTTTAACTCTTAAATCATGCGCTTAGTTTGGGACTGGTAGTTTGGGATTGGTTTAATCTATGAATACACAGGTCACATGATTAGTGATACGCACGTTTAACACGACGTCACACGGTGGCGGGATGGGCCATCGTCGAGGGTGTCGGCCACCACTGCTGCGGTGAACGAAAATCATGTTTAACACGATGTCACACGGTGGCGGGATGGGCCATCGTCGAGGGTGTCGGCCACCGCTGCTGCGGTGAACGAACCCCTAATGCCGCCCCTCCTGCTGTAGCCGCCGGCGCTTCCGTGGCTTCCCGTGACAGCCCCTTCTGGCTCACACGGCCTCCCCCACGCAGCTGCCTCCCCGGCCGCCGCATCCATCATACGTGGCCGCCAGTGATGAGCGGGAGGCCGAAGTCCGGGCCAGTGGCGAACCTACAGTACGTACGTGACACTACCTCACGTGTCCGGATTACCGGCACTTTCTTGCCGGCAGTTTAGAAATACGCCTACAATGCTATTGATTAGCGGCATTTCCTGGTGAGTGCCTTAGATTACCACCTAATTAGCGGCACTTTTAGGAGGTTGCCGTCAATGTTCGATTATTAATGGCATTTATCGAAGTGCCGGCATTATTTTCCGAAAATTGAAGGGCCTAAATGCAAAATGAACAGACATCCCTGGCCCGACTCTAATTCTCTCGCACTCCTCTCCCCCACCCACCTCTCTCTCTCGCGTGCCGCCGCCGCCGCCGTTCGACGCCGGCCGCGTCCGCCGCATCTACTCACTAAGAGAACTGCGTCTTGTGCCCCTCCACTGGATCCCTACTCTTGCCCCGCCGCTCCGCACCTGAGATCGACGTCGCGGCTAACCCTAGCAGTGGTTCAGCACGGTCGCCGTCGCGGTTCCCGCGCGGCCACACCTCGTGCTTCTCCCTGTACGACACCTGCGGCATGCTTCTCGCCCCCGCCCCCGCCCCCGTGCTCCTGCTCCTCCTTGATTTTGCCGTGCGGCTTGGCGCCGACCGCGACGAGCCCTCACACGATGCCATCCTCCCTATCCTACGCAGGGGGCCTGCCCCGCCGTGGGCGCCCTCGAGGACCGCAACATCGCCAGGGACCACGACAGTGAAGGCCTCCTCGTCGACGACCAGCGCCGACCAGACCACGCGCGTCGAGGCCGAGGCGCGTACCGTAGCGGGCGAGGGTGGAGCTCCAGCAGGTCCTCGCTGACGTGCGGGTGCTGACTGCGCGTCCTCAGCGAGCAGCTAGGGCGTACTCGGTCCGAGTAGGCCAAGGCTGACAACATCGGTATCCAAGGATATCGAGAAGGGCAGGTAACCCGTATGTTTAATTCCTAGAAAAATCAAAGGGCAGGCTCTGTGATTACTCTTGTTCAAATTGAGACCAAAACCCAACTACCAGTTCATGTCATGATTCAGTTTTAGCGCTGAGATTCTATTTTTGGATAATTTGTGTGGATGTTGTGAATGCACTTAGTATTAAGTCACATGGTTAGCATAGTTAGGATTTTTCTAATTCCACGGAACCTGCTAGAGAAATTTTCTGGGGCATTCATGCACATACAAAGCAGCTCTTGTGGTGTTGACTCTTGAGCTGATATAGATTGCTATGCTCAAGCGAGTCGCTATGTCCATGGAAGTGTTAGATTGTTGGCATGTCAAGCATTAGGGTTATAGCTTAAATGAAGCCCATGTAACTTTGCACTCTAACACAACACATACAATTTTGGATGGTTGGAGACTGTTTCAGCACACTTGAGATGGCACACTTCGCAACCTTCCAGGAGCAATGTACTTTTGCTTTGCTTGTCGAAAAGCTTATGTTTGGGGGTCGAAATTGTGGAGTAGCTTAAATTGGTTGATACCTGTAAAACACTGGATCTAAGCATTGATGTACAGTTAAACCAGTTTAACTGAGCATATGGGTTTCTGATTGTGATGAAAGTACATCACTCCTGGAACCTGAAATGTCTTTGTTATACACCAGTAGAACAGTCCAACCTGAATTGTCTTTGTTATTCTACAGTACAGCAGATAGAAAAAATTTGGACCGTTCTACTGGTACTACTGGAGTACATTAGCTGCTTGTTTATCTTAGTAAGAATATTTAGTCTCCGCTCAAAAGAATATTTGCAATATATCTGTAGGACATCACATTTCAAAGCGGATGAACGACCTAATGAACAGGATACAAAATAACATCAGGAGGTAAAAGAAGTAATGAGAGTACATAGACTAATCGTTTAGCTAGGTCTGAAAACAGAAGGCACACAAATATAATCACTGGTACACAAAATTTGCCTAGTTGTTTTAGTGGCCGCATGACAAACCACAAGTACTGATAGTCCGTCTACTAGACTTTGAAAATATTTCATCGAAGCACCACATTGTGTGAATCTAATCTCTTCAGAAAGCATTTAAATGCAGTGGGTCTCTATATGCAGTAACCTATAGTGTTCCGTTTCCTTGGTGTTTACAGAGAAGAAGCTCCAGTACAAAAGTAAAAGTCAGATAGACTTAAGAATCAGGAAAATGAAGTCTGATCTGAAGAAGATAACAGGCTTCCAGGTATGCTTTGCACTAAGTTGATTAAAATTGTATCCTAGTTTAATTGTTTCTGGAAGTGGTGTGCTTCTACAGTAAGTTGATTAAAATTCTGGAGTATTGAGAACACCTGCTGACGCCTTGGATGCTCTGGAAACACCGCAATTCTTGCGTGTTTGACAGAGCCCAGCCCTCGGTACACGACTTGGTTCAGGAGATCTTCGAAGAGGCTGATCTTTGGGCTAGGGCCGGCGCGAAGGGCATTAGGGTAGTGCTTCCGACGACCTGGGATGTGCACTGAGTCACTTCTTGTATCTGTACCCCGCCTCCTAGGAGGCTTGTAAAACTATCTATCTTTTCAATGAAATGAAACGCAAAAGTCTTTTGCGTTTTCTCGAAAAAAAAATTTCTGGAGTATATGCATGAGGGCTTACTATGCTTGTTAATTCTGGAGTACAATATCTCTGCAACCTTTTTCCTGTTACCTTGCTTCAACATTTACCTGTTACCTGTTACTATTCTAAAATTTATCTTAGAGATGTATTCTGCAACTGGAAAAATCTGGAAGACATTGCAGAACAATACACCTCTGGAAGCCGAGCTCTTCCAGCTCCGCTCGCCGTCCTTTTTCCTGTTACCTTGCTTCAACATTTACCTCTGGTGTATTAACTCGGGCTCTCCTTGGATGCTATGTGCCAGAATAGGTATCTGCACGAGAAGATCTTCTGGTTGCATCTTGGTATGTGAGTATGTGACTGTTTTCTTCTTTCTCCAGTCATATCTCTATCAGATACTCCGCGGTGTTGCTTACTGTCATTCTCATAGAGTTCTTCATCGAGATTTGAAACCTCAGAATTTATTGGTAGATCGGCGTACTAACGCACTGAAGCTTGCAGACTTCGGTTTAGCCAGGGCTTTTGGAATCCCTGTTCGTACATTTACTCAAGAGGTATTTTTCTTCTATTACTCGTTTACAAGCGCATTGAGAACTGTTCCAGTACCACGTCGCCTTTTGGCAGGATCTTAGTATACAATTTTGCATATTAGTATGTACTACATATGATTTTGCATCTAAACAAGCTCATTGTTCTTGTATCAAACAACACCATGGCGCATCAACTCACAAGGCATGTCTATGGGAAGTATTTTTCAGGTAGTAACATTATGGTACAGAGCTCCAGAAATTCTTCTTGGAGCGAGGCAATATTCCACACCAGTTGATGTGTGGTCAGTGGGCTGTATCTTTGCAGAAATGGTGAAGCAGAAGCCACTGTTTCCAGGCGATTCTGAGATTGATGAATTATTTAAGATATTCAGCTTCGATTCTCTCCCCGAACCATTTTAGTTTACCATATCTTGATTGAACAATAGCACCGGTAGCTTGACTGGGAGTATGTTTTATTGGACAGTTATTTGACTTAACTTCACCAATAGTACAGTACCAATTTATTTCGTGTGTGTCAAACGGTCAATGCATGTTTGCTACTCTCTGAATATTGTTTGATTTCTTGCTGGGAGTACTTGCAAATTTAAAGTGGAGCAAGTTCCTATATACATTATGTATGTGTTCATACAACAAGTTACTAGAGCAACAAATCTCTAAATATTGTTTGCCTATGTGTCCATGAATTACTGTATGTATACTTGCATTATTGGGATCGAAGTGTGTTTGCATTAAAGTGGACTACTTGATTTACTATATTTTTTTGTCAGGATAAATTACTGGAACTGCTGGGATTTGGAGTAGATCTGCATCTTCTTCTAGAGGATCATTGTCTTTTTCGGATGCTGTACAATTTAGGCAAACAATATTCCTCCTGGGCATTGGGCTGCGAGTAGGCTGTGAAGAGACACATGGGATAGAAGCCACAAGCAAATGGAAGCCAGTATGATGTGTGATTGTGTTCCAGGTCTGCTTGATGAACCCTGTTGGTCAGACAAGTAAGATGGAAGCCAATTAGATGAACCATGTTAGATGAACCTTGTTGTGTATTTTATCTAATGGTTTCAAACCATGTTGTTCATGATGTGGAGATGAACACTGTTGGTCATGGAAGTTAATTAGATGCCTGGATTGTGAATCCTTGAATGTTTCAAAATGTTGGTTTCAAACATTGCTTGACTTCTTGAGTGTGATGTATGCTTGATTGTAGATTGCTTGAATGTTTGTAGGCAGTATAACAACCTTAAAAATGCCTAAGAAAATAATCAGCGGCACCAGAATTAAAAGCCTGAAAAAGTAATTGTAGGCATTTTTTAAAAGTGCCGACAAAAAGTTTAGATGGTATCTCTAGAAAAGTGCTAGTAAAAAGATTTCGTGACATTCTCTGAAAAGTGACGGCAAAAAGATTCTATGGCATTTTCGGAAAGTGCCATCAAAAAGATTCCATGGCATCTTTCAAAAGTGCCGGCAATACTAACTAGCGGCATTTTTGGAAGTGCCTTAAAATACAATTAACGGCACTTTTTTAAAAATGCCGGCAAAGACCTACCTCGACTGAAATAAACGCAGCACTTTTTTTTGTGCCTTGAAATATCTTTGCCGGCACTTTTGGTGCCTTTGCTGGCACTTTTTTGTGCCGGCAATCTAGGTAGCTGACGCAGTGTGATGCACATGCATCATGATAGCACAAGAAACATGTGTGGTGTGAACCTGGGACGCTGCCGCACTTTGATTAGTAAGTCAAGGTTCTAGCAGTACTAGGAATAGCACTACGGCTTGACTCTAAAGCTGATATTCACACTAGTAGCTAGTTTACCCTGGTAGTATAAATACCATCCCTTCTATCCCCTATCAGAACACCAGGTAGCAGCAAATAAGAGAAGAGAAAATTGCTCAGCTCCTTATGTCACAAGTGAAGAGTTCAGTCCTCTCTGTAGTGCGTGTGTGTATCAACTAGCCACAGCCATTTAGTGGTTTAGAACCAATAATTGGTATCAGAGCATTGAGTCTAGCGATCCACCATGGTAGGGAATGGAGACCGTGTTGCTCTCACGCCACCAGAAACACATGCCACGCTCGACGACTCAGCACGGGCGTCGCAGGTGGTAGTGCAGAAAGTGGTACGGGCGGCAGGCTCGACACAATTCCCTCCGCTCACACGCTCCAACTACGGAGACTGGGCACGCAGGTCATGCTCGAGGCGCGTAGCCTATGGTCGGCAAACGAGACAGGCACGGCCGAGCGAGAGCTCGACCGTCAAGTGATGGAGCCGCTGCTCTGCGCCGTCCCGCCGGACATGATCTCGACACTAGGCGTCAATGCCACGGCGAAGGAAGCCTGGGACACGCTGAAGGCGATTCACGTCGGCAGCGACCGTGTCCGGAAGGCGAAGGCGCAGTCCCTTCGCAAGCGTACGAGACGCTGCTGTTCAAGGACGGTGAGGGCGTCGACGCATTCTCAATGCGCCTCACCGGCCTAGTGAGCGCACTAGCCAACCTCGGTGATAATATTCCCGAGGACAAGGTGGTGCTGAAGTTCTTGGCCGTGGTGCCCAAGAAGTATAGCCAGATGGCATGCGCCATCAAGACGTTGCTCGACCTCGAGAACATGACCATCGAGGACCTGACGGGTCGACGCAAGGTGGTCGAGGAGAGGAACGACGTCGACAACAACACAGGCTCCGGCGGCCAGCTGCTGCTCACGGAGCTAGAGTGGCTCGCACGCTCCAAGCGAGCGCAAAGCGGAGCGTCAAACTACGGCAAGCAAGCACGTGGTCCTGGACGCGGCCCCGACCCACGCAACAGCAAATACAAGCCTAGCGGGAGTGGCGGCAATGCCCGGAACAGCTCCACGTCGAAAGCCGCAAAGGACGACAAGTGCCGCTACTGCGGCAAGATGGGCCACTGGGCACACGAGTGCCGGAAACGGCTGCGCGACGAGGGCGAGGCCAACCTCGTTCAGGCCGAAGAGGATGAGGACCCGGGCCTCCTAATGGCGCAGGTTTGCGAGCTGGGTGTCACCCACGACACGACCAGCACCTTGGTGGATTTGAACGAGGAGCGCGCTGAGGCTCACCTCGGCAAGACGGACGGAGAGTGCGATGAGCGCTGGTACCTGGACACCGGTGCGACGAACCACATGACCGGGCACGCCGCTTGCTTCACCGAGCTAGACAACCGCGTGTCTGGAACGGTCAAGTTCGGTGACGGCTCCGTCGTTGACATCAAGGGTTGAGGCACCGTCATCTTCAGTGACCGTGACGGTGGCCATCGGGCGCTCATAGGCGTCTACTTCATCCCTCGTCTGAAATCAAGCATCGTGAGTCTTGGGAACTCCACGAGGTCGGCTGCCGGACTCTCATCGAGAATGGCATCCTGACGGTCCGCGACCGCCAACGACGCATCCTTTCATCGGTCAAGCATGCATCGAACCGCTTGTACCTATTCAAGCTCACGGTGGCACAACCTGTGTGCCTCTCCGCATGCGTAGGCGGCGACACCGCATGGCGGTGGCACGCAAGGTATGGCCATTTGAATTTCCATGCACTGCGTAAACTTGCGCAAAATGGGATGGTTCGTGGTTTGCCGGAGATCGACCAGGTCGACCAGCTTTGCGACAGCTGCCTGGTCGGCAAGCAGCGGCGCTCAACTTTCCCGGTGAAGGCAAAGTACAGAGCCGAGCACCGCCTCGACTTGGTGCATGGTGATCTTTGTGGCCCGATCACACCTGCCACACCCGGAGGGAAGAAATACTTCCTCCTCCTCGTCGACGACCTCACACGGTAAATGTGGCTGGTGCTTCTTGGCGCCAAGGATGACGCAGCTATGGCAATCAAGCATTTTCAGGCTCGGGTGGAGGTGGAGACCGGCCGCAAGCTGCGCACGTTGCGCACCGATCGCGGCGGCGAGTTCACATCAACCGAGTTCTCCGAGTACTGCGACAACCGTGGTGTACAACGACACCTCACCGCGCCCTACTCCCCGCAGCAAAATGGCGTCGTCGAGCGCCGCAACCAAACGGTGGTGCATATGGCCCGGAGTATGATGAAGGCTACACAAATGCTGGGCAGGTTTTGGGGAGAAGCGGTCACGACGGCCGTCTTCATCCTCAACCGTGCCCCGACCAAGTCCGTGGAGGGAAAGACGCCTTACGAGGCCTGGCACGGCGAGCGACCGCCGGTGCACTTCTTCCGCACCTTTGGGTGTGTCGCACATGTGAAGGTGGCGTGCCCATGGTCTTCATCGGCTACGAGGACGGCGGGAAGTCTTATCGGGTCTACGACCCTGTAGGCAACCGCGTCCATGTCACCCGCGATGTGGTCTTCGAGGAGTCCGCAAGGTGGAACTGGAGCAAGGACGCTGATGAAACTGTGGTGGACTGTGGTGAGTCTTTCACGGTGGAGTACGTCACCTACAAGGTGCCATGTGGGCCACACGCCGCACCAGCTGTGGAAGACGAGTGCACTGCTGAGCTTCGCCCCACCAGAAGCGCCGAGCACGCCTAGAACATCGGCTCCTACGGCGCGTCTCAGCTTCATGTCACCGACAAGTGCAGCCATGGCCGCGCTGGATGGCCACGACAATGGCGACGAGCCTCTTCGTTTACGCACCCTCGACAACATCAACAACGCTGGTGCCGCTCTCGGTCCGAACCAGAGGAGCTGCAATTCATAGCTGCCGATGAGCCCAAATAAAGGATTATCATGAGATTTATCAAAATAGCATGGATTATTATAAATAACAGTAGCATAATTATTCTCACAAGTTTTACTCACATGGAATATTTCAAGAGAATCCTCATGAACATAACATTTGTCCTCCTTTGGTGAGCATGGAGGGCAATCAAATAATGTAAGAGATAAAGAGTTACTCTCATTAGAAGGTTGGCAGCTAATCCATTCTTCCCCTTTTGTTCATCACCCTCCTCCTCTTTTTCATCTAATGAGCTTTCAGGTTCACAACTTCTTCTTCCACGGGTTCCTGCAAATTGTGGATACATTCTTGTGCATAATTGAGTCTCTCTTTATAATTAATGATACAACAATTATTGCTGAAATTTTCTGTGCAATAATCAAGGATAGAAGAGACATAATCTTTAAGGTCATGACAAGCAACACAAGTTTCATAATTTTTAGACATGAAGGATTCTATTTCAGAGGCTCCCATAAATAAGACAAATTGTTCTACTTCTTCGAATCCAAGATGAATATAGTTATTCCAATGATAGTTCGAAATTAAAACTTCTTCACTAAAGCCACATTGGAATTTAAGATGTTTAGTATCCTATTTAGAGCAACAATTTATATCATGACGTTTAAGCAAAATTTTAGCAATTGTATCCAACTTTTTCAACACGCCACTCATTACTTTTTCCTTATATGATTCTCTATACCTCATAAATAATTCTACAAGTTCCATAGAGTATAAAGCAGGTCCTTCCATAACAACAGTTTTTAGTTTTTCGATTTTTCAAATTTTTATGTATTTTCAGATATATAGGAAAAATAAAACAAGACAAAAATAAATTAAACAAAACAAAATAAAATAAAAACAGCGAGAGAGGTGGAGTGTACTCCCCAGTTGAACTTATAAGTAGAGCTATGCTCCCGGCAACGGCACCAGAAAATAGTCTGGATGACCCACAAGTATAGGGGATCGCAATAGTCTTTGAGGGAAGTAAAACCCAAATTTGTTGATTCGACACAAGGGGAGCCAAAGAATACTTATAAGCCTTGACAGCGGAGTTGTCAATTCAGCTGCACCTAGAAAAGCACTAGCAACAGGGTGATGTGCAGTGGTAATATGATGCGGCGCGAAAATAGTTGGTACTACTTTGATGACGTGTTGACAGGAAATGTGATGCGGCAGTAATATGAGAGCAATAGTAACACAGTAGCAGAACACAGAGGAGATGGCACTAGAAAATATCTCAGCGTTAGCTGATTGAAAAGCAATGATGATGAAATAAAGGACCGGGGTTCCCGACGATCTACACTAGTGGTAACTCTCCGATAACAAGTGTTGGGTGAACAAATTACAGCTGGGCAATTGACAGAATTGAATTTAGCATTAAGACAAAATATCTAGTCTATTAATATCGTAGGCATGCTTACCATATATAGTCATACGTGCTCGCAATAAGAAACTTGCATAACATCTTTTTTCCTACCAGCCCGCTTGCAGGGACCAAGGGAAACTACTGGTAATTAAGGTACTCCCTTTTAATAGAGCACTAGAGCAAAGCATTAACACTTGGTGAAAACATGTGATTCTCATATCAAAGCCATCCCCTCCGGTTATCCCGATTCGAGATCACTTTGGGGCCTCGGGTTCCGGACAAAGACATGTGCATACAATTTGTAGATACAATCTAAGCAACAATTATAGAGCCTAGATCTAAGATCATGCCACTCGTGCACTAGTGACAAGCATTAAACATAACAATATTGCAGCAACAAATACTTCACAAACTTATAAGATATACTTAAACATAATGATCAATCCATCGGATCCCAACAAACACAACACCGATTACATCATATGGATCTCAATCATGTAAGGCAGCTCATGAGATCATTGTATTGAAGCACATGGGAGAGAGTACCATCTAGCTACAGCCAAGAACCCATAGTCCCTGCGGGAAATTACTCACAAATCATCATGGAGTCGAAGTGGAGGCGGTGGTGTAGTGACCTCACCCGGTAGGGTGCCGATCCATGTGCTTTATTTTGCTAGTCCCTGGATCAATCGCTAGCACACACAGTTTAAGATGTAATACCAAGAAACAAAGGTCTTTATTACATCGCATGATCCATATATACATAATGACTTACAAATTGCATAGCACAAGGCTAGCATTATATCAGAGTTTTACAACGAACAAACATATAGCATGGAGTCCTTCGTCTTCATGTGCCACAGGCGAGCATGTTGAGGATAGACTTGTAACCCTATTCAAACCTTACTCGTCGAAAATCTGCAACAGGTAAAGTTACAGCCAAAAACATTTGGTCAATACTTTGAATGTATTGGCAAGATGTCACTATTTAGTGGACACAAATGGCGCCTAATACCTACATGTATATTTGGCTGGTGGAGTTTAGGCTCTTTGCAAAAGCGGCATTTTCCCTATCTTTTGTAAACATCATTTGTCTTTGAAAATATAACCCTAAAAGCATGAACCCAAGTTCTCATCACGCTGGCTCACCAGGGATAGGCACTAGAGTGCAGCTTAGTGCTACCCAAGTTTACCCATCAAGTTTTATTATGAAATTGGGATGAGAGAGATCTTCCAGCAGCTCCAGGTCTAGTTGCTCAAAGTTGTCCGTAACCGGGGACACGTCTAAGTACTTAGTTTTTAACACTCTGCAGAGGTTTGTACACTTTACCCGCACGACTTAGTCAGCCCATTTTCCACCATGATGCTCATTTTGCTCAAATGGTCGGGAGAAGACTAAGACGAGACTATTTTCGGAAGTAAGGCCCTGAGCCCTCTGGACGGACCCGTACCAACCTACACATCTACATCTGCTGGTCACATCGGACAAGTCCCTACAACCTACTTAGTCAAGACAGAGCCTATGACATGCGGCTGTACAAGAAGCTACTAAACATGAAACATGTCCAATCTCTTTTGTTCCTGGGCGGCGGACCCCACCAATTTTCACCGTGCAGACGCTCCACTCATACCAATCCGCCCAAGTGTTTCATTTATCAAGTTGTATTCATTTATAACAAAAACATATTTCTTCATCTATCTCATCATGATATCCCAACCACGTATCTAATAGCATGGCTAAGCAAGACTACTTACGATGGCAACTTAAGGAAAACTAGAGGAATCCTAAGACTATAGGATTAGCATAGCATAGCATATATACTCTTGAAAACATCCTACACATGCAATATCTACTAAGTAAAAACTACATGCATAGAA
Source organism: Lolium multiflorum (assembly GCA_030979885.1). Taxonomy (NCBI): domain Eukaryota; kingdom Viridiplantae; phylum Streptophyta; class Magnoliopsida; order Poales; family Poaceae; genus Lolium; species Lolium multiflorum. Next base: position 128,787,125 of record CM061751.1, read on the forward strand.
AACATTAGGACATGAGTGACACTTGCCTTTCTGGTAGTTGATGATCATACACTTCTCACAATCACACTCGTTGCACTCCGTACGATCTATACGATAAAGTAACACACAATAAACACACCACTCAAGAGTAAATCAGCAAGCAAATAATAACCAATTATATATCATTATATCCTTGGTTAAAATACGTATCTTGATTCAGTATGCAAAATGAACCATTGGTCATGGGGTTTAGATTTATAAGACATGGCCTTGAGGGTTTGATTTATTTGAATTATATGGAGTCAAGATGATTTGTGAAAGATAGTGCATCTAGGAGGATATGAGAAGTCTATGATCAATAAATCTAATAGGGACAAGGGATTGATCAAAAATGGTTGATAGATTGTGTGCTATGGCATAAATAGTTTTTGGTGTCCAATGTGAAGTCATTCCAAGTGGATGAGTTCAAATGGTTTAAACAGATGTGGTATTAGGTAGTGTCTTTCACAGTATCTTATTTTTGCAAAAAGGAATTCATTTTAAAAGGATGTGCATATAAGAAGACATGACTAAAATAAGGTTTAAATTCAATTTTCAACATACAAATTCGAAAATTTATTAATTCGAAAATGTAATATCACTATATAGAAACCAACACAACGAGAATTAACTAAAACAGAGTTGTAGATTTATAACGCTATAGAATTTCGAAGTTATAAAGTGAACTATTACACGAACATATCGATCGGATGATTGCAGCCAGACTATACTGGGAACAGATAGCAACCTAAAGAATAGGCTAGCTACATATACGTGCATGCAGATTCCTATCAATTAGCATATTTATATTAGGAAATATTTAAGAGTTGTATCCTGCTACACTTCTATGCATATACGCGTCTAGACCTAGTACAGACGTGGTGTATTTCTTTGGAAGGTTTCAGGGCCTGTTTGGTGTGGCTTTTGGAGGCTTTCCACCAAAAAAAAAGCAGCCCAAACGAGCCAAACGGGTCAGCTGCGCGGTGGGCTTTTCCAAAAGCCAGACGTTTTCCTTCAGATGGGGAAAAGCACCGTTTTAGGTGCTTCCCGAGCTTCCCCGCAAGTCAATCGAAGGAGGTTACAGTTTAGGTCATATCGTTGCTTCAAATTACCGAAAAAATGCCACCGCGGGAACAGCCCGGCCCGTGCCGAACCGAGCATTTTCTTGCCCCTCCCGAAATATGCTCACCGCAGGAACCACACCTGCTCGCTCCTGCCCCTCACCTGGCCGCCCGCCGCCGCCACCCCTCCCCTAGCCGCCCTGGACGCCGCCCGCCGCCGCCACCCCTCCCCTAGCCGCCCTGGACGCCGCTCGCCGCCGGCCGCTGCCCCTGGACGCCGCCCGTAGCCCCTGGACACCGTCCGCCGCCCCTGTGCCTTCTGGGCAGAGGACCTTTTAGTCGCGTTCTCTCCCGGCCAACCGCGACTAAAGGGCGCCGCAGTTTAGGGTTTTAGCCCCCCCCCCCTAAACCCTGTTTCTTTTTAGTTTGTATTGTTTTATTTTCTTTTCTATTTTATTTTAATTTTGAAGGAGTTTCACATATTCTACGGTACATATACATGCATATGAACAAATAAATTTGAAATTAGAACCAAAAGGAATTCAAGAGGAATTGACAATATATATTCAATATCGGATGACCATATACAATTTTGAACAAGTTTTCATACATATGATTTACTGCATATGAAGTTCTACGTCCTCTACATAGTGTTCTCCTCTAGGATCGATGACTTCCTTCGCGATCCATCCAGCTAGTTCCTCTTGAAGTGGTCGGAAGCGAGCTTCTAGACTAAGCGTCTTTCGGAGGTTATTCCTCTTGATGTTGTTCTCACACGAAACCCGCTCAGAGGTGTATCTCCGGATCATCTCACAAACATAGTATCCACATAGATTGGTCCCCTTTGGCTGAATATCCCCAGTCCCAGACACTACCCTTTTAAATTGTAGCTCTTTTTTGAATTCACCGACCTTTGTGTTTACGAACCGTGTCCAAACCCTACGAGGCAAAGAAAATTAAATGAACAAGAGAGTTATTAGTTACTTGATATTAGGAAATGAACGAAATAGGCCGATCGATATAGAGCGCAAGTGAATGAAAATAATTACTTCTGCATCATTTTTCTCATGTCGGCCCAAAGCTTTGCATTCAGAGAGTCGTGGACGAGAACTGTGGAGTCGTGAAATTGAATTACTAGCAGAATCCAGTGGAACCTGCGGACACGATACATGCATGTCATGCATAATTAACTCATCGATTAGCCACATACCTTGCATGGAGTAAACAAAAGAGAATGTGCTCAAGACAGAAACACTCACCCAAAATGGTAAGGAAATAGAATATCACTTTTGAGTTCCTGCCTTGAAAAAAACTGCCACAGGTCTTCCTCCACGTCGGCGGGGTGGTGTTCTAACACATATGAATTAACGATTTGTGGGTCAATGAACCCAACATCATGGATGTTCCTTATTATGCATTCCCGCTTCTTCATTCTGCATACACAACAAGATAGTTAGGACAATATATATATATAGTGCAGGCAATGAACGAGATATGATGGGGTAGAAATCAATCACTTACAGAACGTAGCAACTGATGATAGATTTGTCGAGCTCGCGCAGATTGAACTGGAACAATTCACTTCGATGAATTTGTACATAGTAATGTTTGAAGTGATGCTCAGGTCTAACTTCCGCATAAATATAGTCTTTGGCGTTTTTTAATTTTATGTACGCCTTGTACCAATTTAGCAGACTTGTCATTTGTGGAGGTAGATCCTTTTCCTGCGCAGGCTCGATGAGAGGCCCATTCGACACATATGTAATTACTACGTCCTTCATTACTGGCGCATCATCAAGGCCTAACACTGCACGAAGAGTCAGACCAAAGTTGGCCGCTTGTTCTTTGGCACTCGCTACAGTCAATCCATGTGCTGCCGCAGCTGCTATGATATCGGGGGCATCCTCACCGGCGGCTTTCACTATGAGAGGGGCGATGGATTGTTTACTCTGTTCCCCGAGCTGGGCAACTTGTTTCCCCTTTTTTTACTTTCTAATTCTTTCTCGGCCTCCTCCAAGGCTTTCTTCTCCTACTTCTCCGCCAACTCTTGCTTCTCCTTCAACATGAGTGCTTGCCTACGAAGTTCACGTGAATAGTCGTCAGGCAGATTCTTCGCGGCTTGGGACGGTGTGTAAAAATGACTTAGCCCAGCTTTTTGCTTGTCAGAATATACTTGGGCTCGGGCTCTCTTTTCTTCTTGCAGTCCGCCATCCATTTCTCATGCTGAGCAGCCACGACCGCTGCATTTTCCTCCACACTAAGGTCATAAGGTCTCGGGGTGAGAGATGGCTCCGGTACCTTTGTGATCTTAGGTACATAAGGCTCCGGTTAATAGTCCAGGATCGCCACCTTGCCTGGGCGGCTAAGCCGGAGGTGGACTGGGGGCGGCGTCGCACCCGCCGAGGTGAATTGGGGGGCGTCGCTCGACGTGAAGGAGGTGTAGGTGAACCACCACCACCACCGCCGCCGCCACCACCACCGGAGGGGGTGGACTTGTTCGCCTTGGCGCCTCGTCTGGAAACTTGATAAACTTCTTTTTCCAGAGAATAAACTGGCGCTTGACACCTCCAAGTCTTCTCTCCCCTTCGGGTGTAGCAATGTCAATCTCCAGGTCCTCAAACCCTGGACTATTTCCTCCACCGTGACACGAGCATAGCCATCTGGAATGGGGTTGTTGTGGTGGAGTGCTCCAGGCTCACATGGCAAAGCACTGCCGATGGCTACCTTCGTGGACATGTTCCCAGTAGGATAATGCAGATGACATTCTTTCATCTCCTTACATCGTCCACGGGGTAGCGAGGAGGCTCCTAATTTGGATCTCCGGGCATCAAAGTCGGCCGGACCTCCGTGGAAGCCACGCTCTCCTCGCTGCTGGCTTCCGAGATCCGCTGGATGATCTTCATGCGTCCCAGCTGCCGATCTCTCCTGTACTAGTATAGACAGGGTTTTCTTCATCTCATCGACTTCCGATGCCAACCGCGCCACAACATCTCGCATCCCGATCCACTTTCTCTTACGGCTTCTGTAACCGCACGGGTCATCGTCCTGGGAGAACCTCGATGTCACGGGTGCTTCTATTCTTGTAGACAGTGTTGGGCCTCCAAGTGCAGAGGTTTGTAGAACAGCAGCAAGTTTCCCTTAAGTGGATTACCCAAGGTTTATCGAACTCAGGGGGAAGAGGTCAAAGATATCCCTCTCAAGCAACCCTGTAATCACAAAGCAAGAAGTCTCTTGTGTCCCCAACACACCAAATACACTTGTCAGGTGTATAGGTGCACTAGTTCGGTGAAGAGATAGTGAAATACAAGTAATATGGATGTATATGAGTGGTAATAGCAATCTGAATAAAATATGGCAGCGAGTAAACATGCAACAAACAGTAAGTAAACGGTGTTTTCAGTATTAGAAACAAGGCCTAGGGATCATACTTTCACTAGTGGACACTCTCAACATTGATCGCATAATAAATACTTCTTCTCAAATGTGCTACATACACTCTTGTTTGATAATGAACATCATTGCGTAGGATTACACGAACCCTCAATGCCGGAGTTAACAAGCTCCACAATTCCATGTTCATATTTAAGTAACCTTAGAGCATAATAGATCATTGCAAAATAAACCAAGAACTAACATAGTGCACACTATGAAGGAGGAATAGATCACATCAATACTATCATAATGATAATTAACTCCACAATCTACAAGAGATCGTGATCATAGCCTACGACAAGAACCACAGGGTGCACACACTAATCACCTTTACACCAAGTAGGAGGAATAGAACTACTTTAATAACATCACATGAGTAGCACACAACTAGTAGCGATACAAAGCTCATCATATGGATCTCAATCATGTAAGGCAGCTCATGAGATCATTGTATTGAGTACGAGAGAGAGATTAACCACATAGCTACGGTAGAGCCCTCAGCCCCGGGGGTGAATTACTCCCTCCTCATCATGGGAACAGCGATGGCGGTGAAGATGGCGGTGGAGACGGCTTCCGGGGGCACTTCCCCGTCCCGCGGGGTGCCGGAACAGAGACTGTCCCCCGAATCTTGATTTCGCGATGGCGGCGGCTCAAGGTTTTCTCCGTATCGTGGGTCTCCGTCGGGGTTTTTAGGTCAGAGAGGCCAAATAGGCGAAGAGAGGGAGTGGGGGCCACGGGGTGCCCACACCCTAGGGGGGCGCGCCCCCCCCCGGCCCGCGCCGGGGTGTGGTGTGGGGCCCCCTGGCTCCCCTCTCATCCTCCGTGCTCTGAAGCTTCCGGGAAAAATAGGAACCCGGGCGTTGATTTCGTCCAATTCCGAGAATATTTCGTTACTAGGATTTCAAAAACCAAAAACAGAAAACAGGAACTGGCACTTCGGCATCTTGTTAATAGGTTAGTTCCAAAAATGCAAATACGACATATAATGTGCATAAAACATGTAGGTATCATCAATAAAGTAGCATGGAACATAAGAAATTATTGATACGTTGGAGACGTATCAGCATCCCCAAGCTTAGTTCTGCTCGTCCCGAGCAGGTAAAACGATAACAAAGATAATTTCTTAAGTGACATGCCATCATAACCTTGATCATACTATTGTAAGCATATGAGATAAATGCAGCAATTCGAAGCAATGATGAAGATAATGAGTAAACAAATGAATCATATAACAAAGACTTTTCATGAATAATACTTTCAAGACAAGCATCAATAAGTCTTGCATAAGAGTTAACTCATAAGCAATAAACTCTTAGTAGAAAGCTTTGAAACAACACAAAGGAAGATATAAGTTTCAGCGGTTGCTTTCAACTTTAACATGTATATCTCATGGATAATTGTCAACACAAAGTAATATAACAAGTGCAATAGGTAAACATGTAAGAATCAATGCACACAGTTCACACAAGTGTTTGCTTCTAAGATAGAAAGAATAGGTAAACTGACTCAACAATAAAGTAAAAGAATGGTCCTTCAAAGAAGAAAGCATCGATTGCTATATTTGTGCTAGAGCTTTGATTTTGAAAACATATAGAGAGCATAAAAGTAAAGTTTTGAGAGGTGTTTGTTGTTGTCAACGAATGGTAGCGGGTACTCTAACCCCCTTGCCAGGCAAACCTTCAAAGAGCGGCTCCCATTTTATTTATTTTTGGGTGGCACTCCTTCCAACCTTTCCTTCACAAACCATGGCTAACCGAATCCTCGGGTGCCTGCCAACAATCTCATACCATGAAGGAGTGCCTTTTTTTTAGTTTTATTATGATGACACTCCTCCCCACCTTTGCTTTCTCAAGCCATGGCTAACCGAATCCTTCGGGTGCCGTCCAACAATCACATACCATGGAGGAGTGTCTATTTTTGTTAATTAATTTGGGACTGGGAATCCCATTGCCAGCTCTTTTTGCAAAATTATTGGATAAGCGGATGAAGCCACTAGTCCATTGGTGAAAGTTGCCCAACAAGATTGAAAGATAAACACCACATACTTCCTCATGAGCTATAAAACATTGACACAAATAAGAGGTAATAACTTTTGAATTGTTTAAAGGTAGCACTCAAGCAATTTACTTTGGAATGGCGGAGAAATACCATGTAGTAGGTAGGTATGGTGGACACAAATGGCATGAATATTGGCTCAAGTATTTGGATGCATGAGAAGTATTCCCTCTCGATACAAGTGTTTTAGGCTAGCAAGGTTATTTGAAGCAAACTCAAGTATGAAATGGTGCAGCAAGACTCACATATAAACATATTGTAAGCATTATAAGACTTTACATCGTATCCTTGTTGTTCAAACACCTCAACCAGAAAATATCTAGACTTAGAGAGACCAATCATGCAAACCAAATTTTAACAAGCTCTATGTAATTATTCATTAAAGGGTACAAGGTACATGATGCAAGAGCTTAAACAAGATCTATATGAGCACAACAATTGCCAAGTATCACATTATTCAAGACATTACACCAATTACTACATGTAGCATTTTTCCAATTCCAACCATATAACAATTTAACGAAGAAGAAACTTCGCCATGAATATTATGAGCTAAGAACACATGTGTTCATACGAACCAGCGGAGCGTGTCTCTCTCCCACACAAGGATGAACTTGTTCAGAGAACTAAGATAACAAACCAAAAACAAAAATAAAAGCACACAGACGCTCCAAGTAAAATACATAGGATGTGACGGAATAAAAATATAGTTTCACTAGAAGAAACCTGATAATGTTGTCGATGAAGAAGGGGATGCCTTGGGCATCCCCAAGCTTAGATGCTTGAGTCTTCTTGAAATATGCAGGGATGAACCACCGGGCATCCCCAAGCTTAGACCTTTCACTCTTCTCGATCACATTATATCACCCTCTTCTATTGACCCTTGAAAACTTCCTTCACACCAAACTTCAAGCAAACTCATTAGAGGGTTAGTGCATAATCAAAAATTCACATGTTCAGAGGTGACACAAACATTCTTTTCACTTCGGACATTGCATAATGCTACTGACATTAATGGATCAAAGAAATGAATCCAACATAGCAAAAGAGGCAATGCGAAATAAAAGGCAGAATCTGTCAAAAACAGAACAGTCCGTAAAGACGAATTAAAGCTGGCACCAGACTTGCTCAAATGGAAAACTCAAAAATAATGAAAGTTGCGTACATATCCGAGGATCACGCTCGTAAATTGGCAGATTTTTTCGAATTTTCTACGAGAACTGTGCCCAGATTCGTGACAGACAGCAATGCTGTTTCTGCGCAGCGATCCCAAATATAACATCAACTTTGACATAGAAACTTTACTTGGCACAAAAACATGATAAGGAGAGGTTGCTGCAGTAGTAAACAACTTCCAAGACACAAATATAAACAAAATACTGTAGCAAAATAACACATGGGTTATCTCCCAAGAAGTTCTTTCTTTTATAGCCATTAAGATGGGCTCAGCAATTTTGGTGATGCACCCGCAAGAAATAGTATTTGAAGCAAAAGAGAGCTTCAAGAGGCAATTCAAAACACATTTGAGCCTAACATGCTTCCTATGCAAAAGAATATTATACACAAATGAATTCATGAAGAGCAAAGTGACAAGCATAAGAGGATAAAACACGAGTAACTTAAAGATTCTCAACATAAAGAGGGGAAACTTAATATTATTAAGATGCATATAACCATATTTCCCTCTCTCATAATAACTTTCAGTAGCATCATTGATAAAATCCACAATATACCCGTCACTTAAAACATTCTTATCATGGTTCATATACATAGAAGTATCATTAATTTTGGCATAAGAAGAGTTATTCTCATTAATAGTAATTGGAGCAAGATTATTATCAAGAATTTGAACATGGTAAACAAGTTGCATATTAAAAGAATTGTTTTTGGCAAGCCCATCATAACTATGACAAGTTTCATAAGGATAATTGTAACATGTGTCATATACATCTCTATAGCAATTATCTAAACCTGAATATGTAATATCATCATTTTCACTAAAAGTAGATGTCTCAAATACAGGATCTTCAAGCACAACATCCCCAAGCTTAGAGCTTTCAATATCATCGTTTAAGGGGACATGAATAATGCTATCATCATTAATTTCATAATCAGTACCAAAGAGATTTTCAATATCAAAGGCAGCGTGCTCATCCAAATCATGCTCACTAATATGGGTAAAGGGTATAGGAAGATCATCGTACTCAGATTCATTATCATAATAATCATTAGGAGCAACATACTTACGGTTACCTAGCGTTATCTCATTCACGCGGGGATACGCCGTTACCTCTTTCTTTTTATTCTCCTTCTTCTTCTTCTTCTTCTTCTTCTTCGTTCCTTCTTCTTCTTCTCTCCTCCTTCTCCTCCCCTTCTTTAGGAGGAAGAGGCTTGAATGGTGGCTTGTCCGCATAACCTGATTTTCTTTTAGAAACAATAGAAGAAACTTGGGAGGATCCCTCCTTTTCATTAATTAATTGAAAACACACAGCGGTCCTATCATATTTTGGCAAGGTGTCATCTTCTAAAATATTCTGTATGTAAGTATTTGTATGGCTATTATCAATGCAATAAGAAAGACAACCATGCAGACATCATCAATATCAAGATCGTTAATATTTAACAAAGAAATTTTTCTTGATAACTCTTCACACTTCAAAAATAAGGTAAGTTCATCATGCTGATTAGGAGTAATTTCATCATCACAATACAAATTTGCAGCACTCATGGGGTTTGAATTATCATTGGAGGAACATTGAAAATTAAAATGACCAACTCTATGGCAAAGTTCACAAATAAAAGGATAGAGGGCACACACTTTTTCTCCAAGATCATCTAGAGCTCTAGACCACTTTCTAGTTTTTTCATTTCTGTGATGGATACAATATTCATCTTCTATTTGATTAATTCCACAAGGTCTATGTATTCCACAAAAATTAACATGCTTATAGGAAATAGCATTCTTAGGAGTTTGAGCATGCTTATTGCAATCATTAACAACAATGTCATTCTTCATGCAAGCCTCTTTAAAAGGTTCATGATACTTATCAAAATTCTTTTTAGGCAATTCTAAATGAGAAGCAAAGGCTTTATAAAGATTTGCAGCAACTTGAGAGCCAAGACCATAAGTAGCACTCATATTTCGAAATTTATCGGTATTCATAAAAGTTTCAATGCATTCATAATCATAGTTTATACCTGACTCTTTACCTTTGTCGTTCTCCCAATCTTCAGCGTTCTCCTTAATCCGATCAAGAAGGTCCCTTTTAAACTCTTCTTTATTGCTCGTGAATGATCCAGAACAAGTAGTATCCAGCAAGGTCTTATTTTGAAAAGAAAGTCTTGCATAGAAATTATCAATGATGATATTACCTGGAAGCTCATGATTGGGGCATTTGAGCATTAAAGTCTTCAATCTCTCCCATGCTTGGGCAATACTCTCTCCATCATGAGGCCAAAAATTATATATATGGTTTCGATCTTTGTGAATTTCACTTGGAGGATAGAACTTGGAATAAAATAGAGGCACAATATCCTTCCAATCAAGAGAGCGCCCGTCCTTCAATAGTTTATACCAATGCGCCGCTTCACCAGATAGCGATATAACAAATAATTTCTTTCTAACTTCATCCATTGAAATACCTGCACACTTGAATAACCCGCATAATTCATGCAAAAACAGTAAATGATTCCTAGGATGGACAGTTCCATCCCCTTCATAGCGGTTATCCATAACACGTTCAATAATTTCCATAGGTATTTTATACGGAATACTTTCAGCAGGTGGATTTAAAATATCAGAAGAATCATTAGAGTTATCGCATATGGGAGATAAAGCATTATCAGAGCAAAATATTTCTTCCAAAGCGGAGGAGCTAAAAAGATTATTTTTATGTAAACTAGCTTCCCCAAGCTTAGACTTCTTCATAGCATTAGCAGTAATTGCATTCATACTAATAACATTGCTACTATCATGTAAATAAGGTTCCATAGGTTTTTTAATTTTCGCATCAAACCATCCATGTCTTAAATCAGGAAATAGAATAAGAAGCTCATTGTTGTCCATTATGCCAAACTAGTGTAAACAAGAAACCAAATGTCGCGATTGCAGTCTAAAGGAAATAGCTTCGAGTACACACACAATGGCGCCGAAAAGTACTGTTACCTGGAACCGAAGTATGAGTGCCTTTTACCTTTCCTCCCCGGCAACCGCCAGAAAAGTGCTTGATGTCTACGGTGCTTCTATTCTTGTAGACAGTGTTGGGCCTCCAAGTGCAGAGGTTTGTAGAACAAGCAAGTTTCCCTTAAGTGGATTACCCAAGGTTTATCGAACTCGTGAGGAAGAGGTCAAAGATATCCCTCTCAAGCAACCCTGTAATCACAAAGCAAGAAGTCTCTTGTGTCCCAACACACCAAATACACTTGTCAGGTGTATAGGTGCACTAGTTCGGCGAAGAGATAGTGAAATACAAGTAATATGGATGTATATGAGTGGTAATAGCAATCTGAATAAAATATGGCAGCGAGTAAACATGCAACAGAACAGTAAATAAGCGGTGTTTGCAGTATTAGAAACAAGGCCTAGGGATCATACTTTCACTAGTGGACACTCTCAACATTGATCGCATAATAAATACTTCTTCTCAAATGTGCTACATACACTCTTGTTTGATAATGAACATCATTGCGTAGGATTACACGAACCCTCAATGCCGGAGTTAACAAGCTCCACAATTCCATGTTCATATTTAAGTAACCTTAGAGCATAATAGATCATTGCAAAATAAACCAAGAACTAACATAGTGCACACTATGAAGGAGGAATAGATCACATCAATACTATCATAATGATAATTAACTCCACAATCTACAAGAGATCGTGATCATAGCCTACGACAAGAACCACAGGGTGCACACACTAATCACCTTTACACCAAGTAGGAGGAATAGAACTACTTTAATAACATCACATGAGTAGCACACAACTAGTAGCGATACAAAGCTCATCATATGGATCTCAATCATGTAAGGCAGCTCATGAGATCATTGTATTGGAGTACAGAGAGAGAGATTAACCACATAGCCACGGTAGAGCCCTCAGCCCCAGGGGAGAATTACTCCCTCCTCATCATGGGAACAGCGATGGCGGTGAAGATGGCGGTGGAGACGGCTTCCGGGGGCAATTCCCCGTCCCGGCGGCGTGAATGGAGACTTCTGTCCCCCGAATCTTGATTTCGCGATGGCGGCGGCTCTGGAAGGTTTTCTCCGTATCGTGGGTCTCCGTCGGGGTTTTTAGGTCAGAGAGGCTAAATAGGCGAAGAGAGGAGTCGGAGGGGCCACGGGGTGCCCACACCCTAGGGGGCGCCCCCTGGCCCGCGCCGGGGTGTGGTGTGGGCCCCCTGGCTCCCCTCTCATCCTCCTCCGTGCTCGGAAGCTTCCGGAAAAATAGGAACCTCGGCGTTGATTTCGTCCCAATTCCGAGAATATTTCGTTACTAGGATTTCGAAACCAAAAACAGCAAAACAGGAACCGGCACTTCGGCATCTTGTTAATAGGTTAGTTCTAGAAAATGCGTAAATACGACATATAATGTGCATAAAACATGTAGGTATCATCAATAAAGTAGCATGGAACATAAGAAATTATTGATACGTTGGAGACGTATCAAACCCTTCTTTCCACGTAATGTTCCCGGGCATGCCTCGTACACGTCCTCCGTGTTCAGGATTCCCGAGGGTTCTTGTCAGCGCGTCGTTCTCTCTGTTGAACTTGATCTTCCCTCTTGAGCATCCCTCATTGCGTCAATAAGGGCTTGGGTGGGTTTAAACATTTTGTTCCCGTAAACACACGCCCCTGTCTCCGGGTCTAGCGTTCCCCCATGCCCGTACCACCAGCTTTTGGCCCTTCGGTCCATCCCTCCGTACCTGGACGGATTCCTCGCCTCCTCAGCTCGTTCTCCATCTTCTCCCACTTAGGCTCCCAAAAGCGATACCCTCCTGGCCCCATAACATGATTGTACTCCTTCTTAGCCGCATTTTCCTTATTTTTTTTCGATATTTCAATGAAATGCTCCGATTTCTTCTGCTTCACAATTCTGGCCAATCATGTTCAAGTCTCTCATACGTCCTTTGAATTCCGGAGTCTTGTTCTGGTTGACATAGTCACTAGATTCTCGCTTGAATTTCCGGAATGTATCGGCCATCTTACCAAGAGCGAAGTGTTTGAGTAGCCTCCTCATCAAATTTGTGGTATTCCTGAGGTAGGATGAAATGCTCCATAAGCTTTTGAAAGCAATCCTTTTTAGTTCTCTTGTCAACAAAAGTGAAACCAAGACGTGCCTTCTTTGGCTCATTCCACTCCTGGAGGGTGATCGAGATGTTGTCTCTAACAACGGCTCCGCATTGGTTGATAAACTTGGTGGCGTGCTTCGGGGGCTCCAGCGGCCTGCCGGTTGCACCGTCGACAACCTCGATGGTATATGTTTCTCCTGGTTTGAGCGTCTTGGTTGCGCCACGCTTTGACGACGACGTACTCGATTTTTTCGACGATCCGGCCGAGGGCTAAAATAAGAAAGAGAGTCGCGCGTGTTAGTACACACATATTTATTCAAATCAGTAAGTTTGTATCACCAGAGGAAAAATGTATATATATATACCTCGGCGCCGGAGCTAGTTGCTACTTGCAATTGAAGATCGTCGTTGATCGACGTTTCTTCCCCATCATCTTGCTGACGGCCTTCATCTTGACCGTCAAGATTCAGATAAGAAGAAATATCCTCTTCATCTTGTTCGGTCGGCACATAAGGAATATCGCCTTTTATGATGCCAAATATCTGTTCTTCAACTTCTTGATCATAGTTATCCATAATCGGGTCAGCTCTATCGTCCGCCATATGTCAGTCCTGAAAACATGTAGTAGAAACTAATTAATTAAGTGCGGTGTCGAAAGGGCGGTGGCAAAAGGAGAGAGGGCGGTGGCGGTGGCGAAAGGGGGCGGCGGCGAGGAAGGGGTGGCGAGGAAGGGCGGTGGCGAGCTAGGGTACGTAGGAGGGGCGAGGAAGGGGTGGGCCGGAGAGGGTGTCGTCGCGAAGAGCCCCGTATTTATTTTTTTGACAAACATTTGTTAAGTTATTTTGTTAAGTTATTTTTGTTAATTACAATTTTGATTAACAAATTTTAAGTTAAATATTTTGTTAAGTTTAAATTTTTGTTAAGTTTAAATTTTTGTTTATATCATATATTCATGTTTAGTTATTTTTTTGATAAGTTATTTCTTTAAGTTAAAAAAACAAAAAAACAAAAAAAAATAGTTCATTTTTTTGATAAACTTTTGTTAGGTTATTTTGTTAAGTTATTTTTGTTCATTACAATTTTGATTAACAAATTTTGCTAAATTAATTATTTCGTTAAGTTAAAAAAAAACAAAAAAAAAATTAGAGGGATCGAGGCAGGGGCGCCGTGTACTGGCGCGCCCCTCTGCCTCTCTCTCTCCCACGCACGCGCGGCGGCGCGCGGCCGCCGGCCGCGGTTCCTCCCTCTCTCTTCCGCGCGGTCGGCGCGACTCCTCTCTCTCCATGCCGGCGAGGAAACAGCGCGGCGGCGCGGCGCGGCGAGGAGCAGGGCGGGGCGACAGACGTACGCACTCCGGCGGGGCTTCGGCGGCGACGGCGTCGATCGAGGGGGCGCGTGTGTGCGGCGCGGCGGCGGTCGGCGAGAGGAGGGGCGCGCGAGAAAGGGCGTGAACCGGCGGTGGCCGAGGAGCGGCAGCGGTCGGCGTCGAGGCAGCCGCGGCGTCGAAGTCGATCGGAAGATGAAGTGAAACCGCCGAGGGAGGCGGGCGTATTTATAAAACGGCCTTTGGTCGCGGTTGGGCTCAAGAATCACACAAAGGTAATTTTAGTCGCGGCATGAGCCTAACCGCGACAAAGGGTATTTTCGCACGGTTTTTCTTTCAAGGAAAGCCTTTAGTCGCGGTTGGTGAGCCCAACCGCGACCAAAGGTTATTTTTCAAATTACTTTTTCTTTTTCAAATTTTTAAAATACAAATAATATATCAAAAAATTCAGAAAAATAAAACTAATTCATTTCAAATCCTTAAAAATACAAATAATATATCAAAAAATTCAGAAAAATAAAAATAATTCAATTCAAAATATTAAAATACAAATAATATATCAATAAATTCAGAAAAATAAAACTAATTCATTTAAAAATACTAAAAATACAAATAATATATCAAAAAATTCAGAAAAATAAAACTAGTTCATTTAAAAAATTTAAAAATACAAATAATATATCAAAAAATTTAGAAAAATAAAACTAATTCATTTAAAGTTCTTCCGACCAGCTTCTTCCCACCAGTTCTTCCCGCCTGTCTTTTCCTGCGCCGCCCCTCTTCCCGCCTCTGTTTTCCGCCGACCCTCTTTCCCGCTCTCTTTTCCCGGCGTCGCCCTCTTCACGCCTCTGTTTTTCCGCCTTAGTCCCGTTGCACCCACCAGCCGGGACTAAAGATTAGATGACTCAGCCTTGGATTCTCTTCTTCCCGCCATTTCTTCCCTTTCTTCCCGCCTCTTTCTTCCCGCCAATTTCTTCCCGCCCCTTTTTCTCCCGCCTTTTTTCCCGCCACTTTCTTCCCGCCTCCCGTCTTCCTGCTCCCATTTTTCCCGCCATTTCTCACTACATATATGTTGCCCGGCTTGGCCAGCATTATCACATCTCTACAATCTCTCATCACTCTCTCATGGCTTCCACCGCACCCACTCTAACCTACCAGCAGGTGGAGGAGCTTTGCGCCTCGAACTACCCTTGCCCACCGGCTACCGCGTCCCCGCCGGCCGGAGCCTAAGCGCCGGCGGCGTGCCGGTCCCTCCCCTCCCTCGGGCACTGCGCGCCGGCAGCCATCACGAACCTCTACTACCTCGACCTCACGCCGGAGCAGCGGATGAATCCCCGCTGGCATCCCGATAACCAGCATACTTGGGACGTCTTCATCAATCGGCGTGAGAGGGCGCTCGCCAGGTATGAGGAGGACGGTCTGCCTCCTGGGAACTTCCACGAGGCCGGACTCTGCAGAGCGTCATGGACTACATCACGGCCGGCGATATCCCCCGCCTGCGCTACCCTCAGTTCGAGCCACGAGCGCCGCCCGACGACAGCCGACGACGACGGCGTAACTTAGAAGGCGACGACTACCAGTACAACGGCGGCGACTATGAAGACTACGAGTATGCATATTATACGCCTAGGCAGGAGTATGACTAAATCACTCCAAATTTCATGTATCATCAGTGCTATCTCTCGAATCAATCGAATCATTCGAAAATGGACACCAAACACATCACGGACAATATAATTCACATGATCCATTCAACAAAGTTTGGTACAATAAATTATTACACATCATTTCTTCCCTTGTGTCCCTGCTTGCTTACGATTGGGCCGTATCCATGGAGCATCCTCATCATTTAACTTAATGCTTGGATCGGTGTTCACTTTGAAGGGCGGAATTTCACCAAACATATTATAATCTTCTGACATGTCTGTCTTGTCCTCCACTCCCACGATGTTTCTTTTCCCCGAAAGAACAATGTGGCGCTTTGGATCATCGCATGATGTACTGATCGTTTTCTTATCTTTCCGTTTCCTCGGTTTGCTACTCATGTCCTTGACATAGAAAACCTGAGCGACATCTTTCGCTAGGACGAATGGTTCGTCAAGGTAACCAAGATTGTTGAAATCCACCATTGTCATTCCGTATTGCTGGTCCACCTTTACCCCACCTCCTGTTAGCTTGAACCATTTGCACCGGAACAAAGGGACCTTGAAGGAGGGTCCATAGTCAAGTTCCCATATCTCCTCTATGTAACCATAATATGTGACATTTTGCCCATTCTCGGTTGCTGCATCAAAGCGGACACCACTGTTTTGGTTGGTGCTCTTTTTATCTTGGGCGATCGTGTAAAATGTATTCCCATTTATCTCGTACCCTTGGAAAGTCGTTATAGTCGAAGATGGTGTCTTGGCCAACATGTACAGCTGATCTACAACCTCATTGTCACTCATTAAATGTTTTCTCAACCAACTGCCGAAAGTCTCCATGTGGGCCTTCCTAATCCAGGATTCCTCCGGGTTGTCCGAGCGTAAAATATTCTTGTGTTTCTCAAAGTACGGAGCCACCAAGCTGGAATTGGTCAGAACTGTGTGGTGTGCTTCAGTCAGAGAATGGCCGTCCATACATATCGTTGATTTCCTTCCGATCGTGCCTTTTCCACTTAGTCTCCCCTCGTGCCGCGATCGAGGAAGACCAATCGGCTTAAGGTCAGGAACAAAGTCAACACAAAACTCAATTACCTCCTCATTTCCATAGCCCTTGGCGATGCTTCCTTCTGGCCTAGCACGGTTACGAACATATTTCTTTAATACTCCCATGAACCTCTCGAAGGGGAACATATTGTGTAGAAATACAGGACCGAGAATGGAAATCTCTTCGACTAGGTGAACCAGGAGGTGCGTCATAATATCGAAGAAGGATGGCGGGAACACCAACTCGAAACGACAAGACATTGGACCACATCGTTCTGTAACCGTGGTAGAACTTCTGGATTGATTACCTTCTGAGAGATTGCATTGAGGAATGCACATAGCTTCACAATGGCTACTCGAACATTTTCCGGCAGGAGCCCCCTCAAAGCAATCGGAAGCAATTGCGTCATAATCACGTGGCAGTCGTGAGACTTCAGGTTTTGGAACTTTTTCTCCGCCATGTTTATTATTCCCTTTATATTGGACGAGAATCCACGACCATACTGCTCAGGCATTCAAAAAAGATGACCTTCTCTTCTTTGGTCAGAGCGTAGCTGGCACGACCTTGAAACCATTCTGGATGCTGGTCATCAGGGTCTTTCAAGCGTTGCTGGTCATGCCGTGCTTCCTTTGTATCATTTGTCTTCCCATACACGCCCAAGAAGCTTAGCAGGTTCACGCAAATATTCTTCGTAACATGCATCACGTCGATTGCAGAGCGGACATCTAGGACTTTCCAATATTCTAGCTCCCAGAATATAGATTTCTTCTTCCACATGGGTGCGTGCCCGTCAGCTCCCTTCGGAATTGATTGTCCGCCAGGACCCTTTCCAAAGATGACTTTCAAATCCTTGACCATATCAAATACCTCAGCACCAGTGCGTTCCGCAGGCTTCGGCCGGTGATCTGCCTTGCCGTTGTAATGCTTGCCGCGCTTTCTTACGTTATGATTTTTGGGAAGAAATCGACGATGCCCCATGTACACGTTCTTCTTACAATTTGGCAAATGTACACTTTCAGTCTCATGTAAGCAGTGCGTGCATGCATTGTATCCCTTATTTGACTGTCCCGAAAGGTTACTAAGAGCAGGCCAATCGTTGATGGTTACGAAAAGCAACGCTCGGTCCTCTTTTTTGTGCTCATCCCACACACGGACACCAGGTCTGCCCCACAACTGTAAAATTTCATCAACTAATGGCCTTAGGTACACATCGATGTCGTTGCCGGGTTGCTTCGGACCTTGGATGAGCACTGGCATCATAATGAACTTCCGCTTCATGCACAACCAAGGAGGAAGGTTGTAGATGCATAGAGTCATGGGCCAGGTGCTATGGCTCGAGCTCTGCTCGCCGAAAGGATTCATGCCATCTGTACTTAGACCAAATCTTATGTTCCTTGCGTCAGCTGCAAAATCTTTAAACTCTCGTCGATCTTTCTCCATTGCGTTCCATCCGGGGTGTCTCAACTCCCCGTCCGACTTACGGTCCTCTTTGTGCCATCTCAACAACTTGGCATGCTCTTTGTTCCTGAACAGACGTTTCAACCGTGGTATTATAGGAGCATACCACATCACCTTGGCGGGAACCTTCTTCCTGGGTTTCTGGCCCTCGACATCGTCACCAGGGTCATCGCCTCTGATCTTATAACGCAATGCAGTGCATACCGGCATTCATTCAAATTCTCGTATTCACCGCGGTAGAGGATGCAGTCGTTGATGCATGCATGTATCTTCAGAACCTCTAAACCTAGAGGGCAGACAACCTTCTTTGCTTCGTACGTACTGGAGGGCAACTCGTTATTCTTTGGAAACATATTCTTCAACATTTTCAGCAAGTTTTCAAATCCCGAGTCGGCTACACCTTCCTGTGCCTTCCATCTCAGCAAATCCAGTGTGCAGCCCAGCTTTTTCAGACCATTATCGCATCCTGGGTACAGCGACTTTTTGTGATCCTCTAACATGCGATCCAAATTCTCCCTCTCCTTTTCAGTTTCAGCGACTCCGTGCATCAGCAATGGTCCGACCAAGATCATCAGCGGGCTCATCACGTGCCTCTTCTTGATCACCTTCCCCTTCACCTTCCCCACCTTCAGCATCATCCATGAAAGTATCACCGAAATGATCAAGATAGCTCTCATCGATGTCATCCCCTTCTTCATCTTCTTCCATTATAACCCCTCTTTCTCCATGCTTGGTCCAACAATTATAGCTTGGCATGAAACCATGCCGAATCAGGTGCAGGTGAACTTCCCTTGAGGAAGAGTAACCCTTCTGATTCTTACAGTCAACACATGGACAGATAACAAAACCCCCCTGCTTGTTCGCATTAGCCACTACGAGGAAATCTTTCAAACCCGTAGTGAATTCGCCGGAGAGTCGGCTAGCGTACATCCATTGCCGATTCATCTGCATTATTATAATACAAAATATATAATTAACCATCATGCATTTGTTAAACTAAATAGAAATTAAACAATGAACTACACACATATGCATATTTTATCAATGACACATATATATGAAAGGTTCAAGTGTGTTGTTGCTAACCGCGATCGAGGAGGAAAAAATAAATGAGGAATCTCGATCAAGTGTGGCTCCGACACTTCATATCATGTTTGTTTCATGCTCTTGGGACATTTCATCAAACACCTTGTGTGCATAAGAGGAGCCAAAAGCAAACCCTACACCCCCTGTGAAGTTTGTAAGAGAAGTGGCACCAAATGGCTAAGTGTTGGCTGCATGGTATATAGGGGAGGGGCTTAGTCGCGGTTGGCCTGGCCAACCGCGATCGAAGGCCTTTGGGCCAGGCGAGACATTTAGTCGCGTTGGCTCAAATCGCGACTAAAGCCCCTCCCGTCCACCAGTTGGCCACCGAGCGCGCTGGCCCAGGCCTTTGGTCGCTTGGGCAACGAAGACGATTAAAGGTCCCATTGGTTTTTGCATTTCCGCGACTAATGGGGCTGTCTAACCTTTTTTCTACAACAAGGGATTGATCAAAAATGGTTGATAGATTGTGTGCTATGGCATAAATAGTTTTTGGTGTCCAATGTGAAGTCATTCCAAGTGGATGAGTTCAAATGGTTTAAACAGATGTGGTATTAGGTAGTGTCTTTCACAGTATCTTATTTTTGCAAAAAGGAATTCATTTTAAAAGGATGTGCATATAAGAAGACATGACTAAAATAAGGTTTAAATTCAATTTTCAACATACAAATTCGAAAATTTATTAATTCGAAAATGTAATATCACTATATAGAAACCAACACAACGAGAATTAACTAAAACAGAGTTGTAGATTTATAACGCTATAGAATTTCGAAGTTATAAATTGAACTATTACACGAGCATATCGATCGGATGATTGCAGCCAGACTATACTGGGAACAGATAGCAACCTAAAGAATAGGCTAGCTACATATACGTGCATGCAGATTCCTATCAATTAGCATATTTATATTAGGAAATATTTAAGAGTTGTATCCTGCTACACTTCTATGCATATACGCGTCTAGACCTAGTACAGACTGACAGAATTTGCCCAAGATACAACACACACAAATATATGGTGGAGAAGAAGCAGAACACACACACAGTTTTGGCGGCACCCGCACTTGTGCCTTTTCTGTATATTTCTCAACTCCTCAACTCACAACCTGGTTACAAAGCTTTATATAGAAGCCCACGGATAAGCCACACAACTAGATAATTATCACGTACACCCTTGCTAACCATCTGACCTATTTCTAAGCACAACGGCCACACGACCTGGTGCGTGCAGCTGCATGCAAGAACTGCCCACGCATGCACCTTCTCTTTTGACTAAACTTGGTCACAACTAAAGCTAGTTTTCCGCTGGTACATTTGAGCATATCCTCTTAGCTAGCGTTTGTACGTACTTCTTCCTAAACCAGACCATTAGCTTGCATACGCACTGATCGCATCTCCATGTGTATACTACGCAGCTTTCCGGCCGGACACGACTCGATTACACGAACAACTTAAACAAATAAAATATGATGAACTACTAACTAACAAGATTAGTTCCAACAATCACCTCCCTAATCTTGTTGTTACTTATTTCTCTCTCTTGAAGCCCATGGTCATCGATGTCGTCGGTGCACCTCGCAGATGGCCGCCAATGCCATCTTGCACGCCGATTGCCGCCGTCGCCATTTGGCCTCGCCGAGAGACGCACCTCTTAGGCCTTCACCGCGAGCGTGCCGCCATGACACACTCGATGCCGCATGTTCGCCGCCGGTGCCGCAACTCGCCGGTGACTCGCCTCCAACTTCACCACCGGTGACGCAACTCGCCGGCGACTCGCCTTCATGTTGTCGTCGATGACGCACCTTGTCGATGACTCGGACATGGACGATGAACTTCTCGCGGTAATGGCCTCCGCACCTTGGCCATCACCTCCTTGCCGCCGATGACGCAACTTACCGGGCAGCATACCTTCCTCCATCGCTCGTGACGCAGCTTGACGATGATGGAGACTCCGACCTCGATCGCACGAGGCTCATAGGCTAACACGCACCCACTAACCAGATAACTATCACGTACACCCTTGCTAACCATCTGACCTATTTCTAAGCACAACGGCCACACGACCTGGTGCGTGCAGCTGCATGCAAGAACTGCCCACGCATGCACCTTCTCTTTTGACTAAACTTGGTCACAACTAAAGCTAGTTTTCCGCTGGTACATTTGAGCATATCCTCTTAGCTAGCGTTTGTACGTACTTCTTCCTAAACCAGACCATTAGCTTGCATACGCACTGATCGCATCTCCATGTGTATACTACGCAGCTTTCCGGCCGGACACGACTTGATGAGGACATCCCTACCTCACTACTACCTCCGTCATTACCAACTGAAGATGAACCTGCTGTGAAGCTCAAATCCAATGAAGTCAGGATTGGACCAATGACACGAGCTCGTGCGAAGCTACTTAAACAACAGGTGAACTTGTTCCTAAACGATACTTTGATTGATGAGAACTTTATACTGCCTAAATCCTATTACTTATGTATCATCAGGTATCAAGAGGAGACGCATCGCACGAGGAGAGGAGCAGCTGGACATGAAGACGGACGTCAAGATGGCCGTGAAGCTGGACATGGAGCTGGACATGAAGACATCTCATGGACGCGCGAGGGAGGAGCGGGAGGCATGCGCGAGAGGAGAAGAAGAAGTCCAGCCGGTCCGTAACCCGGTCAGACCGCCTCGACCGGCCAGTCCGGCTCTGTCCCGACCGGTCGCCAACCGGACGTCAACCGGACGGAGCCCCCTCGTACCGGACGGAAACCGGAAACTTCGCAGCTTTCCTGGCCCACAGCCCGGTTGGACCGACCAGTGACCGGACAGTCCGGTCCACAGCTGGTTGACGCCGCCAACCGGATCGGCCGTCCACAGCCCGGTCGACCGGATCCCAGACCGGACCAGTCCGAGTCTGTCTCGACCAGATCTATTCTGGGTCGGTTATTTTCGTACTTTTTGGACCTGAGGTCGTCCCAGACGCCTATATAAGTCCCCGAGACGCCCACAAGTTGCTTTAGACCACGTTTAAGATAAACCCTAGTTCTTAGTTGTTTGCTCGCAAAACTATTGAATTCCCTACACCATATTGCTTGGATATTGTGTAGATCCTGCTTAAGTCTTGTGTGATCTGCTGTTCCATTGGGAATTAGACGGTTGCAACTTACCGCTTCGTGGTCGGCGGCTACGTGCGCAAGTGTGTGGAGTTGCGAATATCTTGCAGGGTTGAGAGCTGTTGCATCCGCGACAGGGACCAATCGAGAGATCTCAAGCGTCATACAAGTTATCATCCACTTCATCGTCGTGTTCCTGCTATCACCCCGTGATCATCATCACCACCGTTGCTTACTGAGAAGATCGGGCCACCCCTTATCATCTTGGTATCAGATTTCCAGTTTTCGGTAAGCCATCCACAATCCACCCCATAGTTGAGTTGTGAGTGTTTTCCTATCCAGAAAAAGCCAAAAATATTTAGGGTTAGGGTTTGCCATAGCCATAGCTTGCACTAATTTCGAGTTTTAGTTGCTTTTCGTAGTTGTTTTTGCGTAACTTTATCTTTCTTCTAGTAGAATTGTTAGGGTTTGTGTTTTCTCTATTATCATTTATCTTCTAGTGTCAGTTTTGTTACTCCGAGTCCACATAGCGTACAGTGTGCTTGTTCCCAACCATAGACACAGCCTTTCGATATACGTGACTAGGAACTTCCCCAGAAGAGACTAGTTTTACCGCTCGACAGGCTGCTCATTAGGGTTTTGGTGCTTTGCATATCTTGTTGGCCGTGTTATCAAGGAGTTGAGTCATAAAATCAAAAAAAAAAGAGAAAATTGAAAAGAAGCAAAAAGAGCTACATAGCTGCGTGTGTTACAAAAAAGAAAATACAAAAATAAAAGTGTGTGCTAGTTGAATTCAAGTGAAAGGCCTAAGTTTTCTTTACTGCATCCGTAGTTGAGCAATCTTGTGCCTGTCTCGTTGAGCTTTGCTAGTCTCTCTTGTGCATTGCAACCTTTCCTCCATATAGTTGCATTGCCCCATTATATCGCCTTGTGTGAGTATCTTTGGTTGTCTACGGTCAGCGCTAGAGCTTGTTATTGGTGCACATAGGTAGCCTACCTACAGCCCCACATATACCCTGCTTTGTCGTGTGATTGTTCTTATACCCTTGATATTCGCTTCGCTACATCCGTGCACTAGTTGTTTCTACAAGTGGTAAGCAACACTAATTTACTTTGGAACGGTAAGATTTCCTTTTCTTATCAGTTTTGAGTGAGTTGTGAGAGTACCACCATATATTTTTGATTTAGTGCACTAACCTACTAATCATGTCTGCTAGTGATAATAAGATTGTTAACCAGGAGAACAAGAATTCGGCATATATCACTTGAGGGAGTATGAAGCTCTTCGTAATGAGATGCGACGTGAATTCCGCACTAATGATGATGAGCTTAAGAGTACAGTTGATGAGATCAAACAAACGCTGGATGCTACTAATGTCACCGTCACTGGATTGTCTGATCAAATGACGGATATACAGCGCAATATTGCGGATATGCGTCTCGCTATTGAGAACTTGACTGTACTACAACAACAACAACAAGAAGATGATGAAGATCCTGAACTTGAAGATGACGCACACAATGCTCGTGGTGCGCCTCGTGGTCATCGTCCTCGTGGCTGGGTTCCACTTGGCCGCAATGGTCGTGGACAAGATGAAGAAGATGGATTGGGTAAGCCTAAGTTTTCCATACCCAAGTTTGAAGGAGGAGCTGATGTTGAAGAATACCTCACTTGGGAGCTCAAGATTGAGAAATTATGGAGCCTACATCCACACTACTCTGAAGATAGGAAGATCAAGCTTGCGTCTTCTGAATTTGATGGTTATGCATTGCGTTGGTGGGATTCTTTGGTTCGTAACCTTGATGAAGATGGTGCACAACCTATCCGTACATGGCGTGCTATGAAAGAGGCAATGACTTCTCGTTTTGTGCCTACAAATTACATGCGGAACATATTTGATAAGCTAACACTATTGAGGCAAGGTGTGAAGACTGTTGATGAGTACTACATGGAGATGGAGATGCTTATGCAGCGTGGTCGTGTCCGTGAGTCTCTAGAGATGACAATGCAGCGTTTTCTGAATGGACTGAAGTATGATGTTAAAGGCATTGTTCGTCATTACACCTACACCAATATGAATCAATTGTTACATCATGCAAGAGAAGCTGAATCACAGTTGGCTGAAGAAGCAAAGGTTAAGGGACGTGCTACGGGAGCTGGGCGTTACACCCCGCGCGCCCTCTACAGCGCCTTTCGACGCGCTCCGCTCCTTACTCTACTCCGCCTAGCAAACCGGTCTCCAATGTATCTACTGCAAAGAAGTCCGAATCTGCTGCAAGTACGAGTGGTTCTAGTGCGTCTACAACGCGCAACCGTGATATGCTTTGCCATACATGTGGTGGCAAGGGTCACTTCAAGAGAGATTGTCCTAACCGCAAAGTCATGTTTATCAATGAGGACAATGAGTATGAGACTGGAGATGATGCTGATCCAAATGCTCCAGACAATGATGACTATGACACCGATGGTGAAGATGCATATCCTTCTGATGCTCGCACCATTGTTGTGTCGCAGCGTGCTCTTAATGTGTTGCCCAGTGCATCTACTCAGCGCTGCAATTTGTTCCAAACCAAAGCTTTAGTTGGTCCTGACAAGGCTTGCAAGGTCATTATTGATGGCGGGAGTTGCCGCAATTTAGCAAGCAAGGAGTTATGTACCAAGCTGAAGTTGAAGTATCTACCGCACCCGCATCCATATTATATTCAGTGGTTGAGCGACAATGGTGAGATGAAGGTAAACCACATGGTGCGTGTTGAGTTTGCGATTGGACCGTATAAGGATTGCATTGATTTTGATGTGGTTCCTATGACGGTTTGTCACCTCTTATTGGGTCGGCCTTGGCTCTATGACCGTTCTGTGCAACACAATGGCCGTGCCAATACATATCACTTGGAGTACAAGGGCAAGAAAATTAACTTACAGCCTATGTCACCACAACAAATTGTCAATGAGTCTCGTCAGAAGATTGAAGTGAATTTGGAGGATGCACCTCTAGATAGGCGAGAGAATTGTAATGTCGTGAGTGATATAACGAAAAGTGAGAGAGTGAATTCCTTAGTCTCATTAGCCACCAAAGAAGACATGAGAGAATTTAGTGAGGATCCTACGGCCATGCCTCTTGTACTTTTGTACAGGGGTACGGTTTTGGTTTCTAACGACATGACCCCTCTTCCTCTTGGTGTTTCTAATGTTTTGCAGGAATTCGGCGACGTGTTTCCGGAGGAGGTACCCGCAGGACTACCACCATTGCGAGGTATTGAGCATCAAATTGACTTGATTCCCGGAGCATCGCTGCCCAATAGGGCGCCATATCGCACTAATCCCGAAGAGACGAAGGAGATACAGAAGCAAGTACAAGCGCTACTCGACAAAGGTTATATTCGCATAAGCCTTAGTCCTTGTGCTGTTCATGTTATTCTAGTTCCTAAGAAAGATGGTACTTGGCGTATGTGCGTAGATTGTAGAGCTATAAACAACATTACTATTCGATATCGTCACCCTATTCCCCGTTTAGAGGATATGCTAGATGAATTGAGTGGTGCTGCTGTGTTCTCTAAAATTGATTTGCGTAGTGGTTATCATCAAATTAGGATGAAAGACGGGGTGAGTGGAAAACAGCCTTTAAAACAAAATTTGGTTTATATGAGTGGTTAGTAATGCCTTTTGGGTTAACTAATGCACCTAGCACTTTCATGAGACTGATGAACCATGTTTTGCGTGAATTTATTGGCAAATTTGTGGTTGTGTATTTTGATGACATATTAATCTACAGCCGCAATGAATCTGATCATACTATACATATTCGACATGTTTTGCAAGTGTTGCGTGATAATCAACTCTATGGTAATCTTGAAAAGTGCACATTTTGCAAAGATAAGGTCATATTTCTGGGTTATGTTGTCTCTAAGCATGGAGTAGAAGTAGATGTGTCTAAAATTGAAGCTATTCAAAATTGGCCTACTCCCATGAACGTGAGTCAAGTAAGAAGTTTTCATGGTCTAGCTGGGTTTTATCGCCGTTTTGTGCCCAATTTTTCTACTATTGCTGCACCTTTGAATGACTTGACTAAAAAGGGTGTTGTCTTTGAGTGGGGCGCAGCCCAAGATCATGCATTTGATGAACTGAAACGATTGTTAACTTCTGCACCGTTGCTTGCACTTCCTGATTTCAATAAGCAATTTGAGATTGAATGTGATGCTAGTGGTATTGGAATTGGTGGTGTGTTGATGCAAGAGGGTCGCCCAATTGCATATTTTTCTGAAAACTTTCTGGTGCTAAGTTGAACTATCCTATATATGATAAAGAATTGTATGCTTTAATTAGAGTTCTTGAGGTTTGGCAACATTACTTGTGGCCAAAAGAATTTATCATACATTCTGATCATGAAGCTTTGAAATACCTGAAAGCCCAATCTACTTTGCATAAGCGTCTAGCTAAGTGGGTTGAGTTCATTGAGTCTTTTCCATACATTATTAAGCATAAGAAGGGAAAAGATAATATTGTTGCTGATGCTCTATCTAGGAAGACTATGCTATTAACTCAACTTGATGTTAAAATTCCTGGTTTAGAGATACTATGTGATTTGTATGCCACTGATCATGATTTTGCTGAACCATATCGCTTATGTGCTCTTGGTAAAGCATGGGAAAAATATCACATACATGATGGGTTCTTGTTTAGGGCTAACAAACTATGTGTTCCAGAATCGTCTGTGCGTTTGCTCTTATTGCAGGAATCACATGCTGGAGGTTTGATGGGTCACTTTGGGCGTGAGAAGACGCTACTCATGCTAGCTGACCACTTTTATTGGCCAAAGATGAGGCGGGACGTGGATAGATATGTGCGAAGATGCATTACTTGCAACAAGTCTAAGTCCAAGCTGAAGCCTCACGGTTTGTATACTCCTTTACCGGCACCTACTACACCATGGGAGGATATTAGTATGGATTTTGTGTTAGGTTTGCCGCGTACTAAGAGAGGCCATGATTCTATATTTGTGGTAGTGATAGATTTTCTAAGATGTCACACTTTATTGCCTGCCACAAGAGCGACGATGCGTCGCATATTGCTAACCTGTTTTTCAGTGAGATTGTACGTCTACATGGAGTCCCGAAGACTATTGTTTCTGATCGTGACGTGAAGTTTATGAGCTACTTCTGGAAGACGCTTTGGAGAAAGCTGGGGACGAAGCTGCTTTTCAGGACTACTTGTCATCCCCAAACTGATGGTCAAACTGAAGTGGTGAATAGAACATTGTCACAACTGTTGAGATCCATGATCAAGAAGAACCTGAAGGAGTGGGAAGAATGTTTGCCGCATGTGGAGTTTGCTTACAACAGGGCGGTACATTCCACCACGGAACTATGTCCTTTTGAGGTGGTGTATGGTTTCAAACCCATTACTCCACTTGACTTGTTGCCTTTGCCCATACATGAGAGAGTTAATATGGAGGCATCAAAGAGGGCAGATTATGTGAAGAAGATTCATGAGAAGACTAAAGAGTTGATTGAGAAGAAAGGCAAGAGCAATGCTGCAAGGATGAATAAGAAGCGCAAGGAGATGTTGTTCAAGCCTGGTGATTTGGTCTGGGTACATTTTCGCAAGGATAGGTTCCCGAAGCCGAGGAAGTCTAAGTTGAAGCCTCGTGGTGCTGGTCCTTACAAAGTGCTTGCCAAGATCAATGATAATGCATACTCGATAGATCTTCCAGAGGATGAGTTTGGTGTTAGTAATTCTTTCAATGTTGCTGATTTGACACCATATGACGGAGAAGACCTTGGAGCGTCGGGGTCGACGCCTTTTGAAGGGGGGGAGATGATGAGGACATCCCTACCTCACTACTACCTCCGTCATTACCAACCGAAGATGAACCTGCTGTGAAGCTCAAATCCAATCAAGTCGGGATTGGACCAATGACACGAGCTCGTGCGAAGCTACTTAAACAACAAGTGAACTTGTTCCTAAACGATACTTTGATTGATGAGAACTTTATACCGCCTAAATCCTATTACTTATGTATCATGTATCAAGAGGAGACGAGCATCGCACGAGGAGAGGAGCACTGGACATGAAGACGGACGTCAAGATGGCCGTGAAGCTGGACATGGAGCTGGACATGAAGACATCTCATGGACGCGCGAGGGAGGAGCGGGAGGCATGCGCGAGAGGAGAAGAAGAAGTCCAGCCGGTCCAGAACCCGGTCAGACTGCCCCGACCGGCCAGTCCGGCCTCTGGCTTGCCGACGGTCGCCAACCGGACAACCGACGGAGCCCCTCGTACGGACGGAAACCGGAACTTCGCAGTTTTCCGGTCACAGCCCATGACCGGACCAGTGACCGGACAGGCCGGTCCACAGCTCGGTTGACCGCCGCCAACCGGATCGGCCGGTCCACAGCCCGGTTGACCGGATCCCACCGGACCGTCCAGTCTGTCTCGACCAGCATCTATTCGGGTCGGTTATTTTCGTACTTTTGGGACCTGAGGTCGTCCTGACGCCTATATAAGTCCCTGGGACGCCCCACAAGTTGCTTTAGACCACATTTAAGATAAACCCTAGTTCTTAGTTGTTTGCTCGCAAAACTATTGAATTCCCTACACCATATTGCTTGGATATTGTGTAGATCTTGTTTAAGTCTTGTGTGATCTGCTGTTCCATTGGGAATTAGACGGTTGCAACTTACCGCTTCGTGGTCGGCGGCTACGTGCGTAAGTGTGTGGAGTTGCGAATATCTTGCAGGGTTGAGAGCTGTTGCATTGGCGACAGGGACCAATCGAGAGATCTCGTTGCGTCATACAAGTTATCATCCACTTCATCGTCGTGTTCCTCCGCTGCCATCACCCCGTGATCATCATCACCACCGTTGCTTACTGAGAAGATCGGGCCACCCCTTATCACGACTCGATTACACGAACAACTTAAACAAATAAAATATGATGAACTACTAACTAACAAGATTAGTTCCAACACAGACGTGGTGTATTTCTTTGGAAGTTAGGGCCTGTTTGGTGTGGCTTTTGGAGGCTTTTCACCAAAAAAAGCAGCCCAAACGAGCCAAAGGGGTCGGCTGCGCGGTGGGCTTTTTCAAAAGCCAGACGTTTTCCTTCAGATGGGGAAAAGCACCGTTTTAGGTGCTTCCCGAGCTTCCCCGCAAGTCAATCGAAGGAGGTTACAGTTTAGGTCATATCGTTGCTTCAAATTACCGAAAAAATGCCACCGCAGGAACAGCCCGGCCCGTGCCGAACCGAGCATTTTCTTGCCCCTCCCGAAATATGCTCACCGCAGGAACCACACCTGCTCGCTCCTGCCCCTCACCTGGCCGCCCGCCGCCGCCCCCGGGCCGCCCGCCGCCGCCACCCCTCCCCTAGCCGCCCTGGACGCCGCCCGCCGCCGCCACCCCTCCCCTAGCCGCCCTGGACGCCGCTCGCCGCCGGCCGCTGCCCCTGGACGCCGCCCGTAGCCCCTGGACACCGTCCGCCGCCCCTGGATGCCGCCTGGTCGCTGGCCGCCACCACACCCTGACGCCGCTCGCCGGACGCCGCTCGCCGCCGGCCGCTGCCCCTGGACGCCGCCCGTAGCCCCTGGACACCGTCCGCCGCCCCTGGATGCCGCCTGGTCGCTGGCCGCCACCACACCCTGACGCCGCTCGCCGGCAGCCTCCACTTCCTCACCTGACCGTCGGACGCTGTCACTCCATCGCCGATCGAGCTGGAGGCAGGAGGAGATTTTTTGTGCTCTGTTTTAGGGCCTTTTTGCAAAAAAGGTGTTCCTTTTTGCAAAAAACAACTAGTTAAATACAGAATATTAAATGAGTGTGTATTTTATGGAATATTGAATTAGTGTGTATTTTATAAAGTGTGTATTTTATACTTACATATAGTCTAGCTTTGTTTCAATACATACATGTGCTACCAAACACACCCTACATGAATGTAAGGGTGTTTCAGACAATTCAACAGTTTACAGCCAGACAGCCAGCTGGTTTGCCAAAGACTTCCACTCAGAAAAGCAGCTTCTCCTAGACAGCAGCTTTTCTGCACAGCACCCACAGCCAGCCACAGCCCAGCCACAGCAAGCCACACCAAACAGGCCCTCAGCTACCTGAATTAACGTGGACGTGATGGCTTAGAGTTTTGGCTCTGCATCTCTATCTCTCGTGCGTGCTTTACGTGCAAACAAAAACAAACTGTATCTTGTTCAGCTAGGTGATTTCACATCTCTTTGAAAAGTTCAACGGAGAACATGTACTCCTAATAGGAGTCCAGTGACAATGATATGGCAGGTGGCCAGGTGTGATGTACAAATTCAGTTCAAGAAATACAGATGCTGAATAGAGGAAAAACGCTCACCAACGGGATTTGACGGAGAGGTCCTGAGCGTGTAGTGGCGAGGAACGCCACGGAGAATCTCCTAGTCATAGCAGCGGGCAAGGATTACTCCAGTTCGTCCACTACTATGATGGTTCATGGTTGCCTACGACATCGTACAACAAGGCCTCGGTGGATGTCGTTGGTCATCACGGAGGAGCCTACGGCTGTGAATTGAGCAAAAGGAAAGCATCAGGAGGTTGACACGAGGCTGGAGAAAACAAAGAAGGAAGAACTAGGGCCTCAGTCCCTTATATCCGACGGAAACAACGACGCCGTCAATGTGGCCGGCAGAACAACGGCAACACGACCAACATCGATGATATGATGCAGCACCATGTCCTACAGTTTTTCCTTGACGAGAGATGTCTTCTGGTGCGAGGAATTGCCTCAGTGTTCACCGACGGAGACGCCATCTACCGACGAACTCGAGTTTGAGGCTGTTCTTGGCATAATAAGCATGGGTTGTGCAGGACTCCTTTGGAGAAATTTTGTGAGGCAAGATGACGGAGGAGGACAAGGGGCATATAGTGCCGCGCTCGGTGAGTCTCGTAATTGTCTATGCAGGGAGATCAGAGAGTGTATGCCAACGGACGCCAGTTAGTTCACGGCGCCGGTTTCGGAAATTAAATCCGTTAAATGGGATATTAAAAGCCTGAACGGAACGCTCAATAAATTCTGAACATTATTTGTCTTGAAGTTTGAGCAAAATGAGCAATAGAATTGATTGGAGGAGGGAATATGTACTGCCATTGTTGGCAGTTTGTAACGCTCCAGCTTAGCTACCTGAACCAGGAGGAAGAAGATCGATGGCTGGTCGTTCGGTCTAGTTGGGCCAGAGAGAAATGCGGCCCAAGGAAAAAAATGTAAGAAAGGAAAGAAAAAAAAATATGTGCCACGGTGGGCTACTCCTAGATAGGTTGGATCATTACATTTTTTCCTTTATTCCTTTTCTGACTTATTTTCTATTATTTGATTTGCAATTTCAATCTGATTCAAATCTTGTTAGAAAATTTGAATAAAATATCAGTGCAAAGCTTATTCCATTGGGAACACTTTGGCCATATTTTTATTTGCAAACAAGATCTAGAGATTCAAAATAGTTTTATGCACTTTGGCCTATGTGGCTACTTGGACAGTATTTAGCAAGGATTTTTAGGGTCATTGTTTTGCCGAATAGAATCCTTTATGGTTTCAAAACCTTAAAAATAGAAATAGGTTGGTTAAAAAAATACTTTGAAATCCAAAGGTTTTATGAAATCTATATTTTGGAAAATACTTATAAATGCAAAACAAACAGTTTTAATTCCTTGTGAAATTTCAACCAAGACTAATGATTCAATCAATCTATTTTTTTTAACATTCCAAAAATTAGGAAAATTTTGGGATGTTACAGGTGGAGTCGATGGCGATGGCTCCGAGGGCACTTCCCCATCCCGGCAGGGTGCCGGAACAGAGATTTCTGTCCCCCGAAACTTGATTTCGGCGATGACGGCGGCTACGGAACTTTTCGTCGACGGAGGGTGATATCTTCTGGAGTTTTTAGGTCAGAGGGGTCTTATAGGCGAAGAGGCGACGCCAGGGGGCGCACGAGGCCACCATACCACCCCCACGTGCGGGCCAGGTCTAGCCGCGCCTAGGCCTGGTATGGGCGGCCTGTAGGCCCCCTGCGGCTCTCCTTCTGGCTCGCGGGGTCTTCTGATATATTAGAATTTCTGTGATTTTTCCAGAATTTTCCGAGCACTTTCATTTTTGGACATTTTCTGCAATAAACAGACATAATAAACAGAAACTGGCACTGTGACACTTGTTAATAGGTTAGTCCAATAAATGTCATAAAATGATGCAAAGTGCACATAAAACATAGAGGAATTGGTGTAAAACAAGCATGGATCATCAAAAATTATAGATACGTTTGCAGCGTATCAGACACCCTCTCCCTCTCGCGAACACTCTCTTCCTCACGTGAGCGTTGCCAACACCCTCTACCTCACACGCCCTCTTCTCCCTGCTCCACGCCGCCTTCCCCTCCTTGAGCCTACCCCATCCGTGGTTAGGGTTAGGGTTTGGTAGTGTTTGGTTAGGGTAGCCGGGAAGAAATCAAGTTCAACAAGTACACCCCTCAAGGCCAAGCAAGCGACAGCCAGAAAAAGAAAGGCAGTTCCCCAGCCCGGAGAACAGGCCAAACAATCGATCCCACCACTCAAAGTGTTTGATATTCCCTCACCAGGAACATGGTGGTTTCGATATGGAAGAAGCTGCGACGCTAGCGGCTCAAGTTGGTTGTACCGTGGAGGAATTGCTGATGGCCCATGATGTAGTACCCGTTGCTGATATAGCTCGTAAATTTTTCTACGGGGCCGACTTGGTCAGCAAAGAGCGGCTGCATCAACTGCCAACGCATATGCGGAATTTGCATCAGTGGTACCTTGATGTGTGCAAGGAGAACACAAGTTACATCGTGGCGAATATCCCAAAAGAATATTACTTTCGAAAGAAGGAGATCCATATGGAGATGAATGAACTCTGGCAGTTATTCAATTTAGACGCCCTCGACAAATCTCTCATGAGTTGCTATTGCTTGTAAGTTGTTAACTACATATAAGTTCATGTTCATTCAGTTGTTCCTGTTCATTGCATATACTCATTATGTTTTATGTGTTCTCTTATGCAGACTGAAGATCAGTGAATGCAAAAGTAATAAGATGTTCAATATTGGGTTTGTTGACCCAGATAAAGTACATCATGACACGGTAAAGAATAAAGTCGAAGAAACGGGGGGAAACCTACTAAGGTTTATAACGGAGCAACATTTCTGTGATTCAATATTGTTTCCTTACAACTACAGGTGAGAGTCTTACTGATCTGTTGTGCACATTCAATTTTTCTTACTCGATGTTAAGTGTAATTCATGACGTATATATATATATAAAAACCCGTGTAGGGCTAGACATTCAAGTTGATAAGGAAATAGTAGAAGTAAGAGTCCCATTGAGTAGAGGCCTGGAAGGGTTCCGCGACTTGCAGCAGTTGCTCCAGAGGTAATTTCAATCATTAATTGCCGCGCTATATCTTTCGTGAGATATCAATTAATTATCCACTCATTCAATCATTCTTTTGCCTGGCAGGGTTTAGAGAGTTTTCAAGATCAAGAATAAGGGAAACTTCGCAGAGAAGCTAACATTTACTCCTGTACCGTGCGCCCAGCAGCCACAGGGGACGAATCTATGTGGATACTACGTTTGCGAGTCCATTCGCATGTTAACCACTGAGAAGCACAACAATAATAGATTCAACGTAAGCAATAACATTCACAACTTTAATTTATTATCTTCAATATTTCGTTATCAAGATTGATATAGTCATATTCATCTCATTTTCCTATATAGGTCGACTTCATGCGGGAGAAGCTCCAACCACAGGAACACCTACTAGGAATTACGAAGGAAGTGGCGGGACTTCTGATGAGAGAAATAATAGACGACAACGGCTCGTTTAGTCTAAATAGGCGCAACAATTGATCCCCATGTAATGGTTCGAATAGACGATGGGCTTTAGTCCCGGTAGTCGTGAGTTCCATGTATATGTGTAAGGGGAATCTATGAATATACTTTTGCTTTCAACATTTGTTTGCTCGATCTATATATAATGAATGAACATGACAACTTGTAGTAGCGTACAAATATATGCAACTTTTATTTTAAAATGAAAAATGAAATAAAAGGGAGGGGTGGCGGGGGGATGCTGCACCCCTCAAACCCTAAAGCAGCAGTGTTCTGCGCGCGCCACGTAGAGGTCCTCCTGCGCGTCCCCGCGCCTGCCACGTGGTGGACCATATGTCGCGGGTGGTAAGCAACCCGTGACAAAAGGGTGGACCTTTTGTCGCGCCTCCGTTGTCGCGGCTGGCCGCCCGCAACAAAAGGGTCTTACGACGCGACATTAAGCCTGTTTTCCACTAGTGATAGTTTGTTATCTATCTTTGACGTCTTCAAAAGAGACATGTTTGCAAGAAGAGTTTGAAGACCTCGAAGATTTGCTAAGATTTTTAGACTTTATTTTGTAATCGCTGGAGACAGCTCGTGTATCTCTACCATGTACTATTTGTTATTATGAATATAGGTGGTATTGATTGTGAAAAAAAAATCTGAATATGTAGTTCAAATCTCAATGTTTTATTTCGTACAGAACCACCGAAACAAAAGCAGAGTCCCGGCATGTGCTGGCTGGCTTTTGATCGTATTATACCCTGCACGCACGCGTCGTAACGTCATCGTGCGCATCGTATCAAAACAGATGCGGCAGTCAGCCGTCGCGCTCTTCCGTGTGCGCGTGGTAACATGCACACGAACGCTAGCTCGTGTATCAAAGTCTGCCCTTCAGCCAGCTCCTAACGTGCTACTACCACAGATTGTCAACTCGGGACCAGCAATGGCGCTAGCGACGCGTCAATGGATTCTGGTCATCATCCACGCCCTCGCCGTGATGGCGATCCCGGCGGGTGCCGCCGCCGACGACGTGGACGTCACGGGTGGCTACTCTGTAAACGACTGCCACCCGCATTCACGGTGGCTGTCCACCGCCAACGGCACCGCCTTCCACGGCAGCCTCCTGCCTCTCCACGACGCCCTCCCCTCCGCCGCCGCGCCGACGGGCTTCGCCTCCCTCCGCTCCGGCGACGGCCGCGCGTCCGCCCGCGGCCTCTGCTTCGGCGAGGCCCCGCCGCCGCATGACTGCCGCGAGTGCCTCTCCATCCTTGCCGCTCGGATCGACTACCTCTGCAAGGGCAGCCGGCGCGCCGGGTTTTGGAACGCCGGCTGCTTCCTCGCCTACGCCGACACCACCGACGCCAACGCCTCGTCCACGGAGCAGGAGGAGGACTTCTTCTCGTCGTCCGTCGACAACGACGGCAGCGGCGTCCTCAACTACTACCCGGACTTCTACAACGCGCAGAGCCTCGTCGACCTGGCGCAGTCCCTGGCGCCGCGCGCCGCAAACAGCACCTCGGGCCGGATGGTGGCCACGGCGAACGTGACGGCCGAGGCGAACAGCACGGTGAGCGCGCTGGCGCAGTGCGGGGGAGACGCGGCGGGGACTGCGCGCGTGGAGAGTGTTGAAATATTGGGCCCACTTTTAGTGCCCAAATTAGATTTCAGATTTTCCCTATAAATCTCAAAGCCCACATAGTGGCAGCCTTGTGAGTTTGAGCCCAAGTTGGTGGCAGCTCACTAGTGAGTGGCAAGAGGTGGGAAGTTTAGTCCCACGTGGAAAGTTGGGAGGAAGTTAGACCACCTTATAAGGTGGGTTGTTTCACCACTAGTAAGTGAGTGAGAATAGGAGTGCTACACGCGCGCTCCTCCTCCTCCTCGCTCGCTCGTCTCGACTCGACTCGACACGACACGTCACGACGCGCGCGCGCCGTGGTGAGTGGATTGAGCCTCGAGCCGAGACTTTCCTTACTTTTTGCAGCTCAGGAAAACGAACAGAGTTTTCCCGAGCCTATATAATCTCTTGCCCGGCTACCGCAGAAATACACCGAACACACGAGTTAGGGTTTCCACCTCTCTCTGCTTGCGCCGCTCGTCCTTGCGATCCTGTACGGGAGAGGGCGAATTAGGTTTTTGGGAAGCGCTCTGCGCGACTGCTCAAGTTCTTCATCACGGGTCGCCTTCCGTCCAAGTCGGGCGGTGCTGCCTTCCGTCGTCTTCAACGCCGTCTACTTCGACCCGTCGCCCCCTGTCGTCAACAACGTTGTCATCAACAACGTTACGCTGCGACATCATCTGCTACACCTCCACCGCCACCTCCACCAGATCGGTACGTGCGACATATCTCGATCTGTTTAGCGATGGATGCTTTACTGTTTGCGCTGCTGCTGCTCATGTTGATTAATGCATCTAGTATGTTCGAGTTTCACATGTTAGTACTTGCTGCCATCATGTTTTATATTCTGGAATTAATCATGGAAATTGTGCCTAATTATCCAACAATCCAAAAACCTAATTGTAGGCAATTTCCTGAGTTAACAATGGCTGGTTTTGCTGATGCACTGAGGCCGGATAAGTTTACCGGTGTGCACTTTAAGAGGTGGCAGTTAAGGCCACGCTCTGGCTTACTCATCTGAAAGTGTTCGAAGTTAGTAATGGTTTACCCGAAGGAACTATATCTGACCAAGATCAGAACAAGTTCAAGGAAAACAATACTCTCTTCGTCGGATGCGTTCTGAGTATTCTTGTTGATCGTCTGTGTGATGTGTACATGCACATAACAGATGGTAAAGAGCTCTGGGATGCACTGAATGCTAAATTCGGTGCAACCGATGCAGGCAGTGAACTGTACATCATGGAGAGCTTCCATGACATCAGGATGGTGAACAACCGTTCTGTAGTCGAACAAGCTCATGAGATACAGTGCATTGCGAAAGAGCTTGAACTCCTTAAGTGTGCCTTACCCGACAAGTTTGTGGCTGGATGCATTATTGCTAAGTTGCCACCTTCATGGAGGAACTTTGCCACAACTCTCAAACACAAGAGACAGGAGATATCAGTTGAAAACCTGATAGCGTCTCTTGATGTTGAGGAGAAAGCTCGGGCTAAGGATACTACTGAGAAAGGAGAGGGTCAGTCTAGCGCCAACATGGTGCAGAAGAAACCCTACAGCAAGAACAAAGGGAACAACAAGCCCTCCTTCAATAAGCCTATGAAGACTACAACCTTCAAGAAGAAGAAGATGATAAACAAAGCAGATCTGAGCTGCTTTACCTGTGGAGAGACTGGCCACTTTTCTAAGGACTGTCCAGAGAGGGCAGACCGCAAGAAAAAGGCGAGGCAAGTCAACACGGTGACCACTAGCAATGCTGATGGGTACGGTAATCTCTTTACTGTTCTTTCGGTATTTCAATCTCCATGTTGGTGGATTGATACGGGTGCTAATGTTCATGTGTGTGCTGACATATCCATGTTCACTTCTTACCAGGTCGCCCGGGATTCTTCCGTCTTGATGGGGAATGGGTCACATGCTTCTGTTCGTGGTGTTGGCACGGTAGATCTGAAGTTCACTTCGGGGAAGATCGTGCAGCTGAGGAACGTGCAACATGTCCCTACTATGAACAAGAATCTTGTTAGCGGCTCCCTTCTATGCAGAGATGGGTTTAAGGTTGTCTTAGAGTCGAATAAAGTAGTTGTTTCCAAGTTTGGACAATTTATTGGTAAAGGCTATGAGTGCGGAGGCTTGTTCCGCTTTTCGCTTTCTGATTTCAGTAATAAGTCTGTGAACCATATTTGTGGCAATGTTAGTGATGGTACCAGTGTTTGGCATTCTCGTTTATGTCACATTAATTTTGGTTTAATGTCTCGGCTATCCAGTTTAAGTTTAATTCCGAATTTCACCATTGCCAAAGGTTCTAAGTGCCATAGTTGTGTGCAATCAAAGCAACCTCGAAAGCCTCACAAGGCGGCCGAGGAGAGAAACTTGGCACCTCTAGAACTCATACATTCTGATCTATGCGAGATGAATGGTGTGTTGACAAAAGGTGGAAAGAGATATTTCATGACATTGATTGATGATGCGACTAGATTTTGCTATGTTTATTTGTTGCGAACTAAAGATGAAGCTTTAGACTACTTTAAAATTTATAAGGCCGAAGTTGAAAATCAATTAGAGAGAAAGATCAAGCGTCTTAGGTCGGATCGTGGTGGTGAATATTTTCCTAAAATCTTTGATGAATTCTGTGAGGAACATGGTATTATTCATGAGAGGACGCCACCCTATTCGCCCCAATCAAACGGGGTTGCCGAGAGGAAAAACCGCACGCTGACTGACTTGGTGAATTCCATGTTAGCCACTGCTGGTTTATCAAAGGCATGGTGGGGGAGGCTTTGTTGACGACATGTCATGTCCTGAATAGAGTTCCTAACAAGAATAAAGATAAAACCCCTTACGAGGAGTGGTCTGGGAGAAAACCATCACTTTCGTATTTGCGCACATGGGGATGTTTGGCGAAAGTCAATATTCCAATTACTAAGAAGCGCAAACTCGGACCAAAGACAGTGGATTGTATCTTTCTAGGTTATGCTCCGCGGAGTGTAGGCTATAGATTTTTAGTAGTTCAATCTGAAGTACCTGATATGCATGTTGACACTATTATGGAATCTCGTGATGCAACATTCTTTGAGAATATGTTTCCTATGAAAGATATGCATAGCATTGCTAGAATTTCTACTGAGATAGTTCCTGAATCTAGTACATCTAATGAGTATTTTGAACAATCACATGAGATTGTTATTGAGAAGGATGACAATGAAGCTCCTAAACGGAGCAAGAGACGAAGGATTGAAAAATCCTTTGGTGATGATTTCATTGTGTACCTTGTGGATGATACTCCCACGTCCATTGCAGAGGCATATGCATCTCCAGATGCAGATGACTGGAAAGAAGCTGTCCATAATGAGATGGACTCGATTCTTTCTAATGGAACTTGGGAGCTATCAGAACGACCCCATGGATGCAAGC
Source organism: Lolium multiflorum (assembly GCA_030979885.1). Classification (NCBI taxonomy): domain Eukaryota; kingdom Viridiplantae; phylum Streptophyta; class Magnoliopsida; order Poales; family Poaceae; genus Lolium; species Lolium multiflorum. Next base: position 128,826,513 of record CM061751.1, read on the forward strand.
CTGTGGGCTGCAAATGGGTGTTCAAGAAGAAGCTAAGACCTGATGGTACTATTGAGAAGTACAAGGCGCGGCTTGTAGCGAAAGGCTACACACAGAGAGAAGGCGAAGATTACTTCGACACCTATTCACCTGTCGCTAGACTTACCACCATTCGAGTACTACTATCCATGGCTGCCTCCTATGGTCTTATCGTTCATCAAATGGACGTAAAGACAGCTTTTCTTAATGGAGAGTTGGAAGAGGAAATCTATATGGATCAGCCTGATGGGTTTGTAGTAAAAGGTGAAGAAAGAAAGGTGTGCAAGTTGCTAAAATCTTTATATGGCCTAAAACAAGCACCTAAGCAATGACATGAGAAGTTTGACAGAACTTTAACTTCTGTAGGATTTGTTGTCAATGAGGCTGACAAGTGTGTTTACTATCGCCATAGTGGGGGCGAAGGTGTTATACTATGTTTGTATGTGGATGATATTCTGATCTTTGGTACAAACATGAAAGTAATACACGAGGTCAAGTCTTTCTTGTCAAATTGCTTTGATATGAAAGATCTGGGAGAAGCTGATGTGATTCTGAACATCAAGCTTATTAAGAACGAGAGTGGGATTACTCTAACGCAATCCCATTATGTTGAGAAGATCTTGAGCCGGTTCGGCTATATTGATAGCAAGCCTTCTTCAACACCTTATGATCCCAGTGTGACATTACGCAAGAACCGGAGAATCGCCATAGATCAATTGAGATATTCTCAGATCGTTGGCTCACTCATGTACTTAGCGAGCGCGACTAGACCCGACATCTCTTTTGCTGTTAGCAAGTTGAGTAGGTTCATGTCAAACCCGGGTACTGATCATTGGCATGCACTTGATAGGGTCATGCGCTACCTATGTGGTACAATGAGTTATGGGATTCACTATTCAGGGCACCCAGCTGTGCTTGAAGGATATAGTGATTCGAATTGGATCTCAGATGTAGCTGATCTGTACGCCACAAGTGGGTATGTATTTACCTTTGGAGGTGGCGCAGTGTCATGGAGATCTTGCAAGCAAACCATATTGACGAGGTCAACTATGGAAGCAGAACTTACTGCTTTAGACACAACCACCGTTGAATCAGAATGGTTGCGTGAGCTCTTGATGGACTTGCCTGTGGTTGAAAAACCTGTTCCCGCAATCCTTTTGAATTGTGACAATCAAACTGTAATTGTCAAAGTGAACAATTCTAAGGATAACGCGAAGTCATCAAGACACGTCAAGAGACGTTTGAAGTCTGTCAGGAAATTGCGAAACTCCGGAGTAATAACTGTTACATATATTCAAACAGACAAAAACCTGGCAGATCCCTTTACAAAGGGACTATCACGTAATGTGATAGAAAGTGCATCGAGGGAGATGGGTTTGAGACCCGTTGATGTTACACCATAGTGGTAACCCAACCTTTGTGATCGGAGATCCCGTGAATTAGGACCTGGGAAGAACAAACTAGTGGTTTAATTGAGGAGAGTATTATGTAACCCTCTCTATGTGAAGATGCACAACTCTCAATTGCTGTAAGGCAGGTTGGCGACAAGCCTTAATGTGTTTATGTTGGCTATTATAGCAAAGATGCTGTCCTACGGAGCATTCTTGAAATAACACACCTATATGAGTCCGATTGTTAAACGTCGCAATCTATGAGATTTGGGTGATCTCTAGTAAACTCATGAAGAGACCATGAAGTATGACGCATATGCTTCACCCGCGGGGTAGGCTACTGGCAGCCATGTACTGGTCATGACTTTGAGTGAAACCCTGTTCACGCAAAACTTGCAATTCAAGGCTTAGTCCATTGTTCAAGTGTGAATGGATGTAGCTTAAGGTTTTAGGCGGAAGTTCAACTTAACAGTCTCCGCTGAAACACTGGTATATAAACAAGCAGCGAGTATTGGTAAATCTCTAAATGGGGATTTGAGATCTGGTGGGGGATTGTTGAAATATTGGGCCCACTTTTAGTGGCCCAAATTAGATTTCAGTTTTTATAAATCTCAAAGCCCACATAGTGGCAGCCTTGTGAGTTTGAGCCCAAGTTGGTGGCAGCTCACTAGTGAGAGGCAAGAGGTGGGAAGTTTAGTCCCACATGGAAAGTTGGGAGGAAGTTAGACCACCTTATAAGGTGGGTTGTTTCACCACTAGTAAGTGAGTGGGAATAGGAGTGCTACACGCGCGCTCCTCCTCCTCCTCGCTCGCTCGTCTCGACTCGACACGACACGACACGTCACGACGCGCGCCGCGCCCGTGGTGAGTGGATTGAGCCTCGAGCCGAGACTTTCCTTACTTTTTGCAGCTCAGGAAAACGAACAGTTCTAGACGGACGCGTCACGTTAGTCGGTTCGGGTCGCTCCCGGATCGTGGGCTATCTGAACCGACTCAAAACGTTCGTGCGACGTGGGCGTGGCCCACGTTGCCTAGGGTTTCCCGAGCCTATATAATCTCTTGCCCGGCTACCGCAGAAATACACCGAACACACGAGTTAGGGTTTCCACCTCTCTCTGCTTGCGCCGCCATCGTAGCCTACTCCATCCCGCGCGCCGACGTGCATCGGCGAACGGGAGAGCAGGTCTCCCGAACCGCTCGTCCTTGCGATCCTGTACGGGAGAGGGCGAATTAGGTTTTTGGGAAGCGCTCTGCGCGACTGCTCAAGTTCTTCATCACGGGTCGCCTTCCGTCCAAGTCGGGCGGTGTTGCCTTCCGTCGTCTTCACGCCGTCTACTTCGACCCGTCGCCCCCGTCAACAATGTTGTCATCAACAACGTTACTGCTGCGACATCATCTGCTACACCTCCACCGCCACCTCCACCAGATCGGTACGTGCGACATATCTCGATCTGTTTAGCGATGGATGCTTTACCGTTTGCTGCTGCTCATGTTGATTAATGCATCTAGTATGTTCGAGTTTCACATGTTAGTACTTGCTGCCATCATGTTTTATATTCTGGAATTAATCATGGAAATTGTGCCTAATTATCCAACAGAGAGATCGGTGACGGAGGTGGCGCGGTGCCTCCAGTCGACGTACAAGCACGGCGGCGTTCAGGCGGCAGGCGTGGTGCACGTGTTCCGCTACGACTGCTACCTCCGGCTCGAGATATCCGCTCCCTTGGGGAGATGGGCAAGGCTTGGTGAGTTCCCTAACGATCCGTCATGGCGTCTCCGGTAGAAGAATGGCGTGACGATCGTATTTGTGTGTGTGCGCGTGTGCAGGGAGGAAGATGAGAGATCATCTTGCCGTCGTGGTCGTGGTCGCCGTCGCAGCCGTCGTCGTGATCGTCGGGGCAGCTCTTCTCGTATGGAAGCGAGTTCGTGGCCGGAAAACTCGAGCTGCCCAGCCGGACGTCTCCACAGCTAGCAAGCTAGGGATGCTACGGGACAACGGCAAGATGATCTCCGATTGATCTGATGTGGTCAATGGCGTCCCAGTCAACCCCATGCTTTCTCTAACGCGCTTGCTTGCTTGCATTCGTGGGTGGCCCTAGCTTCCTGGACAAGTGGCCATGCTTAATTATGGTTCAGCTTGTCAGGCTGGCTAACGAAAAACTGCTGCTGTGGAAAATTGCGAGCTCAAGTCAAGGTAGCCGTGCGTTGCGTACGGGTCAGAATGAGGAGTAGCGTGTAGCGTGTGTGGTATGGGTGGCTCTGCCACATGTAACGAACAATCTATAAAACCTCTTCTTTTCCTTCATGGAAAAAATAAGCAACCATTGGTTATCTATCTTTGAAAACAAAATTACAGAGTGTATGTTACATTAAACGAACCGGATCGAATTTCGCTCATACCATGTCGTTTACCAAATATTTTTCTCAGATTCGGATCAGAGCAAATATTGACCCGTTTCTAATTCGAATGTGGATATGTCAGACTGCGCATTCGAATCGAAAACGGGGCGGATTCGAACTTGAAAGAAAAATAATCGGATATATGCTCTCACCAGTAGATAGATAGATATAGTTTTTGCAAATCTTGTGAGGAATTTAACCTTTTAATCTTGTGTACTTAAGAAAAAAGAGACATAATTTACGCTAAAGCTCAAGCATTGATTAAATTTAGAGTTATACATGCTCGAATTCGGTAACTCAATAACTACTAAACTTATTAGATTGACCTTGGCTTTTGACTCAAAATCGAATTATCCGGTTTAAAATCTTTGAATTATCCTAATTAAATTTCGGATAATCCATATCCTCATGCTATTTGCTATACCATATCATATACCGTATCCGGAGCACCACATCGGTATCGGATATCTTTATCCGCCATATTCTTTAAAATCGTATATGAACACCTTAAACGGATTCAGGGCCGGTTTCGGCAAGAAAAATATCCTATCCGTTTATACCCCTAGTTTTATGCTTCTTTTATATAAAGGTAATATATTAACCTTTTGCTAATTCTCACTAGCCAAGAATTAAGTAAGGTTCTGCTTTATTTTCCTTGTTGGGCCGGTCCATTTAGGTGTAGTTTCTAGGCTTTTTGTTTGTTGTTGGTCTGTTGGAGTGACGACGAGGGGGCAGAGGTCTTGTTAGTAAGGGGTTCGATTTTTCAGCTAGGTTTGTTTTCGTATTTTTCTACCACTTGACATTTTTTGTTTGTAATTTTGTATAGTTGCGCAATTGCACATAGCCGTGTGTAATTAAAAACCTATGATTTTTATGTGAGATTATATGTATGTGCGCAATTACATATAAGTGTCTAATGGAAAACTTTTAACATTTTTTATATGGGTTTCCACATATATATGCAATTACACACAAATGCCTAATTGCACATGTGTATGCAATTGCGCATGGATATGTAATTGCATATATGTGCACAATTTTAAACTTTGTATTCAATCTCTTTTTAAGTTTTGATTTTCTAAAACTTGTAACTGGCCTTGTAGTTGTTTTTTAAGCTTGTTCTTGGACTTGTAATTATGCATGGAAAAAATGCCCAGAGAAAGAAAGTTTGAGGGATTTCTCTTTGATCATGAATGACCCAATCGACCAAGAAATAACCTAATTACTGGTTGGTCGAGTGCTAGGCACCTACCAAGGAGATATTATTACACATACTATGCGATAACATGATAATTAGCGCAAGTCTAAACATTTAGGATGCACAAAGCCGCAAGAAATAACAAAGACTCGCCGAAGCAAACAGAAAATCACAACATAAAAAAACCACTAGTGGTAACGACACCACGACTCCGAAAACGCTCCTCCAAAACAACGCCTCAAGGAAGGTACGGCGTTGTCTTGTTTAACCAGCATGGTTAGATTCTAGATTTTCGAAGAAGTTCCAATCTTCTCCATACAAAGTCTTCAAGAAGGGAATGCCTAGGGAGCCACCTTTTCCAGATGCAAGTTACAACCACCGAGGCCAGACATAAGTTTTTCAGCCTGAAGAATGAGACACGGTGCTCAAAAGCACTGCTAGGAAAGAGTGTTTCCATTGTCTCCGCCATTTGTTACGTTAGTTAATAAAGCGCAAGATAAATTATATGACATATAACTTTATTTTGATGAGACATGTCATTCAGTTAGAAATTACCAAGAACTCTTTACTCTATAATCAAAAACAATACCAAGTGAATACAATAATCCAGTTTTAACTTCTTTTGCAATATTATCCCCTTACCAAGCATTCGAGGAAATTATATTTCTTAACAAATTTTATTCAAGTAGTTATAAGTCTTAAATATGTAACATGCATACTGGTGAATCTCCTTATTTTATAGTGGGAGATGAATTCAAAGCAAACAAAAACAAAAGGGTTAATTGGATAAACACCACTTCAAGTCATGCGATTTTGAGAAATGCCACAGCAATTTTCAAATTTTGAAGAATGCCACTCCAATTTTAGCATACATTTATAGATGCCACAACAACCATCTAAGCTTTTAAAAAAAAAAAATTGTCACCTCGTTCTCTTCCTAATTTTTCTCATGGACGAAGTTTCCCCTGGCCCCACATACATCTAGCCCACAATAGTCTTCTTCCTCCCGATTTCTCGTCACAGTAGCCAGGGCAATAGCACCACAGCCCTTCCCTCTGGCGTGGTGCAGCTCTAGCCGTCGCTGCCCTATAGCCATACCCATACGGTCGTCCCCTTCTCTCCTCCGTCCCCATAGGCCTCCGGTGGATTGATGACCCACAAGTATAGGAGATCGCAACAGTCTTCGAGGGAAGTATTACCCAATTTATTGATTCGACACAAGGGGAGACAAAGAATACTTGTAAGCCTTAACAATGGAGTTGTCAATTCAGCTGCACCGAAACAAACTTGCTCGCAAGAGTTTATCGTAGTAACAGTTCTATAAGGAGGAATAGTAAATAACAACAAGCGGTGAAATAAAGACAGCAGTAGTGATTATAGTAAACAGCAGGATTAAAATACTGTAGGCACAGGGACGGATTAACGGGCGTTGCATGGATGAGAGAAACTCATATAACAATCACTACAAGAAAAGTTGCCATGGCCGACGAAGTTGAAGTCGCGCCGTGGTTGCTGGTGTACCATGGCCGACGATTTTGGTCCCTCCGTGGTGCATGTCAAAACTTTTTTTTTCTCTCGTTTTTGAGGCCACCTAGCCCGACGAAAGCGGCCAAAACGTGGCGTATGGTGGCCCGGGACGTGGTGCATCTCGAAATCTCGGGTTCGCCGGCCGAGTCAACGCAAATCCGCACCGCCGAGGGATGTAGGGCCCAGATGGCAGCCTCTCGGCATTGTTTTTTTCTAGATCGCGCCATCTCGTTCAACGTTCTCCGATCGAGCCGTTTACGATGCAGGATCATGGGTCCCGCATGTCATCCTCTATGAACCAAAATTCTTTCTATTATTGGATTTTTTGACCCCCGATTTCTGGCTACTTCCTTTTCTTTGATCCCTTGCCGCCTTGGAAACGTTGAGACCGTGCTGCTAAATGGGACCCGCATGTCATCCTCTATGCGCAATCAACTCTTTTCTTGGAGTTTTTTTGGCACCTCAAATTTGGTCACTTGCCTTTTTCTTTCGATCCCTGCCGCCTCTCAAACGGTGATACCGCTGCTGCTAATGGGACCCGCATGTCATCCTCTATGTACTATAAAACTTTCTTTTCTGGATTATTTTTGGCACCTCAAATTTGGTCACTTGCCTTTTCTTTTTCGATCCCCCGCCCTCAAACGGTGATACCGCTGCTGCTAATGGGACCCGCATGTCATCCTCTATGTACTATAAAACTTTCTTTTCTTGAATTATTTTTGGCACCTCATATTTGGTCACTTACCTTTTCTTTCGATCCCCCGCCGCCTCAAACGGTGATACCGCTGCTGCTAACCGGGACCCGCATGTCATCCTCTATGTACTATAAAACTTTCTTTTCTTGGATTTTTTTTGGCACCTCATATTTGGTCACTTGACTTTTTCTTTCGATCCTCGCCTCTCAAACGGTGATACCGCTGCTAAATGGGACCCGCATGTCATCCTCTATGTACTATAAAACTTTCTTTTCTTGGATTTTTTTGGCACCTCATATTTGGTCACTTGACTTTTTCTTTCGATCACCTGCTGCCTCTCAAACAATGATACCGCTGCTGCTAAATGGGACCCGCATGTCATCCTCTATGTACTATAAAACTTTCTTTTCTTGGATTTTTTTTGGCACCTCATATTTGGTCACTTGACTTTTTCTTTCGATCCTCGCTGCCTCTCAAACGGTGATACCGCTGCTAAATGGGACCCACATGTCATCGTCTATGTACTATAAAACTTTCTTTTCTTGGATTTTTTTTGGCACCTCATGTTTGGTCACTTGACTTTTTCTTTCGATCCCCTGCCGCCTCTCAAACGGTGACCGCTGCTGCTAAATGGGACCCGCATGTCATCCTCTATGTAAATCATGTTTCTTTTCTTGAATTATTTTTGGCTCCTGATATTTGGTCACTTGCCTTTTTCTTTCGATCTCATGCCACGTTTGAAACGTTGAGGAACCTGCTGGCTCATGGGACCCGCATGTCATCCTCTATGTACTACTCCCTCCGTTCCTTTTTATAATGCCTATAGATTTTTGACATTTGTTTCATAATATAAGGCTGTAGCTTAGCTCTTTTTTAATTACCCCCTCTACATGCGTGAAAAAAATCCATATAAAAGGAAACAATTAATTGAGATTTCTAATGCATGACCCCAATGATTTCTTAGATTTAGGAAGCAATGTTTTTATTTCCTTAATATAACCTGGCTGCACATATATGGAGAGTCAACCAGAGAGATTTGTGGGATTTGTTATGTTAATTTAGGAAGTTACCGATTTTCCTCATTTTACTCTGATCTCAAATCGTTAATCTAGGGGGTCTTGTGTAAAGAACACTGTTGTGCTAATTTCCGTGCCAAAAAACTATAGGCACTATAAAATGGAACGGAGGGAGTATAAAAGTTCATTTTCTTGGTTTTTTTTCACCCTCTGATTTTTGGCAATTTCTTTTTTCTTTCGATCCCCTGCCGCCTCTCAAACGCTGATACCGCTGCTGACTGGGACCCTCATGTCATCCTCTATGTACTATAAAACTTTCTTTTCTTGAATTATTTTTGGCTCTCATATTTGGTCACTTGCCTTTTTCTTTCGATCTCATGCCAAGTTTGAAACATTGAGGAACCTGCTGGCTCATGGGACCCGCATGTCATCCTCTATGTACTATAAAAGTTTATTTTCTTTATTTTTTCACCCTCTGATTTTTGGCTATTTCCTTTTTCTTTTGATCCCCGCCGCCTTGGAAACGTTGGGTAAGCTGCTGACTCATGGGACCCGCATGTCATCCTCTATGTACAATCAACTTTCTTTTCTTTTGATCTCAAGCCGCATTTGAAACGTTGAGACCGCTGCTGCTAAATGGGACCCGCATGTCATCCTCTATGTACAATAAAGTTTTTTCTTGGATTATCTTTGGCTCTGATATTTTGGCACTTGCCTTTTTCTTTCGATCTCATGCCGCCTTTGAAACGTTGACCAAGCTGCTGGCTCATGGGTCTCGCATGTCATCCTCTACGACAATAAAAGTTTTCTTTCTTGGAGTTATTTTTTACCCCTAATTTCTGGCTATTTGCCTTTTTCTTTTGATCTCCTGCCCCCTCAAACGATGAGGACGCTGTTGGGAGGTCGGTCCCACATGTCATCCTCTATGAACAATAAAAGTTTCCTTTGATTGATTTATTTTGAACCCCTAATCAATTTCTGGATATTTCCTTTTTTCTTTTGATCCCCTGCCGCCTTGAAATCGCTGAGGATGCTGCTGCCTCATGGGTCCCGCATGTCATCCTCTCGAACGGTAAATGTTTCTTTTCTTGGATTTTGTTTACCAAATGATTTTTGGCTTATTTTTTCTTTCGATCTCCGCAGCCTTTAAAACGTTGAGGACGCTGCTGGCTCACGGGTCCCACATGTCACCTCTATGAACACAAACGCTGAGGATGCTGCTGCCTCATGGGTCCCGCATGTCATCCTCTTAGAACGAAAATGTTTCTTTTCTTGGATTTTTTACCAACAGATTTTTTGGTTTATTTTTTTCTTTCCATCCCCTGCCGCCTTTAAAACGTTGACGACGCTGCTGGCTCATGGGTCCCCGATGTCAGCCTCCCCGTAGAACAAACATGTGATATCTTGATTATTTTGCAGACAATAAACAGTGTATTGCGCTCTGAGCTATTTCAAACGGATAAATTAAATCTTTATTTTTACATAAACAAACTTATATGTTGAATCTCCTTGTTTTTTTGTTTTTGCGAAGCATAGGACTTTCCTGTTTTGTTTAGAAAATTCCGAACTTTCCTGTTTTGGAGTGGGCTGAAATTGTACGAGTCAAAAGGCCAAGCACGATAGTTCGAAGGCCTAGATGTCCAGATGCAGCCCAATTGAAATCTTTCTTCTTGGAATTTTTTTCACCCCCTGATTTCTGGCTACTACATTTTTCTTTTGGTCCTGTTCTTTGAAACATTGAGACTGCTGCTGCAAAATGGGACCCGCATATCATCCTCTATGTACTATAAAACTTTCTTTTCTTGAATTATTTTTGGCTCTGATATTTGGTCAATTGCCTTTCTCTTTCGATCCCATGCAGCCTCTCAAACGGTGATACCGCTCGCTAAATGGGACCCGCATGTCATCCTCTATGTACAATCAAGTTTCTTTTCTTGAATTATTTTTGGCTCCTGATATTTGGTCACTTACCTTTTTCTTTCGATCTCATGCCACGTTTGAAACGTTGAGGAACCTGCTGGCTCATGGGACCCGCATGTCATCCTCTATGTTCTATAAAAGTTTATTTTCTTGGATTTTTTTTCACCCTCTGATTTTTGGCTATTTCTTTTTCTTTTGATCCCCCGCCTTGGAAACGTTGAGTAAGCTGCTGACTCATGGGACCCGCATGTCATCCTCTATGTACAATCAAGTTTCTTTTCTTGAATTATTTTTGGCTCCCGATATTTGGTCACTTGCCTTTTTGTTTCGATCTCATGCCACGTTTGAAACGTTGAGGAACCTGCTGGCTCATGGGATCCGCATGTCATCCTCTATGTGCTATAAAAGTTTATTTTCTTGGATTTTTTCACCTTCTGATTTTTGGCTATTTCCTTTTTCTTTTGATCCCCGCCGCCTTGGAAACGTTGAGTAAGCTGCTGACTCAATGGACCCGCATGTCATCCTCTATGTACAATCAAGTTTCTTTTCTTGAATTTTTTGGATCCTGATATTTGGTCACTTGCCTTTTTGTTTCGATCTCATGCCACGTTTGAAACGTTGAGGAACCTGCTGGCTCATGGGACCCGCATGTCATCCTCTATGTGCTATAAAAGTTTATTTTCTTTTTTTTTTCACCCTCTGATTTTTGGCTATTTCCTTTTTCTTTGATCCCCTGCCACCTTGAAACGTTGGGTGCTTCATTGGATCCGCATGTCATCCTCTATGTACAATCAACTTTCTTTTTCTTTTGATCTCAAGACGCATTTGAAACGTTAAGACCGCTGCTGCTAAATGGGACCCGCATGTCATCCTCTATGTACAATAAAGTTTCTTTTCTTGGATTATCTTTGGATCCTGATATTTGGTCACTTGCCTATTTCTTTCGATCTCATGCCACGTTTGAAACGTTGAGGAACCTGCTGGCTCATGGGACCCGCATGTCATCCTCTATGTACTACAAAAGTTCATTTTCTTGGGTTTTTTTCACCCTCTGATTTTTGGCTATTTCCTATTTCTTTTGATCCCCTGCGGCCTTTGAAAGTTGAGGACTCTGCTGCCTCATAGGTCCCACATGTCAGCCTGTATGAACGATAAAGCTTTCCTTTCTTGGAGTTTTTTACCCCCTAATTTCTCGGCTACTTTCTTTTTCTTTGATCTCAAGCCGCATTTGAAACGTTGGGACCGCTGCTGCAAAATGGGACCCGCATGCAATTCTCCATGTACAATAAAAGTTTCTTTTCTTGGATTATTTTTCACCCTCATTTTTGGTCACTTGCCTTTTTCTTTTGATCCCCTACCGCCTTGGAAACGTTGAGTAAGCTGCTGACTCGTGGGACCCGCATGTCATCCTCTATGTACAATCAACTTTTTTTCTTTTGATCTCAAGCCGCATTTGAAACGTTGAGACCGCTGCTGCTAAATGGGACCCGCATGTCATCCTCTATGCACAATAAAGTTTCTTTTCTTGGATTATCTTTGGCTCCTGATATTTTGTCACTTGCCTTTTGCTTTCGATCTCATGCCGCCTTTGAAACGTTGAGTAAGCTGCTGGCTCATGGGTCCCGCATGTCATCATCTACGAACAATAAAAGTTTCCTATCTTCGAATTATTTTTACCCCTAATTTTTGGCTACTTCCTTTTTCTTTTGATCACCTGCAGCCTTAGAGGATTCTGCTGGCTCATGGGTCCCACATGTCAGCCTCTATGAACAATAAACCTTTCCTTTCTTGGAGTTATTTTGACCTCTAATTTCTGGCTATTTCGCCTTTTTTAAAATCCTGTGTCGCCTTGGAAACGTTGAGAATGCTGCTGCCTCATGGGTCCCGCATGTCATCCTCTCAGAACGATAAATGTTTCTTTTTTGGATTTTTTTACCAACTGATTTTTTTTCCGATCCTCTGCCGTCTTTAAAAACGTTGACGACGCTGCTAATACAAGAACTGCCCACGCATGCACCTTCTCTTTTGACTAAACTTGGTCACAACTAAAGCTAGTTTTCCGCTGGTACATTTGAGCATATCCTCTTAGCTAGCGTTTGTACGTACTTCTTCCTAAACCAGACCATTAGCTTGCATACGCACTGATCGCATCTCCATGTGTATACTACGCAGCTTTCCGGCCGGACACGACTTGATGAGGACATCCCTACCTCACTACTACCTCCGTCATTACCAACTGAAGATGAACCTGCTGTGAAGCTCAAATCCAATGAAGTCAGGATTGGACCAATGACACGAGCTCGTGCGAAGCTACTTAAACAACAGGTGAACTTGTTCCTAAACGATACTTTGATTGATGAGAACTTTATACTGCCTAAATCCTATTACTTATGTATCATCAGGTATCAAGAGGAGACGAGCATCGCACGAGGAGAGGAGCAGCTAGACATGAAGACGGACGTCAAGATGGCCGTGAAGCTGGACATGGAGCTGGACATGAAGACATCTCATGGACGCGTGAGGGAGGAGCGGGAGGCATGCGCGAGGAGAAGAAGAAGTCCAGGCCGGTCCAGAACCCGGCAGACCGGCCCCGACCGGCCAGTCCGGTCTGGTCGACCGGTCGCCAACCGGACATCAACCGGACGGAGCCCTCGTACCGGACGGAAACCGGAAACTTCGCAGTTTTCCGGTCCACACCGGTTGACCGGACCAAGACCGGACAGTCCGGTCCAGCCCGCTGTGGCCGCCAACCGGATCGGCCGGTCCACAGCCCGGTCGACCGGATCCCAGACCGACCAGTCCGAGTCTGTCTCGACCAGATCTATTCTGGTCGGTTATTTTCGTACTTTTTGGACCTGAGGTCGTCCCAGACGCCTATATAAGTCCCTGAGACGCCCCACAAGTTGCTTTAGACCACGTTTAAGATAAACCCTAGTTCTTAGTTGTTTGCTCTGCAAAACTATTGAATTCCCTACACCATATTGCTTGGATATTGTGTAGATCCTGTTTAAGTCTTGTGTGATCTGCTGTTCCATTGGGAATTAGACGGTTGCAACTTACCGCTTCGTGGTCGGCGGCTACGTGCGCAAGTGTGTGGAGTTGCGAATATCTTGCAGGGTTGAGAGCTGTTGCATTGGCGACAGGGACCAATCGAGAGATCTCGTTGCGTCATACAAGTTATCATCCACTTCATCGTCGTGTTCCTCCGCTGCCATCACCCCGTGATCATCATCACCACCGTTGCTTACTGAGAAGATCGGGCCACCCCTTATCATCTTGGTATCAGATTTCCAGTTTTCCTCGGTAAGCCATCCACAATCCACCCCATAGTTGAGTTGTGAGTGTTTTCCTATCCAGAAAAAGCCAAAAATATTTAGGGTTAGGGTTTGCCATAGCCATAGCTTGCACTAATTTCGAGTTTTAGTTGCTTTTCGTAGTTGTTTTTGCGTAACTTTATCTTTCTTCTAGTAGAATTGTTAGGGTTTGTGTTTTCTCTATTATCTAGTTTATCTTCTAGTGTCAGTTTTGTTACTCCGAGTCCACATAGCGTACAGTGTGCTTGTTCCCAACCATAGACACAGCCTTTCGATATACTAGGAACTTCCCCAGAAGAGACTAGTTTTACCGCTCGACAGGCTGCTCATTAGGGTTTTGGTGCTTTGCATATCTTGTTGGCCGTGTTATCAAGGAGTTGAGTCATAAAATCAAAAAAAAAGAGAAAATTGAAAAGAAGCAAAAAGAGCTACATAGCTGCGTGTGTTACAAAAGAAAATACAAAAATAAAAGTGTGTGCTAGTTGAATTCAAGTGAAAGGCCTAAGTTTTCTTTACTGCATCCGTAGTTGAGCAATCTTGTGCCTGTCTCGTTGAGCTTTGCTAGTGTCTCTCTTGTGCATTGCAACCTTTCCTCCATATAGTTGCATTGCCCCATTATATCGCCTTGTGTGAGTATCTTTGGTTGTCTACGGTCAGCGCTAGAGCTTGTTATTGGTGCACATAGGTAGCCTACCTACAGCCCCACATATACCCTGCTTTGTCGTGTGATTGTTCTTATACCCTTGATATTCGCTTCGCTACATCCGTGCACTAGTTGTTTCTACAAGTGGTAAGCAACACTAATTTACTTTGGAACGGTAAGATTTCCTTTTCTTATCAGTTTTGAGTGAGTTGTGAGCGTACCACCATATATTTTTGATTTAGTGCACTAACCTACTAATCATGTCTGCTAGTGATAATAAGATTGTTAACCAGGAGAACAAGAATTCGGCATATATCATCACTTGGAGGGAGTATGAAGCTCTTCGTAATGAGATGCGACGTGAATTCCGCACTAATGATGATGAGCTTAAGAGTACAGTTGATGAGATCAAACAAACGCTGGATGCTACTAATGTCACCGTCACTGGATTGTCTGATCAAATGACGGATATACAGCGCAATATTGCGGATATGCGTCTCGCTATTGAGAACTTGACTGTACTACAACAACAACAACAAGAAGATGATGAAGATCCTGAACTTGAAGATGACGCACACAATGCTCGTGGTGCGCCTCGTGGTCATCGTCCTCGTGGCTGGGTTCCACTTGGCCGCAATGGTCGTGGACAAGATGAAGAAGATGGATTGGGTAAGCCTAAGTTTTCCATACCCAAGTTTGAAGGAGGAGCTGATGTTGAAGAATACCTCACTTGGGAGCTCAAGATTGAGAAATTATGGAGCCTACATCCACACTACTCTGAAGATAGGAAGATCAAGCTTGCGTCTTCTGAATTTGATGGTTATGCATTGCGTTGGTGGGATTCTTTGGTTCGTAACCTTGATGAAGATGGTGCACAACCTATCCGTACATGGCGTGCTATGAAAGAGGCAATGACTTCTCGTTTTGTGCCTACAAATTACATGCGGAACATATTTGATAAGCTAACACTATTGAGGCAAGGTGTGAAGACTGTTGATGAGTACTACATGGAGATGGAGATGCTTATGCAGCGTGGTCGTGTCCGTGAGTCTCTAGAGATGACAATGCAGCGTTTTCTGAATGGACTGAAGTATGATGTTAAAGGCATTGTTCGTCATTACACCTACACCAATATGAATCAATTGTTACATCATGCAAGAGAAGCTGAATCACAGTTGGCTGAAGAAGCAAAGGTTAAGGGACGTGCTACGGGAGCTGGGCGTTTTACACCCCGCGCGCCTTCTACAGCGCCGCCTTCGACGCGCTCCGCTCCTTACTCTACTCCGCCTAGCAAACCGGTTTCCAATGCATCTACTGCAAAGAAGTCCGAATCTGCTGCAAGTACGAGTGGTTCTAGTGCGTCTACAACGCGCAACCGTGATATGCTTTGCCATACATGTGGTGGCAAGGGTCACTTCAAGAGAGATTGTCCTAACCGCAAAGTCATGTTTATCAATGAGGACAATGAGTATGAGACTGGAGATGATGCTGATCCAAATGCTCCAGACAATGATGACTATGACACCGATGGTGAAGATGCATATCCTTCTGATGCTCGCACCATTGTTGTGTCGCAGCGTGCTCTTAATGTGTTGCCTAGTGCATCTACTCAGCGCTGCAATTTGTTCCAAAACAAAGCTTTAGTTGGTCCTGACAAGGCTTGCAAGGTCATTATTGATGGCGGGAGTTGCCGCAATTTAGCAATCAAGGAGTTATGTACCAAGCTGAAGTTGAAGTATCTACCGCACCCGCATCCATATTATATTCAGTGGTTGAGCGACAATGGTGAGATGAAGGTAAACCACATGGTGCGTGTTGAGTTTGCGATTGGACCGTATAAGGATTGCATTGATTTTGATGTGGTTCCTATGACGGTTTGTCACCTCTTATTGGGTCGGCCTTGGCTCTATGACCGTTCTGTGCAACACAATGGCCGTGCCAATACATATCACTTGGAGTACAAGGGCAAGAAAATTAACTTACAGCCTATGTCACCACAACAAATTGTCAATGAGTCTCGTCAGAAGATTGAAGTGAATTTGGAGGATGCACCGCTAGATAGGCGAGAGAATTGTAATGTCGTGAGTGATATAACGAAAAGTGAGAGAGTGAATTCCTTAGTCTCATTAGCCACCAAAGAAGACATGAGAGAATTTAGTGAGGATCCTACGGCCATGCCTCTTGTGCTTTTGTACAGGGGTATGGTTTTGGTTTCTAACGACATGACCCCTCTTCCTCTTGGTGTTTCTAATGTTTTGCAGGAATTGGCGACGTGTTTCCGGCGGAGGTACCCGCAGGACTACCACCATTGCGAGGTATTGAGCATCAAATTGACTTGATTCCCGGAGCATCGCTGCCCAATAGGGCGCCATATCGCACTAATCCCGAAGAGACGAAGGAGATACAGAAGTACAAGCGCTACTCGACAAAGGTTATATTCGCATAAGCCTTAGTCCTTGTGCTGTTCATGTTATTCTAGTTCCTAAGAAAGATGGTACTTGGCGTATGTGCGTAGATTGTAGAGCTATAAACAACATTACTATTCGATATCGTCACCCTATTCCCCGTTTAGAGGATATGCTAGATGAATTGAGTGGTGCTGTTGTGTTCTCTAAAATTGATTTGCGTAGTGGTTATCATCAAATTAGGATGAAAGAAGGGGATGAGTGGAAAACAGCCTTTAAAACAAAATTTGGTTTATATGAGTGGTTAGTAATGCCTTTTGGGTTAACTAATGCACCTAGCACTTTCATGAGACTGATGAACCATGTTTTGCGTGAATTTATTGGCAAATTTGTGGTTGTGTATTTTGATGACATATTAATCTACAGCCGCAATGAATCTGATCATACTATACATATTCGACATGTTTTGCAAGTGTTGCGTGATAATCAACTCTATGGTAATCTTGAGAAGTGCACATTTTGCAAAGATAAGGTCATATTTCTGGGTTATGTTGTCTCTAAGCATGGAGTAGAAGTAGATGTGTCTAAAATTGAAGCTATTCAAAATTGGCCTACTCCCATGAACGTGAGTCAAGTAAGAAGTTTTCATGGTCTAGCTGGGTTTTATCGCCGTTTTGTGCCCAATTTTTCTACTATTGCTGCACCTTTGAATGACTTGACTAAAAAGGGTGTTGTCTTTGAGTGGGGCGCAGCCCAAGATCATGCATTTGATGAACTGAAACGATTGTTAACTTCTGCACCGTTGCTTGCACTTCCTGATTTCAATAAGCAATTTGAGATTGAATGTGATGCTAGTGGTATTGGAATTGGTGGTGTGTTGATGCAAGAGGGTCGCCCAATTGCATATTTTTCTGAGAAACTATCTGGTGCTAAGTTGAACTATCCTATCTATGATAAAGAATTGTATGCTTTAATTAGAGTTCTTGAGGTTTGGCAACATTACTTGTGGCCAAAAGAATTTATCATACATTCTGATCATGAAGCTTTGAAATACCTGAAAGCCCAATCTACTTTGCATAAGCGTCTAGCTAAGTGGGTTGAGTTCATTGAGTCTTTTCCATACATTATTAAGCATAAGAAGGGAAAAGATAATATTGTTGCTGATGCTCTATCTAGGAAGACTATGCTATTAACTCAACTTGATGTTAAAATTCCTGGTTTAGAGATACTATGTGATTTGTATGCCACTGATCATGATTTTGCTGAACCATATCGCTTATGTGCTCTTGGTAAAGCATGGGAAAAATATCACATACATGATGGTTTCTTGTTTAGGGCTAACAAACTATGTGTTCCAGAATCGTCTGTGCGTTTGCTCTTATTGCAGGAATCACATGCTGGAGGTTTGATGGGTCACTTTGGGCGTGAGAAGACGCTACTCATGCTAGCTGACCACTTTTATTGGCCAAAGATGAGGCGGGACGTGGATAGATATGTGCGAAGATGCATTACTTGCAACAAGTCTAAGTCCAAGCTGAAGCCTCACGGTTTGTATACTCCTTTACCGGCACCTACTACACCATGGGAGGATATTAGTATGGATTTTGTGTTAGGTTTGCCGCGTACTAAGAGAGGCCATGATTCTATATTTGTGGTAGTGGATAGATTTTCTAAGATGTCACACTTTATTGCCTGCCACAAGAGCGACGATGCGTCGCATATTGCTAACCTGTTTTTCAGGGAGATTGTACGTCTACATGGAGTCCCGAAGACTATTGTTTCTGATCGTGACGTGAAGTTTATGAGCTACTTCTGGAAGACGCTTGGGAGAAAGCTGGGGACGAAGCTGCTGTTCAGCACTACTTGTCATCCCCAAACGATGGTCAAACTGAAGTGGTGAATAGAACATTGTCACAACTGTTGAGATCCATGATCAAGAAGAACTTGAAGGAGTGGGAAGAATGTTTGCCGCATGTGGAGTTTGCTTACAACAGGGCGGTACATACCACGGAACTATGTCCTTTTGAGGTGGTGTATGGTTTCAAACCCATTACTCCACTTGACTTGTTGCCTTTGCCCATACATGAGAGAGTTAATATGGAGGCATCAAAGAGGGCAGATTATGTGAAGAAGATTCATGAGAAGACTAAAGAGTTGATTGAGAAGAAAGGCAAGAGCAATGCTGCAAGGATGAATAAGAAGCGCAAGGAGATGTTGTTCAAGCCTGGTGATTTGGTCTGGGTACATTTTCGCAAGGATAGGTTCCCGAAGCTGAGGAAGTCTAAGTTGAAGCCTCGTGGTGCTGGTCCTTACAAAGTGCTTGCCAAGATCAATGATAATGCATACTCGATAGATCTTCCAGAGGATGAGTTTGGTGTTAGTAATTCTTTCAATGTTGCTGATTTGACACCATATGACGGAGAAGACCTTGGAGCGTCGGGGTCGACGCCTTTTGAAGGGGGGAGATGATGAGGACATCCCTACCTCACTACTACCTCCGTCATTACCAACTGAAGATGAACCTGCTGTGAAGCTCAAGTCCAATGAAGTCAGGATTGGACCAATGACACGAGCTCGTGCGAAGCTACTTAAACAACAGGTGAACTTGTTCCTAAACGATACTTTGATTGATGAGAACTTTATACTGCCTAAATCCTATTACTTATGTATCATCGTATCAAGAGGAGACGAGCATCGCACGAGGAGAGGAGCAGCTGGACATGAAGACGGACGTCAAGATGGCCGTGAAGCTGGACATGGAGCTGGACATGAAGACATCTCATGGACGCGCGAGGAGGAGCGGGAGGCATGCGCGAGAGGAGAAGAAGAAGTCCAGGCCGGTCCAACCCGGCCAGACCGGCCCCCGACCGGCCAGTCCGGTCCTGGCCCGGCCGACCGGTCGCCAACCGGACGTCAACCGGACGGAGCCCCTCGTACCGGACGGAAACCGGAAACTGCAGTTTTCCGGTCCACACCCGGTGACCGGACTGAGACCGGACAGCCCGTCCACAGCCCGGTTGACCGGCCGCCAACTGGATCGGCCGGTCCACAGCCCGGTTGACCGGATCCCAGACCGGACCAGTCCGAGTCTGTCTCGACCAGATCTATTCGGGTCGGTTATTTTCGTACTTTTGGACCTGAGGTCGTCCCGACGCCTATATAAGTCCCCGGACGCCCACAAGTTGCTTTAGACCACGTTTAAGATAAACCCTAGTTCTTAGTTGTTTGCTCTGCAAAACTATTGAATTCCCTACACCATATTGCTTGGATATTGTGTAGATCTTGTTTAAGTCTTGTGTGATCTGCTGTTCCATTGGGAATTAGACGGTTGCAACTTACCGCTTCGTGGTCGGCGGCTACGTGCGTAAGTGTGTGGAGTTGCGAATATCTTGCGGGTTGAGAGTGTTGCATCGCGACAGGGACCAATCGAGAGATCTCGTTGCGTCATACAAGTTATCATCCACTTCATCGTCGTGTTCCTCCGCTGCCATCACCCCGTGATCATCATCACCACCGTTGCTTACTGAGAAGATCGGGCCACCCCTTATCACGACTCGATTACACGAACAACTTAAACAAATAAAATATGATGAACTACTAACTAACAAGATTAGTTCCAACACAGACGTGGTGTATTTCTTTGGAAGGTTTCAGGGCCTGTTTGGTGTGGCTTTTGGAGGCTTTCCACCAAAAAAAGCAACCCAAACGAGCCAAAGGGGTCAGCTGCGCGGTGGGCTTTTTCAAAAGCCAGACGTTTTCCTTCAGATGGGGAAAAGCACCGTTTTAGGTGCTTCCCGAGCTTCCCCGCAAGTCAATCGAAGGAGGTTACAGTTTAGGTCATATCGTTGCTTCAAATTACCGAAAAAATGCCACCGCGAGAACAGCCCGGCCCGTGCCGAACCGAGCATTTTCTTGCCCCTCCCGAAATATGCTCACCGCAGGAACCACACCTGCTCGCTCCTGCCCCTCACCTGGCCGCCCGCCGCCGCCACCCCTCCCCTAGCCGCCCTGGACGCCGCCCGCCGCCGCCACCCCTCCCCTAGCCGCCCTGGACGCCGCTCGCCGCCGGCCGCTGCCCCTGGACGCCGCCCGTAGCCCCTGGACACCGTCCGCCGCCCCTGGATGCCGCCTGGTCGCTGGCCGCCACCACACCCTGACGCCGCTCGCCGGCAGCCTCCACTTCCTCACCTGACCGTCGGACGCTGTCACTCCATCGCCGATCGAGCTGGAGGCAGGAGGAGATTTTTTGTGCTCTGTTTTAGGGCCTTTTTGCAAAAAAGGTGTTCCTTTTTGCAAAAAACAACTAGTTAAATACAGAATATTAAATGAGTGTGTATTTTATGGAATATTGAATTAATGTGTATTTTATAAAGTGTGTATTTTATACTTACATATAGTCTAGCTTTGTTTCAATACATACATGTGCTACCAAACACACCCTACATGAATGTAAGGGTGTTTCAGACAATTCAACAGTTTACAGCCAGACAGCCAGATGGTTTGCCAAAGACTTCCACTCAGAAAAGCAGCTTCTCCTAGACAGCAGCTTTTCTGCACAGCACCCACAGCCAGCCACAGCCCAGCCACAGCAAGCCACACCAAACAGGCCCTCAGCTACCTGAATTAACGTGGACGTGATGGCTTAGAGTTTTGGCTCTGCATCTCTATCTCTCGTGCGTGCTTTACGTGCAAACAAAAACAAACTGTATCTTGTTCAGCTAGGTGATTTCACATCTCTTTGAAAAGTTCAACGGAGAACATGTACTCCTAATAGGAGTCCAGTGACAATGATATGGCAGGTGGCCAGGTGTGATGTACAAATTCAGTTCAAGAAATACAGATGCTGAATAGAGGAAAAACGCTCACCAACGGGATTTGACGGAGAGGTCCTGAGCGTGTAGTGGCGAGGAACGCCACGGAGAATCTCCTAGTCATAGCAGCGGGCAAGGATTACTCCAGTTCGTCCACTACTATGATGGTTCATGGTTGCCTACGACATCGTACAACAAGGCCTCGGTGGATGTCGTTGGTCATCACGGAGGAGCCTACGGCTGTGAATTGAGCAAAAGGAAAGCATCAGGAGGTTGACACGAGGCTGGAGAAAACAAAGAAGGAAGAACTAGGGCCTCAGTCCCTTATATCCGACGGAAACAACGACGCCGTCAATGTGGCCGGCAGAACAACGGCAACACGACCAACATCGATGATATGATGCAGCACCATGTCCTACAGTTTTTCCTTGACGAGAGATGTCTTCTGGTGCGAGGAATTGCCTCAGTGTTCACCGACGGAGACGCCATCTACCGACGAACTCGAGTTTGAGGCTGTTCTTGGCATAATAAGCATGGGTTGTGCAGGACTCCTTTGGAGAAATTTTGTGAGGCAAGATGACGGAGGAGGACAAGGGGCATATAGTGCCGCGCTCGGTGAGTCTCGTAATTGTCTATGCAGGGAGATCAGAGAGTGTATGCCAACGGACGCCAGTTAGTTCACGGCGCCGGTTTCGGAAATTAAATCCGTTAAATGGGATATTAAAAGCCTGAACGGAACGCTCAATAAATTCTGAACATTATTTGTCTTGAAGTTTGAGCAAAATGAGCAATAGAATTGATTGGAGGAGGGAATATGTACTGCCATTGTTGGCAGTTTGTAACGCTCCAGCTTAGCTACCTGAACCAGGAGGAAGAAGATCGATGGCTGGTCGTTCGGTCTAGTTGGGCCAGAGAGAAATGCGGCCCAAGGAAAAAAATGTAAGAAAGGAAAGAAAAAAAAATATGTGCCACGGTGGGCTACTCCTAGATAGGTTGGATCATTACATTTTTTCCTTTATTCCTTTTCTGACTTATTTTCTATTATTTGATTTGCAATTTCAATCTGATTCAAATCTTGTTAGAAAATTTGAATAAAATATCAGTGCAAAGCTTATTCCATTGGGAACACTTTGGCCATATTTTTATTTGCAAACAAGATCTAGAGATTCAAAATAGTTTTATGCACTTTGGCCTATGTGGCTACTTGGACAGTATTTAGCAAGGATTTTTAGGGTCATTGTTTTGCCGAATAGAATCCTTTATGGTTTCAAAACCTTAAAAATAGAAATAGCTTGGTTAAAAAAATACTTTGAAATCCAAAGGTTTTATGAAATCTATATTTTGGAAAATACTTATAAATGCAAAACAAACAGTTTTAATTCCTTGTGAAATTTCAACCAAGACTAATGATTCAATCAATCTATTTTTTTTAACATTCCAAAAATTAGGAAAATTTTGGGATGTTACAGGTGGAGTCGATGGCGATGGCTCCGAGGGCACTTCCCCATCCCGGCAGGGTGCCGGAACAGAGATTTCTGTCCCCCGAAACTTGATTTCGGCGATGACGGCGGCTACGGAACTTTTCGTCGACGGAGGGTGATATCTTCTGGAGTTTTTAGGTCAGAGGGGTCTTATAGGCGAAGAGGCGACGCCAGGGGGCGCACGAGGCCACCATACCACCCCCACGTGCGGGCCAGGTCTAGCCGCGCTAGGCCTGTATGGGCGGCCTGTAGGCCCCCTGCGGCTCCCTTCTGGCTCCGGGGTCTTCTGATATATTAGAATTTCTGTGATTTTTCCAGAATTTTCCGAGCACTTTCATTTTGGACATTTTCTGCAATAAACAGACATAATAAACAAACTGGCACTGTGACACTTGTTAATAGGTTAGTCCAATAAATGTCATAAAATGATGCAAAGTGCACATAAAACATAGAGGAATTGGTGTAAAACAAGCATGGATCATCAAAAATTATAGATACGTTTGCAGCGTATCAGACACCCTCTCCCTCTCGCGAACACTCTCTTCCTCACGTGAGCGTTGCCAACACCCTCTACCTCACACGCCCTCTTCTCCCTGCTCCACGCCGCCTTCCCCTCCTTGAGCCTACCCCATCCGTGGTTAGGGTTAGGGTTTGGTTAGTGTTTGGTTAGGGTAGCCGGGAAGAAATCAAGTTCAACAAGTACACCCCTCAAGGCCAAGCAAGCGACAGCAGGCAAAAAAAGAAAGGCAGTTCCCCAGCCCGGAGAACAGGCCAAACAATCGATCCCACCACTCAAAGTGTTTGATATTCCCTCAGTGTACCAGGAACATGGTGGTTTCGATATGGAAGAAGCTGCGACGCTAGCGGCTCAAGTTGGTTGTACCGTGGAGGAATTGCTGATGGCCCATGATGTAGTACCTGTTGCTGATATAGCTCGTAAATTTTTCTACGGGGCCGACTTGGTCAGCAAAGAGCGGCTGCATCAACTGCCAACGCATATGCGGAATTTGCATCAGTGGTACCTTGATGTGTGCAAGGAGAACACAAGTTACATCGTGGCGAATATCCCAAAAGAATATTACTTTCGAAAGAAGGAGATCCATATGGAGATGAATGAACTCTGGAAGTTATTCAATTTAGACGCCCTCGACAAATCTCTCATGAGTTGCTATTGCTTGTAAGTTGTTAACTACATATAAGTTCATGTTCATTCAGTTGTTCCTGTTCATTGCATATACTCATTATGTTTTATGTGTTCTCTTATGCAGACTGAAGATCAGTGAATGCAAAAGTAATAAGATGTTCAATATTGGGTTTGTTGACCCAGATAAAGTACATCATGACACGGTAAAGAATAAAGTCGAAGAAACAGGGGGAAACCTACTAAGGTTTATAACGGAGCAACATTTCTGTGATTCAATATTGTTTCCTTACAACTACAGGTGAAAGTCTTACTGATCTGTTGTGCATATTCAATTTTTCTTACTCGATGTTAAGTGTAATTCATGACGTATATATATATATAAAAACCCGTGTAGGGCTAGACATTCAAGTTGATAAGGAAATAGTAGAAGTAAGAGTCCCATTGAGTAGAGGCCTGGAAGGGTTCCGCGACTTGCAGCAGTTGCTCCAGAGGTAATTTCAATCATTAATTGCGCGCTATATCTTTCGTGAGATATCAATTAATTATCCACTCGTTCAATCATTCTTTTGCCTGGCAGGGTTTAGAGAGTTTTCAAGATCAAGAATAAGGGAAACTTCGCAGAGAAGCTAACATTTAATCCTGTACCGTGCGCCCAGCAGCCACAGGGGACGAATCTATGTGGATACTACGTTTGCGAGTCCATTCGCATGTTAACCACCGAGAAGCACAACAATAATAGATTCAACGTAAGCAATAACATTCACAACTTTAATTTATTATCTTCAATATTTCGTTATCAAGATTGATATAGTCATATTCATCTCATTTTCCTATATAGGTCGACTTCATGCGGGAGAAGTTCCAACCACAGGAACACCTACTAGGAATTACGAAGGAAGTGGCGGGACTTCTGATGAGAGAAATAATAGACGACAACGGCTCGTTTAGTCTAAATAGGCGCAACAATTGATCCCCATGTAATGGTTCGAATAGACGATGGGCTTTAGTCCCGGTAGTCGTGAGTTCCATGTATATGTGTAAGGGGAATCTATGAATATACTTTTGCTTTCAACATTTGTTTGCTCGATCTATATATAATGAATGAACATGGACAACTTGTAGTAGCGTACAAATATATGCAACTTTTATTTTAAAATGAAAAATGAAATAAAAGGGAGGGGTGGCGGGGGGATGCTGCACCCCTCAAACCCTAAAGCAGCAGTGTTCTGCGCGCGCCACGTAGAGGTCCTCCTGCGCGTCCCGCGCCTGCCACGTGGTGGACCATATGTCGCGGGTGGTAAGCAACCCGTGACAAAAGGGTGGACCTTTTGTCGCGCCTCCGTTGTCGCGGCTGGCCGCCCGCAACAAAAGGGTCTTACGACGCGCGACATTAAGCCTGTTTTCCACTAGTGATAGTTTGTTATCTATCTTTGGATGCCTTCAGAAAAGTACAAGATTATGTCTTGGAAGAAGAAAGAGTTTGAAGACCTCGAAGATTTGCTAGTATCTTTTAGACTTTATTTTGTAATCGCTGGAGACAGCTCGTGTATCTCTACCATGTACTATTTGTTATTATGAATATAGGTGGTATTGATTGTGAAAAAAAAATCTGAATATGTAGTTCAAATCTCAATGTTTCATTTCGTACAGAACCACCGAAACAAAAGCAGAGTCCCGGCATGTGCTGGCTGGCTTTTGATCGTATTATACCCTGCACGCACGCGTCGTAACGTCATCGTGCGCATCGTATCAAAACAGATGCGGCAGTCAGCCGTCGCGCTCTTCCGTGTGCGCGTGGTAACATGCACACGAACGCTAGCTCGTGTATCAAAGTCTGCCCTTCAGCCAGCTCCTAACGTGCTACTACCACAGATTGTCAACTCGGGACCAGCAATGGCGCTAGCGACGCGTCAATGGATTCTGGTCATCATCCACGCCCTCGCCGTGATGGCGATCCCGGCGGGTGCCGCTGCCGACGACGTGGACGTCACGGGTGGCTACTCTGTAAACGACTGCCACCCGCATTCACGGTGGCTGTCCACCGCCAACGGCACCGCCTTCCACGGCAGCCTCCTGCCTCTCCACGACGCCCTCCCCTCCGCCGCCGCGCCGACGGGCTTCGCCTCCCTCCGCTCCGGCGACGGCCGCGCGTCCGCCCGCGGCCTCTGCTTCGGCGAGGCCCCGCCGCCGCATGACTGCCGCGAGTGCCTCTCCATCCTTGCCGCTCGGATCGACTACCTCTGCAAGGGCAGCCGGCGCGCCGGGTTTTGGAACGCCGGCTGCTTCCTCGCCTACGCCGACACCACCGACGCCAACGCCTCGTCCACGGAGCAGGAGGAGGACTTCTTCTCGTCGTCCGTCGACAACGACGGCAGCGGCGTCCTCAACTACTACCCGGACTTCTACCACGTGCAGAGCCTCGTCGACCTGGCGCAGTCCCTGGCGCCGCGCGCCGCAAACAGCACCTCGGGCCGGATGGTGGCCACGGCGAACGTGACGGCCGAGGCGAACAGCACGGTGAGCGCGCTGGCGCAGTGCGGGGGAGACGTCACGGCGGCAGACTGCGCGCGATGCCTGGAGAGTGTTGAAATATTGGGCCCACTTTTAGTGGCCCAAATTAGATTTCAGTTTTTCCTATAAATCTCAAAGCCCACATAGTGGCAGCCTTGTGAGTTTGAGCCCAAGTTGGTGGCAGCTCACTAGTGAGAGGCAAGAGGTGGGAAGTTTAGTCCCACATGGAAAGTTGGGAGGAAGTTAGACCACCTTATAAGGTGGGTTGTTTCACCACTAGTAAGTGAGTGAGAATAGGAGTGCTACACGCGCGCTCCTCCTCCTCCTCGCTCGCTCGTCTCGACACGACACGACACGTCACGTCACGACGCGCGCCGCGTGAGTGGATTGAGCCGAGACTTTCCTTACTTTTTGCAGCTCAGGAAAACGAACAGAGTTTTCCCGAGCCTATATAATCTCTTGCCCGGCTACCGCAGAAATACACCGAACACACGAGTTAGGGTTTCCACCTCTCTCTGCTTGCGTAGCCTACTCCATCCCGCGCGCCGACGTGCATCGGCGAACGGGAGAGCAGGTCTCCGGAACCGCTCGTCCTTGCGATCCTGTACGGGAGAGGGCGAATTAGGTTTTTGGGAAGCGCTCTGCGCGACTGCTCAAGTTCTTCATCACGGGTCGCCTTCCGTCCAAGTCGGGCGGTGTTGCCTTCCGTCGTCTTCAACGCCGTCTACTTCGACCCGTCCCTGTCGTCAACAACGTTGTCATCAACAACGTTACTGCTGCGACATCATCTGCTACACCTCCACCGCCACCTCCACCAGATCGGTACGTGCGACATATCTCGATCTGTTTAGCGATGGATGCTTTACTGTTTGCGCTGCTGCTGCTCATTTTGATTAATGCATCTAGTATGTTCGAGTTTCACATGTTAGTACTTGCTGCCATCATGTTTTATATTCTGGAATTAATCATGGAAATTGTGCCTAATTATCCAACAATCCAAAACCTAATTGTAGGCAATTTCCTGAGTTAACAATGGCTGGTTTTGCTGATGCACTGAGGCCGGATAAGTTTACCGGTGTGCACTTTAAGAGGTGGCAGATTAAGGCCACGCTCTGGCTTACTCATCTGAAAGTGTTCGAAGTTAGTAATGGTTTACCTGAAGGAACTATATCTGACCAAGATCAGAACAAGTTCAAGGAAAACAATACTCTCTTCGTCGGATGCGTTCTGAGTATTCTTGCGATCGTCTGTGTGATGTGTACATGCACATAACAGATGGTAAAGAGCTCTGGGATGCACTGAATGCTAAATTCGGTGCAACCGATGCAGGCAGTGAACTGTACATCATGGAGAGCTTCCATGACATCAGGATGGTGAACAACCGTTCTGTAGTCGAACAAGCTCATGAGATACAGTGCATTGCGAAAGAGCTTGAACTCCTTAAGTGTGCCTTACCCGACAAGTTTGTGGCTGGATGCATTATTGCTAAGTTGCCACCTTCATGGAGGAACTTTGCCACAACTCTCAAACACAAGAGACAGGAGATATCAGTTGAAAACCTGATAGCGTCTCTTGATGTTGAGGAGAAAGCTCGGGCTAAGGATACTACTGAGAAAGGAGAGGGTCAGTCTAGCGCCAACATGGTGCAGAAGAAACCCTACAGCAAGAACAAAGGGAACAACAAGCCCTCCTTCAATAAGCCTATGAAGACTACAACCTTCAAGAAGAAGAAGATGATAAACAAAGCAGATCTGAGCTGCTTTACCTGTGGAGAGACTGGCCACTTTTCTAAGGACTGTCCAGAGAGGGCAGACCGCAAGAAAAAGGCGAGGCAAGTCAACACGGTGACCACTAGCAATGCTGATGGGTACGGTAATCTCTTTACTGTTCTTTCGGTATTTCAATCTCCATGTTGGTGGATTGATACGGGTGCTAATGTTCATGTGTGTGCTGACATATCCATGTTCACTTCTTACCAGGTCGCCCGGGATTCTTCCGTCTTGATGGGGAATGGGTCACATGCTTCTGTTCGTGGTGTTGGCACGGTAGATCTGAAGTTCACTTCGGGGAAGATCGTGCAGCTGAGGAACGTGCAGCATGTCCCTACTATGAACAAGAATCTTGTTAGCGGCTCCCTTCTATGCAGAGATGGGTTTAAGGTTGTCTTAGAGTCGAATAAAGTAGTTGTTTCCAAGTTTGGACAATTTATTGGTAAAGGCTATGAGTGCGGAGGCTTGTTCCGCTTTTCGCTTTCTGATTTCAGTAATAAGTCTGTGAACCATATTTGTGGCAATGTTAGTGATGGTACCAGTGTTTGGCATTCTCGTTTATGTCACATTAATTTTGGTTTAATGTCTCGGCTATCCAGTTTAAGTTTAATTCCGAATTTCACCATTGCCAAAGGTTCTAAGTGCCATAGTTGTGTGCAATCAAAGCAACCTCGAAAGCCTCACAAGGCGGCCGAGGAGAGAAATTTGGCACCTCTAGAACTCATACATTCTGATCTATGCGAGATGAATGGTGTGTTGACAAAAGGTGGAAAGAGATATTTCATGACATTGATTGATGATGCGACTAGATTTTGCTATGTTTATTTGTTGCGAACTAAAGATGAAGCTTTAGACTACTTTAAAATTTATAAGGCCGAAGTTGAAAATCAATTAGAGAGAAAGATCAAGCGTCTTAGGTCGGATCGTGGTGGTGAATATTTTCCTAAAATCTTTGATGAATTCTGTGAGGAACATGGTATTATTCATGAGAGGACGCCACCCTATTCGCCCCAATCAAACGGGGTTGCCGAGAGGAAAAACCGCACGCTGACTGACTTGGTGAATTCCATGTTAGCCACTGCTGGTTTATCAAAGGCATGGTGGGGGGAGGCTTTGTTGACTACATGTCATGTCCTGAATAGAGTTCCTAACAAGAATAAAGATAAAACCCCTTACGAGGAGTGGTCTGGGAGAAAACCATCACTTTCGTATTTGCGCACATGGGGATGTTTGGCGAAAGTCAATATTCCAATTACTAAGAAGCGCAAACTCGGACCAAAGACAGTGGATTGTATCTTTCTAGGTTATGCTCCGCGGAGTGTAGGCTATATATTTTTAGTAGTTCAATCTGAAGTACCTGATATGCATGTTGACACTATTATGGAATCTCGTGATGCAACATTCTTTGAGAATATGTTTCCTATGAAAGATATGCATAGCATTGCTAGAATTTCTACTGAGATAGTTCCTGAATCTAGTACATCGAATGAGTATTTTGAACAATCACATGAGATTGTTATTGAGAAGGATGACAATGAAGCTCCTAAACGGAGCAAGAGACGAAGGATTGAAAAATCCTTTGGTGATGATTTCATTGTGTACCTTGTGGATGATACTCCCACGTCCATTGCAGAGGCATATGCATCTCCAGATGCAGATGACTGGAAAGAAGCTGTCCATAATGAGATGGACTCGATTCTTTCTAATGGAACTTGGGAGCTATCAGAACGACCCCATGGATGCAAGCCTGTGGGCTGCAAATGGGTGTTCAAGAAGAAGCTAAGACCTGATGGTACTATTGAGAAGTACAAGGCGCGGCTTGTAGCGAAAGGCTACACACAGAGAGAAGGCGAAGATTACTTCGACACCTATTCACCTGTCGCTAGACTTACCACTATTCGAGTACTACTATCCATGGCTGCCTCCTATGGTCTTATCGTTCATCAAATGGACGTAAAGACAGCTTTTCTTAATGGAGAGTTGGAAGAGGAAATCTATATGGATCAGCCTGATGGGTTTGTAGTAAAAGGTGAAGAAAGAAAGGTGTGCAAGTTGCTAAAATCTTTATATGGCCTAAAACAAGCACCTAAGCAATGGCATGAGAAGTTTGACAGAACTTTAACTAGGATTTGTTGTCAATGAGGCTGACAAGTGTGTTTACTATCGCCATAGTGGGGGCGAAGGTGTTATACTATGTTTGTATGTGGATGATATTCTGATCTTTGGTACAAACATGAAAGTAATACACGAGGTCAAGTCTTTCTTGTCAAATTGCTTTGATATGAAAGATCTGGGAGAAGCTGATGTGATTCTGAACATCAAGCTTATTAAGAACGAGAGTGGAATTACTCTAACGCAATCCCATTATGTTGAGAAGATCTTGAGCCGGTTCGGCTATATTGATAGCAAGCCTTCTTCAACACCTTATGATCCCAGTGTGACATTACGCAAGAACCGGAGAATCGCCATAGATCAATTGAGATATTCTCAGATCGTTGGCTCACTCATGTACTTAGCGAGCGCGACTAGACCCGACATCTCTTTTGCTGTTAGCAAGTTGAGTAGGTTCATGTCAAACCCGGGTACTGATCATTGGCATGCACTTGATAGGGTCATGCGCTACCTATGTGGTACAATGAGTTATGGGATTCACTATTCAGGGCACCCAGCTGTGCTTGAAGGATATAGTGATTCGAATTGGATCTCAGATGTAGCTGATCTGTACGCCACAAGTGGGTATGTATTTACCTTTGGAGGTGGCGCAGTGTCATGGAGATCTTGCAAGCAAACCATATTGACGAGGTCAACTATGGAAGCAGAACTTACTGCTTTAGACACAACCACTGTTGAATCAGAATGGTTGCGTGAGCTCTTGATGGACTTGCCTGTGGTTGAAAAACCTGTTCCGGCAATCCTTTTGAATTGTGACAATCAAACTGTAATTGTCAAAGTGAACAATTCTAAGGATAACGCGAAGTCATCAAGACACGTCAAGAGACGTTTGAAGTCTGTCAGGAAATTGCGAAACTCCGGAGTAATAACTGTTACATATATTCAAACAGACAAAAACCTGGCAGATCCCTTTACAAAGGGACTATCACGTAATGTGATAGAAAGTGCATCGAGGGAGATGGGTTTGAGACCCGTTGATGTTACACCATAGTGGTAACCCAACCTTTGTGATCGGAGATCCCGTGAATTAGGACCTGGGAAGAACAAACTAGTGGTTTAATTGAGGAGAGTATTATGTAACCCTCTCTATGTGAAGATGCACAACTCTCAATTGCTGTAAGGCAGGTTGGCGACAAGCCTTAATGTGTTTATGTTGGCTATTATAGCAAAGATGCTGTCCTACGGAGCATTCTTGAAATAACACACCTATATGAGTCCGATTGTTAAACGTCGCAATCTATGAGATTTGGGTGATCTCTAGTAAACTCATGAAGAGACCATGAAGTATGACGCATATGCTTCACCCGCGGGGTAGGCTACTGGCAGCCATGTACTGGTCATGACTTTGAGTGAAACCCTGTTCACGCAAAACTTGCAATTCAAGGCTTAGTCCATTGTTCAAGTGTGAATGGATGTAGCTTAAGGTTTTAGGCGGAAGTTCAACTTAACAGTCTCCGCTGAAACACTGGTATATAAACAAGCAGCGAGTATTGGTAAATCTCTAAATGGGGATTTGAGATCTGGTGGGGGATTGTTGAAATATTGGGCCCACTTTTAGTGGCCCAAATTAGATTTCAGTTTTTCCTATAAATCTCAAAGCCCACATAGTGGCAGCCTTGTGAGTTTGAGCCCAAGTTGGTGGCAGCTCACTAGTGAGAGGCAAGAGGTGGGAAGTTTAGTCCCACATGGAAAGTTGGGAGGAAGTTAGACCACCTTATAAGGTGGGTTGTTTCACCACTAGTAAGTGAGTGAGAATAGGAGTGCTACACGCGCGCTCCTCCTCTCCTCGCTCGCTCGTCTCGACTCGACACGACACGTCACGACGCGCGCCGCTCGTGGTGAGTGGATTGAGCCTCGAGCCGAGACTTTCCTTACTTTTTGCAGCTCAGGAAAACGAACAGAGTTCTAGACGGACGCGTCACAGTTAGTCGGTTCGGGTCGCTCCCGGATCGTGGGCTATCTGTAACCGACTCAAAACGTTCGTGCGACGTGGGCGTGGCCCACGTTGCCTAGGGTTTCCCGAGCCTATATAATCTCTTGCCCGGCTACCGCAGAAATACACCGAACACACGAGTTAGGGTTTCCACCTCTCTCTGCTTGCGCCGCCATCGTAGCCTACTCCATCCCGCGCGCCGACGTGCATCGGCAAACGGGAGAGCAGGTCTCCGGAACCGCTCGTCCTTGCGATCCTGTACGGGAGAGGCGGGTGGGTTTTGGGAAGCGCTGCGCGACTGCTCAAGTTCTTCATCACGGGTCGCCTTCCGTCCAAGTCGGGCGGTGTTGCCTTCCGTCGTCTTCAACGCCGTCTACTTCGACCCGTCGCCCCTGTCGTCAACAACGTTGTCATCAACAACGTTACTGCTGCGACATCATCTGCTACACCTCCACCGCCACCTCCACCAGATCGGTACGTGCGACATATCTCGATCTGTTTAGCGATGGATGCTTTACTGTTTGCGCTGCTGCTGCTCATGTTGATTAATGCATCTAGTATGTTCGAGTTTCACATGTTAGTACTTGCTGCCATCATGTTTTATATTCTGGAATTAATCATGGAAATTGTGCCTAATTATCCAACAGAGAGATCGGTGACGGAGGTGGCGCGGTGCCTCCAGTCGACGTACAAGCACGGCGGCGTTCAGGCGGCAGGCGTGGTGCACGTGTTCCGCTACGACTGCTACCTCCGGCTCGAGATATCCGCTCCCTTGGGGAGATGGGCAAGGCTTGGTGAGTTCCCTAACGATCCGTCATGGCGTCTCCGGTAGAAGAATGGCGTGACGATCGTATTTGTGTGTGTGCGCGTGTGCAGGGAGGAAGATGAGAGATCATCTTGCCGTCGTGGTCGTGGTCGCCGTCGCAGCCGTCGTCGTGATCGTCGGGGCAGCTCTTCTCGTATGGAAGCGAGTTCGTGGCCGGAAAACTCGAGCTGCCCAGCCGGACGTCTCCACAGCTAGCAAGCTAGGGATGCTACGGGACAACGGCAAGATGATCTCCGATTGATCTGATGTGGTCAATGGCGTCCCAGTCAACCCCATGCTTTCTCTAACGCGCTTGCTTGCTTGCATTCGTGGGTGGCCCTAGCTTCCTGGACAAGTGGTCATGCATAATTATGGTTCAGCTTGTCAGGCTGGCTAACGAAAAACTGCTGCTGTGGAAAATTGCGAGCTCAAGTCAAGGTATGGGTGTAGCGTACGGGTCAGAATGAGGAGTAGCGTGTAGCGTGTGTGGTATGGGTGGCTCTGCCACATGTAACAAACAATCTATAAAACATCTTCTTTTCCTTAATGTAAAATATGAGCAACCATTAGTTGTCTATCTTTGAAAACAAAATCACAGAGTGTGTTAAATTAAACGGACCGGATCAGATTTCGCTCATACCATATCGTTTACCAACTATTTTTCTTGGATTCGGATCAGAGAGAATATTGACCCGTTTCAATTCGAATGTGGATATGTCAGACTGCGCATTCGAATCGAAAACAGGACGGATTCGAACTTGAAACAAAAATAATCGGATATATGCTCTCACCAGTAGATAGATAGATATAGTTCTTGCAAATCTTGTGAGGAATTTAACCTTTTAATCTTGTGTACTTAAGAAAAAATAGACATAATTTACGCTAAAGCTCAAGCATTGATTAAATTTAGAGTTATATATGCTCGAATTCGGTAACTAAATAACTACTAAATTTGTTAGATTGGTCTTGGCTTTTGACTCTAAATCGGATTATCCGGTTTAAAATCTTTGGATTATCCTAATTAAATTTCGGATAATCCATATCCTCATGCTATTTGCTATACCATATCATATACCGTATCCGGAGCACCACATCGGTATCGGATATCTTTATCCGCCATATTCTTTAAAATCGGATATGAACACCTTAAAACGGATTCAGGGCCGGTTTCGGCAAGAAAAATATTCTATCCGTTTATACCCCTAGTTTTATGCTTCTTTTATATAAAGGTAATATATTAACCTTTTGCTAATTCTCACTAGCCAAGAATTAAGTAAGGTTCTGCTTTATTTTCTTTGTTGGGCCGGTCCATTTAGGTGTACTTTCTAGGCTTTTTGTTTGTTGTTGGTCTGTTGGAGTGACGGCGAGGGGGGAGAGGTCTTGCTAGTAAGGGGTTCGATTTTTCAGCTAGGTTTGTTTTCGCATTTTTCTACCACTTGACCTTTTTTTGTTTGTAATTTTGTATAGTTGCGCAATTGCACATACGTGTGTAATTAAAAACCTATGATTTTTTACGTGAGATTATATGTATGTGCGCAATTACGTATAAGTGTCTAATGGAAAACTTTTAACATTTTTTATATGGGTTTCCACATATATATGCAATTACACACAAATGCCTAATTGCACGTGTGTATGCAATTGCGCATGGATTTGTAATTGCATATATGTGCACAATTTTAAACTTTGTATTCAATCTCTTTTTAAGTTTTGATTTTCTAAAACTTATAACTGGCCTTGTAGTTGTTTTTTAAGCTTGTTCTTGGACTAGTAATTATGCATGGAAAAAATGCCCAGAGAAAGAAAGTTTGAGGGATTTCTCTTTTATCATAAATGACCCAATCGACCAAGAAATAACCTAATTACTGGTTGGTCGAGTGCTAGGCACCGACCAAGGAGATATTATTACACATACTATGTGATAACATGATAATTAGCGCAAGTCTAAACATTTAGGATGCACAAAGCCGCAAAAAATAACAAAGACTCGCCGAAGCAAACAGAAAATCACAACATAAAAAAACCACTAGTGGTAACGACACCACGACTCCGAAAACGCTCCTCCAAAACAACGCCTCAAGGAAGGTACGTCGTTGTCTTGTTTAACCAGCATGGTTAGATTCTAGGTTTTTACCCTGGAGAAGTTCCAATCGTCTCCATACAAAGTCTTCAAGAAGGGAATGCCTAGGGAGCCACCTTTTCCAGATGCAAGTTACAACCACCGAAGTCCAGACATAAGTTTTTCAGCCTGAGGAATGAGACACGGTGCTCAAAAGCACTGCTAGGAAAGAGTGTTTCCATTATCTCCACCACTTGTTACGTTAGTTAATAAAGCGCAAGATAAATTATATGACATACAACTTTATTTAGATGAGACATATCATTTAGTTAGAAATTACCAAGCACTCTTTACTCTATAATCAAAAACAATACCAAGTGAATACAATAATCCAGTTTTAACTTGGGCCAATAGAAAAGTTAACCCTACTTATGAAAAGCTAGACAGAATTCTAGCTAGTGTTTCTTGGGAACAAAAATTTCCTTTGGTCTCGGTTAGAGCTCTCACAAGGGCGGGCTCTGATCACACTCCCCTACTTATTGACTCAGGTGAACAAGCTCATCGGGGTAATAAGTCTATTTTCTCTTTTGAACTGTCATGGTTACGAAAAGAAGGGTTCTATGACATGGTTGCCAGAGAGTGGGCTTTCATTTCTCGTGGCAATACTCCTATGGAGGTCTGGCAGAACAAGATCCGCCACCTTCGAAAATATTTGAGGGGTTGGGCAAGGGACCAAAGTAGTGTTTATAAAAAGGAAAAGCAACGCCTTCTTGATATCATTGATAGTCTTGATATTAAAGCTGAAACTATACCTCTAGATGCCTCTGAGAGAGAGGTAATGAGAAAAGCACATGAGCAGGTTGCCAAATTGCGTAGAGATGAGGAGACCAAATGGGCTCAACGTGCAAAGGTTAAGCATGTTCAGGAAGGAGGAAATAATACAAAATACTTCCATTTAATAGCAAATGGAAAACATCGAAGAAAGAAGATCTTCCAACTAGAACAAGATGAGGGTACAATAATTGGACAGGAAAATTTAAAGGCTTATATCACAAACTTTTACAAGACGCTTTTTGGGCCACCCACTCGAAACTATTTTTCCTTATTGGAAAATACAATTGATGATATCCCACAATTGTCAGACGAGGAAAATAGTATCCTCTCTGCCAACTTTATTGAGAAGGAGGTCCATGATGCCATTATGCAAATGGAGAAAAATAAAGCACCAGGTCCAGATGGTTTCCCTGCTGAGTTTTATCAAACTTTCTGGGAAGTTATTAAGTATGACCTTATGAAGTTGTTTGAGAAATTCCAACAAGGGGACTTGCCTCTCTTTCAATTAAACTATGGTACCATTATTTTGCTTCCCAAGAAGGATAATGCTGTTCAGATTCAACAGTATAGACCTATATGTTTGTTGAACGTAAGTTTTAAAATTTTCACAAAAGTTGGTACTAATCGTGTAACAAAGGTTGCACATTTAGTTATTAGACCAACTCAAACAGCTTTTATGCCAGGGAGACATATTTTAGAAGGGGTACTGATTTTGCATGAAACGATCCATGAACTTCATAGGAAGAAAATGGACGGCGTGTTACTTAAGATTGATTTTGAAAAGGCATACGATAAGGTTAAATGGCCATTTTTACAACAAGTTTTGCGCATGAAAGGATTTGATCCTAAATGGTGTACATGGGTGAACGAGTTTGTCAGTCGGGGTAGCGTTGGCATTAAGGTAAATGATGACATAGGTCATTACTTTCAAACTCACAAAGGTTTAAGACAAGGTGATCCTCTATCACCAATGTTATTTAACCTCATAGCAGATATGTTGGCAATCTTAATCGCCAGAGCGAAAGAAGATGGCCAAGTGGATGGGCTGATTCCACATTTAGTTGACGGGGGAATATCAATTTTACAATACGCCGATGATACAATCATTTTTATGGAGCATAATATGGAGAAAGCTCTTAATATGAAGCTCATTCTGTGCATTTTCGAGCAGCTCTCGGGACTTAAGATAAATTTTCACAAAAGTGAAGTTTTTTGTTTTGGTAAGGCGAAAGATGCACAAGAGGATTACAGAAATCTTTTTGGTTGCGAAGTTGGCTCTTTCCCTGTTAGGTATTTGGGAATTCCCATTCATTTTAGAAAGCTAAAAAATGGTGAATGGAAGCCGGTGGAAGACCGGTTCGAGAGGAAACTCTCAAGTTGGATCGGTAAATTACTCTCGTATGGGGATCGTCTGGTTCTTATCAATTCAGTGCTAACAAGCCTCCCTATGTTCATGCTATCTTTCTTTGAAATACCAATAGGGGTACGAAAAAGATTGGATTTTTATAGATCAAGATTTTTCTGGCAAAGTGATGGCCACAAGAAGAAGTATAGACTTACTCGGTGGAATATCATTTGCAGACCCAAAGATCAAGGGGGTTTGGGGGTGGAGGTTTTGGAGATAAAAAACAAGTGTTTATTGAGCAAGTGGCTCTTTAAACTCTTAACTGAGCAAGGAGTATGGCAAGAGCTCCTACAGAATAAATATTTACACTCCAAATCTTTGTCACAAGTAAAGGCAAAATCCTCAGACTCACCTTTTTGGAAAGGCCTTATGAAAGTTAAGGACGATTTTTTTGAACGAGGTTCTTTCACTGTTGGGAATGGTGAGAGTATTAGGTTTTGGGAAGATACTTGGTTAGGTGGTACACCTTTGGCACATCAATACCCATCTTTATATAATATTGTCCAAAGAAAACAAGTTTCTTTGGCCAATGTCATGGCTCAGGTGCCTTTAAACATTGGTTTTAGACAGGCACTATCTGGTACTAGAGCTGATAGATGGATTCATTTGGTGCAACGTCTAATGAATGTATACCTAACCACACAACCAGATACGTTTACTTGGAAGCTTACAACATCTGGGTCTTTTACGGTCAATTCTTTATATCTAGATTATATGAATGACCATACTAGATTTTTTCGGAAATACCTATGGAAAATTAAGGTTCCGCTAAAAATTAGGATTTTTATGTGGTTCCTTCATCGTCGAGTCCTACTCACGAAAGATAATTTGGCCAAAAGAAATTGGCATGGTAGTAAGAAATGTTGTTTTTGTAATCAAGATGAATCAATACAACATTTATTCATTAGTTGCCCGCTAGCAAAAGTTGTGTGGCGTATTGTGCACATGGCCTTCAATATAATTCCCCCAACGAATATTACAAATTTATTTGGCAATTGGCTAGTGGGAGTTGTAAAGAAAGATAAAGTACAAATCCGAGTTGGTGTTTGTGCTTTACTTTGGGCTATCTGGAATGTGAGGAATGACTATATTTTTAACAAAGCAAAAACTACTTCTTTTATGCAGGTTATACCGCTGGCTACCCATTGGATCCGTATGTGGTCTTACCTACAACCAATGGAGAGGCGTCAGGATTTGGCTACTGGGTGCAACCGGCTGGATATGGTTGCTCGGGATATATACAGCCAGTGCAGCTGGCGTTTTGATCATAGATTAACATGATGATGCAGAGCCGTCTCATGTTTTCTCTGTTTTTTAGATGGTTGATACATGTATCGACCCTGTGTGACCCATGATGTATTTTTTTTTGTAAAACTTCAACTTTTAAATAAAGCAATAAAAGGCCGTATGCATCAATCGATGTAGAGGCTGGGGCTTATGCCTCCTTTTCGAAAAAAACTTATTTTGCAATATTATCCCCTTACCAAGCATTCGAGGAAATTATATTTCTTAACAAATTTTATTCAAGTAGTTATACGTCTTAAATATGTAACATGCATACTGGTGGCTCTCCTTATTTTATAGTGGGAGATGAATTCAAACCAAACAAAAACAAAAGGGTTAATTGGATAAACACCACTTCAAGTCATGCGATTTTGAGAAATGCCACTGCAATTTTCAAATTTTGAAGAATGCCACTCCAATTTTAGCATACATTTATAGATGCCACAACATCCATCTAAGCTTTTTTTTTATAAAAAAAACTATCACCTCGTTCTCTTCCTAATTTTTCTCTTGGACGAAGTTTCCCCTGGCCCCACATACATCTAGCCCACAATAGTCTTCTTCCTCCCGATTTCTCGTCACAGTAGCCAGGGCAATAGCACCACAGCCCTTCCCTCTGGCGCGGTGCAGCTCTAGCCGTCGCTGCCCTATAGCCATACCCATACGGCCACCCCCTTCTCTCCTCCGTCCCTATAGGCCTCCGGTGGATCTCCTGCGTGACGCATAAAATAATTCTAGCATGTCCACCAATAGATCTCTTACACGATGTATAAGTTGATTCCAGTGTTGGAATTTGGCCCTGGGCCTTATCCCACCTCCCAATATAAATTCTGAAATTCTCATGGCCCATGTGGGTATGGCAAGGGGTGGGACTAAACTTTAGTCCCACATTGCTAGTTGAGAGAGACTAGGAGTGGTATATAAGGGGGTTGTTCTAGTCATTGTAAGTAAGTGAGAAAAGAGAGAGCCCTCCCGCGCTCCTTTTCCTCCACCGATCACCTCGCCTTGTCACAAACGCGACGCTCCACAGGTTCCGGAAATCATGCCGAGTCGAGCTTATCTTTTTTGCTGTTCAGGAAAGCCGGTTTTGCTGGAATGTGGGTTGCATCACATTACCTTTCCGAACCGCACTATATAAGCGCGGACGTTAACCCTAGCCTCTACTAGGCACATATGTGACTGCCTCTTTCCAGAGCCTTGCGTTGTCGCCTTCATCTTCATCATCCTGTCTTGTGGCGTGCAACGACTAACGAGACAGTAAGATTCTGAAACCCTGCCTCTCTTAGTGACAAAGGATTAACTTGTCAATGCCTACAGATTGTAGACTAGGGTTTTGTTAGAAGTAGAGGGCAAGTAGATCTCGAAGGTTTAGGCGAAAAGTACTCGGCGATTATGAAAACTAGGGTTATGTTGACAGTAGATTCGATCCTTTCTTTGTCCCTCGACTCCCCCTTATATAGGAGGTGGAGGCGAGGGTTTCGTTTTGTACAAGTTACAGAGTCCGGGACGGTTTCTAACTCATCCCGCCAGATTACAAATAACACTTCCTATTACAATTCTAGCTTTCCTTAATATATCTTGGGCTCCCAATCTTCTTATTCTTCGGATAGTGGGCCTTCAGTAAACCCCGGGTACTATCTTCAGCAGGTCCATTTGGGATGCCTATGTCAGTAGCCCCCGAGATTTTGCTTGAATCGTAGAGTCAAGGGAAATCTCGACTGTTTATATTTATTCGAGAACCTTTATTTATACTTCTTCACATAAAATTCTATATTGTACAGGGATAATGGTAGTGGGGGCTAGTTCATCTGACGGATCAGGTACTAGTTAACTGCTCTAGTGGCAATCCGCAAAAACCTACTTCAAGATCACGTCCCCGGACATGATCTCGGGATACTGGTGCAAACTTCGACAGTGCCGCTTAAGGTCTTACCATTCGTCGAGTCCCAGTCAAATTTATCGGGTACCTAACGCGTCCGTTAGGATTTTTCTTCGTATCGTTGATACGGATAAAAGTAGCGAGCGCAGTCTTTGGCGATGCCACGCCGAACGGATCTGGGTCTTACCTTCGCAAATTTGCGGCATTCAGAAATTGATCGCAACTTTGGCGTTCTGAGAATATATTGTCGAGTGCTTTTCGCCTTTGGAATAGCACATTTTATCGAGTCATATTTAATGACTTATTTTGTCTTCCCGATGGGAGTATATGTAGAGTTATCTGTGTAACTCGAAATATACTCACTGCTATTTCTTTATTTTGATAAAATTCATCGGGCACGCGAACAGCGTTCCCGAT
The DNA here is from genome assembly GCA_030979885.1 of Lolium multiflorum. Taxonomy (NCBI): domain Eukaryota; kingdom Viridiplantae; phylum Streptophyta; class Magnoliopsida; order Poales; family Poaceae; genus Lolium; species Lolium multiflorum. The sequence goes on from CM061751.1 coordinate 128,867,544, forward strand.
GGGAGTATCCCCCGAGGCTACATCCAAGAACTTGTGCTTGGGTGTAGGCTCCACAGATTAGTATCCGTTGCCGCTATATTTATAATCTTTCTCGTCATTTTTATATTTATCGGGTGCGCGACCAGCGCTCCCGATGGGAGTAGCCCCCGAGGCTATGAACAAATGCTTGCATTTGGTCATAGGCTCTCGCCATTTCTATCTTGTTATTCTCGGAATTTTCTATTTTTCCAAAGTAGCCCCCGAGCATTTGGGCAAAAACTTTGTATTTGATCAAAGGCTCCCGAGATAACCTTGATAAACTTTTGAAAACTCGCAATCGAACTTTTCTTTTATCTTGACGACGTCATTGCTGATGATAACCACGATCTCTATTTTGGAAACTGACCATTATTACTTGTTTCACTGCCTTGTGGGTCCCAATTCCTGATCTGTCGGACACGTCGTGCAAGTGGGGGACACATGTTCTCCCCTTTTTCTGGCACGCTCTGTAACCTCGTCGATGTAAAAATACATTTTTACCCTCGTCTCCACGTGGCTATCATCTCCTTCACACTTTTTCCATCCAACGGTGCAATGCTTCGCCTGATTCCTATATAAACCTTTCTTCAACCTCGGTTCACTCCTTCGCTTGCGCCGCACATCTGTTCCTCTTTGCAAAAACTTCCCCTGCGCCCAATTCTCTTCAATCTTCCGCACGCACGAGCATTGCTTTTCCAGTGCCATTGATGCCACCGCGCACGCGACTCACGTGCCACAGTACTCAGAGTCCGAGATGGCCGCTGAAGATCTTGAATGGGAGAGATCTAAAATCTCCAACCAAGACCTCAACATGATGAAGAAGCTTGGCCTGATGAAGAAAGAAGACGCCATCCGCTTTCCCAGCTACCCCAACCCTCCAATGGAGTACCGGGTTAGTTTCGTTGATCACCTCATCCGCGGCCTTTCTGCCCCAATTCACGATTTCCTCCGCGGCCTTCTTTTTGTTTATGGGATTCAACTGCACCAGTTGACCCCCAATTCCATCCTCCATATTTCCATTTTTATCACGCTGTGCGAATGTTTCCTTGGAATCCCTCCTAACTGGGCTCTTTGGAAACGTATTTTCCTTCTCCGCCGCAATGCCTCCCGCAATGCCACTTATAACATAGGCGGCGTTGTTATCTGTCCGAACTGACGTTGATTACTTCGACGTCAAATTTCCTGATTCTGTCCAAGGGTGGCGCAAAAAGTGGCTCTACATTCACGAAGAAAGTGCCAACTCTGTGGAACACAACATAATCCCCTTCGACGGAAATGCCAAAATTCAGCGCCGCCGCTCCTGGGATGCTGAAGCTTCCGAAGAAGAGAAAAAGCGAAGCACTTATGTCTCGTATTCGTCAGCTTCAAAATACTCGAGGCAAAGAGCTATCTGGTGTTCAAATCACTGCCTACTTTCTTAGAATTAGAGTGCAGCCTCTTCAGGCTCGCAAAAATCCCCTTTGGACATATGCTGGTGGAAACGACGCCAATAGGCTCTCCAGTGATCTTTCTGCAAAGGACTTGGAGAAGCTGATTCGAAGAATTTCCCGTTTAAACAAGAAAGATCCTGTTCCTTCCTCCTGTCGCGTGGAACCATACAGCTCCACCAATCCTCTCCCGAGGTATTTTGTCTTCTCGAATTTTTATCTTGTTCCAAATGTTCCCTGCATCTCATTGTATTGATATCTCGCTAATTTTTCTTTTGTCGCTATTTTTTGCAGAACCATCCTACTATGGCTTCTCTTCCTCCCCTTCCTGAGGATGGAGAAGTCGAAGAACAAGCTATCGTTGCCGAAGACAATCAAGGTTCTTCTCTTCATGAAAGTGAAGTCGCAGGTTCTCACAAATCTGCGGCTTCCCATGAAAAAGAAGTTGAATCTGAAGCCAGCGAGTCGACGCAATCCCTTCCTCCTGCTGTTTCCCCAAAGAACAAAAGGAAAAGGGATGACGCTTCCGGCACCTCCAAACCCGAAGAAGCTGTTCCTTCTCATCCGAAGTCAGCTTATGATCCATACCTCGGGACTCTCATCAGTTCGTAAGTACCATCTCCCTGTTTTTTTGCACTTTGAGGATTTTTTGTCTATCTTGCCTTTTATGTTGTCGACATTTACTCGTAGTGATGATGAAGTAGTACCAAATGTTGATGTGGCTGCTCGAACGAGTACGTCACATACATTGGTCGCCTCGGAGACGCCAGTCGAAGAAACGTCGCCTCCTCGACAAAATGTCGGCACTGCGACTCCTCCGTCAAGCCCCCTTGTCCCTTCACCAAAAAGGGCAAGGGTTGAAACAATTCCGGAGCCTACTCTTCCGTCGAGTAGCTCTTCTAACCCTCTCTTGGATGATGTAAGTTTGTCAATATCTATGTTTCCTCTATTTTGCTTTTTCACGCCTTCACTCTTTTTTTATGCCGATGTTTCTCTTGCTTTGTTCTTTTTTGACAGCCTATGATCAAGGACCTTATCCGCATCGGATCCCAATTCATTGGGTACCGTGAATATGCCAGCAAGGCTGAAGGTGACAACCTTTACACTTGCCGTTCTTTCTGACTTTTGCTCCTGTTGTTTGTCGCAGTTTTTGATCTTTCCTCTCCCTTTTTTTTATTTCGACAGAGAAACTTGCAGAGGCCAATAATCGTGCCGACGCACTTGTTCAAAAACTGGAACAAAGTGAGACGGCTCGCAAGAAAGCCGAACTTGTTGCTAGCGAAGCCAAAGCCGAGGCTGATGAAGCCAAAGCAAAAGTCGCTAGTGTCGAGGAACTGCAGAAAAGACTTGAGGATGCTGAATCTGCTTTAAACGAGCATAAAACTGCCCAAGCTGCTCGTGAGGAGGGGATCCTCAAGCGTCTGAAGTCACAAATTCGACGTACTGAAGGTAATATTATCGATCCCTTCTATTTTTTAGTGGACTTCCTGTTTCTTGTTTGTTGATTGATGTTTTGTTTCCTGCGGCAGCTCAAACGAACCAAGGTTTTGTTCTGGAGAATCCCGTCAAAGATCCTCTCCTTGACACACTTTCTTATCTGGAGCTTCATGGGTCCGAAATTCGTGAAGGCGTGTCAAATGCTAGTGCAGGATTGTCGACGCTGTTCCCCTACTTCTTCCCGAAGAAAGAGGAGCCCCCGACTTTCCTTGCTCTCGCCAAAAGCTTCAATTCATCAGACCCTTGAACTGAAGACGCAAAAACACTGTTGCCCCAGTTGCTGGTTGCCCAAAACTGTTGATTGGATGAAATTTGGCGACACCGATCAAATAGAGCAATCGAGGTGGAGGTCGCTGATTAAGGCAGCCAAACCCAACACGAAGAAAATCTTGGCATATCTCGGGATCAAGCCATCTTCGACTCCCAGCTCCTCAAGGCCGGAGGTCTAGTTTCATATTCTTTTGCTTTGTTTTTAGTTTACCTCCTCCTTTTGGTATTGTCGCTATAGTGCTCCTGGCGATGATTAGGTCTTCTAGAGGTCCTTATTTTGTAATAGACATGTATATATTTATGAGAATGAATGGAAGTCGAACTTTGTCTCAATGATTGATATCGACGTTTTTCTATTTTTTCAGTTGATTTTTGACAACTATACGTCAATTCCTGGTCCTTCCGAAGTTTTTCCTTCGTTTCTTTCGAAGAAGTCTTCTATCTGTTAACCTTGTTGATGATTCTTCGAGTAAGGATCTGACAGAGGAATTGAAACAACTTCGAGTACAACTCCAGTCCGTGAAGAAGCAGTCGCTTATGCTTATGGAGCAATCTCGAGGATCTTCTCAGAGGGAAAAGATTGCACTCCAACAAGCTCAGGATGCCATGACTGAAAAGGACGCCGCTGTTGCTGAGGCTGCTGCAGCTTCATCTCGAGAAAATTCTATGCTCCAGCTGCTAATGGATGCTAGCTTGGATATGGCGGGTAAGTTTCATTGTCTTTGCCTTGCTTCTTCTTTTCCTTTGCTGCTTGCCTCCTTATTACCCACTGACTTGTTTTAAGAAACAATAGGTGCTTTTTTGGATACTGCAACTGAAGATGAACGTGTCGAAGCTCGTTCCAATGTTCTTCTTCGGCTTGCACGTGAACATGGGTCGACTTTTTGGGGCACACCTGAACGGACTCGCCAAATCGTGAGATTTCAAGATCGTGCACTTCAGGTTCGCGAGTATCTTGACTTCTGTACAAGGACTTTGTCTCTGGTTTATGGTACCATGTTTCCTCGCAATAAGATGCCAGAGACCCTTCCTGCGTTGATGGACAAATTTCGAGATGCTCCTCGCATCCACGGCTTTGTACGAGCTCAACTAGCTGCTGGTGCAAGGTTTGCGATGATCATGATAAAAATTTGCTACCCGAAGTTAGACGTAGGGCAAGTTGTCCCAAAGTGCTTGGAGAAGATGTCGAAGAAGAAAAGAAACTTCGGCAAATATGATGACATTGTTACTCCTGTTGCCGAAGATATGATGGATGAACTTCTCCGGATGGATTCCGAATTCTTCGTGAAGGGTAGCTACGCTGAGCATAGTACTCGCGCTGTAAATAACGAGCGCTTAACCATAGACAATATATTGGGAAATCCTTGAAGACGAACTTATTCCGAAATTTGTATCCTGTATAGACGAGCTATATTGTAAAGTCATTATATTTTTATTTTTATCGCCAAGCCCCCGGGCGTTTTGATTGCAATATTTTTTGTTTATTATAATGCGAGGTTGTCCCAAGGCAAGATAATATACATTGTGTACTATTTTGTGCGGGTGCAAGCCCCCGAGCTTTTTGTTGATCACTATTTTGTCGATATCTCTTTTTATTTTGGCGAGGTATTTTTACCAAGGCAAGATGCTTCTTTTGCGTTCATCGACGCTGTCGTATATATATATTGTATCATTTAGGGGGGAGTCCCTGATCCCGTCGAGAAAAAGATATATAATTCCACTATCTTTATTATATTGCAGCACCGCGAGCTCGCCTCATTAAAAACCTTTCCCGGCCCCACTCGGTGCCCCGAAAAAGGAAAAGAGTGCGTCTGAAAACTCGCGGGCGTTTCAGTACATTGTATGTTTACAGAGGAGACTATATTTCGGCATCTAAGCGTAAAAACGCCTGAGCTGTGCCACGTTCCAGGGATTTGGCTCGGCAATCCCTGTCTTCTTGTCTTTGATTCTGTATGCTCCTCCTTCGATTACCTCTGTGACGATGTAGGGTCCAAGCCATGGTGACTCGAGTTTTTCGTGACTTTTTTGGTTGAGTCGCAGAACTAAGTCACCAACTTGAAAAGATCGTGGCCGCAATCTCCGACTGTGATAATTCTTCAGGTCCTGTTGATATTTTGAGACTCGTGACAGAACTTCGTCTCGAGCTTCGTCAAGTGCATCAACGTCGTCCTCCAGGGCTTCCTTCGAGGTTTCTTCATTATATTCCGTGACTCTTGGAGAATCATGCTCTATTTCTATCGGCAGGACTGCTTCGGCTCCATGTACCAGAAAAACGGTGTTTCTTGTGTCGATATTTGGTGTTGTTCGGATACTCCACAACACGCTTGGTAACTCCTCCGGCCAAGTATGCCGAGCTTTTTCCAATGGGCCTAGCAGGCGCTTCTTGATGCCATTGCAGATGATGCCATTGGCCTTCTCGACTTGTCCATTGGTCCGAGGATGTGCAACAGACGCAAAACTCAATTTAATGCCCACTGCAGTATGCTTTGAACTCCTTGGACGTAAAATTGCTGCCGTTGTCTGTCACAATACGTGAGGAACTCCAAATCTGAAGACGATGCTCTTTACGAATTTGATTGCCGACGCGCCGTCCGGTGAATTTATCGGCTTTGCTTCTATCCACTTTGTAAATTTGTCAACCGCGACAAGCATATACTCGTAACCTCCTGGCGAAGCTTTATGTAATTTTCCCACCATGTCGAGACCCCATTGAGCAAAAGGCCAAGATAATGGGATTGGCATAAGTTCTGCTGCAGGAGAGTGAGGTCTGGCGGCGAATCTTTGGCACGCGTCGCAAGTTCTCACTATTTCCTTTGCGTCCTCGATTGCTGTTAGCCAATAGAATCCTGCTCTGAAAACCTTAGCCGCGATAGCTCGGCTGCTCGCGTGATGCTCGCATATTCCTTCGTGCACATCTTTCAGGATAGTTCTTCCTTCTTCGGGCGTATCTTTGTAGCACGCCCGAGATACTTCGTTTGTACAACTCGCCTTTTACCACAGTGAAAGCTTTTGATCTTCTGATTATTCGCCTTGCTTCGACTGGGTCGTCGGGTATCGTTTTCCTTAGGATGTATGATACGTAAGCCTGCATCCATGGAACTTGTACCATCATGACTAGCTCCTGCTCCTCTTCTTCTTCTACCATGTCGTTGGTGGTACTCGAGGTTTTCACTTTCTTATCCTTCTTTATTTTTGCTGGCTTTGTTGATCTCTCGCTTATCTCTTCCCAAAACACGCCTGGAGGAATCGCGAGACACTGTGACCCGATGTTTGCAAGAACGTCGGCTTCATCGTTGCTCATCCTGCTGATGTGGTTTACCTCACAACCATCGAATAGCTTCTCCAGCTCATTGTACACTTCTTTGTATGCTATCATACTTTCGTTGACTGCATCGCATTGGTTCATGACTTGCTGTGCTACCAATTGTGAGTCGCCGAAAATTTTCAGTCGGGTTGCACCTAAGCTTTCGCCATCTTCATCCCGTGTATGAGAGCTTCATATTCTGCTTCGTTGTTAGACGCGTTTGGGAACGTCATCCGCAAAACGTACTTCAACTTGTCGCCTTCAGGTGATACCAATATCACGCCTGCTCCAGCACCTTCCAATCTTTTGGACCCGTCGAAGTTCATGGTCCAAGTTCTCGATAAATCTGGGGCTCCTGTGTTTTGTAGCTCCATCCACTCTGCAATGAAATCTGGTAAGACCTGTGATTTTATTGCTTTTCTTTTCATACGTGATGTCTCGAGGGGAAAGTTCTATTCCCCAAAGGAGACACGACCCGTAGCTTCGGGTTGTTCATATGTTTGACAAGGGCCCTCGTTGACCACTATTATCGGGTGCGCTGAAAAATAGTGTCGCAATTTTCTTGCTGTCATAAATACTCCATATGCCGTTTCGATATTGCGGGTACCGCTGTTTTGAGGCGACAGTACTTCGATGAAATATACTGGCCTCTGAACTCCATGAAGCTTGCCTTCTTCTTCTCTCTCGACTACTAGCGCCGTGCAGACCACCCGAGGTGTGGCTGCAATGTATAAGAGGAGAGGTTCTTTTTCTTTCGGTGCCACCAATATCGGTGGTGTCGAAATTGCTCGCTTGAGGTTTTCGAAGGCTCTATCTGCTTCCTCGTTCCATTGAAATTTTTCCCCTTGTTTAATCAGTGCATAGAACGGCAGCGCCTTTCTCCTAGCCTGCGACGAATCTGCTTAATGCGACTCGCCCCGTTAAGCTGTTGTATTTCTTTCAACTTTGTTGGCTTTCTCATAGTAACGATGGCTTGTATTTTTTCGGGATTAGCTTCAATCCCCCTTGCTGATACTAAGAACCCGAGAAGTTCTCCTGCGGGAACTCCAAAAGAGCACTTTGTCGGGTTCAGCTTGAGGCAGAACTTGTCGAGGTTGTCGAAGGTTTCCTTCAAATCTTCGATCAAAGTCGACCCTTTCTTTGATGTTATTACGACATCGTCGATGTAGACTTGTACATTTTTCCCAATCTGTGTTGCTAAGCACTTCTGCATCATCCGCTGGTATGTTGCTCCCGCGTTTTCAAACCAAAGGGCATTGTTTTGTAGCAAAACACGCCGTAAGGTGTAATGAACGCTGTCTTGGCTTCATCTTCTTCTTTTAACCTGATCTGGTTATAACCAGAGTATGCGTCCAAGAAGGAAAGACGTTCGCATCCTGCCGTGGAGTCGATGATTTGATCGATCCTTGGGAGGGGAAAGTGATCCTTAGGACAATGTTTATTGAGACACGTAAAGTCGACGCACATGCGAAGGACTATTGTGTGTTTTTCGGCACCATCACTGGGTTAGCTACCCATGTGGCTTCTGTAGATATTTCTCTGATGAAACCAGCGTCTTTGAGTCGATCTATTTCTGATAACATGGCTTTGCGACTAGGTTCCGAAAAACGCCGCAAAGGCTGCTTGACTGGTCGTGCGAGAGGATCCAAATTGAGGTGGTGCTCGGCGAGTTCCCTGGGTACTCCTGGCATGTCAGCTGGACACCATGCGAAGATTTTCCAGTGCTCACGGAGGAACTCGACGAGCGCGCTTTCCTATGCGACATCCATGTTTGCGGCAATGGACGTCGTTTTCTTAGGATCTGTCGGGTGGATCTGTACCTCTTTTGAATCCTTGTTTGTGTTGAAAGTTTGCTCCTTAGAAGATCTCCCTACCTCTGGCAGTACATCATAATCGGTGAACCGTGGCGCCGCATATTCTGCTTGCGAAGGTTTCTGACAGTCGATGAAAATCCTTGTCGCATTTATCGGATAACGCGAAACTTCCTTTGATTGTGATAGGTCCCTTAGGCAACCTCCACAGCAGATATGTATAATGCGGCACTGCCATGAACCTCGCATACGCTGGTCGTCCCAACAAAGCGTGATATTGCGACGGGAAATCCACGACTTCGAACTCCAGATTCTCTATTCTGTAGTTTTCTCGGGTTCCAAACTGAACGTCGAGGTTGATTTTGCCCAATGGGTAACTTGGCTTCTCTGGTGTAATCCCGTGGAAACGTGTATCGGTTGGTTTCAAGTTCGCTAGGGATATGTTCATCTTCCTCAATGTATCTGCATACATGAGGTTTAAGCTGCTGCCGCCATCTATGAAGACTCTCGACACATCAAAACCAGCGATTACTGCGGGTAAGATGAGTGCTGATTGTCCTGGTCGAGGAACTTGCTGCGGATGATCTGCAATTGTGAAGCCGATGTCTTGCCCCGACCAATTTAAGTACTCGACTGTTGGTGGAGGCATCTTCTCTGCCATGAACACTTGTCGAGAGATTACCTTCTGCGCCCTGTTGGATGGCCTAGCTTTCTGAATCATCGAGACCGCACCGTTAGAGTTGGGGTCGACATATGGAGGTGGGTGTGGTGCTGCCGCAATTCTAAGCTGGTGTCGATTTTCTTCGGTAATTGCGGGGGGAGGTGGAAGGTGGATCTCGCTCCTTGGCTCCCGAGGGTTTCTGTTATTTGCTTGGGCATTTGCAATTCCTGCGGCTCGCAACATTGCTTGAAAATTACGGCAGTCTTTCTGGAGATGTCCTGACTGCCTCTTTCCATTGTTGTCGAGGTAAAAGTGCATTTGACACGGACCGTTCATCATCTCCTCGGGAGACACATAAGGTCTTTGAATCCTTGGTCCACTATTTTGCCTGTTACCACGAAAGTCACCTCTATGTCGCCTTGTTGCTCATTACTCCTTTGATAATCATCTCGACTATTTCCTCCAGGATTTCCTCGAAAACCAGCTGATATATGGCCGGGAGCATCGTTGTTGTAGAACTGGCGAGAAAATCGCCTTCTATTTTGATAACTTCGACTACGATCCTCTTCTGGCGACCTGTGTCGCTTGTTGTATATTGCGTCTTCTCCATCTGCCCATTTGTTGGCTATCTCCATGAGTGCTGATATGGTCTTAGGGTTAGTTCTCCCTAAGTCCTCGATGAAATCTGCTCGGCGAACTCCTGCCACGAACGCATCTATTGCCCTCTCGTCATATATATCCTCTGCCGAGTTCTTTATGATGTTCCACCGCTGTATATATTTTCTCATCGACTCGTCGTGTTTTTGTCGACATGCCCTCAACTCTTCCAACGATGCAGGTTTCTTGCAGGTGGATCGGAAGTTTTTCACGAAGATATCCTCAAAATTGTCCCAGCTGTCGATGGAATTTAGGGGGAGTTTCTTTATCCAAGATCTCGCGGCACTGCTCAGGTGAACTTGAATACTTTGCATAGCTGTTGCTCTGGTTCCTCCTACCAGCTTCACCATCTCAAGATAATCCACGAGCCAATCCTCGGGATCTTGCAGGCCGTCGAATTTCTTGAAATTTTCGGGTAGCTTGAACCCTTTTGGGACTCGAGTCTTTCGAACTCTTCTCGTGAAACACGGGAGCCCGCACATATCTTCGTCGGCAACCTCGTGAGTGCTGACGCTCCCTTCTTTCTTGTCGTGCTCTGTCCACCCTTACTTGGACTGCTGTTTCTCTCGCTCCACTTGTCCTTGGGGGATCTTGAACTGCTGTGTTGGGTCGTGGACTATTTTGCCTAGGATTTTCTTCGGGAGGCGTTGTTGCAAACGCTGTTCCCATTACTCCTACTCCAGCCATCGCCATATTGAACAATGGTTCTCTCGGGTCCCCAGGAGGTGGTCTACGCCAAGATGTAAGCTTGTGTTGCCATGTAACCTGCCTCCGGCGTTTTTGGGATGATATTTCCCCTTTCGTCGATCGACATAAAGGACATGTCGAGATTTTGGATTATGTTTCCTCTCTCTGCTTCGGGTATGTTTTGCAGCCGAGACATTGCTCTCCTCCGAGCTTCTCTGTGACTGTCTCCCGAGGTTCTTGATTGTCGACTTAAATCTGCTCGGCGTCGCTTGATGCGGAAGCTGCCTCCTTTCTTCTATTTAGTGATGTTGTCTGTTTTTCCAACTCTCTGCTTACTCGAGCAAGTCTATATTGATATGCTTGTAGTTCTTGTGTAGTAGCGGTGGTGGTCATTGGTTCTGAACCGTCCATGGCTCTCGCAGCCCTATCCCACGCTGCTTGCGGGAGTTGGACTTGTGCTCGAGTTGAAGTCCCAGCATATTTAGTGCCTAGGCCATGTCTGAGATCAGCGGGATCGACATATGGATTTTCCAAATCGTCGAAAGCCTCTGACGTTTCTGGCTCTGATCGGCCTGCTCCCTCTATCGCATAAATCTGATGATATTTTGCGCATTGATTTTTGTCAGGGTTGGTGACACCATCATATAGAGTGGTGAAGACCTTTCCGATGGCAGCAGATTTGTCGATGAAGTTGAAGGTCGACGCTTTCGATCGCTGCTTATAAAGGAGTCCGCAGACGACTCGAAGGATGTGTCTGAAGATCTCGGCGAGCTTTCCGCTTGCCTTGTCGACGAATCTTGGCGACGAAAACTCCTCGTCACTCGACGAAAAGTTAGAATCGACCGCTGAAAATTCCGACGAGATCGGAACTTCGAGACGGTAGGATCCTTCCTTGTTGACGCCAAATCGGAATTCTCCGAACGTCATGATGATGGGCTCCTCCAGATAGGCACATGCATCCATACGGGAGGGCGGGTGAGGAATAAAATTGAATAGATCAGTTTTTCCCTTGTTACCTCGATCCATCGCGTTGCTTGCTGTCGACGATGTCGAAGATCTTGAACGTGCCATCGAGATCAGCTCCTTGCAACCTCTAATTCCCACGACGGCGCCAATTGACAAAGGATTAACTTGTCAATGCCTACAGATTGTAGACTAGGGTTTTGTTAGAAGTAGAGGGCAAGTAGATCTCGAAGGTTTAGGCGAAAAGTACTCGGCGATTATGAAAACTAGGGTTATGTTGACGTAGATTCGATCCTTTCTTTGTCCCTCGACTCCCCCTTATATAGGAGGTGGAGCCGAGGGTTTCGTTTTGTACAAGTTACAGAGTCCGGGACGGTTTCTAACTCATCCCGCCGGATTACAAATAACACTTCCTATTACAATTCTAGCTTTCCTTAATATATCTTGGGCTCCCGAATCTTCTTATTCTTCGGATAGTGGGCCTTCAGTAAACCCCGGGTACTATCTTCAGCAGGCCCATTTGGGATGCCTATGTCACTTAGACCTGTACAAGTGAGGGGCAATTAGGTTTTCGGGGAGCGCTTACGCGCAGCTACCGATAACACGACGTCATCCGACGATGAGTTCCCAAACAACGAATTCTTCCCGGCCATCAACCACCCCTTTGGCAATCTCAACATGGGCGACAATACAGATGCTGCTGCTGCCGCCAACATCGCTTTTGTTGATGCAGCCAACGCTGGACCGTATGTATTTATATATTACATGTTTTAGATCTTGCTAGAGTTTCTAGTACTACTATTTGGAGTAGATGCGATAAGTTTATCTTTTCTAGATGTTATATGTTCATCTACTTTGTTGATATGCATGTTTAGTTTACCTGTTGTTTCTCTTGTCATTTTTTTATCAATTTTTTATTTGAATTAAATCATATGATAATTTGCTTATATATTCAACAGTCTAACATATGTCTAAAGCATTATAAAACTGCACAAAAAATCAACTTTTGTCCTATTAAGATTTACACTAACTAGTTATATGCTCTAATCGGGAAAAACTACGACTTTATCATATTAATTTTGGGTGCATGACATGGCTAGCTAATATAAATTCAATTCCGAAATTTATTACTGTCAAGAGTACCAAGTGTCAAGTGTGTGTACAAGCTAAGCAACCTCTCAAATCTTACAAGACATGTGAAGAGGAGATTGAAATCTGTTAAAAGAATGACAAACTTCGGAGTTATTGCATTGGATTATATCTAAACATCCATAAACTTGAAGGATCCCTTCACAAAGGGTCTATCAAGCAATTAAGTACCAGTAAAATGGAACTAACTAGAAGCCTTCACAGCGATTTAGAAACCTAAACCGTCCGATTAGATCATCTAACGGTGTAGATCTCTTTATTTCTCCAGATGCGCCTTCGAGGGGGCGCGCGCGTTCGGTTTCCGACTACAACTTTCCTTTTTCGTACCATACCGTATTCCATTTTCGTCCTGCCGATGTTGCTCTCCGCGCGCAGGCAAAAACAAGTTGCGTCAAACGGATTAGATCATCTAACGGTGTAGATCTCTTTATTTCTCCCGATGCGCCTTCGAGGGGGCGCGCGTGTTCGGTTTCCGACCACAACTTTCCTTTTTCGTACCGTACCGTATTCCATTTTCGTCCTGCCGATGTTGCTCTCCGCGCGCAGGCAAAAACAAGTTTCGTCAAACGGATTAGATCATCTAACGGTGTAGATCTCTTTATTTCTCCCGATGCGCCTTCGAGGGGGCGCGCGTGTTCGGTTTCCGACCACAACTTTCCTTTTTCGTACCGTACCGTATTCCATTTTCGTCCTGCCGATGTTGCTCTCCGCGCGCAGGCAAAAACAAGTTGCGTCAAACGGAATTCGAACTCGGGACCTTCCGCGCGGGGGCGCAAGAGATATGCGCTGCTAACCAACTTCGCTTCAACTGTTCTACGTAATATCTTAGACACATATCGTATTTAATATATAACTAACACGGTGCCTAGACTGAAAATCGCGAGTTCGTTGTGCGTACACTGAAGAACCAGCGAAACGAACCAGAATATAACAAGTGAATCGTTTGTTCATTAATCCGGTTTTTAAACTAGGATTCTCGAAAGGTAAATTTAATACGTGCAACATTTTGAATTCTTTTTAAGTTATCTACCCAATGTGTATCATACACACACTTTTAGACGGATTTGTTGATGTCCACACTCTTAATTTGAATAGTAATTATATTTAGAATATTTTTAGCTCATAATTTATCGTTCCCTTTGTTCCTTATTTATCAATCATAAATGTAAAAATTTATCGACCCGAAAAGCTAATTTTAGTTAGAATATTTTAGGGATATTTTAGCTCACAATTTATCAAACATTCTACCAGTTATTTATCAACGGTAAATATAAAAATTTATTAACCTGAAAAGCTAATTTTATTTAGAATATTTTTGGAAATTTTTAGCTCTCAAATTTATCAACCCCTCTGCCCGTAATTTATCAACGGTGAATGTAAAAAGTTATCGATCCGAAAAGTTAATTTCATTTAGAATATTTTGGGAACATTTTTATCTTACAATTTAGCAACCTCTCACCCCATTGTTTATCAGCGCTAAATTTAATAAGTTATCGACACGAAAAACCAATTTTATTTAAAATATTTTTGGAAACATTATTAGCTCACAATTTATCAACCCCTATATTCGTTATTTAGCAATGGTAAACGTGAAGAGTTATCAACCCAAAAAGCTATTTTCATTTATAAATATTTTAGCACACAATTTATCAACCCATATGCCAATTATTTATCAATGGCAATGTGCAAAATTATAGACCCAAAAGGCTAATTTTATTTAGAATATTTTTGGGACATTTTTAGCTTAGAATTTATCAAACCCTCTTCCAGTTATTTATCAGCGGTAAATATGAAAATTTATCGACCCAAAAAAGCTAATTTTATTTGAAAATTTAACAACCTTGATAAAAATGGTACTTCATATGAGTAGAAAGTAGTCGTTTATTTAAGTTGCAAGTGGTAGTTTATTTGAGTTGCAAGTGGTTTTCCCCACCCGTTATTTCCCCATAAAACCCATTGACCCAAATAAAGGGAATTAAAAAGATAATATAGTCTTAATAATATGAATTTTGATACAAATAACACAAACAAGCAAAATATAGAATTATTAAAAAAAGGAATTGTAGAAAGTGAATTGTAAAAGAAAACATAGTAAAAAGCCCAAAAATAACTCAAAAATAACTACCCGTTATTTATCAATGGATAAATGTGAAAACTTATCAACCCTCTGTCATTTATTTATCAACGGGTAAATTTGAAAACTTATCAACCCTCTACCCGTTATTTATCAACGGATAAATGTGAAAACTTATCAACCCTCTGCCATTTATTTATCAACGGGTAAATTTGAAAACTTATCAAGCCCTCTACCCGTTATCTATCAACGGATAAATGCGAAAACTTATCAACCCTCTGCCATTTATTTATCAACGGTAAATTTTAAAACTTACCAACCCTCTGCCATTTATGTATGGACGGGTAAATGTGAAAAGTTATCAGCCCTCTGCCCTTTATTTATCAACGGGTAAATACAAAAGGTTACCTACCCAAAAGTTAGTTTAACCCTAGGTACGAATAATAGTTGAAAGTGGTAGTTCATTCGAGTTATAAGTGATAGTTACTTAAGTTGCAAGTGGTTGTTAATTTGAGTTACAAGTGGTTTTCCCACCCATTATTTCCCCCTTAAAAACCACTAGCCCGAAAAATGAAATTATAATAGTTGGTCTAAAGAAACATGAATTACCGTAACAAATAACAAAAAAAATTGTACAAAAGGGAATTGTTAAAAGGGAATAGACGACGGTGGACGTGTACAACTTGTAGTAGCGTACAAATTCGAATAGACGACGGGCTTTAGTCCCGGTAGTCGTGAGCTTCATGTATATGTGTAAGGGAAATCTATGAATATACTTTTGCTTTCAATATTTGTTTGCTCGATCTATATATAATGAATGAACGTGTACAACTTGTAGTAGCGTACAAATATATGCAACTTTTATTTTAAAATGAAAAATGAAATAAAGGGGGGGCGGTGGCGGGGATGCTGCACCCCTCAAACCCTAAAGCAGCAGTGTTCTGCGCGCGCCACGTAGAGGTCCTCCTGCGCGCCCCGCGCCTGCCACGTGGTGGACCATATGTCGCGGGTGGTAAGCAACCCGTGACAAAATGGTGGACCTTTTGTCGCGTCTCCGTTGTCGCGCCTGGCCGCCCGCGACAAAAAGGTCTTACGGCGCGCGACATTAGGCCTGTTTTCCACTAGTGATGGTTTGTTATCTATCTTTGGCTGCCTTCAAAAAAGTACAAGATTATGTCTTGAAAGAAGAAAGAGTTTGAAGACCTCGAAGATTTGCTAGTATCTTTTAGACTTTATTTTGTATCGCTAGAGACAGTTCGTGTATCTCTACCATGTACTATTTATTATTATGAATATACGTGGTAAAATCTGAATATGTTGTTCAAATCTCAATGTTTCATTTCGTACAGAACCACCGAAACAAAAGCAGAGTCCCGGCATGTGCTGGCTGGCTCTTGATCGTATTATACCCTGCACGCACGCCCCAGGAGGAGGACGACCCGGAGCTGCAGGCGGCGCTCGCGGCGTTCCGCGAGCAGCAGGACCTCGACGAGCTGGCCAAATGGCCGCACCTCGCCGAGGCGCTGCGCACCTCCGCGCTGGAGGAGGCGGCCAGGAAGGCCCAGGAGGACGCCCAGGCGGAGGCGTGGGCCTTCCTCGAGCTGGCGCGCCGTCGGAGGAGGCTACGCGTCAGCGGCGCTCCGGGAGGAGGAGCGCCGGCCGCGCGCCCGGCGGAGGAGGAGCGCCGGCGCGCGCCTAGCGGAGGAGGAGCGCCTGCGGAGGAGGAGCAGCTCCGGCAGGAGTCCGCGCGCAGGGCACGGCTGCGCGGGCCGGCGAGCCCGCCGAACCCGCACTCCGCCTGGGAAAGGGCGCAGTGGGAGCCCTGGCCGGAGTCCCCGGTGCCCTCCGGCGTGTCGAGCCGGAACAGCGCGTCGCCGCCGGGGCGTCGTCGTCATCGACGCCGACGATGACGAGTACTACTGGGGGTAGTACTGCCGGCGGCCACCGTGCTCGCAAACCCTGTCTAGGGTTTATTTTTTTTAGTTTAAAGCCCATATAGGGCTTTCTTTTGTGTAAAAATTGTCCAAAATAGGGCTAAGTTTAACTAACCAGTAGTTTATATTTATTTTGTGCTGTTTTTATTTTTCATTTTCATTTATGTTTTTTATTACATATGCGGTGCGTCCGCGCGTTGGGCGCAGCGTGCGACCCGAACGGACACGCGGGCGCTGTCCGGTGTCGTAACATGCACACGAACGCTAGCTCGTGTATCAAAGTCTGCCCTTCAGCCAGCTCCTAACGTGCTACTACCACAGATTGTCAAGTCCGGACCGGCAATGGCGCTAGCGACGCGTCAATGGATTCTGGTCATCATCCACGCCCTCGCCGTGATGGCGATCCCGGCGGGTGCCGCCGCCGACGACGTGGACATCACGGGTGGCTACTCTGTAAACGACTGCCACCCGCATTCACGGTGGCTGTCCACCGCCAACGGCACCGCCTTCCACGGCAGCCTCCTGCCTCTCCTCGACGCCCTCCCCTCCGCCGCCGCGCCGACGGGCTTCGCCTCCCTCCGCTCCGGCGACGGCCGCGCGTCCGCCCGCGGCCTCTGGTTCGGCGAGTCCCCGCTGCCGCATGCCTGCCGTGAGTGCCTCTCCATCCTTGCCGGTCGGATCGACTACCTCTGCAAGGGCAGCCGGCGCGCGGGGTTCTGGAACGCCGGCTGCTTCCTCGCCTACGCCGACACCACCGAAGCCAACGCCTCGCCCACGGAGCAGGAGGAGGACTTCTTCTCGTCGTCCGTCGACAACGACGGCAGCGGCGTCCTCAACTACTACCCGGACTTCTACAACGCGCAGAGCCTCGTCGACCTGGCGCAGTCCCTGGCGCCGCGCGCCGCAAACAGCACCTCGGGCCGGATGGTGGCCACGGCGAACGCGACGGCCGAGGCGAACAGCACCGTGAGCGCGCTGGCGCAGTGCACGGGGGACGTCACGGCGGCGGACTGCGCGCGATGCCTGGAGAGATCGGTGACGGAGGTGGCGCGGTGCCTCCAGTCGACGTACAAGCACGGCGGCGTTCAGGCGGCAGGCGTGGTGCACGTGTTCCGCTACGACTGCTACCTCCGGCTCGAGATATCCGCTCCCTTGGGGAGATGGGCAAGGCTTGGTGAGTTCCCTAACGATCCGTCATGGTCATGCTGTGGTCTCCGGTAGAAGAATGGCGTGACGATCGTATTTGTGTGTGTGTGCAGCGAGGAAGATGAGAGATCATCTTGCCGTTGTGGTCGTGGTCGCCGTCGCAGCCGTCCTCGTGATCGTCGGGGCAGCTCTTCTCGTATGGAAGCGAGTTCGTGGCCGGAAAACTCGAGCTGCCCTGCCGGACGTCTCCACAGCAAGCTAGGGATGCTACGGGACAACGGCAAGATGATCTCCGATTGATCTGATGTGGTCAATGGCGTCCCAGTCAACCCCATGCTTTCTCTAACGCGCTTGCTTGCTTGCATTCATGGGTGGCCCTAGCTTCCTGGAGAAGTGGCCATGCTTAATTACGGTTCAGCTTGTCAGGCTGGCTAACGAAGAACACAGTGCAAAATTGCTGGCTCAAGAGTCAAGTCAAAGTAGCAGTGCCTTGCGTGCGGGTCAGAATGAGGAGTAACGTGTAGCTTGTATGTGGTATGGGTGGCTCTGCCACATGTAACAAACAATCTATAAAACCTCTTCTTTTCCTTAATGGAAAAGATGAGCAACCATTGGTGGTCTGTCTTTGAAAACAAAATTACAGTGTCTGTTACATTATCGTTTACCAAATATTTTTCTTGGATTCGGATCAGAGCGAATATTGACGGGTTCTAATTTGAATGTGGATATGTCAGACTGCACATTCGAATTGAAAACGGGGTGGATTAGAACTGGAAACAAAAATAATCGGGTATATGCTCTCACCAGTAGATAGATAGATATAGTTCTTGCAAATCTTGTGAGAAATTTTACCTTTTAATCTTGTGTACTTAAGAAAAAAGAGACATAATTTACGCTAAAGCTCAAGCATTGATTAAATTTAGAGTTATACATGCTCGAATTCGGTAACTCAATAACTACTAAACTTATTAGATTGGCCTTGGCTTTTGACTCAAAATCGGATTATCCGGTTTAAAATCTTCGGATTATCCTAATTAAATTTTGGATAATCCATATTCTTATGCTATTTACTATATCATATCATATACCATATTCGGAGCACCACATCGGTATCGGATATCTTTATCTGCCGAATTCTTTAAAATCGGATATGAATATCTTAAAACGGATTCGGGCCGGTTTCGGCAAGAACATTATCCTATCTGTTTATACCCCTAGTTTTATGCTTCTTTTATATAAAGGTAATATATTAACCTTTTGCTAATTCTCACTAGCCAAGAATTATGTAAGGTTATGCTTTATTTTCCTTGTTGGGCCGGTCCATTTAGGTGTAGTTTCTAGGCTTTTTGTTTGTTGTTGGTCTGTTGGAGTGACGGCCCCGATATTTTATCGAGGGGGAGAGGTCTTGCTAGTAAGGGGTTCAATTTTTCAGCTAGGTTTGTTTTCGTATTTTTCTACCACTTGATCGTTTTTGTTTGTAATTTTGTATAGTTACGCAACTGCACATACGTGTGTAATTAAAAACCTATGATTTTAGAATGAGATTATATGTATGTGCGCAATTACATATAAATGTATAATGGAAAACTTTTAACATTTTTTATATGGGTTTCCACATATATATGCAATTACACACAAATGCCTAATTGCACATGTGTATGCAATTGCGCATGGATATGCAATTGCATATATGTGCACAATTTTAAACTTTGTATTCAATCTCTTTTTAAGTTTTGATTTTCTAAAACTTGTAACTAGCCTTGTAGTTGTTTTTTAAGCTTGTTCTTGGACTTGTAATTATGCATGGAAAAAATGCCCAGAGAAAGAAAGTTTGAGGGATTTTTCTTTGATCATGAATGACCCAATCGACCAAGAAATAACCTAATTACTGGTTGGTCGAGTGCTAGGCACCTACCAAGGAGATATTATTAGACATACTATGCGATAACATGATAATTAGCGCAATTCTAAACATTTAGGATGCACAAAGCCGCAAAAAATAACAAAGACTCGCCGAAGCAAACATAAAATCACAACATAAAATAACCACTAGTGGTAACGACACCACGACTCCGAAAACGCTCCTCCAAAACAACGCCTCAAGGAAGGTACATCGTTGTCTTGTTTAACCAGCATGGTTAGATTCTAGGTTTTCACCCTGGAGAAGTTCCAATCGGCTCCATACAAAGTCTTCAAGAAGGGAATGCCTAAGAAGCCACCTTTTCCAGATGCAAGTTACAACCACCGAAGGCCAGACATAAGTTTTTCAGCCCGAAGAATGAGACACGGTGCTCAAAAGCACTGCTAGGAAAGAGTGTTTCCATTGTCTCCACCACTTGTTACGTTAGTTAATAAAGCGCAAGATAAATTATATGACATACAACTTTATTTAGATGAGACATATCATGTAGTTAGAAAGTACCAATCACTCTTTACTCTATAATCAAAAACAATACCAAGTGAATACAATAATCCAGTTTTAACTTCTTTTGCAATATTATCCCCTTACCAAGCATTCGAGGAAATTATATTTCTTAACAAATTTTATTCAAGTAGTTATAAGTCTTAAATGTGTAACATGCATACTGGTGGCTCTCCTTATTTTATAGTGGGAGATGAATTCAAAGCAAACAAAAACAAAAGGGTTAATTGGATAAACACCACTTCAAGTCATGCGATTTTGAGAAATGCCACTGCAATTTTCAAATTTTGAAGAATGCCACTCCAATTTTAGCATACATTTATAGATGCCACAACATCCATCTAAGATTTTTTTTTATTAAAAAATTTTCACGTTCTCTTCCTAATTTTTCGCATGGACGAAGTTTCCCCTGGCCCCACATACATCTAGCCCACAATAGTCTTCTTCCTCCCGATTTCTCGTCACAGTAGCCAGGGCAATAGCACCACAGCCCTTCCCTCTGGCGCGGTGAAGCTCTAGCTGTCGCTGCCCTATAGCCATACCCATACGGCCGCCCCTTCTCTCCTCCGTCCCTATAGGCCTCCGGTGGATCTCCTGCGTGACGCATAAAATAATTCCAGCACGTCCACCGGTAGATCTCTTACACGATGTATAAGTTGATTCCAGTGTTGGAATTTGGCCTTGGGCCTTATCCCACCTCCCAATACAAATTCTGAAATTCTCATGGCCCATGTGGGTATGGCAAGGGGTGGGACTAAACTTTAGTCCCACATTGCAAGTTGAGAGAGACTATGAGTGGTATATAAGGGGGTTGTGTTGAAGTATCTGTTATGATACGGAAGTTCAGTTAAACCCTAACGGAAGTTCAGATAGAGATAGAGAGGAGTTCAGTTGTATTTGTGATGATCCGATCGTAACTATAAGATCAGGATCATCCCTTCCTTTTCTCTGTTTGTTGTAACCTTCCGTGTACTCATCCTCTGCCAATGTTGGCATATAAATTAACACGCAACCGATGGAAGTCCCCATCGTTAAACCAAAAACCCTCTAGCGATCATATGGTATCAGAGCCGACTTCCTAAAACACATCTACAGCCTCGCCGCTTCACCACCGTCGCCATGACGAACCCCTTAGCCGGTCTAGCCGTGAGCGAGAAGCTGACCAGATCCAACTACCTTCTCTGGCAGTCACAGGTTCTTCCGCCGATCCGTGGAGCCCGTCTGACGAGCTTCATCGACACCAAGACGGATGCTCCGCCGGAAACCATCACCGTCGAGAAAGACGGCAAGCCGTCCCAGGAGGCCAACCCAGCCTACGACGCATGGGTGGCGACGGATCAGCAGGTTCTATCGTTCCTACTAAATACTCTCTCACCTGATATTCTCATCTCTGTTATTGGGATGGAAACAGCGACAGATGTCTGGAGCGCGATCAAGTCTATGTTCGCCTCACAGTCCCGAACGCGCATCTCCAATCTGCGCGTCGCACTGGCCAAAACAAAAAAGGAGAACATGACCACGGCCCAGTTCTTCACCAAGATGAAGGGCTTCGCTGATGAGCTCGCCGCAGCGGGCCGGCCAATCGATGAAGAAGAGCTCGTCGAGTATCTCCTCGCCGGCCTCGACGAATCCTACAACCCTCTCTTCGCCGCCATTGGGGTCAATGGAGCAGAAGACCTCACCGTGGGCGACCTGTACGCCCAGGTCTGCGCCTACGACAGCCGCATCGAGCTGCTTGGTGGTGACACCGGCGGAGGTTCCTCCGTCAACTCGGCGCAGCGCGGACGTGGCGGACCGCGTGGACGTGGCGGACGCAGAGGAGGCCGGGGCTACAGCAGCCGTGGCCATGGCCGTCAGCAGCGCGGCGGCAATGGTGGCCGTCGTGGAGGAGGCAGGAGCGGCCACAAGGACCGTGACCTTGTCACCTGCCAAATCTGTGGCAAGCCGGGCCATGAGGCCTGGAAGTGCTGGCACCGCTACTCCGAGGATGAAGAAGAAGAGGAGAAGGGCGCCAACGTTGCATCATACGGCGTGGACACCAACTGGTACGGTGACACGGGCGCCACCGACCACATCACCGGTGAGCTCAACAAGCTCACCATGAAGGAGAAATACACCGGCCGTGAGCAGATTCATGCGGCCAATGGACAAGGTATGAACATTAGTCATGTTGGTCATGCAATTGTTAAAACCCCCTCTAAATCCTTGCATCTAAAAAATGTTCTTCATGTTCCACATACCACCAAAAACCTTGTCTCAGTTCATCGTTTTACTAGAGATAATCAAGTGTTTATTGAATTTCACACGTGGTATTTTTATGTCAAGGATCAGGCAACGAAGAAAATTCTTCTTAAAGGACGATGTGTGCATGGCCTCTACCCGTTGATATCTTCACCATCCATCAAGAATAAACATGCCTTTAGCATCTCCAAGCCTTCAGCTGTCAGATGGCATAGTCGTTTAGGACATCCTTCCTTTCGCATTGTTCAACAAGTTCTTAGCAATTATGAACTTCCCTATTCAAATAAACCTAGCATTGAGTCGGTTTGTGACTCTTGCCAAAGAGCCAAAGCCACCAACTCCCTTATGAGAGGTCTACTAGTGCATCTACATATCCCTTGCAACTTGTGTTCTCCGATGTATGGGGACCAGCACCTATGTCTGTAGGGAAATATGAGTACTATGTAAGCTTCATCGATGATTTTAGTAAATTTTCATGGATTTATCTTCTCAAGAAAAAATTTGATGTCTTCCAAGTGTTTCATAATTTTCAGCAACTTGTTGAACGCCAATTTGACAGAAAAATTCTAGCTGTCCAATCTGATTGGGGTGGTGAATATGAGAAATTAAATTCCTTCTTTCGAAAGATAGGCATTGAACATCATGTGTCCTGTCCCCATGCACATCAGCAAAACGGCTCTGCTGAGAGAAAGCATTGCCACATTGTTGAAGTTGGCCTTGCTCTCCTTGCAGATGCATCCATGCCACTCAAATTTTGGGATGAAGCCTTCCTAACCGCCACACATCTCATTAACATGTTGCCTAGCAAGGTCATTAATCATGAAACACCCATGGAACGACTACTCCACAAAACACCAGATTATGCTTCTCTTCGTGTTTTTGGTTGTGCATGCTGGCCTAATCTTCGTCCCTTCAATCAAAGAAAATTAGCCTTTCGTTCCAAACAATGTGTCTTCCTTGGCTATAGTCATATGCACAAAGGTGTTAAATGTCTAGACATTGCTTCTGGTCGTGTTTACATTTCCCGCGATGTTGTCTTTGATGAAACATTGTTTCCCTTTGCTAGCCTTCACTCCAACGCTTGCAGCCGTCTTCGTCAAGAAATTCTCCTCCTACCAGAATCTCTCCAAAACTCACCCATGTTAGCTCAAGAGGGGGCACAACATTGCACTGATCTAACATCTAATGTTTCAGTAATTCCTGGTGTTGCAAGTGCTCTGCAGGAACAACAAAATGCAGGTGAAAATTCCATGCAAAACAGACCAGAAACACGGCCAAACGGAGCAGATTTGGGAGCCAGCCAAAATCACACAAGACACGAGGCTGATTCGCCTCGGATCACGGAAACCTCAGACAGCAGAGAAGAATCTGCGTCGGGATCCGGGGAGGCGTCAGCGGGATCCCCACAGCGCGCACGTCGCATGCGCCTGACGCGCGCACAGGCCGGTCGCCATCAGTCACGTCGCCACACGCTGGCGACCACCAGAACGACGCCACGTGGCATGCGGCCAATCCATCGCGCGGGAACGCGTCCCCGACAGGATCAAGACCTGCTGCAGCTTCGGATCAAGCGCCAGCGACCGGATCTTCTGCGCATGGTGAATCTACAGCGCAGTCAGCAGCACCTCCAGCCCGGGTAACAAGGTCCAAAACTGGTCATGCCAAACCAAAAATTTACACTGATGGAACTGTGAGGTATGGCTTATCTTGTTCTACAAATGAACCTGAAACTTTGCAACTAGCACTAGCTGATAAAAAATGGAGAGAAGCTATGAATGATGAATATAAGGCTTTAATAGAAAATAAAACATGGCATTTAGTACCACATAAGAATGGAACAAATTTGATAGATTGTAAATGGGTCTATAGGATAAAAAGGAAAGCTGATGGTACTATTGATAGATATAAGGCTAGATTGGTAGCAAAAGGTTTTAAACAACAATATGGCATAGACTATGAAGATACTTTTAGTCCTGTTGTTAAAGCTGCTACTATTAGACTTGTTCTAGCTGTTTCAGTATCAAGAGGATGGAGCTTGAGGCAACTAGATGTGAAGAATGCGTTTCTTCATGGTGTTCTGGAAGAAGAGGTATATATGAAGCAGCCACCTGGTTATGAAAATCCCAATGCACCCTATCATGTGTGTAAACTTGATAAGTCACTTTATGGGTTGAAACAAGCACCAAGAGCATGGTTCTCAAAGTTAAGTTCAAAACTACAAGAACTTGGTTTTCTAGCATCAAAGGCAGATACATCACTTTTTATATATAATAATTCTGGCATTATTATGTTTGTGCTAGTATATGTTGATGACATTATTGTTACTAGTTCTTCCAACAAAGCAGTCAATGCACTCCTCCAAGATCTTAGCTCGGCATTTGCATTAAAGGATCTTGGTGATCTACACTTCTTCTTGGGTATTGAGGTAAAGAAAATTAATCAGGGTATTATATTAACCCAAGAGAAATATGCTTCAGATTTGCTCAACAGAGTTGGATTAAAAGAGTGCAAGACGCTACCTACTCCATTGTCAGCATCAGAGAAGCTTTCTGTCACTGAAGGAGAACTTCTAGGACCAGAAGATAGTACAAGGTATAGAAGTATTGTTGGAGCATTACAATATTTGACTCTCACCAGGCCAGACATAGCTTTTTCTGTCAACAAGGTATGCCAATTTCTCCATGCTCCCACTATTGTACATTGGACAGCAGTAAAGAGAATATTGAGATATGTCAGTGGTACAGTGAGTCTTGGCTTAACCTTTAAGAGATCTTCTTCTACACTAGTCAGTGCCTTCTCAGATGCAGATTGGGCAGGGTGTGTGGATGATAGGAGGTCTACAGGAGGTTTTGCTGTATACTTTGGACCTAACCTAATTTCTTGGAGTGCTAGAAAACAAGCAACAGTGTCAAGATCAAGTACAGAAGCTGAATACAAATCTCTGGCAAATGCTACAGCAAAAGTCATTTGGATTGAGTCTTTACTGAAAGAACTGGGAATCCAAAGAAATGAAGTCTCATGCTTATGGTGTGATAATATGGGTGCCACATATCTTTCAGCTAATCCTATCTTTCATGCTAGGACTAAACATATTGAAATTGATTTCCATTTTGTAAGAGAAAGAGTAGCAAAGAAGCAACTTGAGATTAGATTCATTCCATCAAAGGATCAGGTGGCAGATGGTTTCACTAAAGCTTTACCAGCTTGGCAGTTTGAAGAATTCAAGTACAACCTCAACCTTAAGAAGGATGTGATTGAGGAGGGGCGTTGAAGTATCTGTTATGATACGGAAGTTCAGTTAAACCCTGACGGAAGTTCAGATAGAGATAGAGAGGAGTTCAGTTGTATTTGTGATGATCCGATCGTAACTATAAGATTAGGATCATCCCTTCCTTTTCTCTGTTTTTTGTAACCTTCCGTGTACTCATCCTCTGCCGATGTTGGCATATAAATTAACACGCAACCGATGGAAGTCCCCATCGTTAAACCAAAACCCTCTAGCGATCATAGGTTGTTCTAGTCCTTGTAAGTAAGTGAGAAAAGAGAGAGAGCGCTCCCGCGCTCCTTTTCCTCCACCGATCGCCTCGCCTTGTCACAAACGCGAAGCGCCACGGGTTCCGGGAATCATGCCGAGCTGAGCTTATCTTTTTTGCTATTCAGGAAAGCCGGTTTTGCTGGAACGTGGGTTGTGTCACATGACTTTTCCGAACCTCACTATATAAGCGCGGACGTTAACCCTAGCCTCTACTAGGCACATATGTGACTGCCTCCTTCTAAAGCCTTGTGTCGCCGCCTTCATCTTCATCATCCTGTCTTTCGGCCTTCACCGACAAACGAGACAGTAAGATTCTGAAACCCTGCCTCTCTTAGACATGTACGAGTGAGGGGCAATTAGGTTTTCAGGGAGCGCTTACGTGCGGCTACTGATAACATGACGTCATCCGATGATGAGTGATGCGCGTAGATGTACACGTCCGTTGGGAACCCCAAGAGGAAGGTATGATGCGCACAGTGGCAAGTTTTCCCTCAGAAAGAAACCAAGGTTTAATCGAACCAGGAGGAGCCAAGAAGCACGTTGAAGGTTGATGGTGGCGAAATGTGATGCGGCGCAACAACAGGGATTCCGGCGCCAACGTGGAATCTGCACAACAAAACCAAAGTACTTTGCCCCAACGAAACAAGGAGGTTGTCAATCTCACCGGCTTGCTGTAACAAAGGATTAAGCGTATCGAGTGGAAGATGATTGTTTGCAAGAAAATAGTAAAACAAGTATTGCAGTAGATTGTATGCTATGTAAAGAATAGGACCGGGGTCCACAGTTCACTAGAGGTGTCTCTCCCATAAGATAAAAGCATGTTGGGTGAACAAATTACAGTCGGGCAATTGACAAATAGAGAAGGGCATAACAATGCATGTACATGATATGATAAATATAGTGAGATTTAATCCGGGCATTACGACAAAGTACATAGACCGCCATCCAACTGCATCTATGCCTAAAAAGTCCACCTTCGAGTTATCATCCGAACCCCATTCGGTATTAAGTTGCAAAGCAACAGACAATTGCATTAAGTATGGTGGGTAATGTAATCGACAACTACATCCTTAGACATAGAATCAATGTTTTATCCCTAGTGGCAACATCATCAACCTTAGAACTTTGTCACTGTCCCAGTGTCAATGAAGGCATGAACCCACTATCGAGCATAAATACTCCCTCTTGGAGTTAAGAGTACAAACTTGGCCGAGCCTCTACTAATAACGGAGAGCATGCAAGATCATAAACAACACATAAACAATAGATTGATAATCACCATAACATAGTATTCTCTATCCATCGGATCCGACAAACACAACATATAGTATTACAGATAGATGATCTTGATCATGTTAGGCAGCTCACAAGATCCAACAATGAAGCACAACAAGGAGAAGACGACCATCTAGCTACTGCTATGGACCCATAGTCCAGGGGTGAACTACTCACTCATCACTCCGGAAGCGACCATGGCGGTGAAGAATCCTCCGGGAGATGAATCCCCTCTCCGGCAGGGTGCCGGAGGCGATCTCCTGAATCCCCGAGATGGGATTCGCGGCGGCGCGTCTCTGGAAGGTTTTCCGTATCGTGGCTCTCGGTACTGGGGGTTTCGCGACGGAGGCTTTAAGTAGGCGAAAGGGCAACGTCGGGGCCACACGAGGGCCCCACACCATAGGTCGGCGCGGCCGGGGCCGGGCGCGCCGCCCTATGGTGACGGCGCCTCGTGGCCCCACTTCCTTCCCTCTTCGGTCTTCGGAAGCTTCGTGCAAAAATAGGACCCTGGCGTTGATTTCGTCCAATTCCGAGAATATTTCCTTACTAGGATTTCTGAAACCAAAAACAGCGAAAACAACTGGCTCTTCGGCATCTTGTTAATAGGTTAGTTCCAGAAAATGCATAAATATGACATATAATGTGCATAAAACATGTAGGTATCATCAATAAAGTAGCATGGAACATAAGAAATTATCGATACGTTGGAGACGTATCGCATCAACCTTAGTTCTCGTCGCAGGCAAACGATAACAAAGATAATTTGAAGTGACATGCCATCATAATCTTGATCATACTATTGTAAGCATATGTAATGAATGCAGCGATCAAAACAATGGTAATGACATGAGTAAACAAGTGAATCATAAAGCAAAGACTTTTCATGAATAGTACTTCAAGACAAGCATCAATAAGTCTTGCATAAGAGTTAACTCATAAAGCAATAAATCAAAGTAAAGGTATTGAAGCAACACAAAGGAAGATTAAGTTTCAGCGGTTGCTTTCAACTTATAACATGTATATCTCATGGATATTGTCAACATAAAGTAATATAACAAGTGCAATATGCAAGTATGTAGGAATCAATGCACAGTTCACACAAGTGTTTGCTTCTTAAGGTGGAGGGAGATAGGTAAACTGACTCAACAATAAAAGTAAAAGAAAGGTCCTTCAAAGAGGAAAGCATCGATTGCTGTATTTGTGCTAGAGCTTTTATTTTGAAAACATGAAACAATTTTGTCAACGGTAGTAATAAAGCATATGAGTTATGTAAATTATATCTTACAAGTTGCAAGCCTCATTCATAGTATACTAATAGTGCCCGCACCTTGTCCTACTTAGCTTGGACTACCGGATCTTTGCATGCCATGTTTCAACCAAGTGTCACAAAGGGGTACCTCCATGCCGCCTGTACAAAGGTCTAAGGAGAAAGCTCACATTTTGGATTTCTCGCTTTTGATTATTCTCAACTTAGACATCCATACCGGGACAACATGGACAACAGATAATGGACTCCTCTTAAATGCATAAACATGTAGCAACAATTATTATTCTCATATGAGATTGAGGATATATGTCCAAAACTGAAACTTCAACCATGATTCATGGCTTTAGTTAGCGGCCCAATGTTCTTCTCTAAAAATTTTGCATGCTCCAACCACTAAGGTGATAGATCCTTCAGACAAGACGGACATGCATAGCAACTCACATGATATTCAACAATAGTTGATGGCGTTCCCCAGAAGCATGGTTATCGCACAACAAGCAACTTAATAAAAGATAAAGTGCATAAGTACATATTCAATATTACAATAGTTTTTAAGGCTATTTTGTCCCATGAGCTATATATTGCAAAGGTGAATGATGGAATTTTAAAGGTAGCACTCAAGCAATTTACTTTGGAATGGCGGAGAAATACCATGTAGTAGGTAGGTATGGTGGACACAAATGGCATAGTGGTTGGCTCAAGGATTTTGGATGCATGAGAAGTATTCCCTCTCGATACAAGGTTTAGGCTAGCAAGGTTATTTGAAGCAAACTCAAGGATGAAACGGTGCAGCAAAACTCACATAAAAGACATATTGTAAACATTATAAGACTCTACACCGTCTTCCTTGTTGTTCAAAACTCAATACTAGATATTATCTAGACCTTAGAGAGACCAAATATGCAAATCAAATTTTAGCAAGCTCTATGTATTTCTTCATTAATGGGTGCAAAGTATATGATGCAAGAGCTTAAACATGAGCACAACAATTGCAAAGTATCACATTATCCAAGACATTTTAGAATTACTACATGTAGCATTTTCCAATTCCAACCATATAACAATTTAACGAAGAAGAAACTTCGCCTTGAACATTATGAGTAAAGCCTAAGGACATATTTGTCCATATGCAACAGCGGAGCGTGTCTCTCTCCCACAAAGTGAATGCTAGGATCCATTTTATTCAAACAAAAACAAAAACAAAAACAAACCGACGCTCCAAGTAAAGAACACAAGATGTGACTGAATAAAAATATAGTTTCGGGGGAGGAACTGATGATGTTGTCGATGAAGAAGGGGATGCCTTGGGCATCCCCAAGCTTAGACGCTTGAGTCTTCTTAGAATATGCAGGGGTGAACCACGGGGCATCCCCAAGCTTAGAGCTTTCACTCCTCTTGATCATAGTATATCATTCTCCTCTCTTGACCCTTGAAAACTTCCTTCACACCAAACTTCAAGCAAACTCATTAGAGGGTTAGTGCACAATTAATAATTCACATGTTCGGAGGTGGCACAATCATTCTTTACACTTTTGGACATTGCATAAAGCTACTGGACATTAATGGATCAAAGAAATGAATCCAACATAGCAAAAGAGGCAATGCGAAATAAAAGGCAGAATCTGTCAAAAACAGAACAGTCCGTAAAGACGAATTTTAAGATGGCACGAGACTTGCTCAAATGGAAAAACTCAAAACTAATGAAAGTTGCATACATATCTGAGGATCACGCTCGTAAATTGTCAGATTTTTTCGAATTTTCTACAAAGACCTGTGCCCAGATTCGTGACAGATAGCAATGCTGTTTCTGCGCAGCGATCCCAAATATAACATCAACTTTGACATAGAAACTTTACTTGGCACAAAAACATGATAAGGAGAGGTTGCTACAGTAGTAAACAACTTCCAAGACTCAACAGAACAAAAAATTGATGTAGTAAAAACATGGGTTGTCTCCCATAAGCGCTTTTCTTTAACGCCTTTCAGCTAGGCGCAGAAAGTGCAAATCAAGTAACATCGAGAGTAGAAGCATCAACATCATAACTTGTTCTAATAATAGAATCAAAAGGCAACTTCATTCTCTTTCTAGGGAAGTGTTCCATACCTTTCTTGAGAGGAAATTGATATTTAATATTACCTTCCCTCATATCAATAACAGCACCAACGGTTCGAAGAAAAGGTCTTCCCAACACAATAGGACAAGATGCATTGCATTCGATATCCAAGACAACAAAATCAACGGGGACAAGGTTATTGTTAACCGTAATGCGCACATTATCAATCCTCCCCAAAGGTTTCTTTTTAACATTATCGGCAAGATTAACATCCAAATAACAATTCTTCAATGGTGGCAAGTCAAGCATATCATAAATCTTTTTAGGCATAACAGAAATACTTGCACCAAGATCACATAAAGAATTACATTCAAAGTCATTGAATTTCATTTTAATGATGGGCTCCCAACCATCTTCTAACTTTCTAGGAATAGAAGTTTCTAGTTTTAGTTTCTCTTCTCTAGCTTTTATGAGAGCATTTGTAATATGTTTTGTAAAGGCTAAATTTATAGCACTAGCATTGGGACTTTTAGCAAGTTTTTGTAAGAACTTTATAACTTCAGAGATGTGACAATCATCAAAATCTAAATCATTATGAGCTACAACAATGGGATCATTGTTCCCAAGGTTGGAAAAATTTCAGCAGTTTTATCACAAGCAGTTTCAGCAGTTTTAGCAATTTCAGGCAGTTTTGAACGCTTTGCACTAGGAGTAGAAACATTGCCAACACCAATTATTTTACCATTGATAGTAGGAGGTGCAGAAACATGTGAAGAATTAGCATTACTAGTGGTGGTAATAGTCCAAACTTTAGCTACATTATTCTCTTTAGCTAGTTTTTCATTTTCTTCTCTATCCCACCTAGCACGCAATTCAGCCATTAATCTTATATTCTCATTAATTCTAACTTAGATGGCATTTGCTGTAATAGTAATCTTATTATCAATATCATTATTAGGCATAACTTTCAATTTTAAAAGATTAACATCAGAGGCAAGTCTATCAACTCTAGAAGCAATAGTATCAATTTTATCAAGCTTTTCCTCAACAGATTTGTTAAAAGCAGTTTGTGTACTAATAAATTCTTTAAGCATAGCTTAAAGACCAGAGGGTACACTCCTATTATTGTTGTAAGAATTCCCATAAGAATTACCATAACCATTACCATTAGCAGAAGGATATGGCCTATAGTTATTACCAGAGTTGTTCCTATAAGCATTGTTGTTGAAATTATTGTTTTTAATGAAATTCACATCAACATTTTCTTCTTGAGCAACCAATGAAGCTAAAGGAAAATTATTTGGATCAACATTAGATCTACCATTCACAAGCATAGACATAATCACATCAATCTTATCACTCAAGGAAGAGGTTTCTTCACAGAATTTACCTTCTTACCTTGTGGAGCTCTTTCCGTGTGCCATTCAGAGTAATTTATCATCATATCATCAAGAAGTTTTGTAGCCACCCCAATGTGATGGACATAAAGGTACCTCCAGCAGCTGAATCCAATAAATTCCGCGAAGAAAAATTTAGTCCTGCATAGAAGGTTTGGATGATCATCCAAGTAGTCAGTCCATGGGTTGGGCAATTCTTTACCAAAGTTTTCATTCTCTCCCATGCTTGAGCAACATGTTCAGTATCTAATTGCTTAAAATTCATTATGCTACTTCTCAAAGATATAATTTTAGCGGGAGGATAATATCTACCAATAAAAGCATCCTTACATTTAGTCCATGAATCAATACTATTCTTAGGCAAAGATAGCAACCAATCTTTAGCTCTTCCTCTTAATGAGAAAGGAAACACTTTCAATTTAATAATATCACCATCTACATCCTTATATTTTTGCATTTCACAAAGTTCAACAAAATTATTGAGATGGGCAGCAGCATCATCAGAACTAGCACCAGAAAATTGATCTCTCATAACCAAGTTAGTAAAGCAGGTTTAATTTCAAAGAATTCTGCTGTAGTAGCAGATGGAGCAATAGGCGTGCATAGGAAATCATTATTATTTGCATTTGTGAAGTCACACAACTTAGTATTTTCAGGGGTATTCATTTTAACAAAAGTAAATAAAACAAACTAGATAAAGTAAATGCAAGTAACTAATTTTTTTGTGTTTTTGATATAGAGAGCAAGACAGTAAATAAAGTAAAACTAGCAACTAATTTTTTTGTGTTTTGTTTAGGTGCAGCAAACAAAGTAGTAAATAAAATAAAGCAAGACAAAAACAAAGTAAAGAGATTGACAGTGGAGACTCCCCTTGCAGCGTGTCTTGATCTCCCGGCAACGGCGCGGAAAACAGGCTTGATGCGCGTAGATGTACACGTCCGTTGGGAACCCCAAGAGGAAGGTATGATGTGCACAGTGGCAAGTTTTCCCTCAGAAAGAAACCAAGGTTTAATCGAACCAGCAGGAGCCAAGAAGCACGTTGAAGGTTGATGGTGGCGAAATGTGATGCGGCGCAACAACAGGGATTCCGGCGCCAACGTGGAATCTGCACAACAAAACCAAAGTACTTTGCCCCAACGAAACAGTGAGGTTGTCAATCTCACCGGCTTGCTGTAACAAAGGATTAAGCGTATCGAGTGGAAGATGATTGTTTGCAAGAAAATAGTAAAACAAGTATTGCAGTAGATTGTATGCTATGTAAAGAATAGGACCGGGGTCCACAGTTCACTAGAGGTGTCTCTCCCATAAGATAAAAGCATGTTGGGTGAACAAATTACAGTCGGGCAATTGACAAATAGAGAAGGGCAAAACAATGCATGTACATGATATGATAAATATAGTGAGATTTAATCCGGGCATTACGACAAAGTACATAGACCGCCATCCAACGCATCTATGCCTAAAAAGTCCACCTTCAGGTTATCATCCGAACCCCATTCAGTATTAAGTTGCAAAGCAACAGACAATTGCATTAAGTATGGTGCGTAATGTAATCGAGAACTACATCCTTAGACATAGAATCAATGTTTTATCCCTAGTGGCAACAGCACATCACAACCTTAGAACTTTCTGTCACTGTCCCAGGTGTCAATGAAGGCATGAACCCACTATCGAGCATAAATACTCCCTCTTGGAGTTAAGAGTACAAACTTGGCCAGAGCCTCTACTAATAACGGAGAGCATGCAAGATCATAAACAACACATAAACAATATATTGATAATCACCATAACATAGTATTCTCTATCCATCGGATCCCGACAAACACAACATATAGTATTACAGATAGATGATCTTGATCATGTTAGGCAGCTCACAAGATCCAACAATGAAGCACAACAAGGAGAAGACGACCATCTAGCTACTGCTATGGACCCATAGTCCAGGGGTGAACTACTCACTCATCACTCCGGAGGCGACCATGGCGGTGAAGAATCCTCCGGGAGATGAATCCCCTCTCCGGCGGTGCGGACGATCTTGAATCCCCGAGATGGGATTCGCGGCGGCGGCGGAAGGTTTTCCGTATCGTGGCTCTCGGTACTTGGGGTTTTGCGACGGAGGCTTTAAGTAGGCGAAAGGGCAACGTGGGGGGCACACGAGGGCCCCACACCAGGGTCGGCGCGGCCAGGGCCGGGCGCGCCGCCTATGGTGACGGCCTCGTGGCCCCACTTCCTTCCCTCCTCGGTCTTCCGGAAGCTTCGTGCAAAAATAGGACCCTGGGCGTTGATTTCGTCCAATTCGAGAATATTTCCTTACTAGGATTTCTGAAACCAAAACAGCAACAACAACTGGCTCTTCGGCATCTTGTTAATAGGTTAGGTCCAGAAAATGCATAAATATGACATATAATATGCATAAAACATGTAGGTATCATCAATAAAGTAGCATGGAACATAAGAAATTATCGATACGTTGGAGACGTATCAATGAGTTCCCAAACAACGAATTCTTCCTGGACATCAACGACCCCTTTGGCAATCTCAACATGGGTGACAATACAGATGTTGCTGCTGCTGCCGCCAACATCGCTTTTGTTGATGCAGCCAACGCTGGACCGTACGTATTTATATATTACATGTTTTAGATCTTGCTAGAGTTTCTAGTACTACTATTCGGAGTAGATGCGGTAAGTTTATCTTTTTAGATGCTATATGCTCATCTACTTTGTTGATCTACATGTTTAGTTTACCTGTTGTTTCTCTTGTCATTTTTTATCAATTTTTTATTTGAACTAAATCATATGATAATTTTCTTATATATTCAACAGTGCTAACATATGTCTAGAGCATTATAAAACTGCACAAAAAATCAACTTTTGTCCTATTAAGATTTACACTAACTAGTCATATGCTCTAATCGGGAAAACTACGCCTTTGTCATATTAATTTTGGGTGCATGACATGGCTAGCCAATATAAATTCAATTCCAAAATTTATTACTGTCAAGAGTTCCAAGTGTCAAGTGTGTGTGCAAGATAAACAACCTCTCAAGTCTTACAAGGCATGTGAAGAGGAGATTGAAATCTCTTAAAAGAATGACAAACTTCGGAGTTATTGCATTATTGGATTATATCCAAACGTCCAGAAACTTGGAGGATCCCTTCACAAAGGGTCTATCAAGCAATGTGATATAGAATGCATTGAGGGAGATGGGCTTTATTCCACACTATGAGTTGGCAGAGTGGTAACCCACTCTATGTGATCGGAGATCCCATGAATTAGAGTTGGGAGACAATCTGTTGGTCAGCTGGGAGGAGAGTATCCTACACTGAATTATCTCTTTGTGAGGATGCAATACTCTCCTAATCTCCATGGCAGGTTTATATTTATCTTAGTGTGTTCTAATGTCTTATTCAAACAAAGATGTTGTCATGCAGAACATCTTTTGAGGAACACACCTATATGAGTCTGATTGTTAAACATCGCAATCTATGAGAGTTGGGTGCTCTCTAATAAAATCATGAAAGGCACGCACCACGAGAAAGCCCCACACGGCAGCCTAGGCTTTGTGTGAAGCTAATGCGCACAAAAATTGTAGTTCAAGGCATGGTCCACTATTCAAGTTGAAAACTAATATAATATAAAGTTCTTAGTGGAAGTTCAACTTAACAGTTTGCTAATGGTATTTACAATGTGCCAATGAGATTTTATGGGGGATTGCTAGAATTTGGCCTTGGGTCTTATCCCATATCCCAATACAAATTCTGAGATTCTCTTGGCCCATGTGGGTATGGCAAAGTGTGGGACTAAAGTTTAGTCCCACATTGATAGTTGAGAGAGAGTTGATGTGGTATATAAGGGGGTTGTTCGACTCCTTATAAGTGAGTGAGAAGAGAGAGAGGCCTCGCGTAATCCTCCTCCGTCGCCCGCCTCGCCTCGTCATGCACGCCACGATGTGCCGGTTGCGGGAATCTCGTCGAGACGAGTTTATCTTTTTATGTTTAGGAAATTGATCGTGGTTGTGCCGACTCGGACGTGAGTTGCGCCCACGACCTTCCCCAACCGCAATTGTCGTTGCCTAATCGACGGTTCCCCGGAGGAGGGATCCTCACGAGGGGGAGAAGAAGTAGGGGCCATAGGGCGGAGTGCACACGGGAGGGTGGTACGCGAGTTAACACCTGCACGATGACGGGGCCTACTGCTGCTTGTCTGGAATTATCTGGGCGCTTCCGCGTTGTTACAATGGTTGTGGTTGTGCCTCTAGGGCTCCCAGGATCCGGCTTATAAAGGCGCACGGATCTAGGGTTTACATGGAGAGTCCTAGCCGGAATACAAGTTGCCTAACTACGGTACAATATCTTGCCGTGTACGTCAAGGATCCGCCTTCCTCATGATCGTGCTGGATCCGGTTACTTTATGGGCCTCCACGGATCCGGCCTCCTTCGTAGGTCGGTTGGGATCCGGCTCCATGTTCCTGGGCTGGACTTCATCCTTCATGATCAACAGCAAATGGGCCGCCCGATGGGCCCCATTCCACCATCACCGTCTGTGGGCCACCCGGGCTTGCCGGATCCAGGCCATGTCGTTGATATACCCATAAAGTATACCCACAACAGTAGCCCCCGAAGTTCTCCGAGATTCATCATTCTTCCGTTTTCAAATAACTCGGAACCGAAGAGAATCTTGAAGAGCTTCCAAACTTTCTTATTTCCGATATCATCTTCTCGGAAATCATATGTCCTTCAATAATGATAATGTAACGGAGTTTCCATCTTTCCCGCGCACAACCTCCTAATTTCCCGCAACAAATTTTCAGATGCGAATCTTCAGCCGGAAATTTCGGGAGCGCTCGGTTAAGTTACCTCAACGTCATTTTACTGCTTTTAACCTAAGACACGCGTCATGTATCCAACGGTGAGACCGTTCAGTTTCCGCCGTCGGATGCGAAACGCGAATCTCCGCGCGAGGTCTATAAATACCCCCACGCGCGGTAACTTCCCATTCTTTTCACCTCCTCACCACTTCATCTTCTTCCTCACGCCGCGCCGCCCATCAGATCTCAACTCCGGCGAGCTCCGCCACAGAGAACTTCGCGCACCGTCGCCTCAAGCTTCCCCTCGCGCCAAGATCGTTTCGGTTGATCGGGAAATTTCTCCCGCCGCCGTTTCGTGGTCGCGCGGGTCACTTCGTAGCAAGTTCGGCGACCTTCGTCCTCACCGGAGCATCGCCGGTCCGCCGCGCCATCGACGGTACGTGCACCGGACTTGTAGAAGAAGAAGTAGACTAGAGTAGTTTCCGGTTACTCAAATACTTTGCATGGGTGCAGCCGGAAGCATGCCAATCGATTCACACTGTACTGGTAGTTCTCCGAATAGCCCGGATCCCAGTTCACTAGAGCCAATCTGTCCGGATCCCATAGCATATCTACCACCATATGTTTCCGACATTAGACTTGCTCAACCATTCTCCGCCTCTTCCAGTACCAAACTAGGCCGGATTCCAACCGCTCAAGAACTCGAAGAAGAACTCCAAGGTCAAGCCAGAATGGCAGCCAAAGTCCAGGAGACGGAAAACAAGAAGGCATCCAAGGCTCGGATCCGCGAAGGAGAGCGGGGTCAATGGTGGCCCTGCGAAACTACCGACACGGAGCTTAGAGAGCTTCAAAACGAGGGTATGATCTCCGCTCACTGGAGCTTCATACGCGACACCGTCGTCCCCAAGCCCGGAGCCGGAGAAGTTGTCATGACCAAAGCTTGGGTGGAACGCGGATTATCGCTCCCCTGTTCGGAATTCTTCCTCTCCATCCTCAACACGTACGGGCTTCAACCCCACAACATCTGCCCCAACTCATACCTTCTGCTCTCCAACTTCGCGACACTTTGCGAAGGGCATCTCGGAATCCGACCAGATGTCAAGTTATGGCAGTTTTTCTTCCGAGTGAAGAAAGAAACGAAGGACAAAGCCATGCTGAACTGCGGGAGCATGACGTTCATGCTCCGACCTGGCCGCATGTATCCACCTCACGACTCGCACGAATCCGTCCGGTACTGGAACGCCGGATGGTTCTACGAGAAGAACGTTTCAGTTCCGGAGATCCACGACGGTCTGCCTAAATTCAACAACGAGCCTCCGGAAGAACTTGCGAGCTGGAGCTTCGTCCCTTCGCTCGCCCTAACTCCTAACTTGGAGAAGGCAGCGCGGAGAATCTCCTGGCTAGTCCATGACGGGCTAACCGGAACTCAGCTGACACTCAGCTGGTTCACCCGGCGGATCCAGCCATTACGGTACAATGCACGGTTAATCTGCGCATATACCGGGGCGGACGACCAGCTCCGAGCTACCCGCCACGACCTTCCGGCTGATTCTCTCAAGAGGAGATTCAAGACGCTCGTGAAGATAGGCCGGGGTCAACCGATCCCGGAATTGATCAAGGATATTTATACAAACAACCAGTGTCCTCCGGTAAGCTCTGATCCCTTCGTTACTTCAAACTTCACAAGTTTTTGAATGTGATACGTCTCCAACGTATCGATAATTTATTATGTTCCATGCTACTTTATTGATGATACCTACATGTTTTATGCACATTATATGTCATATTTATGCATTTCTGGAACTAACCTATTAACAAGATGCCGAAGAGCCAGTTGCTGTTTTCGCTGTTTTTGGTTTCAGAAATCCTAGTAAGGAAATATTCTCGGAATTGGACGAAACCGCCCAGGGTCCTATTTTTGCACGAAGCTTCCAGAAGACCGAAGAGATAACGAAGTGGGGCCACGAGGCAGCCAGGGGACAGGGCGGCGCGGCCCAGGCCGGCCGCGCGGCCCT
Source organism: Lolium multiflorum (assembly GCA_030979885.1). NCBI lineage: Eukaryota > Viridiplantae > Streptophyta > Magnoliopsida > Poales > Poaceae > Lolium > Lolium multiflorum. The sequence goes on from CM061751.1 coordinate 128,906,158, forward strand.
ACGGGCACCTCGTGTGGCCCCCGCGTTGCCCTTCCGCCTGCTTAAAGTCTCCGTCGCGAAAACCCCAGTCAGAGAGCCACGATACGGAAAACCTTCCAGAGACGCCGCCGCCGCGAATCCCATCTCGGGGGATTCGGAGATCGCCTCCGGCACCCTGCCGGAGAGGGGATTCATCTCCGGGAGGACTCTACACCGCCATGGTCGCCTCCGGAGTGATGAGTGAGTAGTTCACCTGGACCATGGGTCCATAGCAGTAGCTAGATGGTCGTCTTCTCCTTGTTGTGCTTCATTGTTGGATCTTGTGAGCTGCCTAACATGATCAAGATCATCTATATGTATTACTATATGTTGTGTTTGTCGGGATCCGATGGATAGAGAGTACTATGATTATGGTGATTATCAATCTATTGTTTATGTGTTGTTTATGATCTTGCATGCTCTCCGTTATTAGTAGAGGCTCTGGCCAAGTTTTTACTCTTAACTCCAAGAGGGAGTATTTATGCTCGATAGTGGGTTCATGCCTCCATTAAATCTGGGACAGTGACAGAAAGTTCTAAGGTTGTGGATGTGCTGTTGCCACTAGGGATAAAACATTGATTCTATGTCTAAGGATGTAGTTGTCGATTACATTACGCACCATACTTAATGCAATTGTGTTGCTTAGCAACTTAATACTAATGGGGTTCGGACGCTAAACGAAGGTGGACTTTTTAGGCATAGATGCAGTTGGATGGCGGTCTATGTACTTTGTCGTAATGCCCAATTAAATCTCACTATATTTATCATATCATGTATATGCATTGTTATGCCTTTCTCTATTTGTCAATTGTCCGACTGTAATTTGTTCACCCAACATGCTTTTATTTTATGGGAGAGACACCTCTAGTGAACTGTGGACCCCGGTCCTATTCTTTACATAGCATACAATCTACCAATTGTGTTTTACTGTTTTCTTTGCAAACATCTTCCACTCGATACGTTTAATCCTTTGTTACAGCAAGCCGGTGAGATTGACAACCTCACTGTTTCGTTGGGGCAAAGTACTTTGGTTTTGTTGTGCAGGTTCCGCGTTGCGGAATCCCCGGTGTTGCGCCGCATCACATTTCGCGACCATCAACCTTCAACGTGCTTCTTGGCTCCTACTGGTTCGATTAAACCTTGGTTTCATACTGAGGGAAACTTGCTTCTATACGCATCATACCTTCCTCTTGGGGTTCCCAACGGACGTGTACATCTACGCGCATCAAGCATGTTTTTCTGGCGCCGTTGCCGGGGAGATCAAGACACGCTGCAAGGGGAGTCTCCACTTCTCAATCTCTTTACTTTGTTTTTGTCTTGCTTTATTTTATTTACTACTTTGTTTGCTGCACCTAAATCAAAATACAAAAAAAATTAGTTGCTTGTTTTACTTTATTTACTGTCTTGCTCTCTATATCAAAAACACAAAAAAATTAGTTACTTGCATTTACTTTATTTGCCTAGTTTACTTTATTACTGTTATCATGAGTAATCCTGAAGTTGAAGTTCGTTCTTTTAAGCAACAAGGTGGAGAAAGTTTTAAAGATGCTTGGTATAGAATTAGTAATGCTCATCATAGGTGCATTAAGAAACACTCCACCACTATCCTCCTTAGGAACTTTTATGTTGGTTTATCTAGTTGGAATAGATATGTTCTTGATACTCTTTCGGGAGGTAATTTCCTAGGTACTCCCGCTTTAGAAGCTAGTTGCATCATTGAGAGTCTAGTTGGAATACCACCTGTTAATGAAGTTAAAATTGAAATCTCTCTTGAGGATGTTATGAAAAAATTGGAAACCATAGAGAAAAATTTTCCAAGTATTGAAACTAAATTGGAAATGTTATTGGATAAAACTGATGAACTTGATAAATCCCTAGGAGGAATTGATGAAAGAATTAGTGTCCTAGGAACTTGTGTAGTCCATGATAATCAAACCAATAGGATTGATGAACTTGAAAAAGCTATGGGAACCTTGGGTTCAACCTTTTCTTTTCTCAAGTATAATGAGAAAGCTTATGTGGGTAAAGAGCAAAAATTCATGTACGCCTCTAAAGTGCCTAAACAAAAGAATTATTATAGGCCTAAAATTTCTAAAACCCCTAGCACCACCATAGAGAATTTAGATAATGGAGCACCTAAAGTACCCTCTGCAACAAGTTGTGTTTGCATGAAAAATAATGTTGATGCTTCATCTCTCGATGTTACTTGATTTGCACTTTCTGCGCCTAGCTGAAAGGCGTTAAAGAAAAGCGCTTATGGGAGACAACCCATGTTTTTACTACAGCAATTTTTTGTTTTGTTGAGTCTTGGAAGTTGTTTACTACTGTAGCAACCTCTCCTTATCATGTTTTTGTGCCAAGTAAAGTTTCTATGTCGAAGTTGATGTTATATTTGGGATCGCTGCGCAGAAACAGCATTGCTGTCTGTCACGAATCTGGGCACAGTTCTCTGTAGAAAATTCGAAAAATCTGCCAATTTACGAGCGTGATCCTCAGATATGTACGCAACTTTCATTAGTTTTGAGTTTTTCCATTTGAGCAAGTCTGGTGCCAGCTTTAAATTCGTCTTTACGGACTGTTCTGTTTTTGACAGATTCTGCCTTTTATTTCGCATTGCCTCTTTTGCTATGTTGGATTTATTTCTTTGATCCATTAATGTCCAGTAGCATTATGCAATGTCCAGAAGTGAAAATAATGATTGTGTCACCTCTGAATATGTGAATTATTAATTGTGCACTAACCCTCTAATGAGTTTGCTTGAAGTTTGGTGTGAAGGAAGTTTTCAAGGGTCAAGAGAGGAGAATGATATACTATGATCAAGAGGAGTGAAAGCTCTAAGCTTGGGGATGCCCCGTGGTTCACCCCTGCATATTCTAAGAAGACTCAAGCGTCTAAGCTTGGGATGCCCAAGGCATCCCCTTCTTCATCGACAACATCATCAGGTTCCTCCCCTGAAACTATATTTTTATTCGATCACATCTTGTGTTCTTTACTTGGAGCGTCGGTTTGTTTTTGTTTTTGTTTTTGTTTGAATAAAATGGATCCTAGCATTCACTTTGTGGGAGAGAGACACGCTCCGCTGTTGCATATGGACACATGTGTCCTTAGGCTTTACTCATAATGTTCAAGCGAAGTTTCTCCTTCGTTAAATTGTTATATGGTTGGAATTGGAAAATGCTGCATGTAGTAACTCTAAAAAGGTCTTGGATAATGTGATACTTTGCAATTGTTGTGCTCATGTTTAAGCTCTTGCATCATATGCTTTGCACCCATTAATGAAGAAATACATAGAGCTTGCTAAAATTTGATTTGCATATTTGGTCTCTCTAAGGTCTAGATAATATCTAGTATTGAGTTTTGAACAACAAGGAAGACGGTGTAGAGTCTTATAATGTTTACAATGTGTCTTTTATGTGAGTTTTGCTGCACTTGTTCATCCTTGAGTTTGCTTCAAATAACCTTGCTAGCCTAAACCTTGTATCGAGAGGGAATACTTCTCATGCATCCAAAATCCTTGAGCCAACTACTATGCCATTTGTGTCCACCATACCTACCTACTACATGGTATTTCTCCGCCATTCCAAAGTAAATTGCTTGAGTGCTACCTTTAAAATTCCATCATTCACCTTTGCAATATATAGCTCATGGGACAAAATAGGCTTAAAAACTATCGTAGTATTGAATATGTACTTATGCACTTTATCTTTTATTAAGTTGCTTGTTGTGCGATAACCATGCTTCTGGGAACGCCATCAACTATTGTTGAATATCATGTGAGTTGCTATGCATGTCCGTCTTGTCTGAAGGATCTATCATTTTAGTGGTTGGAGCATGCAAAATTGTTAGAGAAGAACATTGGGCCGCTAACTAAAGCCATGAATCATGGTGGAAGTTTCAGTTTTGGACATATATCCTCAATCTCATATGAGAATAATAATCATTGCTACATGCTTATACATTTAAGAGGAGTCCATTATCTGTTGTCCATGTTGTCCCGGTATGGATGTCTAAGTTGAGAATAATCAACGAAATCCAAAATGCGAGCATTCTCCTTAGACCTTTGTACAGGCGGCATGGAGGTACCCCTTTGTGACACTTCGTTGAAACATGGCATGCAAAGATCCGGTAGTCCAAGCTAAGTAGGACGAGTGCGGGCACTATTAGTATACTATGCATGAGGCTTGCAACTTGTAAGATATAATTTACATAACTCATATGCTTTATTACTACCGTTGACAAAATTGTTTCATGTTTTCAAAATAAAAGCTCTAGCACAAATACAGCAATCGATGCTTTCCTCTTTGAAGGACCATTCTTTTACTTTTATTGTTGAGTCAGTTTACCTATCTCCCTCCACCTTAAGAAGCAAACACTTGTGTGAACTGTGCATTGATTCCTACATACTTGCATATTGCACTTGTTATACTACTTTATGTTGACAATATCCATGAGATATACATGTTATAAGTTGAAAGCAACCGCTGAAACTTAATCTTCCTATGTGTTGCTTCAATACCTTTACTTTGATTTATTGCTTTATGAGTTAACTCTTATGCAAGACTTATTGATGCTTGTCTTGAAGTACTATTCATGAAAAGTCTTTGTCATATGATTCATTTGTTTACTCATGTCATTACTTTTGTTTTGATCGCTGCATTCATTACATATGTTTACAAATAGTATGATCAAGATTATGATGGCATGTCACTTCAGAAATTATCTTTGTTATCGTTTTACCTGCTCGGGACGAGCAGAACTTTTGGGGATGCTGATACGTCTCCAACGTATCGATAATTTCTTATGTTCCATGCTACTTTATTGATGATACCTACATGTTTTATGCACATTATATGTCATATTTATGCATTTTGGAACTAACCTATTAACAAGATGCCGAAGAGCCAGTTGCTGTTTTTCTGCTTTTGGTTTCAGAAATCCTAGTAAGGAAATATTCTCGGAATTGGACGAAACTTTCGCCCAGGTCCTATTTTTGCACAGACCAGAAGACCGAAGAGATAAAGAAGTGGGGCCACGAGGCAGCCAGGGGACAGGGCGGCGCGGCCCAGGCCCTGGCCGCGCGGCCCTACCCCCTGGGCACCTCGTGTGGCCCCCGCGTTGCCCTTCCGCCTACTTAAAGTCTCCGTCGCGAAACCCCCAGTACCGAGAGCCACGATACGGAAAACCTTCCGGAGAGCCGCCGCGCGAAATCCCATCTCGGGATTCGGAGAGATCGCCTCCGGCACCCTGTCGGAGGGGATTCATCTCCGGAGGACTCTACACCGCCATGGTCGCCTCAGGAGTGATGAGTGAGTAGTTCACCCCTGGACCATGGGTCCATAGCAGTAGCTAGATGGTCGTCTTCTCCTTGTTGTGCTTCATTGTTGGATCTTGTGAGCTGCCTAACATGATCAAGATCATCTATATGTAATACTATATGTTGTGTTTGTCGGGATCCGATGGATAGAGAGTACTATGATTATGGTGATTATCAATCTATTGTTTATGTGTTGTTTATGATCTTGCATGCTCTCCGTTATTAGTAGAGGCTCTGGCCAAGTTTTTACTCTTAACTCCAAGAGGGAGTATTTATGCTCGATAGTGGGTTCATGCCTCCATTAAATCTGGGACAGTGACAGAAAGTTCTAAGGTTGTGGATGTGCTATTGCCACTAGGGATAAAACATTGATTCTATGTCTAAGGATGTAGTTGTCGATTACATTACGCACCATACTTAATGCAATTGTCTGTTGCTTAGCAACTTAATAGAATGGGGTTCGGACGATAACTGAAGGTGGACTTTTTAGGCATAGATGCGGTTGGATGGCGGTCTATGTACTTTGTCGTAATGCCCAATTAAATCTCACTATATTTATCATATCATGTATATGCATTGTTATGCCTTTCTCTATTTGTCAATTGCCCGACTGTAATTTGTTCACCCAACATGCTTTTATTTTATGGGAGAGACACCTCTAGTGAACTGTGGACCCGGTCCTATTCTTTACATAGCATACAATCTTGCAATTGTGTTTCTTGTTTTCTTTGCAAACATCTTCCACTCGATACGTTTAATCCTTTGTTACAGCAAGCCGGTGAGATTGACAACCTCACTGTTTCGTTGGGGCAAAGTACTTTGGTTTTGTTGTGCAGATTGCGTTGGCGGAATCCCTGGTGTTGCGCCGCATCACATTTGCGACCATCAACCTTCAACGTGCTTCTTGGCTCCTACTGGTTCGATTAAACCTTGGTTTCATACTGAGGGAAACTTGCTTCTATACGCATCATACCTTCCTCTTGGGGTTCCCAACGGACGTGTACATCTACGCGCATCATTGACTTACATATAATAGCTTTCCCTCCAGCTCGATACTTTGGCGGAGGAAAACTTTCGCACCATACTTCGTGTCCCCGTCAGTGGCGACACGGCGGAGGAGGTTCCGGATGACGAAGAGGAGGAAGAGGAGCAGGCACCCCGCAAGGCAGCCCCTCGACCTTCGAAGCGTCCCCGCGCCAAAGCTCCCGGCTCTGAAGCCGGAGCCAGCGGCGAGGCCTCCGCCAAGAAGCCCAAGACCATCAAGCCCCCTCCGCTAGACTCAAGGAAAGCGGAGCGGGAACGTTTGAAGATGCTTGCCACAGCAGGCAAACGCTCGCGCCCCATCATCCCCGGCGCCCCGTAAGTTTCCGAGTATGGCACGTATCTACTTTGATGCAATTGTTTCTTATGCGATCTTCTTTTATTTGTTCGCAGAATTCCGACTACCGCTGCCACCCGAACCACCAGCCAAGAGCCCATCACAAAATATATGAAAAAGTCTCCGGCTGTTGGTCCTCCGACTCCAGCTCCACCAAGCACTTCCCACACCGCTCCACCGCCGTCTCCTCCTCAGGCGGAACAATCTCCCCCTCCTGCCGCAAACACTCCACCGGAAGTAATTCCGGTCAGCAGCGAAAAAGTGGGCGGAGAGGATCCTAAGGCCAAAGGCCCTGCCCGAGAAAAACAGTTCAAGGCCAAGGAGAGGCTGAGGTTACTTCCTCCGAGAAGGTCGGAGCCGGTGCTGGCGACATCGTCGTTTTTCCGAAAAACTTTGGAGATCCGGCTGACCTCACTTCCACCCCCAAGGCATATGCTACCAAGTTTTTCAACAAGCTGACTGAGGCGGAGAAGTGGGAACTTGAACAAGACCTGCTCAACGCCATGCTGAACAACGCCTGGGGGAAACCGGATGCCGCGACGTCGGAGATCCAAGAGTTTAAGAAGGACGTCGGCCAGTTCTTCGACAAACTTATCTGCAAGCAAAAGGTACTCCCCAGTAGCCCCCAAGCATGTAGGCGGAAACTAGATACTAGTTATCGCTTAGATGCTTTAGAGTAAAGCTACTTTTGGAAAGATTTTTAAATTGTCGCAGTAGCCCCCAAGCATGATGTCGGAGGGATTCCGGCAATGATGCTTCAAAGGACCCTACTATAGTAGGCGGAATTTTTACTCCTGCTCTGATCGTTTTTTACAGGAACAGCAGGCGCTGCACTATGAGCTACACAAGAATATTGCCCTTCAGCGCCGCGTTACCTTGGGTCAAGCGGAAAATATCCAGACCCTTAAGAATGAAAACGCAGAACTGAACAAACAACTGGCGGACGCCCAAGGTTGGTTTCCGCCCTCTCTTGTTATGAGTTCACATTCCGACTTTGAACTTGTGTTTGACTTGAATCCTTATAGGCGCATCCTCTTCCTTGGCTACGACCTCGTCCGAACTTGAGAACCTGCGCTCCTCGTACCAAGAATTGGAAACGAAACTGATGGAGGCGGAGCAAAAGAAGGAACAGGCCGAGAAGCAGCTGGCGGAGAAAAACTCCGAATTCATCAAGGAAAAGGGCGAATTCGTGCTAAAGAAAAATGTTGATAGCGAGACCATCAAGCGGCAGCAAAAAGAACTCAATGGACTCCGGAAATACATGGAGACCGCGGAGCGCCATTGGGACTTGCTGTCCGAAAACCTCCTGGGTACTTGTAACCGGAATTGCTTATCTTGATGTATATTTTTTATTCTCAACTTTTATACTTATTCTTGTATCTTGTGCAGAGCCGCTTGGATATTCTGAAAGACGTCGGAATAAATTTCCCCGGGATGATCTCCTTTCTCTCGCTGGCGATGATTGCAAATATCTCATCTCCGCCTCACAGAAGATATGCCACAACTTGTCGTTGAAGAAGAGCCGCACCTGCGGTCTGCGCAAACTGGTCAAGAAAATGGACATTCTTCCGGAGCTGGTGACGGATCTGCAAGCTTCATCAGCCCGAGGCGCGGCTGCCATGACTTTGACTATGTGCTTGGCGCATAACCCGGAGATGGATCTTGACCGGGTAACTACTGGTGTTCCTCCGACAGCAGATGTCGGTGCGCTTCTAGACGCAGTAAGTGGCTATGACACCCGCATCGCGCGGAGGATCCGTCACGAGGAATTCTACGACAAGGTGGTTCTTCCTGCGGACGAGCCCCTTGAAGCCGAACTTCAAAAAGAGCGCGACGCGGAAACCCGACCTGCGGAATCCGGAACTCAGTTTACCTGGACCAGCTCCAAGGATGCTCCCCAAGAGGAACCCAAGTCCAGCGCTGCAACTTCCGAAGAAGAAGAAGAGTGAGGAAGATGTATCGTCTCCGGCTGAGGACGCCAAGGAGAAAGATCCAGAGGGCGATGCTTCTCCGTCCAAGGCGGAGTGAAAACTTATGTCCTGCGGGAAAAAATAATGCATCATTTTGGCCCCAGCGAGGGTTTGTAATACGACTTAAATTCTTAAGTAGTTAGGGATGAAACAAGCATGCATGCGTGGGCGGAAAATACTTATCCTGCTATCCGTTTTAAGATTATTTGCATGTGTTGTTTCTTTAAAGCAAGTGCTGGTTTTTATAATTTCCGGCTTGCCCACTTGACCTTCCACGAGCCGGAAAACCCGTGCCGGAAACGCTCGCCGACGAAGCCCAATGGCAATCCGTCAATAACCGCGGAAACAAGCCCCCAGCCCAAGTGCCGGAAGTCGCTACCAGGAATCCATGGGTTTGCAACAGAAAAATTTCCGCCAGAAAACTTAAGCTTACGTCCTAAAGGACGATTTTGAAAATCACAACTCTCATACACGCCTAGGCGGAAAGATCCAGCTCTGCGGTTTTAGTCGGAAAAACGTACACGATCCAGAAATGAAAAATTAAAGGAGGTAAAAGACTCTAAGAGTGAACCAAAAGCTTTATTTCATTGATCATGTATTCATAGATATTACAAGGTATGTAATGCGTAAAGTGCTAAGTGTGGAAAGGACGTAGCTGTGCTATGTTCCAGGGACGATCTGTTTCATCATATATGTCACCCGGATCCTCTCGTTTTCGTTTCCGGTGCCAGTTGGCAGGTCTATCCTTCAATTCCCGGAAATCAACGAGATAATAGGATCCGTTGTGTAGTACTTTGCTGATGACAAAAGGTCCTTCCCATGGAGATTGCAACTTGTGATCTTTCACCTGGCGAAGGCGGAGGACTAAGTCTCCGACCATGAACGAGCGGTTCCGAACTCGACGGCTATGATAGCGTCGGAGCTTCGCTGATAAATGGTGGAGCGTTGGTCAGCTAAATTCCGAGCTTCTTCGATCAGGTCCACAGACAGCTGTCGAGCCTCGTCGATGTTTCTTCATTGTAGGCGGAAACTCGCGGTGAATCATGGATGATGTCAGTGGGGAGCATAGCTTCGGATCCATATACCAGGAAGAAAGGAGTAAATCCTGTTGACCTGTTAGGGGTAGTTCGTAAACTCCACAGAACAGAGTCTAGCTCATCAGCCCAAGCTCCGGCTGCGCGACGCAGCGGTTCTTCAAGGCGAGGTTTGATTCCGGCTAGTATAAGGCCATTGGCTCGTTCGACCTGACCGTTAGATTGTGGATGGGCCACAGATGCAAGGTCAAGCCGGATCCCAACTTCATCGCAGTAATCCTTGAGTTTCCCTTACGCAAAGTTTGTGCCATTGTCTGTGATTATGCTGTGTGGGATGCCGAATCTCGTCACGAGGCTGCAAACAATTTTTAGTGCCGTAGCACCATCGGCTTTTCTCACTGGCTTTGCCTCGATCCACTTACTGAACTTGTCAATAGCGACCAGGAGGTATTCATGACCACCAGGAGATGATTTCTTTAACTTGCCAACCATATCGAGCCCCCAGACCGCGAACGGCCAGGTGATAGGGATGGTCCTCAGCTCTTGGGCTGGAGCGTTTGGTTGAGTAGCGTATACTGACAACCCCGGCAAGTTTTTACCAGCTTCTCAGCATCTTCTTTAGCTGTTCACCAGTAAAATCCTAACCGAAAAGCTTTTGCAACGAGGGACCTGGGGGCGGCATGATGCCCGCAATCCCCTGCATGGATCTCTCTGAGGATTTCAATGCCATCTTGACTAGAGACGCATTTGAGAAATACCCTGTTTGCACTTCGTTTGTAGAGCTGTCCATCAACAATTGTGTAGGATCTTGCTCGTCTGATGATCTGTCGTGCGTGGACCTCGTCCTCCGGCAACTTTCGATCAATGAGGTAATCCAGAAACGGCTGAGTCCAGGCCGGAATGATTGCCATCACTTCCTTAGCCGGAGAAACTGCCAGATCAGGATTTTCCGGGTTTGCGCCCTTTATAGAGGGTACCCGAAGATGCTCCAGGAAAATGCCAGGCGGAATTGGTTTCCTGCCGGATCCGAGCTTGGACAGCATGTCTGCTGCTGTGTTATCGTCTCTTCTGACGTACTTGACTTCGTATCCGAGGAAGCACTTGGCGATCTCGTCAACTTCGCCTCTGTAAGCCGCCATCACGGAGTTTCTGGCGTTCCAGGTTCCGGCTACTCGTTGTGCCACCAGGTCGGAATCTCCGCAGCATATGATGTGCTTGATCCCAATTTCCTTAGCGATGCGCAGACCATGTAGTAGAGCCTCGTATTCCGCCATATTGTTGGTAGCTTCGAAGTGAATCTGCAGAACGTACTGCAGTTCTTCTCCGGTAGGTGACTTCAGGGTAACTCCAGCCCCCGAGCCTTGATGTTGCTTGGATCCGTCAAAGTGCATGACCCAGGCTTCAGGTTCCGGCACAGGTGTGCCCTCCGGTGCTTCAGTCCAATCTGCGATGAAATCCGCTAGAACTTGAGACTTGATTGCAGTTCGAGCTTCGTAGTTGATGTCAAAGGCCGATAATTCAATGCCCCATTTTGCTACGCGCCCTGTTGCGTCGGAGTTGTTGATGATTGTTGCCAGGGGAGCTTTGCTCACCACTGTCATTGGGTGCTCCTGGAAGTAGTGTCTCAGCTTCCGGCTGCCTAGGAAAACTCCGTATGCCAGCTTCTGAAAGTGAGGGTACCTCTGCTTGGATTCCGTCAAGACTTCGCTAATGTAATAGACCGGCCTTTGGACTCCGTGCTCATATCCTTCTTCCTTTCGCACCACCACGATTACGAGGCTGATAACTTTGTTGGTAGCCGCCATGTAGAGGAGCATAGGCTCTGACTCAGCTGGAGCTGCCAGTATAGGTGGGGAGGAGAGTATGTTCTTCAACTCCTGAAGTGCTTCGTCTGCTGCCTCATCCCAGACAAATTTGTCTGTTTTCTTCAGCAGCTTGTATAGAGGTAAGGCTTTCTCGCCAAGACGGCTAACAAATCTACTGATTGCCGCAACGCAACCAGTTAATCGTTGCACATCTTTGAGACAAGTTGGTCTTTTGATGTTCAGGATAGCCTTGATTTTTTCCGGGTTAACTTCAATGCCCCTGTGAGAAACAATGAAGCCAAGGAGTTTTCCAGCTGGTACGCCAAAGACGCACTTCAGCGGATTTAACATCATCTTGTACCGGCGGAGATTATCAAAGGTTTCCTTAAGGTCGCTGAGCAGGTCGGATCCCTTTCGGGTCATGACCGCGATGTCATCGACGTAGGCGTGCACGTTCCGGCCAATTTGGTCCTTCAGGCACCGCTGCATCGTACGTTGGTATGTGGCACCTGCGTTTTTCAAGCCAAAAGGCATGGTAACATAGCAGTATGTGCCAAAGGGTGTGATGAAAGAGGTCGCCTTTTGGTCAGACTCCTTCATCGGGATCTGATGGTACCCGGAATATGCGTCAAGAAAACACAGAAGTTCCGCCCCTGCCGTCGAATCAATGACTTGGTCAATGCGCGGCAAAGGGAATGGATCTTTCGGACAATGCTTATTCACGCCGGAGTAATCGATGCACATTCTTAGTATTTCAGAATTCTTTTTGGTACAAGGACGGGGTTTGCGACCCAATCGGTATGGATAACTTCTACTACAAAACCTGCCTCTAGTAACTTTGCTAATTCCATTCCTATGGCGTGGCGTTTCTTGTCTCCAAAGCGTCGTATAGCTTGCTTCACCGGTTTTGCACCCGGATTTATATTGAGGTAGTGCTCGGCGAGTTCCCTTGGTACTCCGGACATGTCAGAAGGTTGCCATGCGAAGATATCCATGTTAGCTCTGAGGAACTCGACGAGCGCGCTTTCCTATTTGGGGTCCATGTTGGCTCCGACTGAAACCTGCTTGGAGTTGTCACCTTCAACGAGGTCATGCTTCTTGGTTTCTATCGCGGCCTTGAACGAGGTCTTCTGTTCGGAGATCTGCTTCTTGGTGGTCTGCATCTCAGTCGGATCCACCGCGGCTCTGTAGCCTTGCAGCTCCTCTCCAGATATGATGGATTCTGCAAAGGCGGCCTCGCCTTCCTCGCAGTCCCTAGCTTTCTTGTAGTCTCCGGACACGGTGATCATACCGTTAGGGCCCGGAATCTTGAGCTTGTTGTAGATGTAGCATGCCCTGGCGTGGAACTTGTGGTAGGTGGGCCTGCCGAAGATCACGTGGTAGGAGCTTTTGAAGGGCACTACTTCAAACGTGATCATTTCTTCGTGGTAGTTGTTCACATCGCCGAAGGCCACGGGAAGTTTGATGTTGCCCAGAGAGTTTGCCTTCTTACCCGGAACCACACCATGAAATTCAGTTGTGCTGTGTTTGAGCTATTCCTTGGTGAGGTTCATCTTCTCCAGGGTCTCCAGGTACATGATGTTCAGGCTAGCTCCTCCATCCATAAGGCACTTGGAGAAGTCATACCCGTCTATGCGGGGACTTACAACCAGAGCGTAGCACTCTTTGGGGATGACGGCCGGGTGATCCGACCTGTCAAAAGTACAGGCTTTCTCCGACCACTTGACATACTGCGGCACAGCCGGAACTGTGGCGTTCAAGATCCGGAGCGCCGATTTTTTCGCGCGGACAGTTGGGGTTCTGAGGAAGGTGTGGTAAGTTCCGACACTCTTCTTACCAAAGGGGTTGAACTTGTTGGCTGCAGTACCCTCCTTGGGTTCCGGCGAAGCGTCATCCTCATCCATGGCCTCGGAACTGTCCTCCTCTTTGTCCTTGTTCTTGCCCTTGCCTCCTTTGCCGCGCGGGCGGTGCTTCCGGGCTCGCTTGTATCCTGCCTCCGGGTCGTTCTTCAGATCGTTGACCCACTTGCAGTTGCGATTGGTATGGGTGGATTTGCCCGTAGCCGGATCCAGATGGGCCAGGCACGGCATATCCCTGTATTCTTCGTACGTTTGGGGGCGCGGGATCCGGCTGCGGTGACCTCGTCGCGCGCTGCTGACCCCTGCCTGCTCCGCCTCCACGTCCGTGGCCTCTTCCGCCTCCTGAACCTCCGCGTTGGAACGTCATGGCGACCATGTCGGATCCTCACCCTGGTCTTCTTGGGGGTTCTTCCTTTATTGCTTTTTCTTGTTTGTTATCACGGTTTTTCTTTTGTTGGTGCAGGGGTATGGCTGTAGCTGCGAGATCTCCGCCCGCGTCGTCATCGGCGGCAGTGTGATCACTGGCGATGTTTATCATCTCATCAAGAGTGAGCTTGTTCGCGTTCACCAGGCAAGTAAGTTTGTGGCGCAGCAGCCCCCCGCGCTGCAAACCACCAATGAAGGCGTGCATTGCTGTGCGGTTATCTACGTTCTCGCACTCGTTTCTGATTTCCAACCATCGGGTGAGGAAGCTCCTGGATGTTTCACCCTTCTTCTGAATGCAAGCTTGGAGGTCGCTGGTGGTGGCCGGTCTCTTGTAGGTGCCCTGAAGTGGTTCTCGAAAGCCTTCTTCAGGTCCAACCAGCAAAAGATAGTGTTTTCCTCAAGGTCACTGAGCCAAACACGAGCTGGACCAATAAGGTACAACTGGAGCATGCGGCAGGCTATATTCGGGGTTCCTCCGGCGAAGGTTACTGCATTGTAGTAATCCTCAATCCAGGTATCCGGCCTCTCGCTGCCATCATAATGCTTCAGGTTTCCTGGTAGCTTAAGGTTCAAGCTTCTTGGCTTTGGTTCCTCTCGGATCATCTGGCCAAAGCACCTTGGACCAATGTAGTCGGATCTGTACTCGTTGAGGCGCTCCCGGGCATCGCGGGGACCGCCGCCAGGTGATCTTGAGCGGGAACGGGATCTCCGGCCTCTGCCTCCGCCTCCACCTCCGCCTCCACTGGGTGGTGGCGAGGGAGATCTGCGAGGGGGCCTGTAAGATGATCTTCCGCCTTCGGACTCTCGGCGTGGTTCTCGCGGCTGGCTCCGGCTTCGGTGGCTCCCTTCCTCTTGGTGGTGGTCGCCTCCGTCGTTCCGGCTCCTGCGTGGCTCAGGTGCGCGCTCTTCGTTCCGGCTCCTCCTTGGTTCAGGCTCGCGTCCTTGGCTTCTGCGAGGCTCAGGCTCGCGTTCTTGATTCCGACGAGGCTCAGGCTCGCGGTCTTGATTCCGACGAGGCTCAGGCTCGCGGTCTTGGTTCCGGCCTCTGCGTGGTTCCGGCGTACGCTCCCTGCTCCTGTCCCTAGGAGGCGGCATGTTGTCGCGGATGTTGATTCCACCTGGCCCATGGGGCCTGGTGTTTCCGGCGGGACTGCGACGTCGAGGAGGTAGCGGAGGACGCGAAGCTCGGGGTGGCGGTGATGGAACACGATACTTGTCTCTGCCAGTATACATCGGGTCCTTTCCCTTTGCCGGGTTTCTCGGGGTTGAATCCGAGGTCACCGGGATTGGATTCGGATGTTCTCTGACCTTCCTTCTGCGCTCCGTGGATCCGGTGCACGATGCTCCATCACGGTTCTGACTTGCTATGGCGTCCTTCTGCGCGGTGGATATGCAATGTTCCGGATTGGATTCTAACCTGCGCGAAGTGTCTGCCTTGCTCTGTTGCTGCATTGCTGAGGCAACGAGCTTCCGGACGTAGTTGATGTCAATCTCCTCGTCCTTCTTTTTCAGGAGCTCCGCAGCCTTCTTCATGTTATCCTTTGGGGTTGCGAGCGGCTGTTGTTCTGTGGGTGTTGCAAAGGTAATCCTGCGGGGAGGGATGGCTTCTCGAGCGATCCTATCAGCCTCCGCCTGCGCAGAGGCTATCCTTTCCTCCCATTCCTTTCGGAGCCTCTTGACTGTCGCCATCATTTCGTCGACTTCACGATCCTTTTTTAGGGAGTGGTCCACAAAGTTTGCAGCTAAGGTTCTTTCTTCCAGCATTGCGGCTGCGGTCCTGGCAAACTTCTGAGCTGTTGCCAGCATCTCCTGCCGTTTGGCTTCTAAGGCCTCCGGGTCTGCAGCCTCCTCGGGAGTTATTGGTTTGTTGAGAATATCAGACTGCGCGACTAAATCCATGCGCGCTTGCTCGACCATCTCTTCTGGTGACAGGACATCCTTTTGTGGTCGTGCCCGATCTAAGGGAGACCTTACATTGGATGGTCCTGGGTCGGAAGTGGAGTCTTCGTCTTCCGTTTCCTGCTGATCCAGCGGTGCTACGGTTGCTAGAACCTGCATCGGCTGGGCGGATTCTACTTCAGCTTGCTCACCGCCTCCGAGTTCCTCGAGCTTGCGGTTGAATTCTTCTGTATTCATGGATGAGACGCCGTCAGCTTCTTCCCCGATCTCGAGCTCCTTCGTCAAGCGATTATATTCTTCCGTGCCTATTGAGGAGGCATCGTCGGAAGTTGGGCTCAAGTTACCGAGGATTGATTCCTCGGGGTTTCCGGCTTCCTCTTGCCCCGGAGCGTCGCTGTCTCCGACTGCTTCTTGCAGATCCGGGCGACGTTGTTTCCGGTGCCTCAACCTGCAAAGGATCGGCCTCGTCCTGGTGGAGGGCGTCTCCTGCGGTATGGGCCAAGAAGTGCACGAAGTGACACCTTTGCTTCTCTAACACATGGGACCCAGGCGGATCTGCATTGGTCTTCCACCGTTTTCTCCCTTTCAGGGGCGGATTGGGTGGGCTCTGATTTTCCTGATCTAAGGCGGAACCTTCCTTAAGAAGCTCCTGCGACTCAGATCGGATCTTCGCGACGGCGTCCAGCTCAGCGGCGGACGCGTCAGCGTTACTTACCAGTGCGTTTCCGTCGGAATCGACGGTCTCGCCGATGAAGATGTGGATGCCGCCGATTGGGACGATGGAGAGCTTGACGGGGTTTGTCCTAGCCGGAATCCAGAATTCGTCCGGAGGGACGATCGGAAAATTCCCGGCGTAGAGTACGCGCCCCACAGCGATCGAGTCGTCGTAGCTTCCCATGGCGGAGCCCTCCCGGTTCCGGCCTCCGGACGCCTCAGGCCCCACGGTGGGCGCCAACTGTCGTTGCCTAATCGACGGTTCCCCGGAGGAGGGATCCTCACGAGGGAGAAGAAGTAGGGGCCATAGGGCGGAGTGCACACGGGAGGGTGGTACGCGAGTTACCCGCTTCGGAACACCTGCACGATGACGGGGCCTACTGCTGCTTGTCTGGAATTATCTGGCGCTTGCGCGTTGTTACAATGGTGTGGTTGTGCCTCTAGGGCTCCCAGGATCCGGCTTATAAAGGCGCACGGATCTTGGGTTTACATGGAGAGTCCAAGCCGGAATACAAGTAGCCTAACTACGGTACAATATCTTGCCGTGTACGTCAAGGATCCGCCTTCCTCATGATCGTGCTGGATCCGGTTACTTTATGGGCCTCCACGGATCCGGCCTCCTTCGTAGGTCGGTTGGGATCCGGCTCCATGTTCCTAGGCTGGACTTCATCCTTCATGATCAACAGCAACTGGGCCGCCCGATGGGCCCCATTCCACCATCACCGTCTGTGGGCCACCCGGGCTTGCCGGATCCAGGCCATGTCGTTGATATACCCATAAAGTATACCCACAACAGCAATATATAAGCATGGATGCGAACTCTAACCTGCACGAGACACCATATGCGACCGCCTCTTTCCAGATCTTTGCGCCGATGCCTTCGTCTTCCTCATCATGTCCTTCGGTGTGCACCAACCGGTGTAGGCTTACGGAACCCGCCTCTCGGAGACCTATACGAGTGAAGGGTAATCAGGTTTAGGATCTCTTATGCGAGACTACTGGCAACACAACGTCGCCCGATGACGTTTCGGACGACGACTTCTTCCCGGTCATCGACAACCTCTTCGCAACATCAACATGGTCGACAACACCGACGCTGCTGCAGCAACATCGTTGCTGCTGCGGCCAACGTTGTACCGTATGTTCTGTGCTTCTTGTTTTAGATCTCCATAGAGTTTCTAGCTCTGCTGTTTGAAATAGATGCGATAATTTTATGTTGTTTAGATGTTGTTTGTTTATTTGCGTTGTACCGTATGTGCTTCTGTGCTTCTTGTTTTAGATCTCCATAGAGTTTCTAGCTCTGCTGTTTGAAATAGATGCTATAAGTTTATGTTGTTTAGATGTTGTTTGTTTATTTGCTTCGTTGATCTATATGTTTAGTTAAATGTTGTTTCCGTAGTCATGATTTATCAGTTTTTTATTCAAATTAAATCATATTGTAATTTGCTTATATATAAAACAATGCTAACATATGTCTAGAGGCTAGAGCATTATAAAATTGCACACAAAACCAACTTTTATCCTATTAGTTATATGCGCTAATCGTACTACGGCAAATTCCGAACCACGCATGAATGCATGATGAAGTCCGTACTCTAGTAGTGCTAGCGTCGTTTTCTCTATGTCCGTATTGTATTCTGAGGATCCTGAGAATGTGTTAGAGCATCTCCACTCGTTTGCCCTCTCACGCCGAAATTCGGGGAAATTTACGTCCGGATTGGATGTAAATTTGACGTGGGGAGGAGTAGTTTCCCAGCCGCGTCCTCAGGCGAAGACGACGATGTAAATTTAAAAAACGTAAACTTGACAAACTACGGCAAAAAACGGGCGAATTTAGACTAAATTTAATGATATTTACTATATAGAGGACGAAGTTCATACATAGAGGCCGAATTCGACTATATTTCGAATTCGGCTAGGGGAATACAACTTTAAATTTTAAAACACGGCGCTCTACATGCCCAAATGGCGGTAGAACACCGTGTAGTCGCCATCGTCGTCGGAGCCGTCGTCGTCGAACTGCGGCGGCGCGGCCTGGCTGCTGCCCTGGCCGGCGTCTCCCCACCGGCCGCTGGTGCGAGGCGGGGATGGCTTGTACCATTCGTCGTCCGAGGCTTCGAGGTCGACGAAGGGGGCGGCGACGCCGGATGGAGGTGTCGCAGGCCGGCGGTAGCGAGCGACGTCGTCGGCGGCGGTTGGAGCGGCGGCGCGGGCGGCGAGTTGACGCGCGGCGGCCAGGTCCATCAGCCGCCGCTGCTGCTCCGCCTCCTCGCGCTCCCAGTCGCGCCTCGACCACTCCAGGGCGGCGTCCTCGGGGAGGGCGTTGTCGGCGGGCACCAGGTCCTTGAGCGACCTGGCGATCGCCTCCGCCACGGCGGCATCCTCCGCGCGCTTCGCCTCCTCCTCGGCGAGCCTGTTTGCGGCGGCGTTGGTGGCGGCAGCGCCGTCCTCCTTCTTCGCCGACTTCCTCTTCCGCCCACGCTGCGGGGAGGAGGGTTGGTCGCGGATGACGAGGGCGCCGCTGCTGCGCCCTCTGGTCGGCGGTGGAGACGCCGGCTCCTTCTTGACGCGCGCCGGCGTCGAGACGTCGCCTCCTTTTTCACCGGCGCCGATCCGGAAGACGACGAGCTGGCAGCCATGCGTCGTGGCTGCCAGACGTTTCCCCGGCGGCGGCTCGCCGATGCCCTCGATGCAGGGGGCATCGTCAGCACTGAGAAGTTGCCGCCCTCGATATGCGCGAGGACGTTCGCCAGCGTCCTATCCGGCGCGCTCCAACGTCGGCGGCCCGCGCGTGTTGTTGCGCGGAGCGGAGGCGGCGGGCCGTCGTAGGCCGCCAGCTCCCGCTCCCACCGCCGGAGGAAGTAGGAGTTCCACCTCGTATAGTTGTCGGGGTGGTGGCGCGGGTCGGCGCGCTCTTCGTCCGTCATTGTCATCCGCGCCTCCTCGATGGCGACGTCGAGGGCTTGGCCCCGCGGCGGCGGATTGGTACGCCGCCACGACTTAGCCGCCACCCGCCGCCGGGAGGCCTCGTGTCCGGCGGGCAGGGGTACCCCGCCTGGTGGAGGAGGTGCCCCTCCCACGCGTGGAGCGACCGGCGGGGGAAGCCATTGTTGGCTGCGCCGTCGTCGTCGGAGAACGCCATCGTTGGAGGTGGAGGTGGAGGGTGAGTGGAGGGAGAATGGAGGAAGAGTGGAGCAGGGGCGTCGCGGCGAGCGGAGTGGCTTTAAATAGGCGCGGCGGGCGCGGCGGGCGCCGGCGATTAATGCCGCGTGGAAGACGATGCGTGCGCGGAAGACGATGCGACGGCATTAACTCGCCGCGTGGAAGCTACGCGGCGGCGATGCTGACCGGCGGCAGGCTTTTACAGCGCGGAAGACGATGCGATGAGGACGACGATCGGTGTCTCTCGCCGACAAGTTGGGGCCACCAGACGCGCGGGAAGTTTCCTCGCCGTTTCGCGCGCTGTTCCGTCCGGAGTCCCGAGAGCTCCCGAGGGGCGGGGATGACGTGGGATCGCCGGATGAATTTAGGCCCAAATCCGAACGAAATCGAGGAACCGGGACTGGGCCGAATTTCGCCATCCGGATGGAAAAAACGTCGTTCGGGGAGAGACGAGTGGAGACGAGTGGAGATGCTCTTACAGCGGAGTATACTTTTCAGGACAAGCTACGTACACCACGCCCGGCGAATACTCAGTTCCGGCCAAAGTTGTTGGTCCAGTCTCCCGTATAAATCCCCTATGTTTTTTTTTTTCATTGACAACTCGCAAAACCCCTGACTTCATGCTGCACGCTTCGAAGATTTGGCCCACGATTAGTAGTAGGCCGGTGAGCCCGTTAATTGGCTTCCCGCCAGCATACATGAGGTGGGCCTGCTCGGCTGAATCTTAACTTTGTATGTGCCGACTAGGTCGGTTCGGACGGGCCACCGCACACCCACACCAAGTATGTTGGGCTGGCCCAGTTTGTTTTTTCTTTTTCCCTTTCTCAATATTTTCTTTCCATTTTTTCTCCGTTTTAAATTTGAATAGTTTCAAATCTGAACAATTTTCGAATTTAAACGATTTTCATATTTGAACGATTTCCCAGGTTGAACAAATTTCAAAATTAAATGATTTTCGAATTTGAACAAATTTTATAATTAAATGATTTTCGAATTTGCACAATTTAAACAATTTTCGAATTTGCACAATTTTTGAATTTTAACAATTTTCAAAATCTGAATTTTTTAAAAAAAAATCGAATTTGGACATTTTTCTAACTTGAACATTTTTTTGAAATTCATTTATCTAAAATTTAAACAATTTAAAATCTACATTCGTTTTGAAAATACTATTTTTCAAAAAAATTGAAAAAATATACAATTTTTCCAAATTTAACATTCTAAATTAAATCTTAAAAGAAAACAGAAAAGAAAAGAAAGCAGAAACAAAAACAGAAACATAAAAAGGAAAAAGGAAAAAAAAAAGGCCAGCACCTAACTGGACCGAACCGCTCGCGTGGGGGTGTCGGCGCACGATACGCGCCGACCTGGTCAGTTTATAGGAAACGCCCTAAAACAATACTCATACTCTATCTAAAAAATTTCCCACTCCACTTGGCAAGAACCGTGGGAAAATTTTGTTCTACAGCGACGATCGTCAGTTCGGCAACTTACCTTGCACGGGGTGTATGTGTCCTTGTGCACAACGTGTTCAGTTATTATAAGTGCTCAGCTATTTGGTTTGGCGAGTCAAGCGACATTGGAAATGGATTTACATTAGTCCTGGTAGTTATAACGGGGTATATACAGGGACGGAGCCAGTAATGAAAGATGAGATGGGGAGGAGAGGGCAGAAAGTATAAGCACAAAAAATTGGTCTCACAACACAGTAAAATTTAATAGGTCTACATAATAAAAACATGCGTTTTTCCTGAAATATAAATGAAGTTACATATCTATCAATTTAAACTCGGCTTTACGAGCATAAAGATCAAAAGTCTCAATAATTTCTTCAACACTAAACTTTTCTGCTATTTTCCTCTCTATGTAGACTATGAGACAATAGCCAAGAAAATCATCTCCCAACTTAGTGCGAAGACGTGTCTTGACTAGTTTCATAGCAGAAAAGGCTCGCTCTGCTGTTGCAGTTGACACCGGAAGAGTGATCACTAACCGTAATAACCTCTCAACCATTGGATAATCAGATGATTTGCCAGTCTTAATTATTCCTTTTGTCAATTCAGCAAGTGATTTGCAATTTTTGATCTCTGGATGGTTGCATGTATCAAGCTGAAAATGTGGAAGCTCACACTCCAACCTATCCCTCTCTTGACTAGAAAAATCAGCGGGATAGAATTTTTCTACTAGTCTGCATATCTTGGACTTGTCAAAATTATCATATCTAGGATCCAAGGATGTACAGAGATCTAGAAGCTCAGTTACTTGAGAACTAAATCGATGATTCAACTCTGTCAGTTGTTGATCTATTGCAGCATTAAACACATCTACTTTGTAGTGATGGAATACTGTGGTGTTGTCATGCTTATTTCGAGATTTCTTCACATCAACATACCTAAAGTTGCAACAAATATCAAAGAAATGTAAATCAGTTTCACTATGTATGTACTAATTAGTACGTTTATAAATGGGTAAGTGACTATTGGAAAAGATACTTACTTTTGATTCATATCCGGTATATTAATCTCATGCTTCAAACAAAAGGCGCCCACCTCTTCTATAAGACTATCCCATCCACCTTCTCTCAATTCAGCAAGCAATAGCTTTGTGTTAGAAACAATATCCAGTGCATTTGCAATATCCAAAGTTTTATTTTGGAGTTTGACACACAAGACATCAGTGATCTTCATAATTTTCTCCATGAGGTGTAGAATGAAGACAAAATCAAATGTAACCAGAAAATTAAGGGCACCCTCGGCATCTCCTCTTGGACCCCATGGAACTGAACGGTCATTTGCTACACCTCTTAGTACCAAAACTGATGGACCAAACAGCCTTAAAAAGCTCTTTACTGACTTATAGTGGGAACTCCATCTTGTGTCTCCGGAGATGGGCCGTAAGTGAAGATGGGCTTGAAGGACGTGCACGTGGAGCATCTTCGAAGCGGCCTTGCGCTAAGAGTTTGGGCTAAGTTGCCCATGTATCCGTAATATAGTAGATCGTATCGTGTTTAGATTAAAAGATAGAGTGGCCCGTGCACGGTAGGTGCACAACTTAGAAAGTCCCTTGGACTATAAATATGTATCTAGGGTTATCGGAAAAGAAGGACAATCATCGTTCACAACAAACACAAATCAGGCGCATCACCACCCCTTTCTTCGAGGGTTTCTTCCGGGTAAGCATCATGCTGCCTAGATCGCATCTTGCGATCTAGGCAGATCGTTTATTCGTCTACCTTGTGCTGCTCGTGTTGAAGCGGTTGATGGCGAGCAACACTACTTATCATTAGGTGTTTAGGGGCTTGCATTGATGCTTTCTCGTGCATATCTGCGTGGCAATGCGTCCCTCGAGCACCTAGCTGCCCTACACCTATTTGGGTGTAAGGGCATCTTGCTTGTTCGTTATAGTAGATCCGATCTGTATAGTTGCTCCTTGCTCAGGGATTAGTTTAATATCTGCATAGTTAGGCCTTATGCTGGGGTCGGACGATCCGGTGGTGCGTTAGGTGTTGTTTACCGTCCCTGCAAGGGATGTTCCGGGAATCAACGTTATGTTGGTTTTAGGCCTCTTGTAGGGGTAGTTTGCATCACCTTCCGTAGCTGCTAGGCCCGATCACACGTAGGACGTTCCGGTTATGCGGTGAAAACCCTAGACTGTCGTAGATCGGTTTAGCTTTGTTTTGATCAAGCAGGATCCCCATGTCATTGCAAATCCAACGTGAACCATGGGGCGATCGGCTCCTTGAGCCGATCCACCAACCTGAGAGCCGATAGGGCTCGTATTTAATGTTTACGTGTCTACCATGCAGGAACAATCGAAGCACTCTAACACCTTCCTGATCGGGTCTAGGTCAGGTGGCACGCCTAGCAACCGCCAAGGACGTGGCTGGAAGATTTGCGGGACGACGCGAGGTGCCAGGGTCCACTAAGCGGCCTTGGGAGCCTCCCGGCTCTTCGTGTTGCTTAACCATTGCCCGTCGGTGGGGTTTGGAGGGTAACACATTCTGGCACGCCCGGTGGGACATCTTCTGCAACATCCACGTCAACACCGACACCCGAGATGGCAGAGGCAGATCACATACGAGGATCTCCCTGCGGATCACAAGAAGAAATTCGATGAGCTGAAGGCCATCGTAAGCCGAGCTCATCGGCTCCTTTGAGAAGACCGGTTCGCACGGCATCAGGTTCAAAGTTCACGCCTGGCGTCCTTGAAGGGGTGGATCTGTCTCTCCCTTCACGAGACGTACCGAGCCCTGCGACAGGAAATCAACTACGTGGTGGCTCACTCGCTGCATCGGCATTCTGAGAGCCTGGTAAATTCTTTGGAGCGCGTTGCGCTCCGTGTGGTGCAAGAGATCATGGAGCGTCGGTACTCCCCTTCAGGACCTGTTCTAGGGACTCACCAGGGAGAGGTGCAACTCCACACCAGGCCACCATTGCCGTACTCAATGGCAGCTCCACAGCAACAAGGTTCGCCGGCATACGTAGTCTACAAGGTTGGAGGTGATCCAGGCGACTACCAGTTCTTATAGCCGCCCAAGGAGATCCACACGGATATGTGTGCACGTTTGTGCCGGTGCAACAACCGGGCGCGAGGCGATCCGAGCTCAACGGGAGGATTGCCGAGCAGGCGCAATTGTTCCGCAGGAGGGACGACCGTAGCGGCGGGGAGTTTGGGAGCAGATGTTGAGAAACAGGCGTGGCTAGCCAAGTATGCCACTACACCAGTCCATGAAAGCTCAGTGCTACTACCTCCACCGCAGATCAGATCGCGCGGTCCTAAGAGACCAGTTCGGCATCTGCCGAAGAAGAAGATAATCGCTATTCCAAGCCGTACCCCAATGAGTTCGATCTGATCCCACTTACCTAGTACTTCGGACTTCAACAAATTCATGGGTCAGAAGGATCTAGCTCCATCGAGCACGTGGCCGATACTTGCTTGGGCATGGTTTCAGCATCGGATCAGCTACGGGTGAGGTTCTTCTCGCAATCCCTCACCGGTCCAGCTTTTGGATGGTACACCTCGTGCAGCCAAATTCATGCGATCATGGAAGCAGCTGGAGGAACAGTTTCACACCCAATATCATTCGAAGCTACGGAAGCGTATTGGGAACTAGAGTTCGAGAGAGACGATGTACGAGTACATTCAGCGTTTGAGAACTGTCAAGAACCGATGCTATTCGGTTCATTTAACCGAGAAAGAAGCATCGAGCTGGCCGTGGCAGGCCTTGCGTGGTCATTCAAGGATCTCCTGCCCATGAGTACAACTCGGCGGCACATGGTCCGAGACTGACCTTATATGAACGGCGCCATCCGAATCGTACGGACAAGTTCAAGCGCGCGATAACCCTGGTCAATGCCGATGAGGATGAGGATTCTGCGGAAGACCAGAAGTCGCAGAGCCGAATGGACTCGGACGTGCTGTGTCCTGCAAATGGGTGAACCCACCAGGGCCTCCAAGAGGGTTGGACTTTGATGTGAGCAAAACTGAACAGATCTTCGATCTGCTACTGAAAGAGAAACAGTTGAAGCTACCTGAAGGCCACAAGATCCCTACGGCACAAGAGATGAACAAAAGGCCATACGCAAATGGCATCATACGTTCACGCACGCCACCAACGACTGCAAAGTATTGCACGCACAAATTCAGATGGCGATAGAATTGGCCATGAAGGTAGACATGCGTCCGTTTCCGGACGTCAACATGGTGGACCTAAGCCACTCCATAAGGGAGCCAGGGTTCTCTTTCGATGTCAATATGGCAGGGTTTGTGATCCGCCATGGCAAAGATAAAGCAGAGAGCAGCCACTCCCGTGGCAAAGATAAAGAGGAGGCCGTTCCACACGACCGGCCCCAAGATGATGATAGACGTGTTGGAGATATGCCCAAGAGGCAATAATAAATGGTTATTATATATCTTTGTGTTTATGATAATGTTTATATACCATGCTATAATTGTATTAACCGAAACATTGATACATGTGTGATATGTAAACAACAAAGAGTCCCTAGTAAGCCTCTTAACTAGCTTGTTGATTAATAGATGATTAGTTTCATAATCATGAACATTGGATGTTATTAATAACAAGGTTATATCATTATATGAATGATGTAATGGACACACCCAATTAAGCGTAGCATAAGATCACGTCATTAAGTTATTTGCTATAAGCTTTCGATACATAGTTACCTAGTCCTTATGACCATGAGATCATGTAAATCACTTATACCGGAAAGGTACTTTGATTACACCAAACGCCACTGCGTAAATGGGTGGTTATAAAGGTGGGATTAAGTATCCGGAAAGTATGAGTTGAGGCATATGGATCAACGGATTTGTCCATCCCGATGACGGATAGATATACTCTGGGCCCTCTCGGTGGAATGTCGTCTAATGTCTTGCAAGCATATGAATAAGTTCATAAGAGACCACAAACCACGGTACGAGTAAAGAGTACTTGTCGAGACGAGGTTGAACAAGGTATAGAGTGATACCGAAGATCAAACCTCGGACAAAAATATCGCGTGACAAAAGGAATTGGTATCGTATGTGAATGGTTCATTCGATCACTAAAGTCATCGTTGAATATGGGGGAGCCATTATGGATCTCCAGATCCCGCTATTGGTTATTGGTCGGAGTGAGTACTCAACCATGTCCACATAGTTCACGAACCGTAGGGTGACACACTTAAAGTTGGATGTTGAAATGGTAGAACTTGAATATGGAATGGAGTTCGAATATTTGTTCGAGTCCCGGATGAGATCCCGACATCACGAGGAGTCGGAATGGTCCGGAGAATAAGATTCATATATAGGAAGTCATATTCCAAGTTTGGAAATGATCCGGTGCATATGGCAGGTTCTAGAAGGTTCTAGAAAAGTCCGAAGAAACGCACTATGGAAGGTGGAGTCCCGGAAGGACTCCACAAGCTTGGCCAGCCAAACCCTAGAGGGGAAAGTCCAAGGTGGACTTCCCCCAAGGTGGCCGGCCACCCCTCATGGAAAGGTGGGAGTCCCACTTGAGGTGGGAATCCCACCTTGGGTAGGTTTCCCTACACATGGAAGGTTTTGGGTTGGGGTCTTATTCGAAGACTTGTACACCAACTCTTGGGTGTTCCACCTATATAATGAGGGCCAAGGGGAGGGGGCCGGCCACACTAAAGCCATAGCTTGGCCGCACCCCTTAGTGGCCGGCCATCCCCTCTCCCCAAACCCTAGCGGTCTCTCTCCTCCACCACATCCCGCACGCTTAGCGAAGCTCCGCCGGATTTCTCCACCACCACCGACACCACGCCGTCGTGCTGCCGGATTCAAGAGGAGCTACTACTTACGCTGCCCGCTGGAAGAAGGTGGACGTCGTCTT
This sequence comes from Lolium multiflorum, assembly GCA_030979885.1. Classification (NCBI taxonomy): domain Eukaryota; kingdom Viridiplantae; phylum Streptophyta; class Magnoliopsida; order Poales; family Poaceae; genus Lolium; species Lolium multiflorum. Next base: position 128,933,097 of record CM061751.1, read on the forward strand.
CATCAACAACCGAACGTGTGACCGAGTACGGAGGTGCTGCCCGTTCGTGGCGCCGGAACCGATCGTGATCAAGATCTTCTACGCGCTTGCAAGCGGCAAGTGATCGTCTACCGCAGCAAGAGCCTACTCTTATAGGCTTTGGAATCTCTTCAAGGGTTAGTCTTGATCATCCCCTCGTTGCTACTGTCTTCTAGATTGCATCTTGGCTTGGATTGCGTGTTCGCCGTAGGAAATTTTTTGTTTTCTATGCTACGTTTTCCTACAGTGGTATCAGAGCCGTGTCTATGCATAGATGGTTGCACGAGTAGAACACAATGGTTTTGTGGGCGTTGATGCTTATGTTGTCTTTAGTTTGAGTACTTTGCATCTTTGTGGCATAGTGGGATGAAGCGGCTCGGACTAACTTTACATGACCGCGTTCATGAGACTTGTTCCTCGTTCGACATGCAACTTGTATTGCATAAGAGGCTTTGGGTGTCTGTCTCTCCTACTATAGTGAAGATTCAATTTACTCTTCTATTGACAACACTAGTATCACCGTTGTGGTTCATGTTCGTAGGTGGATTAGATCTTACTCGAAAACCCTAAACCACGTAAAATATGCAAACCAAATTAGAGACGTCTAACTTGTTTTTGCAGGGTTTGGTGATGTGATATGGCCATAATATGATGATGAATATGTATGAGATGATCATTATTGTATTGTGGCAACCGGCAGGAGCCTTATGGTTGTCTTTATATTTCATGTTGAGTAGTATTTCAAAGTAGTTGTAATAGTTGCTACATGAGGTGAACAACTATGAAGACGACGCCATGGACCTTGATGCTCTGACGATGATGGAGATCATGCCCGTTGATGATGGAGATCATGTCCGTGCTTTGGAGATGAAGATCAAAGGCGCAAAGACAAAAGGGCCATATCATATCACATATGAACTGCATGTGATGTTAATCCTTTATGCATCTTATTTTGCTTAGATCGCGACGGTAGCATTATAAGATGATCCCTCACATTAATATCAAGATAATAAAGTGTTCTCCCCGTATGCACCGTTGTACAGTTCGTCGTTTCGAAGCATCTCGTGATGATCGGATGTGATAGATTCAACGTTCACATACAACGGGTGTAAGCCATGTTGCACACGCGGAATACTTGGGTTTGCTTGACGAGCCTAGCATGTACAGACATGGCCTCGGGACAACGGAAACCGAAAGGTTGAACACGAGTCATATGGATGATATGATCAACATGTTGATGTTCACCATTGAAGCTACATCATCTCACGTGATGATCGGTTTTGGTGTAGTGGATTTGGATCGTGTACCACTTAACAACTATGAGGGATGTTGTATTAAGTGGGAGTTCATTAGTAATTAGATTAAAACATGAACTAATTATCATAAACATAGTCTGAGTAGTATTTTGAATTAATTTTGTAGTATTGGCATCCGTTTTTCTACCATGCGCTAGTCTTATTATTGAGATAGAAATACTGTTAAAATCTGACAAGAAACTTTACGGATTGGTACCGTATTGTTAAAGAATCAAGAATTGATTAAGTCCTATTGCAAAATTTTAGTAAACCTCACATTGTTGATTCAAAGAGCTATGGTTTCAATTAGTACCTAAAGTTATCTTGTCTCCGTCAAACTTGAAGTTCAAATTTGTTTGAAAAGTAAGGAGCTTAAAATTTAGTTTTCAGAAATAATCAAGGTATGAGATATATGTGATATCTAAGACCTTATTGCAAGATGATAGAATATAATTTGGTGAGACTACATAAACTCATAAGTTTTATGGGAATGTATGAAGGTTGAAGACGCCAGGCGTCCCAATCCTCCAACTATTGGGGCACTAACGATATTCGCATATCCATGAAGTGATCGTCCTTAGTATGCACCGTTGCTAAGACTCGTCGTTTCGAAGCATCTCGTGATGATCAGGTGTTATCGATTCTACGTGTGCATACAACGGGTGCAAGCTAGATTTGCACATGCGAATACTAAGGTTAAACTTTACGAGCCTAGCATGTACAGACATGGTCTCGGAAAGTCGTCATGATATGATGGATAAAATTATGAGTGAAATTGTTCATCATATTACAAAGTTACTAATAGTGAAATCTGGAACACTTGTCATATGATGATCAACTTCAAAGTAAGAACCTCAAGGTTATTGGTATTTGACCAACAAACCTAGAAGTCAATGATGTTGAAGTGTTTTTCTGAATAATGAGGAAAGCTAAAAGAGAAACTATAAAAGATATTTTGGCAGAAAGAAAAGAAAAGACTAGAAAGTCTAGCTCGGGTGTATATAAATGATATACATGTTATGGTTGTCTTCCTAGTTTGGTCACACAATAAAATTCTTGGGTATTTGTACCATATTGGTTGGTATGAAGTGTCATACAAAACAATGCAATACAAGAATACAATGGCCTAAGTGACTGACAAGGAATATGATAGGAATACACGTCTGGAACAAAAATAAAGTGTTATTATGTTCGTCGTTGGTATTCTATCTAGCCCTTAGAATTTATAATAAAGAACTTAATAATTGTTATTTTGCTCTGGTCAAATGAAAACAATAAATTGTTCAAATTATGACATTACTCCATGTACGATGGATAAGTTATTATAAATCTTAATGGTGAAACACACATACATAACACTGACGCTAAAATGCCATAAGGCAAATGATTTGAATTCCACTTATTTGTGGAACCGCCATTTAGGTCATGTTAGAGAGGAACGCATGAAGAAACTCCATGCAAATGGATTTTTGGAGTCATTTGATTTTTGAATCGTTTGGCGTTTGCAAATCTTTTCTAAAGAGAATGACTGAAATACCGTTCATAGGCCATGAGTTGAACGGACAACTAACTTAGTGGAAACATACATGATGATATATGTGGTTCACTGGGCATAGTTGTGTGCGGGAGATTCTTCTACTTCATGAAAACTTCCAACAATGAATTGAGTATATATATGTGGATATATTCGATGAGGAAGAAGTTTGAAACATTTGAATGGATTCAAATAAATTTCAGCATGAAGTGGAAATCATCGTAATAGAAAAGTCAAATATCTATGATTGGATCATGGTGGAAATATTTGAATTACGAGTTTTAGCGAACATCTAAGAGAGTTATGAAATTATTCTACAACTCACATTTCTTGGAGTATCATAATGATGATATAGTATCCGAGATATGTATCCAAACCTTGTTGGATTAATGATGAGATAAAATATTATGACGCCATTATATTTTTGTGGATTATGCTTTAGTGACTACCGCTTTTACACTGAATAGAGCATCATCATGATCCGTTGAAATGACACCATACGAGTTATGGTATGGGTATAAACCCTAATAGTCTTTCTTTAAATTTTGGTCTAAGAGTTTACAACCAAAATCGGATGAATGTCTTTGTTGGTTATCCCAGAGATTTAATTGGGAATTCTTCCCACGAGACAAAGACAAAAGTGTTTGTCAATGTTTCTTATTTCCGAGAAATTGTTTCTAGTGAAGTATTTGAGTGGGAGGACAATATAATTTGATAAGGTTTATGAACCTGAGCATAATGATCAGAGTAGCGCAGCATCGGAATTTGTTTCGGAAGCGGCCACGACGATCATGGCTCCCATGACTACAAAGTGTTTTAGCCATGGAGATCGAAGTACATATTGAACCTTGTAGGTATGGTTTACTTTGTGATCAAATAAATGATTTGCGAACAAAGGATTGATTTTGAATAATGATAAACCAACTACAAACAAAGAAGTTATGATGGGCCCTGACTCCGTTAAAATGGCTATACGCCATGAAATCCAAGATAGATGAATACTTTTTGAAAGTAAATGGATCTATAAATTGATGAACTTGGATGGAATATCCTTGAATAAGCTCGACTTGTCGAAAAGTTGTTTACGACAAAGTTCAAAGAGTTGACTACGATAAGATTAGATCTTCCGTAGTAATGCTTATAGTCTATGTGGATTATTCTAGTAATCGCTACATATTTCTTTCATGAGATATGATAGTAGGATGGCAAAATACATTACTTAACAGAAGTGTGTATTAAAGGTGTATACAAGATACAACCAATTGTTTTGCTAGTCCGTGGAATACTAGATAGGTATACGAACTTCAATTGGATGAAGTGAGTATCATGGAGTTGGAATCTTCACCGGATGAAATAGTCAAAGGTTTTTGATTTCATCAGAAACGATGAAGGTGCTTGCATTTGCAAGAAATTAAGTGGGAGCGCTGAGACATATTTGTAATACTTTATGTAGCTGACATATCGTTGATTATAAATAGTGTAATTATATAATTGATTAAAAAGGTTTCATTGAGAATTAACTTCAATGAAAGAATATGGACTGAAACATATTTAGTGTCAAGATCTATGAAGATAGATTGAAACACATAATAAGTTTAAGTCAAAGTACATAGAAAGGATATTGAAGTAGTTCAATATTAAGAAAATGTTCTTGTCATGTGAAGTTTTAACAAGACTTGAGTGTATCTGACACTCAATGAGTAAAAACACATGAGTGATTTTAAATCACAATTAATATGTACACAATCAGATGTCCTGAGCTCTAAAAGTTAGGAGCATATACCAAAATGATTCATGTGATGATCATTGACAAACAGTAAGAATATCCATGTGTGCTTTAGAAGGACCAAGGATATATATATATAGTTTTATATGGGTAATGACAAAACAAAATCGTTGTAAAGTGTTGCACCGATATTAGTTTGGTCATATATAAAATTAAATTTCAATCTCAATTAGGCTAAGTATTATTAAAAAGGTAGCACAATGCTAGATTTAGAAGAGTTCTAAATATTGTGACGGATTCTACAAAAGAAGGCAGAGCATGTCATTGTTTTGACAATGATTGAGGATGTTGAGTTAAGAAGTTCTTTGAGAACTTGGTGTAGTTCCGATAGTGTCAGAACTTTGAAGCTATATTGTGTGTGACAATATTAGTGACATATTTCAGACCGCGGAATTAAGGTTCCACCAGAAGACCAAACATATTTAATGCCGACTCATTTGGAAAATGAGTGATGCGTGAAGACGCAAATGAATTGCAAAATACATACGTTTCTGAGTGTGTCAGAACCGTTGACTAAAACCTCTCCCGTGAGCAAAACATGATAAAGCACCAGAAGGCCAAGGTGTTATATCTTTACATATGTAAACTAGATTATTGACTCTAGTGCAAGTGGGAGACTGTTGGAGATATGCCCAAGAGGCAATAATAAATGGTTATTATATATCTTTGTGTTTATGATAATGTTTATATACCATGCTATAATTGTATTAACCGAAACATTGATACATGTGTGATATGTAAACAACAAAGAGTCCCTAGTAAGCCTCTTAACTAGCTTGTTGATTAATAGATGATTAGTTTCATAATCATGAACATTGGATGTTATTAATAACAAGGTTATATCATTATATGAATGATGTAATGGACACACCCAATTAAGCGTAGCATAAGATCACGTCATTAAGTTATTTGCTATAAGCTTTCGATACATAGTTACCTAGTCCTTATGACCATGAGATCATGTAAATCACTTATACCGGAAAGGTACTTTGATTACACCAAACGCCACTGCGTAAATGGGTGGTTATAAAGGTGGGATTAAGTATGAAAGTATGAGTTGAGGCATATGGATCAACAGTGGGATTTGTCCATCCCGATGACGGATAGATATACTCTGGGCCCTCTCGGTGGAATGTCGTCTAATGTCTTGCAAGCATATGAATAAGTTCATAAGAGACCACAAACCACGGTACGAGTAAAGAGTACTTGTCAGGAGACGAGGTTGAACAAGGTATAGAGTGATACCGAAGATCAAACCTCGGACAAGTAAAATATCGCGTGACAAAAGGAATTGGTATCGTATGTGAATGGTTCATTCGATCACTAAAGTCATCGTTGAATATGTGGGAGCCATTATGGATCTCCAGATCCCGCTATTGGTTATTGGTCGGAGTGAGTACTCAACCATGTCCACATAGTTCACGAACCGTAGGGTGACACACTTAAAGTTGGATGTTGAAATGGTAGAACTTGAATATGGAATGGAGTTCGAATATTTGTTCGGAGTCCCGGATGAGATCCCGGACATCACGAGGAGTTCCGGAATGGTCCGGAGAATAAGATTCATATATAGGAAGTCATATTCCAAGTTTGGAAATGATCCGGTGCATTTATGGCAGGTTCTAGAAGGTTCTAGAAAAGTCCGGAAGAAACGCACTATGGAAGGTGGAGTCCCGGAAGGACTCCACAAGCTTGGCCAGCCAAACCCTAGAGGGGAAAGTCCAAGGTGGACTTCCCCCAAGGTGGCCGGCCACCCCCTCATGGAAAGGTGGGAGTCCCACTTGAGGTGGGAATCCCACCTTGGGTAGGTTTCCCTACACATGGAAGGTTTTGGGTTGGGGTCTTATTCGAAGACTTGTACACCAACTCTTGGGTGTTCCACCTATATAATGAGGGCCAAGGGGAGGGGGCCGGCCACACTAAAGCCATAGCTTGGCCGCACCCCTTAGTGGCCGGCCATCCCCTCTCCCCAAACCCTAGCGGTCTCTCTCCTCCACCACATCCCGCACGCTTAAGCGAAGCTCCGCCGGATTTCTCCACCACCACCGACACCACGCCGTCGTGCTGTCGGATTCAAGAGGAGCTACTACTTCCGCTGCCCGCTGGAACGGGGAGGTGGACGTCGTCTTCATCAACAACCGAACGTGTGACCGAGTACGGAGGTGCTGCCCGTTCGTGGCGCCGGAACCGATCGTGATCAAGATCTTCTACGCGCTTTTGCAAGCGGCAAGTGATCGTCTACCGCAGAAATAAGAGCCTACTCTTATAGGCTTTGGAATCTCTTCAAGGGTTAGTCTTGATCATCCCCTCGTTGCTACCGTCTTCTAGATTGCATCTTGGCTTGGATTGCGTGTTCGCGATAGGAAAATTTTTGTTTTCTATGCTACGTTTCCTACAAGACGCCTCAACCGAGGAGGAGGTGAGAAGCATACGGTATCAGCGCCCACTCTCCGTGCATCTCCTCAACAAATATGAGCAGCAGTACGACCGACGTCGCGCTACGACGAAGACGATGAAAGATATCGTCGGTCTGATGCAAAACAGGAGGTATCGTCAGCATGATGGAAACAACGACGGGTACGAACGTCGCGCTAGAGGGAGGTCAAGGGAGCAAGACAACGTGGATAAACACTGGGACTGTCCTTTCTTCAAACATTGCTGGGACTCAGGAATGAGCCAATTGCCAACAATCGAGAATTGCCCAGAATGCAAACAGCAAAGGAGGAGGACAAATGAAGTTTCAGTGTTCGAGCGTCTAGGACCTCTCCCACCTCAGAATAAACGAGCTGAGTCATCTCAAGAAGAAGACTTTGAGGAGTCAGATGGAGAAGAAGATAGCACCGACCAAGGTGGTGCCCTGATGGACTCAGCCATTCTCGAAGCGCAGAGTGCAGCGGCTGCGAAACTGGAAGAAGCCGAGGCATGCACCGTACACGTTGAGAAGAGCACGGCCCGATCTGGCCGTGAAAATTCAGCAGACATTGGAGACGAAGGCGCGCCCACCCAAGAAAGTATGGTGCCCCAAATAGACGAAAGCCGATGCACAGGCATCGGCTGATGCCGATGCAGAGGCATCGACCGATACAAATATGGTATCCGTGATCCGGACAGAGTAGCAGGTCCAAGACATTGGACATACGTGGCAAGGCCGATCCCTGCGATCGGCCCTCAAAAAATAAAAAGCAAAGGATCTTATCTCCAACACGTCACGTAGCTACAAGTGAAAATCCAAGAAGTTGCAAACCATCGTCAAGCATTGCAACGGAAAAGGAGGCCGATTCTGGCAATCGGCCAAAATTATCCTCGACACACGTTTTGTCTGTGTTCAGCATTGATCCAACAGATGCCTGAAGAGCCGATACCATCAATTACTTGACAAATCGGCTCGGGGGCACATAGATGGATGAGATACGAGGATACGAAGCTGAGAATGCATGTCAAATGCCCAGCAGAGCAGCTCAAATATGGGGGCCGATACGTAAACAAATCGGCCGTAAAAAGAAAAAAAAACGAAAATACAGAATTTTTTGGGCACAGCCGATGCGTAGGCATCGACTTAAGAATTCAAAGCCGATGCACGGCCATCGACTCAAGGGATACAACTGTTACAAGCGGAAGCCTAATGGAGCAGTCATCGAGTTACGTGGCGAGGCTCTACTGGAGGAACCCCTCATTGGGATTGCTTGGTGACTCAGGCCCTCTCTTCAAGGACTTCCAACTCCTTCTGCAAGACTTCAAGCTCGGCAGCACCAGCAGAAGCATCAGTTCGGGCGTCCAAGACGGCCCTTTTTCTCATTTAAGCTGTTGGTATTCGCCGACAAGTTTGAGGATCGCAGCCCTGGCCAACAGCAAGAACAGCATGAACGTGCAGATCAGGCTAGGATCATGAGAACAACCGACGATCGTCCAGTTGGACTGAACTGCATTCTCACCAGAAGCTGCATCAGTCTGTCCGAGGTGATGAGCCAATCTGAGCAGCAAGGCGCAAGAATGGAGCTAGGAAAAGTTCAAGGGCCACTACGTTTGGGGCTTCTTAGTTCGAGGGAGCTGCCGATCCTTCCAGAGCCGTCCTAGTGCGTTGTCTCTTTGGGCGTAAGCTTTCCTGCCCTGTTTTGATGAAGAGCTGGAGTGGCTCGGGGGGCAGCTCACCTTGAAGGTTCTCTGCTGCTGAAAGCCGATTTGGTCAAGATCGGCTGACACTGCACTACGGTTGAGAAGCCGATGATGGCCCATTTGGCTGGTGCGCTTTTATTCTTGCCTTGACAGAGGCTCGGGGGGCAGCTGGCCTTGAAAATTCCTCATTCTGAAGAGCCGATGGTGTTGAAATCGGCTGTCTCTGCATCGTAACCATGTTGAAAGGTGGCGAGCTCTTGCAGAGGAAAACCACCAGGGTTGAGGGGAGGAGTTTGAAGAAGGAGCCATCATCAGTGATTAGGCTCTAGACCAGTTTGTTGCTGCGAAGGAGTAGAGCATCACAAGGGAAGCTGTAAGCAAACACCTGTTTTCAGGGTATCAGCTTCAACGTCAAGGTTGTCAGCAACGGGCTAAGGAGCTTTCCTGGGAGCATTAATCCAGGAGTTTTGCCATCAGGACAAACATCACGATCGGATGATTTTGAAGTCTAAAGATCTAGGGGTCTCAAGGCTGCGCGCTGGACCTGTTCGATTGGAAGTTTGGATCTGAATTTCATGGATTGCAAGTTAACATCTGAGAAGGCGATTAGATCGGTCTGTCTTGCAATTTGTTATAAAAGCTGATGCATTACCATCGGCTCATTGAGCATCAACAAAGGGGAGAATCGGCTAATCTAATATGGAAGAGATCGACAAAGTCAAATTGGAGAAATTTCTTCATTAATAACCAGATTTCTTACATAGAAGGAGCCGATTGCTCTCAAAAGAAATTGCTAGGGGATACATTGCCCCGTCTACTACTCCTAGCTCTACCCTATCTAGGGGCCGCTGCCCTCGTCGTCATCGCCGCGTCGGCGCTACTCCCGGCCGGCTCGCTGCTGTGCTGGCCCGCCGGCAGGACCTTCATTGTCCTCGTCTTCTTCATCGCCGTCGTCATCGCCGTCGAAGTCACTGAGATTCCCGGGCCAGGGGCGTGGCCGGCGGCTCGTCGGAGGAGCTATCGTCCTCCTCCTCCTCCTCCTCCCTCCTCGGAGGTGACTCCCTCCAGGGAAGGTCGTCGTCGTCGCTCTCCGTCTCCGCTGCCCCATTGACGAGGCCATGGAGGACGCTCTCCCGTCGGTCGGGACTGGTCGTCCTCTGACCAGATGGAGAAGTTGTGGCTCGGCTCGTCCCCGGCCTTGATGGCGCGGTGGACGTTGGCCGCATGGGCCTCTTCCGGGTTCCACTCCGGCGTCGGCTCGCGGAAGGGGGAGGACTGCGTGGAAAGACCCGATGAGGAGGAAGAAGAAGACATGGCGGCAGAGGAGGGTTTTTGGAAGTGCTGATGCAGGGGGATGAAGAAGGGAACGACAGGAAGTGGCCAAATAAAAAGGGGATATAACGATTTAATGCTTAAGCAGTTTCCGAGGACGTGGTGCCGAAACTGTCAAATCGTGCAGAGAAGTTGTGAAGGCAAGACGTCATGATGAAGAATACTGCGACGGTTCTGCCACGACATGACCCTTCGAAGGAGACAGATGGTTTTGCAATTACCATTATCAAAACCAGGGGGGCATGTGTTACCACCGGATTTTGGCCAAATCAGGAGATGGACCGTAAGTGAAGATGGGCTTGAAGGACGTGCACATGGAGCATCTTCGAAGCGGCCTTGCGCTAAGAGTTTGGGCTAAGTTGCCCATGTATCTGTAATATAGTAGATCGTATCGTGTTTAGATTAAAAGAGAGAGTCTGGCCCGTGCACGGTTAGGTGCACGCCTCAACTAGAAAGTCCCTTGGACTATAAATATGTATCTAGGGTTATCGGAAAGAAGGACAATCATCGTTCACAACAAACACAAATCGCGCATCGCCACCCTTTCTTTGAGGTTTCTTCCGGGTAATCATGCCGCCTAGATCGCATCTTGCGATCTAGGCAGACGTTTATTCGTCTACCTTGTGCTGCTCGTGTGAAGCGTTGTTGATGGCGAGCAACACTACTTATCATTAGGTGTTTAGGGGCTTGCATTGATGCTTTCTCGTGCATATCTGCGTGGCAATGCCGTCCCTCGACATCTAGCTGCCCTTACACCTATTTGGGTGTAAGGGCAGCATCTTGCTTGTTCGTTACTTAGTAGATCCGATCTGTTATAGTTGCTCCTTGCTCCGCGGGATTAGTTTAATATCTGCATAGTTAGGTCTTATGCTGGGGTCGGACGATCCGGTAGTGCGTTAGGTGTTGTTTACCGTCCCTGCAAGGGATGTTCCGGGAATCAACGTTATGTTGGTTTTTAGGCCTCTTGTAGGGGTAGTTTGCATCACCTTCCGTAGCTGCTAGGCCCGATCACACGTAGGACGTTCCGGTTATGCGGTGAAAACCCTAGACTGTCGTAGATCGGTTTAGCTTTGTTTTGATCAAGCAGGATCCCCATGTCATTGCAAATCCAACGTGAACCATGGGTCGATCGGCTCCTTGAGCCGATCCACATGGCAACCTGAGAGCCGATAGGGCTCGTATTTAATGTTTACGTGTCTACCATGCAGGAACAATCGAAGCACTCTAACACCTTCCTGATCGGGTCTAGGTCAGGTGGCACGCCCTAGCAACCGCCAGATGTGGCTGGAAGATTTGCGGGACGACGCGAGGTGCCAGTGTCCACTAAGCGCCTTGGAGCCTCCCAGCCTTCGTGTTGCTTAACCATTGCCCGTCTTTTACTGACTTATAGTGGGAACTCCATCTTGTGTCTCCGGCCCTTTGTAAAGATCCAATTTGATTTAATCCTCTTCCTGTGTCAAGCTCTCCTAGTTCAATCTCCTTTGCAATTTCAATAGCCTGATTATCTAGCATCTCATCATTGTGTTTGGGAGATGCACTAACAGTATTTACAATAAAATTTGCATTTTGGAAGAAGTTGTGGACCTTAGGTACCTCCCTTGAAGCAGCAACAAGAGCCAATTGAAGTTGTTGAGCAAGACAGTGAATATAGTACGCATAAGGACATTCATGGAGAATTAGAGCTTTAAGCCTATTCCACTCTCCTCTCATGTTACTTGCTCCATCGTAGCCTTGCCCTCTAATATCTTTCACACTCAGCCCATTACAACCTACAACAACAATAATTGAGTTCTTGAGAGTCAAGGCACAAGTGTCACTAACATGAATAAGATCAATGAAACGCTCCTTTATCTCCCCATCTATGTTAACAAATCGAAGAACAACAGCCATCTGCTCTTTCTTAGACTCATCTCGAGATTCATCAACCATGATAATAAACTTGCTATTAGCAATCTCTTCTGAAATGTGATTTTGCACTTTCTGGGCAAATATACCAGCAATTTCCTTCTGAATAGTTGGTGATGTTGAAAGGATCATATGCCGCACCTAGGGGGGGGTGAATAGGTGCTAACCAATTTTTAGTTCTTTTTCAATTTAGGTTTGACACAAAGGTAAATTCTCTAGATATGCAACTAAGTGAATTTACCTATATGACAAGGTTATCAACTAAGCAAGATATAGCTACGCAATATATAGGAGATAGAGTGGGATAGAGGTAACCGAGAGTGTAGCACGCGTTGACACGGAGATGATTCCCGTAGTTCCCTTCCTTTGCAAGAAGGTACGTCTACGTTTGGAGGAGTGTGGTTGCTACGCAAGCCAAACCAACAGCCACGAAGGCTTCACTCAGATCTCCTGTGAGCAACGCCACGAAGGCCTAGCCCACTTCCACTAAGGGATTTCCCGAGGCGGAAACCGGGCCTTTACAAGGTTCTTGGGGCACACATCCACAACTGAATTGGAGGCTCCCAAATCTGTAACAATACAACAATCAACAACAACACATCAACACAAATCAACTAGGGAACCAAATAGAAACACTAGCATGAGATCCCTCAAACAAATGAGGGGGAAATGAAAACGCTTCGGTGAGGATGTAGATCGGTGGCTTCTCCTTCGAATCTCCAAAGATCAAGAGATTTGGTTGGGGGAGGAAGGAGATCTTGCAAATCTTGTGTTTCTTGAGGTGGCTCTAATGGTGGTGTAGCTTGGCAGAATTCTTGAGCAATGATTGAGCAAAGGGGTAAGGAAGAAGAAGAGGGGTATAAATACCCCTCCCCAAAATCCAACCGTTGAGCCTTCCGGGGGGCCGGATAATCCGGCCTAAGTTAGGGCCGGATAATCCGCCCCCCGGATAATCCGGCCTCCAGGTACAAAACCATGACAATGTCCGGTCAAATGTCCGGCCCCATACCAGAGCCACTTTTCTTCAGGTCCTTAGCCGTTTTCGAGGGGGCCGGATATTCTTGAAATGTCCGGCCCGGATAATCCGGCCCTGGGACAAAACCAGGACAATATCCGGGCAAATGTCCGGCCCCCATACTGAGCTGATTTCCCTCAGGTCCTTAGCCGAAATCCTGGGGCCGGATATTTTGGAAATATCCGGCCCGGATTATCCGGCCTGATGAACTTTTTCTGATTTTCTTTGACAGCACTGACCACATCCAACACACACACACAAATGTATCTATATAATCCCTGTACCACTTAACCAAACATTAGTATATCACGTACATTGACATCAAACACTCAAAACATAATATGAGAGATGTTCTTTCAGATGTGTACTTAGCATTTCTTGGAGCATTTTTAATAACTTCTCCCACCTCCTTATTATAAGAACCCACAAGCTTCAAAATTTCCTTGAAATTTCCTTGGTTTGTGGAATCTTCAGATTCATCATTCCCTCTAAAGGGACATGCTTGGCGCATTAACAACCTGATGCAATGTGAAAATTTGTTAGATAACATGCAACAAAGAAATTCTAATAACTTGAAAATGAATAATTCTTACTTACTTAATAACATCGATGGAAGCCGTAAGCCTTAGTCTTGCATCTGCAACCCGTTTCTTGCATTGCTTTTTAATCACCTTGTCAATATGAGTCATATTATTTTTCAGGCTCTCATAACATCGAACATCGAAATTGTGGGCTGAACTCGACTAGTTCCCACATGTGTGAGGAAAGCACAATCTTTTCCATCATTGACCTTCTTCCACTTATCAAATCCTTTGACTGAAATGTGTCTGAACCACACTTACCAATTGGCTTTTTTGAAAAGAGAAAACAAGGCAAGCAATAGGCACGATTTTTATAAGGTGAATATTCCAACCAGGAAAAATTTGTGAACCAAGCACTCTGAAATCGGCGACGGCTAGAACCGGTTCCAGTAAAATCATACTCATCCAATTTTGGTTGATAGGGGCCCTCAGTTATATAAAAACGCCTAGCATATCATCTTGCTTATCTGAACGGCTACCTGGGTCTCGTTCATATTTTGTGGTTATAATTGTCGCTTGTTCTGGCTCAGTGGAATTAGGATTATTTTCTTCACTCGCTATGCAGATCGTCTACTTGTTCATGTGGCTGTGATCGTGAGCTTGAACCAACTGGCCTGAAAATTTCCGAATTCCAGCTCTTTTCCTCTTCATGTCTACAGAAGCACAATACACAAAGGGGACAACAAATATTTCCTAGTTAATCATCAAATCTGCGAGACAATCTAACAAATCTAGACACGGTGGGTAGAATTGTACAAAACCTTTCTTCCTTCTAGGATTTCCACCGTCATCATGGCTCATCCTATGCAGCTGTGCGGCCGGCTGGCCGGCGTCGTCGTCGCCGCTCATCGATGGAGGTGTGGAGCCGACGAGCCGTCGAGGGAGGGCGCAAGTTGAGGCGTCACCGCGTGCAGATGAAGAGGAAAAGGAAACGATCGTATAGGATCGTGTGTGTGTGTGCTAGCTAGCAATGGCTCATCTGGTTCACGCAGACCTGGGTTCACGTACGCACTAACCACGTTTTCCTCTAACTGGCATGTTTGTTGGGCTTCAGATTCTGCCTAATTTAACTAGTGTTGCGAGGATGGAGGGCAAACTAATGTATGTCACCTAAAAACTAGATCTGGCTGCCGATTTCCAACGTACGAGCAAGTTGTTGGGGAAGACCCCCCCCCCTCCTCCAATATCCTTCTTTCCAGATATCGGAAGTAATTTCTACTCGTTTTTAAGTGTTTTTGTATCCCATGAAAAATAACAACAAGCAAAGAAATAAAACAAGACAATTTTAATCACTATTTTCATAATCTAAAATGGTTTTTGACACCTCCTAGTCCGTCCAACTTCCCCAAGCCAGGTGAGAGAGATTAATCTCCTCGAGACGGCAACGACACCAGAAAATACTTCTTTAGCATGCAGATTATGATTCAAATCGATTCTTTAGAATCCCTAGTTTCATAGATTAGACTATTGATGGAGCTTCATCACTAGCAAAAGTGTCTTGAAACATTGGGACTCCAAGTGCAGAGCGTGTAGTCTAGGAAATAATTTCCCCACAAGGGTAACTCGAGGGTTTATATCGAACTCAGAAAACTGAGCAAAGAGTGTTCTCTTCTCTCTTCTTGTAGCAATCCCGCTAAGTAAAATAAAGCCTCGTGTCCTCAACTCCACCGTGTGGTTGTCAAGCACAAGGTTTCACGTAAGTAAATAAAACACAAGTAATAATAAAGCGAGTAAAACTAGATAAAATAAAGTAACTAAGTAAACAAACAAGAAGGGTTAATTGTTTTTCGTGTTTTGGATGCAAACAAGAAAAGTAAATATTTTTTATTTTTGGAATAAAATAGTGCAACAAATAGAAAACAAGATAAAAGCAAGATAAATGTGTTTCTTATGATAAAAAGTGGACCGGGGTTCATGGGTTCACACTTGACTATTCTCTCTTTTAAGTTGTAGCGGACAAATAACAATTCATCAATGAGATATGAAGAAGCAAAACAATAAGATGTGAAAGATACACATTCATATGTGCATCACGTCCTAACATAGAGATGATGCAACACATCTCTCTTATACTCCATAAGAAAGAGAAAACTCCATGCAATATTGTATTAAGAATTAATAGATCATATCAATAAGTACTTTGAGATGATGTTTGAATATCAAATATGCTACCTTGAACAAACAAGATCATCACTTTTGTCACGTGACGAACATAACACATGCATTCACTTTATCCCTAGTGAGGTAGCAAAAGAAAAGGCAAATTCATAATAGATCATGAATTTGTTGTCACTATCCAATCACTAAAACCATGCTACTCCATCTAATACACACATCACCCCACACACGCTCTTGCATAGATGTTGGATCAAAACAAAAATTTAAGAACAGGGTACATAATATGCATCTATCAATACATCTTGCACATAATATGATGAGATCTCATAGCACAATATCATAGAATAAGGATCCACCACATAGGTATTACAAATATGGCCATAATCATGCTGGGCGACTCATATGGCACTAAGAACTATAAAGAATATGAGAGAAATAGATCAAGCAACTATCACAAACCCCTAGTCTAGAGGTGGACTACTCCCCCTTGATCATGGTGATGATGAAGACGTTGGAGAAGGTGGAGATCCCTCCGGTGGTGATTGATGTCTACTCACGCTTCTTTTCCTGTAGACAGTGTTGGGCCTCCAAGAGCAGAGGTTTGTAGAGCAAAAGTTTTCCCTTAAGTGGATCACCCAAGGTTTATCGAACTCAGGAGGAAGAGGTCAAAGATATCCCTCTCAAGCAACCCTGCAATCACAAAGAAGTCTCTTGTGTCCCCAACACACCTAATACACTTGTCGGATGTATAGGTGCACTAGTTCGCGAAGAGATAGTGAAACACAGTGGTATAGATGGTGGTAATATTGCAGTAAAGTAAAGATGCAGAAAAAGAAACAATGGCGCCAGAAATAGCTTGCTGGCGTGGAAAGCAATTCTTTGGAAACAAGGCCTAGGGATCATACTTTCGCTAGTGGACTCTCTCAACATTGATCACATAATAAATAAGTTCTCTTTCCTTTGTGTTACATATACTCTTGTTAGATGATGAACACCACTAATTGTGTAGGATTACACGAACCCTCAATGCCGGAGTTAACAAGCTCCACAACATTCGATATTCATATTTAAGTAACCTTAGAGCATAATAGATCTTTGCAAAATAAACCAAGTACTAACATAGCATGCACACTGTCACCATCACACTATGAAGGAGGCATAGATCACATCAATACTATCATAGCGATAATAAACTCCATAACCTACAAGAGATTATGATCATAATCTACGACAAGAACTACACGATGCACACACTGTCACCATTACACCATGCAGGAGGAATAGACTACTTTAATAACATCACATGAGTAGCACATAGATAAATAGTGATACAAAGCTCATCATATGGATCTCAATCATGTAAGGCAGCTCATGAGATCATTGTATTGAAGTACATAGGAGAGAGATGAACCACATAGCTACCGGTACAGCCCCGAGCCTCGATGGAGAACTACTCCTCCTCATGGGAGCAGCAGCGGTGATGAAGATGGCGGTGGTGTCGATGGAGGAGCCTTCCGGGGCACTTCCCGTCCCGCGGCGTGCCGAACAGAGACTCCTGTCCCCCATCTTGGCTTCACGATGGCGGCGGCTCTGGAAGGTTTCGCGTACCGTGGCTTATTCCTCTCGGGGTTTTAGGTCAGGGAGCTTATATAGGCGAAAGGGCAAGGTCGTAGGGGGTCTGGGGCCACCAGACACTAGGGCGGCGCGCCCCCTCCCGGGCCGCGCCGCCACCATGTGTGGGCCCCCTGTGGCCCCTCTCCGACGGTTCTCGGGTGTTCTGAAGCTCCGGGGATTCTAAGATCTTCGGTGTTGATTTCGTCCGATTCCGAGAATTTTTCCTTACTAGGATTTCTGAAACAAAAAACAGCAGAAAACAGGAACTGGCACTTCGGCATATCGTCAATAGGTTAGTTCCGGAAAACGCATAATAATGACATATAATGTGTATAAAACATGTAGGTATCATCAATAAAGTAGCATGGAACATAAGAAATTATAGATACGTTTGGGACGTATCAGCATTAGTTCCTACTCGTCCTCGAGTAGGTAAACGATAACAATGATAATTTCTTAAGTGACATGCTACCATCATAATCTTGATCAACATTATTGTAGAGCATATGTAATGAATGCAGCGATAAAAAACAATGGTAATGACATGAGTAAACAAATGAATCATAAAGCAAAGACTTTTCATGAATAGTACTTTCAAGACAAGCATCAATAAGTCTTGCATAAGAGTTAGCTCGTGAAGCAATAATTCAAAGTAGAGGTATTGAAGCAACACAAAGGAAGATTAAGTTTCAGCGGTTGCTTTCAACTTATAACATGTATATCTCATGGATATTGTCAATGTAAAGTAATATAACAAGTGAAATATGCAAGTATGTAGGAATCAATGCACAGTTCACACTAGTGTTTGCTTCTTAAGGTGGAGAGAGATAGGTAAACTGACTCAACAATAAAAGTAAAAGAAAGGTCCTTCAAAGAGGAAAGCATCGATTGCTATATTTGTGCTAGAGCTTTTATTTTGAAAACATGAAACAATTTTGTCAACGGTAGTAATAAAGCATATGAGTTATGTAAATTATATCTTACAAGTTGCAAGCCTCATGCATAGTATACTAATAGTGCCCGCACCTTGTCCTAATCAGCTTGGACTACCGGATCATCGCAATACACATGTTTCAACCAAGTGTCACAAAGGGGTACCTCCATGCCGCCTGTACAAAGGTCTAAGGAGAAAGCTCGCATTTTGGATTTCTCGCTTTTGATTATTCTCAACTTAGACATCCATACCGGGACAACATGGACAACAGATAATGGACTCCTCTTTAATGCATAAGCATGTGGCAACAATTAGTGTTCTCATATGAGATTGAGGATATATGTCCAAAACTTAAACTTCCACCATGATTCATGGCTTTAGTTAGCAGCCCAATGTTCTTCTCTAACAATATGCATGCTCCAACCATTAAGGTGGTAGATCTCTTTTACTTCAGACAAGACGGACATGCATAGCAACTCACATGATATTCAACAAAGAATAGTTGATGGCGTCCCCAGAAGCATGGTTATCGCACAACAAGCAACTTAATAAGAGATAAAGTGCATAAGTACATATTCAATACCACAATAGTTTTTAAGGCTATTTTGTCCCATGAGCTATATATTGCAAAGGTGAATGATGGAAATTTAAAGGTAGCACTCAAGCAATTTACTTTGGAATGGCGGAGAAATGCCATGTAGTAGGTAGGTATGGTGGACACAAATGGCATAGTGGTTGGCTCAAGGATTTTGGATGCATGAGAAGTATTCCCTCTCGATACAAGGTTTAGGCTAGCAAGGTTATTTGAAGCAAACTCAAGGATGAACCGGTGCAGCAAAACTCACATAAAAGACATATTGTAAACATTATAAGACTCTACACCGTCTTCCTTGTTGTTCAAAACTCAATACTAGAAATTATCTAGACTTCAGAGAGACCAATTATGCAAACCAAATTTTAGCAAGCTCTATGTATTTCTTCATTAATGAGTGCAAAGTATATGATGCAAGAGCTTAAACATGAGCACAACAATTGCCAAGTATCACATTATCCAAGACATTTTACCAATTACTACATGTAGCATTTTCCTTTCCAACCATATAACAATTAACGAAGCAGTTTCAACCTTCGCCATGAACATTAAAAGCTAAGAACACATGTGTTCATACGAACCAGCGGAGCGTGTCTCTCTCCCACACAAGCATTTATTCAAACAAAACAAAAATAAAAACAAACAGACGCTCCAAGTAAAGTACATAAGATGTGACGGAATAAAATTATAGTTTCACTAGAAGAAACCTGATAATGTTGTCGATGAAGAAGGGGATGCCTTGGGCATCCCAAGCTTAGACGCTTGAGTCTTCTTAAAATATGCAGGATGAACCACGGGGCATCCCCAAGCTTAGACCTTTCACTCTTCTTGATCATAGTATATCATCCTCTTCTCTTGACCCTTGAAAACTTCTCACACAAACTTCAAGCAAACTCATGAGAGGGTTAGTGCTTAACCACAAATTCATATATTCAGAGGTGATACAATCATTCTTAACACTTCTGGACATTGCACAAAGCTTCTGAAAGTTAATGGAACAAAGAAACTCATTCAACATAGCAAAAGCGGCAATGCGAAATAAAAGACAGAATCTGTCAAAAAGAACAATCCGTAAAGATGCATCTGAAAGGGGCACTTAACTTGCTCAAACGGAAAAACTCAAACTAATAAAAGTTGCGTACATATCTGAGGATCACGCTCGTAAATTTGCAGATTTTTTCGAATTTTTTACAGAGACTTGTGCCAGTGTGACAGACAGCAATGCTGTTTCTGCGCAGCGATCCCAAATATAACATCAACTTTAACATAGAAACTTTACTTGGCACAAAAATGCAACAAAACTAAGATAAGGAGAGGTTGCTACAGTAGTAAACAACTTCCAAGACTCAACAAAACAAAAATTTCTGTAGTAAAATAAACACATGGGTTATCTCCCAAGAAGTTCTTCCTTTATAGCCATTAAGATGGGCTCAAGTTTTAATGATGCTCTCATGAAAATAGACAATGAAGCAAAAGAGAACATCAAGAAGCAATTTCAAAACACATTTAAGCCTAACATGCTTCCTATGAAAAGGAATCTTGTAAATAAACAAGTTCATGAGGAGCAAAGTAACAAGCATAGGAAGATAGAACAAGTGTAGCTTCAAAAATTTCAGCACATAGAGAGGCATTTTAGTAACATGAAAATTTCTACAACCATATTTTCCTCTCATAATAACTTTCAGTAGCATCATGAGCAAACTCAACAATATAACTATCACATAAAGCATTCTTATCATGAGTCTCATGCATAAAATTATTACTACTCCCAACATAAGCATAATCAGTTTTATTAGTTGTAGTGGGAGCAAATTCAACAAGGTAACTATCATTATTATTCTCATCAAGTGTAGGAGGCATAGTATAATCACAATAAAATTTACTCTCCATAGTAGGTGGCACCAAAAGACCACTATTATTATAATCATCATAAATGGGAGGCATATCATAATCAACATAAACTTTCTCCTCAATACCCGGAGGGCTAAAGAGATCATTTTCATCAAAACCGACCTCCCCCCAAGCTTAGAATTTTCCATAGCATTAGCAACAATGGTGTTCAAAGCATTCATATTAATAACATTCCCATTAGCATGCATATAAATTTCCATGGGTTTTTTAATTCTCTCTTCAAACACATCATGTCCTAATTCAAGATAAAGTTCATAAAGATCTCTCATATTTTTGTTGTTTTCCATTATGCCTAACTAGTGTAAACAAGAAACAAAAAGATGCAATTGCAGGATCTAAAGGAAATAACTTCGAGTACTTACAACGACGGCGAAAATAGCTTAGTAGCCGAGATCCGGAGTGTGAGTACCTTTTACCTTTCCTCCCCGGCAACGGCGCCAAAAAATAGCTTGATGTCTACTCACGCTTCTTTTCCTGTAGACAGTGTTGGGCCTCCAAGAGCAGAGGTTTGTAGAACAGCAGCAAGTTTTCCCTTAAGTGGATCACCCAAGGTTTATCGAACTCAGGGAGGAAGAGGTCAAAGATATCCCTCTCAAGCAACCCCGCAATCACAAAGCAAGAAGTCTCTTGGTCCCAACACACCTAATACACTTGTCGGATGTATAGGTGCACTAGTTCGGCGAAGAGATAGTGAAACACAGGTGGTATAGATGGTGGTAATATTGCAGAAAGTAAAGATGCAGTAAAACAGTAAACAAGCGGCGCGAAAATAGCTTGCTTGCGTGGAAAGCAATTCTTTGTGGTGGAAACAAGGCCTAGGGATCATACTTTCGCTAGTGGACTCTCTCAACATTGATCACATAATAAATAAGTTCTCTTTCCTTTGTGATACATATACTCTTGTTAGATGATGAACACCACTAATTGTGTAGGATTACACGAACCCTCAATGCCGGAGTTAACAAGCTCCACAACATTCGATATTCATATTTAAGTAACCTTAGAGCATAATAGATCTTTGCAAAATAAACCAAGTACTAACATAGCATGCACACTGTCACCATCACACTATGAAGGAGGCATAGATCACATCAATACTATCATAGCGGTAATCAACTCCATAACCTACAAGAGATTATGATCATAATCTACGACAAGAACTACACGATGCACACACTGTCACCATTACACCATGTAGGAGGAATAGACTACTTTAATAACATCACATGAGTAGCACATAGATAAATAGTGATACAAAGCTCATCATATGGATCTCAATCATGTAAGGCAGCTCATGAGATCATTGTATTGAAGTACATAGGAGAGATGAACCACATAGCTACCGGTACAGCCCCGAGCCTCGATGGAGAACTACTCCCTCCTCATGGGAGCAGCGGTGATGAAGATGGCGGTGGTGTCGATGGAGGAGCCTTCCGGGGCACTTCCCGTCCCGGCGGCGGCCGGAACAGAGACTCCTGTCCCCCAGATCTTGGCTTCGCGATGGCGGTGGCTCGGAAGGTTTCGTGTACCGTGGCTTATTCCTCTCGAGGTTTTAGGTCGTGAGCTTATATAGGAGAAAGGGCAAGGTCGAGGGGGTCCGGGGCCACCAGACACTAGGGCGGCGCGCCCGGCCACGCCGCCACCATGTGTGGGCCCCTGTGGCCCCTCTCTCGACGGTTCTCGGGTTCTGGAAGCTCCCGGGGATTCTAAGATCTTCGGTGTTGATTTCGTCCGATTCCGAGAATATTTCCTTACTAGGATTTCTGAAACCCAAAACAGCAGAACAGAACTGCACTTCGGCATCTCGTCAATAGGTTAGTTCCGGAAAACGCATAATAATGACATATAATGTGTATAAAACATGTAGGTATCATCAATAAAGTAGCATGGAACATAAGAAATTATAGATACGTTTGGGACGTATCAGTGATCCCGGCGGAGTTTCCCACTCTAATCTTCGATGTTGTAGCCTCTATTTTTGTATTTCTGTCTTCTACGGTGCTCTCCTCCCAAGAACTCTTCGGGACCATATAAATAGTGATATTTAGGTCAAAATACGTCGGTGGGCAAAAGAGTCAAGTCAATTATACTGATGACCGAGCGCACTCGTAACCGAGCCATCAAGTTTCTGAAAGTTCAATGGTCTCATCACTCTGAACAAGAAGCAACTTGGGAACGAGAAGATCGTTTACGATCTGAGTACCCTTCCTTTTTCTCTAGCGTCTAGAAATCTCGAGGACGAGATTTTTGTAAGGGGGGTAGAACTTGTAACATCCCAGTTTGTAATAATGTGACTTTGCACTCTTTTGCATCATGTAAATTTCACTCAGAAATTTTCGCGTTTAAATAAAAACCCGCAACCCCGACAATGTGCTTCATCTGTGTGTCGTGCATCTGTTCGAAACCCTAAAATTTGTGCTTGTGCTAATCATGAGTTGCTCAAATTTTGTTACATAAAATGTTGGCACAATGTTTGGCAAATTCCTGGTTTTTAAAACCATCCAAAAAGCCCAAATGGTTTGTCTTCTAGAGCTATTTCTTTTCTGCTGAGAAAATGCCAAAGGACAGGGGGCTTTTCAGAATTCTTGCCGTTGTCTTCTACCTTGCCACGCTAGCACCTGCGTGTCCAGCGCTGCTGCCCCGCGCCGGCCACCTCCTGCTGCCGCTCCTCGACGTGGAGAACGACCCGGCGCCCTCCCTCGAAGCCTCTCTCTCCCTATCACTTCCCCCGTCTCTCTCTCTCCGAGCTCCCAAAAATGGCGCCAACCCTACCTAGCCGCCGCCTCTCCCCGCCGTTCCGGCCACCCCCGCACCGAGCCGCCACCGCCACTAGCTCCGCCTCCTCCTGCTGCCCCTCCCCGTCGAAGGAATCGACGTGGGGAGGCCCCTCGGCCGCCGCGACCCCGTCTTCCCCGCGGCCGGCGGCCGCCGACCACCGCCGCCGCCGCTGCCGACCTCCTCCGCCGTTGCCACCTTGTCCGGCAGCTTCACGGTGAGCCCCCGGTTCGAACGCACCCCGCCGCGCGTCTCCGGCTGTCCGGTCGCCGCGCGCGCGGTGCCGGGCTGCCGGCGGCGCTCGCCGGCGGCGTCTCCCGGCGCCGCCTGGTGGCGCGTCGGGGCGTCCAACGCGCGCGTCCAGGGGCGGCCTGAACGCCGGCGAGCCCCGCCGCTGCCGCGGTCGCCGTGGTCAACCGACCCGGCCCTTTTTCTATTTTTTTGGTTATTTTGTTTTATCTTTTCTGTAAAGATTAAAATCATGACAGGTGGGACCCTCTCGTCAGAAATTTAATCATTTCCAGATTTTCAGATAAAACATTAAAACTATGACAGTGGGCCCCTATGTCAGGATTTTAATAATTTCTGGAATTTCAGAAAATGAATAAAAATTGTAAAATCAATAACTAATTCATTTTAAATCAGAAAAATATAAAATAATATATCAAAATGATCAGGAAAATAAGATCTATACTTTGGTATACAAATCAAAGTCATTTGAACAACTTTAATTCACAAGTTTAGTAGAACATTAAAGAAACCCCTCTAAGTAATGTCCGGGGTTTACCGGAACGCCATTCTTCGAGCGTTCCAGTCCCGATTAAATCGCCCGGTAGTTCATAGGTTTACTTCTTGCAACTTAAATTGTCATCCATGATGATTGCTTGCATCAATGCCATGCTTGATTGTTGTTTCTACTTTTCCGGTGTTTGCTTCTTCTCGATAGAGCACGAGACCGAGATCGAGTTCGATAACGCCACCGAGCAGTACAACTCCGTCGACAGTCAAGGCAAGCCCTAGCCTGGTTCATACTTGTTTTACAAATGCTTTCATTCTGGTTCTTACATGTTGCATCCGATTCCACTGTCTTTTATCGCTAGATAGAGTTATGCCTATCTGATGCATGTTATTACCTTGAAGCCACAATACTACTAATCCACGCTCCTAGCATACCTAGGCTAAGCTAGTATGCCTCGTAGAACCTTTGTATCTGTTGTGCTTAGCCATGCTTAGTTTATACGCTTTCACTCCAGTCTTCGGACTGGAGCTTCACATGAATCTAGTATGACAGGTTGACGTGGAAAGTGATATGGTATGAGTGGTATAACATGCTTAAAAGGCGTGGACGAGAGGCCACATGGGGATGTGGTGGGTTGTTTCGTTCTGCCACCCTAGGACCCGAGTTCTTGTCACTTGATCCAAGACTGAGCGTACAGCCACACGTGGAGGTGTGGGACTCCCATCGACCAACTAACTTACTTAGATCTATCCATGAGCTACCTAGTTCGAGTGTTCCATTTGCCATACGCATGAGGATGGAAAAACGTTTTGCAAAGAGGTGCATACATACAGGGACGTGGCCGGGGTTGGCTGGGGGTTAGAGTCCCCTGTGGTTAGAGTCCCCTGGGGTTAAAGTCCCTAGGAAACCAACCTCCGCACACAACGAACGGTTCCGCGTCGGAGACGGCCGACTTACGATGGCGGGCTAAAACCTTTTGGCGTGGCTCATGGAATAGGTCGACGTAAGGTAAAGGTTGTAGTCGGTCGCTTTCATTGGTGTCCCCTGCAAGGGCATCAATGGAAACGGTCGTCACGTGTGGATACAACTTGTACACCCCTGCAGGGTTAAATCTTTTCGAAAAGCCGTGTCCACGGTTATGGACGACTTGGTGACAGATGCTTGATCATAGAGAACTTGAACCAATCGTAAAATTGTCAACTAAGTAAGGAGAGGGATACCTCTTCCAGGGTAGGGAGGAGGTGATCCAAACTGAGTGGTTGCAGAGGATGATGTTTTCGGTGGATACAATATAATTTGATCAGTAGAGAGGTTGATATCGCTCTCTTATCCCCTTTGAAATGATCTGAGTAGTCGATATTCTACTCTCTCTCTATTACAAAGGAAAACTGGCTTTACGCAAAAGAAGCTCCACATAAAGCCTCGCATACCAGCTTTGCTAACAGGTTGTACTAAGTCTTGCTGAGTCCCTGTACTCAGGCTGTCGTCTTTCTGCTGCAGAGGACGTTGCCCCAGGTAACGATGACGGTTTCTATGCCGACGTTGACTTCGACTACTAGTTCAAGGTTCCCAGGTAGCAGCTTGGGGCTGCGGAATGGGTGACCCCTACGTCGTTTGTTCAAGGCCTCTTAGGCCATTTGTTAAACTTGCTATGTATAATAGCATAATTTGCTTTCGCTGTTTGATGTAATAATGGGTCGTGAGACCACTGCTTGTAATACTTGGATCTTTACTCTGCAAAGAGTTGTATAATTATTCTCTTTGAGTCGTAGAGTCTTTGTTGTGTTACCAGTTGTGGTTACCCATCTCGTGCATGATGCGTGTATGGATATAAAGTGCACGAGAGGGGTTTAAGGCACTCGAGATCATTGTTATGCAGTTTTGGTTATGATTAGCAGGGCGGTTGAGGTGTCGCTGTGCCAACTGTATGTTTGGCGCCTGCCGATATTCGGCCTGGGATTGGTACCCCAGTAGCCCTCAGACCCAGCCTGGCGGTATGGGGTGGTGTAGTCCCTGTTGGGACTGCCTGCCGATGTGATTCGGCCTGGGAGTGGTAACCCCAGTAAACCTCATATCGCATGACTAATACACATAACATCTCTGTATAATTCTAATCCCGGGGTCCTACAGCTTTGGTATCAGAGCAGGACTGTCTGTAGGAAACCCTTAGACTTGGTCGAAGTTGAGTCTAGTGTTTGTGAAAACTGTTCAAAAGTTAAAAGTAACTGTGAAAATTCGAGTAGAATTCTTTTTACTCCGTACCTCAAGTCGTTCTACTTAGGAGTTACCTTACCTTGTTTTGTTTGCAACGGGTTTTGTTTCTTACCTGTTTCCTTCAAACATTAAGATCTAAACGGGGTTGGGTAGTTTTCTCTAGTACTCCGTGTCCGGTTGCTTCTGTTCTCAAGTTTCCAATGTTAACTCAGTTGCTCTGAAGCGATTGTCTTTTCATTACCCCTTTTAAAGTAATGTATGGGGCATGACTTGATGGTTGCGAATCATCTTTGCATTCCATGGTTATGGGTTGCAAATCAGCTGGATGTCTGGCGTGGTCGTGGTCGTGGACGTGGTCGTGGTCGTGGGAATGGTCCAGGAGAAGAGAATGTTGACCTTCCACCACCGCCCTCCATGGTTCAGCTAATGGCCATGTATGAGGCAAATCGCGCTGATAACATGAGGCTCCTGGAAAGGATTGAGCACAATACGGCTCAACGCCAAAATGAGCGAGTGACTATCAGGGATTTCATTCGCCTCACTCCTCCTGTGTTCCGTCATTCCCCTGAGCCGCTTGATGCGGATTACTGGCTCCGTACCATTGAACGTAAGCTGGAAGCGGCTCATGTTGCCCAAGCTGACTGGGTGACTTTTGCCGCATATCACCTTGAAGGTGCGGCTGGTGCTTGGTGGGAGAGTTTTCTGTTGATGCAACCTGCTGAACATGCTGTAACATGGCAGGAGTTCAAAACCGCTTTCCGAGGGTATCATATTCCGGAAGGTTTAATGGACCTCAAAAGGGAAGAATTCCTAAAGCTGAAGCAGGGAAATGGTTCTATTTGTGACTATCAGGGCAGGTTCAATTTTCTTTCTTGCTATGCTCCTGAAGAGACATCTACGGATGCCAAGAAACAGGCCTTGTTCCGCAAGGGACTAGACCCTGAGATTCGTCGGGATCTTCATCTCATTGACTTCCAAACTCTGCAAGACCTGGTGAATAAAGCCATGAAGGCTGAAAGGGGAAAAGTGGAATATGAAGAGACTCGCAAGCGTCCTCGTGATGCTGCACAACCCTCTGGTTCAGGCACTCAGCGTCGCCGTGTCTGGATTCCTTACAATGCTGTTCCACGTAATCCTTACCAGGCAAGGCCAGGAGGGAATGCCCCTCGTCCATCTCAGGCTCCGGCAGTGCAGAAGTACCCCGGTGGACCAACAAACTCAGCAGGTCCTCGTCCAGTGCTGAGTTGTTACACTTGTGGTCAGCCTGGCCATTTCTCTAGGGAGTGCCCAAACTATGGTATTCCAACCGCCCAAGGTCAAGCTGTGGGACGTGGAGTTCCTATGCAGAAGAAGGGTGGAAAATCTTCGGTTGTTGGGCATGGTCGTCTGAACAATGTCTCTGTTGATGAAGCAGAGCAGGATCCAGGCGTTATACTGGGTACGCTTCGTGTCAATTCTATTCTAGCTACAGTTCTACTTGACACTGGAGCATCGCATTCATTCATATCATTGAAGTTTGCACAAGAGCATGACATAGCTTTCGAAGAAATGTCCTCGCCCTTACTGGTTAAAACCCCGGGTTCTCGTTGGCAGACCAGTAGGATTGCACGTGGGCTTCTAATTGATATTGCCTATCAAAAATTTCCTACTTCTCTGATTGCCTTAAGGTCAACTGACATTGACATCATCTTGGGCATGGATTGGCTCACACAATATAAAGTCAAAATTGATTGTGCGGCCAAATCTTTTACCGTGACCCATCCATCTGGTGTTACCATATTATATTGGTCAGAGTATTCAACATCTCCTTCAGCAGTACATGTACCTGAAGCTGAGTTGTATGCTGTAGAAGTCCTTCCACCTCCTGAAGTTCATGAGGTATCAGTGGTTTGTGACTTCCCAGATGTTTTTCCAGAGGAATTACCTGGCATGCCACCTGATCGAAGTGTGGAGTTTGTCATTGAATTAGTTCCTGGAACTGCTCCAATTTCCAAAAGACCTTATCGTATGCCCCCAGAAGAACTGCTTGAACTAAAGAAGCAGTTGGCGGAGTTAGAAGGCAAAGGCTATATTCAGCCTAGTACCTCTTCGTGGGGATGTCCTGGACTCTTTGTCAAGAAGAGGGATACAACTGTGCCACGGCTAGTCGTTGACTATCGTCCGTTGAATGCAGCAACAATTAAAAATAAATACCCTCTTCCCCGAATCATTGATCTCTTTGACCAATTAGCTGGTGCAACTGTTTTCTCCAAGATGGATCTGAGATCAGGGTATCATCAAATTAAAATCCGATCGGAGGACATTCCAAAGACAGCTTTCACCACTCGTTATGGTCTTTACGAGTACACCGTCATGTCTTTCGGTCTCACAAATGCTCCAGCCACTTTTATGAGGCTTATGAACTCTGTGTTTATGGAGTATCTCGACAAATTCGTCGTGATCTACATTGATGATATCCTAATCTACTCCAAGACTGAGGATGAACACGCTGAACATTTACGCTTGGTTTTAACTAAGCTTCGTGAACATCGTCTCTACGCCAAGTTTTCCAAATGCGAGTTCTGGTTGACAGAGCTCATCTTTCTAGGACATGTTGTTTCCGCGGAAGGAGTAGCAGTTATTCCTGATAAGGTACAATCTGTTCTGGATTGGAAAACTCCTTCTTCAGTCAAAGAGGTTCGCAGTTTTCTCGGACTGGCAGGTTATTACCGCCGTTTCATTGAGAATTTCTCTAAAATTGCCAAGCCTATGACTGATCTTCTCAAGAAGAATAAGAAGTTTGAGTGGTCAGACAAAGCTGAAGAGGCATTCCAGCTGTTGAAAACTAAACTGACTACTGCTCCTGTGCTTGTCCTTCCGGACACCAGCAAGGACTTCGTTATTTTCTGTGATGCCTCTCATCAAGGTCTCGGTTGTGTGCTGATGCAAGATGGTCATGTGATAGCTTATGCCTCTCGGCAGCTGAAACCGCATGAGGTCAAGTATCCAACCCATGATTTGGAGCTTGCAGCTGTTGTTCATGCTCTAAAGCAATGGCGTCCTTACTTGATCGGTAATCGTTGTGAGCTATACTCTGATCATCAAAGTCTGAAGTATCTCTTCACCCAACCAGATTTGAATCTCCGACAAACACGGTGGTTGGAAATGATCAAAGATTATGATCTAGGTCTAAACTATCAACCCGGCAAAGCTAACGTCGTGGCTGACGCGCTAAGTCGGAAGTCTTACTGCAACAACATAATGCTTATGCAAGACCAGCTTCCTCTCTATGAAGAGTTTGCTCGTCTCAACCTTGAAATTGTTCCTTCTGGTTTCCTGGCTAACTTGGAGGTGAAACCATCCCTTGAGGACCAGATCAAAGCGGCTCAAGCCCAAGATTCTGGCATTATCAAGATCAAAGAGAACATTGCTAGCGGAGTTACTACATGTTTCTCTATTGATGATCATGATACCGTTTATTTCGGTAAACGTTTAGTGATACCAGGAAACTTAGACCTCAAAAAGATAATCCTTCAAGAAGCTCATGATTCTCCCCTCTCCATCCATCCTGGTAGTACCAAGATGTATAGGGATCTTCGTCAAAGATTCTGGTGGAGCGGGATGAAGCGGGAAATTGCTCAGTATGTTGCAGAATGCGACGTTTGTCGTCGCGTAAAAGCTGAACATCAAAAACCCGCTGGTGTTCTTCAACCTTTGTCTATTCCCGAGTGGAAATGGGATGAAATTGGCATGGATTTCATCACTGGTTTCCCCAAAACTCAAAAGGGCAACAATGCTATATGGGTAGTTGTTGATCGTCTATCCAAAGTTGCTCATTTCGTTCCTGTTCGTGAAGATATCACTGCTAGCCAACTGGCAGACTTATATGTCTCTCGGATAGTTACACTTCATGGAGTTCCGAAGAAGATCGTTTCCGATCGTGGGAGTCTCTTTACTTCCAGATTTTGGGAAAGTTTCCAAGAAGCCATGGGCACACATCTCTCCTTCAGTACAGCTTACCATCCTCAGACTGGTGGTCAGACTGAGAGAGTGAATCAAATTCTAGAAGATATGCTTCGTGCATGTGTTATCTCATTCGGCAAGAATTGGGAAAAGTGCCTTCCCTTTGCTGAATTCTCCTACAACAATAGCTTTCAATCCAGCTTAGGTATGGCTCCTTTTGAAGCTCTATATGGCCGAAAATGTCGAACACCGCTAAATTGGTCAGAAACCGGAGAAAGAAGTTTCTTTGGACCGGATGTGATCAAAGAAGCTGAAAATCAAGTTCGCATTATTCGAGACCGCCTCAAAACTGCTCAGTCTCGTCAAAAGAGCTACTATGATCGTCATCATAAGGATGTGAGCTATGAAATTGGCGAGCAAGCTTATCTCCGTGTCACCCCTCTGAAAGGTGTCCATCGGTTCGGTATCAAAGGCAAATTGGCTCCTCGCTATGTTGGTCCCTTCCGAGTTCTCGCTAAGCGTGGAGAACTTGCCTATCAGTTAGAGCTACCTTCAACATTTCCAGAGGTTCATGATGTGTTTCATGTGTCTCAACTCAAGCGTTGCTTCAAAGATCCAATTCGTGGAGTGGACCATGAAACTCTTGATCTTCAAGAGGATCTAACCTATCGAGAGTATCCTATCCATATACTTGATGAAGCCGAGCGCAAGACTCGTAACCGAGCCATCAAGTTTCTGAAAGTTCAATGGTCTCATCACTCTGAACAAGAAGCAACTTGGGAACGAGAAGATCGTTTACGATCTGAGTACCCTTCCTTTTTCTCTAGCGTCTAGAAATCTCGAGGACGAGATTTTTGTAAGGGGGGTAGAACTTGTAACATCCCAGTTTGTAATAATGTGACTTTGCACTCTTTTGCATCATGTAAATTTCACTCAGAAATTTTCGCGTTTAAATAAAAACCCGCAACCCCGACAATGTGCTTCATCTGTGTGTCGTGCATCTGTTCGAAACCCTAAAATTTGTGCTTGTGCTAATCATGAGTTGCTCAAATTTTGTTACATAAAATGTTGGCACAATGTTTGGCAAATTCCTGGTTTTTAAAACCATCCAAAAAGCCCAAATGGTTTGTCTTCTAGAGCTATTTCTTTTTCTGCTGAGAAAATGCCAAAGGACAGGGGGCTTTTCAGAATTCTTGCCGTTGTCTTCTACCGCCAGCACTGCGTGTCCTGCGCTGCTGCCCCGCGCCGGCCACCTCCTGCTGCCGCTCCTCGACGTGGAGAACGACCCGGCGCCCTCCCTCGAAGCCTCTCTCTCCCCTATCACTTCCCCCCGTCTCTCTCTCTCCCGAGCTCCCAAAAATGGCGCCAAACCCTACCTAGCCGCCGGCCTCGCTTCTCCCCGCCGTTCCGGCCACCCCGCACCGAGCCGCCACCGCCACTAGCTCCGCCTCCTCCTGCTGCCCCTCCCCGTCGAAGGAATCGACGTGGGGAGGCCCCAGTCGGCCGCCGCGACCCCGTCCCCCGCGGCCGGCGAAGCCGCCGACCACCGCCGCCGCCGCTCCCGACCTCCTCCGCCGTTGCCACCTTGTCCGGCAGCTTCACGGTGAGCCCCGGTCGAACGCACCCCGCCGCGCGCCCCCTCTCCCCCTGTGCTGTCCGTCGCCGCGCGCCCGGCCGCGCGCGTCGCGCCGGCGCGTCCGGCGACGTCCTGGCGGGCCGCCGCCGGTGGGTGGAGGCGCGTCGGCGCGTCCAGGCGCGCGTCCAGGGGCGGCCTGGAACGCCGGCGAGCCCCGCCGCTGCCGCCGGTCGCCGTGGTCAACCGACCCGGCCCTTTTCTTTTTATTTTTTGGTTATTTTGTTTTATCTTTTCTGTAAAGATTAAAATCATGACAGGTGGGACCCTCTCGTCAGAAATTTAATCATTTCCAGATTTTCAGATAAAACATTAAAACTATGACAGTGGGCCCCTATGTCAGGATTTTAATAATTTCTGGAATTTCAGAAAATGAATAAAAATTGTAAAATCAATAACTAATTCATTTTAAATCAGAAAAATATAAAATAATATATCAAAATGATCAGGAAAATAAGATCTATACTTTGGTATACAAATCAAAGTCATTTGAACAACTTTAATTCACAAGTTTAGTAGAACATTAAAGAAACCCCTCTAAGTAATGTCCGGGGTTTACCGGAACGCCATTCTTCGAGCGTTCCAGTCCCGATTAAATCGCCCGGTAGTTCATAGGTTTACTTCTTGCAACTTAAATTGTCATCCATGATGATTGCTTGCATCAATGCCATGCTTGATTGTTGTTTCTACTTTTCCGGTGTTTGCTTCTTCTCGATAGAGCACGAGACCGAGATCGAGTTCGATAACGCCACCGAGCAGTACAACTCCGTCGACAGTCAAGGCAAGCCCTAGCCTGGTTCATACTTGTTTTACAAATGCTTTCATTCTGGTTCTTACATGTTGCATCCGATTCCACTGTCTTTTATCGCTAGATAGAGTTATGCCTATCTGATGCATGTTATTACCTTGAAGCCACAATACTACTAATCCACGCTCCTAGCATACCTAGGCTAAGCTAGTATGCCTCGTAGAACCTTTGTATCTGTTGTGCTTAGCCATGCTTAGTTTATACGCTTTCACTCCAGTCTTCGGACTGGAGCTTCACATGAATCTAGTATGACAGGTTGACGTGGAAAGTGATATGGTATGAGTGGTATAACATGCTTAAAAGGCGTGGACGAGAGGCCACATGGGGATGTGGTGGGTTGTTTCGTTCTGCCACCCTAGGACCCGAGTTCTTGTCACTTGATCCAAGACTGAGCGTACAGCCACACGTGGAGGTGTGGGACTCCCATCGACCAACTAACTTACTTAGATCTATCCATGAGCTACCTAGTTCGAGTGTTCCATTTGCCATACGCATGAGGATGGAAAAACGTTTTGCAAAGAGGTGCATACATACAGGGACGTGGCCGGGGTTGGCTGGGGGTTAGAGTCCCCTGTGGTTAGAGTCCCCTGGGGTTAAAGTCCCTAGGAAACCAACCTCCGCACACAACGAACGGTTCCGCGTCGGAGACGGCCGACTTACGATGGCGGGCTAAAACCTTTTGGCGTGGCTCATGGAATAGGTCGACGTAAGGTAAAGGTTGTAGTCGGTCGCTTTCATTGGTGTCCCCTGCAAGGGCATCAATGGAAACGGTCGTCACGTGTGGATACAACTTGTACACCCCTGCAGGGTTAAATCTTTTCGAAAAGCCGTGTCCACGGTTATGGACGACTTGGTGACAGATGCTTGATCATAGAGAACTTGAACCAATCGTAAAATTGTCAACTAAGTAAGGAGAGGGATACCTCTTCCAGGGTAGGGAGGAGGTGATCCAAACTGAGTGGTTGCAGAGGATGATGTTTTCGGTGGATACAATATAATTTGATCAGTAGAGAGGTTGATATCGCTCTCTTATCCCCTTTGAAATGATCTGAGTAGTCGATATTCTACTCTCTCTCTATTACAAAGGAAAACTGGCTTTACGCAAAAGAAGCTCCACATAAAGCCTCGCATACCAGCTTTGCTAACAGGTTGTACTAAGTCTTGCTGAGTCCCTGTACTCAGGCTGTCGTCTTTCTGCTGCAGAGGACGTTGCCCCAGGTAACGATGACGGTTTCTATGCCGACGTTGACTTCGACTACTAGTTCAAGGTTCCCAGGTAGCAGCTTGGGGCTGCGGAATGGGTGACCCCTACGTCGTTTGTTCAAGGCCTCTTAGGCCATTTGTTAAACTTGCTATGTATAATAGCATAATTTGCTTTCGCTGTTTGATGTAATAATGGGTCGTGAGACCACTGCTTGTAATACTTGGATCTTTACTCTGCAAAGAGTTGTATAATTATTCTCTTTGAGTCGTAGAGTCTTTGTTGTGTTACCAGTTGTGGTTACCCATCTCGTGCATGATGCGTGTATGGATATAAAGTGCACGAGAGGGGTTTAAGGCACTCGAGATCATTGTTATGCAGTTTTGGTTATGATTAGCAGGGCGGTTGAGGTGTCGCTGTGCCAACTGTATGTTTGGCGCCTGCCGATATTCGGCCTGGGATTGGTACCCCAGTAGCCCTCAGACCCAGCCTGGCGGTATGGGGTGGTGTAGTCCCTGTTGGGACTGCCTGCCGATGTGATTCGGCCTGGGAGTGGTAACCCCAGTAAACCTCATATCGCATGACTAATACACATAACATCTCTGTATAATTCTAATCCCGGGGTCCTACATACGTCTCCAACGTATCGATAATTTCTTATGTTCCATGCTACTTTATTGATGATACCTACATGTTTTATGCACACTTTATGTCATATTCGTGCATTTTCTGGAACTAACCTATTAACAAGATGCCGAAGTGCCGGTTCCTGTTTTCTGCTGTT
This sequence comes from Lolium multiflorum, assembly GCA_030979885.1. NCBI lineage: Eukaryota > Viridiplantae > Streptophyta > Magnoliopsida > Poales > Poaceae > Lolium > Lolium multiflorum. Next base: position 128,967,941 of record CM061751.1, read on the forward strand.
TTTGTTTCAGAAATCCTAGTAACGAAATATTCTCGGAATTGGACGAAATCAACGCCCAGGTTCCTATTTTGCCCGGAAGCATCCAACACCCGAGAGCGCAGGGGGCCTGTGGGCCCCGATGACATGGTGGCGTGGCCAGGCTGGGCCCGCGCCACCCTATGGTGTGGTCGCCCCTTTGACCCTCCTGCGCCGCCTCTTCGCCTATATAAAGCCCCTGCATCGAAAACCCTTAAGGAGAGAGCCACGATACGGAAAACCTTCCAGAGCCGCCGCCATCGCGAAGCCAAGATCTGGGGGACAGGAGTCTCTGTTCCGGCACCGCCGAGCGGGGAAGTGCCCCGGAAGGCTTCTCCATCGACACCGCTGCCATCTCCACCGCCATCTTCATCACCGCTGCTGCTCCCATGAGGAGGGAGTAGTTCTCCATCGAGGCTCGGGGCTGTACCGGTAGCTATGTGGTTCATCTCTCTCCTATGTACTTCAATACAATAATCTCATGAGCTGCCTTACATGATTGAGATTCATATGATGATGCTTGTAATCTAGATGTCATTGTGCTAGTCAAGTGAGTTTTACTTATGTGATCTCCGGAGACTCCTTGTCCCACGTGTGTAAAGGTGACAGTGTGTGCACCGTGTGGGTCTCTTAGGCTATATTTCACAGAATACTTATTCACTGTTATGAATGGCATAGTGAAGTGCTTATTTATATCTCTTTATGATTGCAATGTGTTTTGTATCACAATTTATCTATGTGCTACTCTAGTGATGTTATTAAAGTAGTTTTATTCCTCCTACACGGTGTAATGGTGATAGTGTGTGCACTCGTGTTAGTACTTGGTTTATGCTATGATCATGATCTCTTGTAGATTGCGAAGTTAACTATTGCTATGATAATATTGATGTGATCTATTCCTCCTACATATGCATGAAGGTGACAGTGTGCATGCTATGCTAGTACTTGGTTTAGTCTTTTGATCTATCTTACACTAAAGGTTACTAGAATATGAGCATTATTGTGGAGCTTGTTAACTCCGGCATTGAGGGTTCGTGTAATCCTACGCAATGTGTTCACCATCCAACAAAAGTGTAGAGTATGCATCTATCTATTCTGTTATGTGATCAATGTTGAGAGTGTCCACTAGTGAAAGTCTAATCCCTAGGCCTTGTTCCTAAATATCGCTATCGCCGCTTGTTACCGTTTTACTTACTACTGCTCTTACTGTTTTCTTTGCAAACATCTTCCACTCGATACGTTTAATCCTTTGTTACAGCAAGCCGGTGAGATTGACAACCTCACTGTTTCGTTGGGGCAAAGTACTTTGGTTTTGTTGTGCAGATTCCACGTTGGCGCCGGAATCCCTGTTGTTGCGCCGCATCACATTTCGCCACCATCAACCTTCAACGTGCTTCTTGGCTCCTCCTGGTTCGATCAACCTTGGTTTCTTTCTGAGGGAAAACTTGCCACTGTGCGCATCATACCTTCCTCTTGGGGTTCCCAACGGACGTGTACATCTACGCGCATCAAGCCGTTTTCTGGCGCCGTTGCCGGGGAGATCAAGACACGCTGCAAGGGGAGTCTCCACTTCTCAATCTCTTTACTTTGTTTTTGTCTTGCTTTATTTTATTTACTACTTTGTTTGCTGCACCTAAACAAAACACAAAAAATTAGTTGCTAGTTTTACTTTATTTACTGTCTTGCTCTCTATATCAAAAACACAAAAATTAGTTACTTGCATTTAATTTATTTTGTTATCATGTCTAGTCCTGTACTTGTTTTTATTTTCACTAGTTAGGCATAATGGAAAACAACAAAAATATGAGAGATCTTTATGAACTTTATCTTGAATTAGGACATGATGTGTTTGAAGAAAGAATTAAGAAACCCATGGAACTTTATATGCATGCTAATGAGAATGTTATTACTATGAATGCTTTGAACACCATTGTTGCTAATGCTATGGAAAATTCTAAGCTTGGGGAAGCTGGTTTTGATGAGCATGATATTTTTAGTCCCCCAAGCATTGAGGAGAAAATTTACTTTGATGATACTATGCCTCCTATATTTGATGATGAGAATAATAATGATAGCTACTTTGTTGAATTTGCTCCCACTACAACTAATAAAATTGATTACGCCTATGTGGAGAGTAATAATTTTATGCATGAGACTCATGATAAGAATGCTTTATGTGATAGTTATATTGTTGATTTTGCTCATGTTGCTACTGAAAGTTATTATGAGAGAGGAAAATATGGTTGTAAAAATTTTCATGTTACTAAAATGCCTCTCTATGTGCTGAAATTTTTGAAGCTACACTTGTTTTATCTTCCTATGCTTGTTACTTTGCTCTTCATGAACTTGTTTATTTACAAGATTCCTATGCATAGGAAGCATGTTAGACTTAAATGTGTTTTGAATTTGCCTCTTGATGCTCTCTTTTGCTTCAACTACTATTTCTTGCGAGTGCATCATTAAAACTGCTGAGCCCATCTTAATGGCTATAAAGAAAGAACTTCTTGGGAGATAACCCATGTATTTTTTTACTACAGTACTTTGTTTTATATTTGAGTCTTGGAAGTTGTTTACTACTGTAGCAATCTCTCCTTATCATGTTTTTGTGCCAAGTAAAGTTTCTATGTTAAAGTTGATGTTATATTTGGGATCGCTGCGCAGAAACAGCATTGCTGTCTGTCACGAATCTGGCACAGTTCTCTGTAGAAAATTCGAAAAAATCTGCCAATTTACGAGCGTGATCCTCAGATATGTACGCAACTTTCATTAGTTTTGAGTTTTTCCATTTGAGCAAGTCTGGTGCCATCTTAAAATTCGTCTTTACGGACTGTTCTGTTTTTGACAGATTCTGCCTTTTATTTCGCATTGCCGCTTTTGTTAAGTTGAATGAGTTTCTTTGTTCCATTAACTTTCAAAAGTTTTGTGCAATGTCTAGAAGTGTTAAGAATGTTTGTGTCACATCTGAATGTGTGAGTTATTAATTGTGCACTAACCCTCTAATGAGTTTGCTTGAAGTTTGGTGTGAAGGAAGTTTTCAAGGGTCAAGAGAGGAGAATGATATACTATGATCAAGAGGAGTGAAAGCTCTAAGCTTGGGGATGCCCCGTGGTTCACCCCTGCATATTTTAAGAAGACTCAAGCGTCTAAGCTTGGGGATGCCCAAGGCATCCCCTTCTTCATCGACAACATCATCAGGTTCCTCCCCTGAAACTATATTTTTATTCATCACATCTTGTGTTCTTTACTTGGAGCGTCGGTTTGTTTTCGTTTTTGTTTTTGTTTGAATAAAATGGATCCTAGCATTCACCTTGTGGGAGAGAGACACGCTCCGCTGTTGCATATGGACACATGTGTCCTTAGGCTTTACTCATAATGTTCAAGGCGAAGTTTCTTCTTCGTTAAATTGTTATATGGTTGGAATTGGAAAATACTACATGTAGTAATTCTAAAATGTCTTGGATAATGTGATACTTTGCAATTGTTGTGCTCATGTTTAAGCTCTTGCATCATATGCTTTGCACCCATTAATGAAGAAATACATAGAGCTTGCTAAAATTTGATTTGCATATTTGGTTTCTCTAAGGTCTAGATAATATCTAGTATTGAGTTTTGAACAACAAGGAAGACGGTGTAGAGTCTTATAATGTTTACAATATGTCTTTTATGTGAGTTTTGCTGCACCTATTAATCCTTGAGTTTGCTTCAAATAACCTTGCTAGCCTAAACCTTGTATCGAGAGGGAATACTTCTCATGCATCCAAAATCCTTGAGCCAACTACTATGCCATTTGTGTCCACCATACCTACCTACTACATGGTATTTCTCCGCCATTCCAAAGTAAATTGCTTGAGTGCTACCTTTAAAATTCCATCATTCACCTTTGCAATATATAGCTCATGGGACAAAATAGCCTTAAAAACTATCGTAGTATTGAATATGTACTTATGCACTTTATATTTTATTAAGTTGCTTGTTGTGCGATAACCATGCTTCTGGGGAACGCCATCAACTATTGTTGAATATCATGTGAGTTGCTATGCATGTCCGTCTTGTCTGAAGGATCTATCATTTTAGTGGTTGGAGCATGCAAAATTGTTAGAGAAGAACATTGGGCCGCTAACTAAAGCCATGAATCATGGTTGAAGTTTCAGTTTTGGACATATATCCTCAATCTCATATGAGAATAATAATCATTGCTACATGCTTATGCATTTAAGAGGAGTCCATTATCTGTTGTCCATGTTGTCCCGGTATGGATGTCTAAGTTGAGAATAATCAAAAGCGAGAAATCCAAAATGCGAGCATTCTCCTTAGACCTTTGTACAGGCGGCATGGAGGTAACCCTTTGTGACACTTGGTTGAAACATGGCATGCAAAGATCCGGTAGTCCAAGCTAAGTAGGACGAGGTGCGGACACTATTAGTATACTATGCATGAGGCTTGCAACTTATAAGATATAACTTACATAACTCATATGCTTTATTACTACCGTTGACAAAATTGTTTCATGTTTTCAAAATAAAAGCTCTAGCACAAATACAGCAATCGATGCTTTCCTCTTTGAAGGACCTTTCTTTTACTTTTAATGTTGAGTCAGTTTACCTATCTCCCTCCACCTTAAGAAGCAAACACTTGTGTGAACTGTGCATTGATTCCTACATACTTGCATATTGCACTTGTTATATTACTTTATGTTGACAATATCCATGAGATACACATGTTATAAGTTGAAAGCAACCGCTGAAACTTAATCTTCCTTTGTGTTGCTTCAACACCTTTACTTTGATTTATTGCTTTATGAGTTAACTCTTATGCAAGACTTATTGATGCTTGTCTTGAAGTACTATTCATGAAAAGTCTTTGTCATATGATCCACTTGTTTACTCATGTCATTACCTTTGTTTTGATCGCTGCATTCATTACATATGTTTACAAATAGTATGATCAAGATTATGATGGCATGTCACTTCAGAAATTATCTTTGTTATCGTTTTACCTGCTCGGGACGAGCAGAACTAAGCTTGGGGATGCTGATACGTCTCCAACGTATCGATAATTTCTTATGTTCCATGCTACTTTATTGATGATACCTACATGTTTTATGCACACTTTATGTCATATTCGTGCATTTTCCGGAACTAACCTATTAACAAGATGCCGAAGTGCCGTTCCTGTTTTCTGCTGTTTTTGGTTTCAGAAATCCTAGTAACGAAATATTCTCGGAATTGGACGAAATCAACGCCCAGGTTCCTATTTTGCCCGGAAGCATCCAGAACACCCGAGAGCCGCCAGAGGGGGGCCCTGTGGGCCCCAGATGACATGTTGGCGCGGCCAGGGCTGGGCCCGCCACCCTATGGTGTGGTCGCCCTTTGACCCTCTGCGCCGCCTCTTCGCCTATATAAAGCCCCTGCATCGAAAACCCTTACGGAGAGAGCCACGATACGGAAAACCTTCCAGCCGCCGCCATCGCGAAGCCAAGATCCGGGGGACAGGAGTCTCTGTTCCGGCACCTGCCGGACGGGGAAGTGCCCCGGAAGGCTTCTCCATCGACACCGCTGCCATCTCCACCGCCATCTTCATCACCGCTGCTGCTCCCATGAGGAGGGAGTAGTTCTCCATCGAGGCTCGGGGCTGTACCGGTAGCTATGTGGTTCATCTCTCTCCTATGTACTTCAATACAATAATCTCATGAGCTGCCTTACATGATTGAGATTCATATGATGATGCTTGTAATCTAGATGTCATTGTGCTAGTCAAGTGAGTTTTACTTATGTGATCTCCGGAGACTCCTTGTCCCACGTGTGTAAAGGTGACAGTGTGTGCACCGTGTGGGTCTCTTAGGCTATATTTCACAGAATACTTATTCACTATTATGAATGGCATAGTGGAGTGCTTATTTATATCTCTTTATGATTGCAATGTGTTTTGTATCACAATTTATCTATGTGCTACTCTAGTGATGTTATTAAAGTAGTTTTATTCCTCCTACACGGTGTAATGGTGACAGTGTGTGCACTCGTGTTAGTACTTGGTTTATGCTATGATCATGATCTCTTGTAGATTGCGAAGTTAACTATTGCTATGATAATATTGATGTGATCTATTCCTCCTACATATGCATGAAGGTGACAGTGTGCATGCTATGCTAGTACTTGGTTTAGTCTTTTGATCTATCTTACACTAAAGGTTACTAGAATATGAGCATTATTGTGGAGCTTGTTAACTCCGGCATTGAGGGTTCGTGTAATCCTACGCAATGTGTTCATCATCCAACAAAAGTGTAGAGTATGCATCTATCTATTCTGTTATGTGATCAATGTTGAGAGTGTCCACTAGTGAAAGTCTAATCCCTAGGCCTTGTTCCTAAATACTGCTATCGCTGCTTGTTACTGTTTTACGTTACTGTTTACGTTTTCTTTGCAAACATCTTCCACTCGATACGTTTAATCCTTTGTTACAGCAAGCCGGTGAGATTGACAACCTCACTGTTTCGTTGGGGCAAAGTACTTTGGTTTTGTTGTGCAGATTCCACGTTGGCGCCGGAATCCCTGTTGTTGCGCCGCATCACATTTCGCCACCATCAACCTTCAACGTGCTTCTTGGCTCCTGGTTCGATCAACCTTGGTTTCTTTCTGAGGGAAACTTGCCACTGTGCGCATCATACCTTCCTCTTGGGGTTCCCAACGGACGTGTACATCTACGCGCATCACAGACTTATAAACCAAATAAAGGGGATCATTGGTAAATCCCCATAAATCAATGTAAAACAAGGTATTATCATCATATATGTTGTAAATATGTGGACATTCAATATGATAAAGGACAAGGTTTATGTATGCATTTTACATGCATCAACATCCCAAGCTTAACCTAAGCTTGTCCCGAGCATAAAGATGATAAAACTAACATGAACTTTGGAGTTTATTATATATAGATTCTAAATAATCATGCAAAGTATCACAAGGTTCAGTCAATAAAGAATGACAATAAGTAATATGAACTCATAAAGTGATAACTCTTACATTCTACAAAGCATGCATAATAGTAAATAGCATTGTAAGAAACATGAATGATAAGTAGTATGAATCATAAAGCATGCTTAGGAGAATCCTATAGAATTGTTGGAAGACTCTTTGTCCTCTCTTTTCTTGAGTATTTCTTTTGAATCTTGAACACAAGAAAGTAAACAGGGAATATATGTGGTAAGCCTGCAACAAAATAAAGAGTAGAGAGAATAAAACAAGGTTTTGATATATGCAATTCATGTCAACAATAATAATAAGGATGGGGTACCATGAAATACGATGCAAAATCTAAAAAGATAAGAGAGCTCACAGTGGTGTTACCTCCCCAAGCTTAGGTGATACGTAGTTGTAAGAAGATTCTTCTAGAAAATACCTCTTACGCATCAACCTCTATGATGTAACTCTTTTCAGCTCCCCGACAACGGCGCCAGAAAATATAGCTTGATGGAGCTTCACAGCACCAGAAAAAGTGTCTTGAAACATTGAGACTCCAAGTGCAGAGTGTGTAGTCCAGGAAGCAATTTTCCTCACAAGGGTGACTTGAGGGTTTATATCAAAATCTCGGGGAACTAAGCAAAGATCGTTATCTTCTCTCTTCTTTTAGCAATCTTGCAAATTAAAATAAATCCTTGTGTCCCCAACTTCACCGTGTGGTTGTCAAACACAAGGTTTCGCGTAAGTAAATAAAACACAAGTAATAATAAATAAAGTAAAACTAGATAAAATAAAGTAACTAAATAAAAACTGTAAAGGGGTTGATTGTTTTTGGTGTTTTGGATGCAAACAAGAAAAATAAATATTTTTGTATTTTTGGATTAAAATAGTGCAGCAAATAGAAAACAAGATAAAATCAAGATAAGGGTATTTCTTATGATAAAAAGTGGACCGAGGTTCATGGGTTCACTTGACTATTCTCTCTTTTAAGTTGTAGCGGACAAATAACAATTCATCAATGAGATATGGAGACGCAAAACAATAACATGTGAAAGATACGCATTCATATGGGAATCATGTCCTAACATAGAGATGATGCAATACATATTTCTTATACTCCACAAGAAAGGGAAAACTCCATGCAATCTTGTATTAAGAATTACCAGAGCATAGTCATAAGTACTTTGACATGATGTTTGAATATCAAATATGCTACCTTTAACAAACAAGATCATCACTTTTGTCACGTGACAAACATAGCACATGCATTCACTTTATCCCTAGTGAGGTAGCAAAAGAAAAGGCAAAACAATAATAGATCATGAATTTGTTGTCACTATCCAATCACCCCACACACAATCTTGCATAGATGTTGGATCATAACAAATGCTTAAGAACAGGGTAAATAATACGCATCTATGAATACATCTTGCATATAATATGATCAGATTTCATAGCACGATATCATAGAATAAGGATCCACCACATAGGTATTACAAATATGGCCATAATTGTGTAGGGTGGCTCATATGGCACTACGAACTATGAAGAACATGAGAAATAAATCAAGCTACTACCACAAACCCGTAGTACAGAGGTGGACAACTCCCCCTTGATCATGGTGATGTTGATGAAGATGTTGGAGATGCTGGAAATCCCTCCGAGTGGTGATCCAGGAGGAGGTTCCCCCGCCAATCTTCGTTGTTGCAGCCTCTGTTTTCGTGTTTCTATCTTCTTCGGAGCTCTCCTCCCGAGAACTCTTCGGTGCCATATATAGTGATTTTTAGGTCAAAATACGTCGGTGGGCGAAAGAATCAATTCAATTGGGCGATCGACGGGTGGAAGAGGAGGGTGGCGCGCCCACCTGACCTATTTTGGGCTTCAGGCCCATCCAGGTATGCTTCCAAGCTACAGGGTGATTCTCCCTATGAAAAGTGACGCTCCAAAAATCCCACGTCAATGACTCTGATACGTCTCAAACGTATCTATAATTTCTTATGTTCCATGCTACTTTTATGACAATACTTGAATGTTTTATACATACTTTACATAATTATTATACATTTTCCGGCACTAACCTATTAACAAGATGCCGAAGCGCCAGTTGCTGTTTTCTGCTGTTTTTGGTTTCAGAAATCCTACAAAGGAAATATTCTCGGAATTGGACGAAATCAACGCCCAGGTTCCTATTTTTCCACGAAGCTTCCAGAAGACCGAAGGGGAAAGGAAGTGGGGCCACGCCGCCACACTAGGGCGGCGCGGCCTAGGGGGCCCGCGCGGCCCTAGCGTGTGGGGCCCCGTGACCCCTCCGACTCCGCCCTTCCGCCTACTTAAAGCCTTCGTCGCGAAACCCTCCGTACCGAGAGCCACGATACGGAAAACCTTCCAGAGACGCCGCCGCCAATCCCATCTCGAGGGATTCAGGAGATCGCCTCCGGCACCCCCGGAGAGGGGAATTATCACCGGAGGGCTCTACATCATCATGCCCGCCTCCGGATTGATGCGTGAATAGTTCATCCTTGGACTATGGGTCCATAGCGTAGCTAGATGGTTGTCTTCTCCGCTTGTGCTATCATTGTTTAGATCTTGTGAGCTGCCTAACATGATCAAGATCATCTATTTGTAATGCTACATGTTGTGTTTGGTGGGATCCTATGAATCTAGAATATTATGTCAAGTTGATTATCAATCTATCATATATGTGTTGTTTATGTTCTTGCATGCTCTCCGTTGCTAGTAGAGGCTCTGGCCAAGTTGATACTTGTAACTCCAAGAGGGAGTATTTATGCTCGATAGTGGGTTCTTGCCTCCATTTAATCTGGGACAGTGACATAAAGTTCTAAGGTTGTGGATGTGCTATTGCTACTAGGGATAAAACATCGATGCTTTGTCTAAAGATATTTGTGTTGATTACATTACGCACCATACTTAATGCAATTATCTGTTGTTTACAACTTAATACTGGAGGGGGTGCGGATGCTAACCCGAAGGTGGATTATTTAGGCATAGATGCATGCTGGATAGCGGTCTATGTACTTTGTCGTAATGCCCTGATTAAATCTCATAGTAATCATCATTGATATGTATTGAATCTTTATTTGTCAATTTCCCACCTGTAATTTGTTCACCCAGCATGTTAGTTATCTTATTGGAGAGACACCACTAGTGAACTGTGGATCCCGGTCCATTCTTTTACATCTGAATACAATCTACTGCAATCATTGTTCTCTACTGTTCTTTGCAAACAAACACCATCTTCCACTCTATACGCTTAATCCTTTGTTTTCAGCAAGCCGGTGAGATTGACAACCTCACTGTTACGTTGGGGAAAGTATCTTGATTGTGTTGTGCAGGTTCCATGTTGGCGCCGGTTTCACTGGTGTTGCGCCGCACTACACTCCTCCACCAACAACCTTCACGTGCTTCTTGGCTCCTACTGGTTCGATAACCTTGGTTTCATACTGAGGGAAACTTGCTTCTATACGCATCATACTTTCCACTTGGGGTTCCCAACGGACGTGTGCTTCGCGTATCAAGCTAAATTTCTGGCGTCGTTGCCGGGGAGATCAAGACACGCTGCAAGGGGAGTCTCCACATCCAATCTTTTTTACTTTGTTTTTGTCTTGCTTTACTTTATTTTATTTACTGTCTTGTTTGCTTCATATTAAAAACACAAAAAAATTAGTTACTTTACTTTCAGTCTTGTTTACTAGCTCTATACCAAAACACAAAAAAATTAGTTACTTGTCTTTACCTTATTCTATTTGCTTAGTCTACTTTTATTACTGTTAAAATGAGTAATCCTGAAGTTGAAGTTCGTTCTTTTAAGCAACAAGGTGGAGAAAGTTTTAAAGATGCTTGGTATAGAATTAGTAATGCTCATCATAGGTGCATTAAGAAACACTCCACTATTATCCTTCTTAGGAACTTCTATGTTGGCCTATCTAGTGGAATAGGTATGTTCTTGATACTCTTTCGGGAGGTAATTTCCTAGGTACTCCCGCTTTAGAAGCTAGTTGCATCATTGAGAGTCTAGTTGGAATACCACCTGTTAATGAAGTTAAAATTGAAATCTCTCTTGAGGATGTCATGAAAAAGTTGGAAGCCATAGAGAAAAAAATTCCAAGTGTTGAAACTAAATTGGGAATGCTACTTGATAATACTGATAAACTTGATAAATCCCTAGGAAGAATTGATGAAAGAATTGGTGTCCTAGAAACTTGTGTTGTCCATGAAAATCAAATCAATAGGATTGGTGAACTTGAAAAAGCTATGGGAACCTTGGGTTCAACTTTTTCTTCTCTTAAGTTTAAGGAGAAAGCTTATGTGGGTAAAGAGCAAAAATTCATGTATGTCTCTAAGGTGCCTAAACCAAAGAATTATTATAGGCCTAAAATTGATAAACCCCTAGCACTACCATAGAAAATTTAGATAATGGAGCATCTAAGGTACCCTCTGCAACAAGTTGTGTTTGTAAGAAAAATAATGACGCTGATGCTTCATCTCTTGATGTTACTTGATTTGCACTTTCTGCGCCTAGCTGAAAGGCGTTAAAAAAAAGCACTTCTTGGGAGATAACCCATGTTTTATTTTGCTACTGTATTGTTGAGTCTTGGAAGTTGTTTACTACTGTAGCAACCTCTCCTTATCATGTTTTTGTGCCAAGTAAAGTCTCTATGGTAAAGTTGATGCTAGATTTGGATTGCTGCGCAGAACAGAATTGTTGTCTGTCACGAATTCGCGCAGAACTCTCTCAAAAAAATCTGCCAATTTACGTGTGTGATCCTCAGATATGTACGCAACTTTCATTAGTTTTGAGTTTTTCCGTTTGAGCAAGTTAAGTGCCCCGCAAATTCGTCTTTACGGACTGTCTGTTTTTGACAGATTCTGCCTTTTATTTCGCATTGCCGATTTTGCTATGTTGAATGAGTTTCTTTGTTCCATTAACTTTCAGAAGCTTTGTGCAATGTCCAGAAGTGTTAAGAATGATTATGTCACCTCTGAATGTATGAATTTTTGATTATGCACTAACCCTCTAATGAGTTTGCTTGAAGTTTGGTGTGGAGGAAGTTTTCATGGGTCAAGAAAAGAGGATGATACATTATGATCAAGAAGAGTGAAAGGTCTAAGCTTGGGGATGCCCGGTGGTTCATCCCTGCATATTTTAAGAAGACTCAAGCATCTAAGCTTGGAGATGCCCAAGGCATCCCCTTCTTCATCGACAACTTATCAGGTCACTCTATGAAACTATATTTTTATTCCATCACATCTTATGTTCTTTACTTGGAGCGTCGGTTTGCTTTTATTTTCGTTTTGGTTTGAATAAAGTTGGATCCCACCATCCTTATATTGGAGATATTACGCTCCGCTTTTTCATATGGAACACTTGTGTTCTTAATTGTGCTTTAATGTTCATGGCGAAGGCTGAAATTGCTTCGTTGATTGCTATTTGGTTGGAATCAGAAAATGCTTCATATGGTTTGGAATAACTTGAAATTTGGCAATTGTTTTGAGCTCTCATTAGATCGTGTTTAAGCTCTTGCATCATGTAGTTTAATCTATTAATGGAGAACTACCGTAGAGCTTGTTAAAATTTGGTTTGCATGATTGGTCTCTCTAAGTCTAGATATTTTCTAGTAAAGTGTTTGAACAACAAGGAAGATAGTGTAGAGTCTTATAATGCTTGCAATATGTTTTTGTGTAAGTTTTGCTGTACCTGTTCATACTTGTGTTTGCTTCAAACAACCTTGCTAGCCCAAACCTTGTACTGAGAGGAAATGCTTCTCGTGCATCCAAACACCTTGAGCCAAAACCCATGCCATTTGTGTCCACCATATCTACCTACTATGTGGTATTTTTATGCCATTCCAAAGTAAATTACTTGAGTGCTACCTTTAAAATTTCATTCCTTTATCTTTGCAATATATAGCTCATGGGACAAATAGCTTAAAAACTATTGTGGTGATGAATATGTAGTTATGTGTCTTAGTTCTTATAAGTTCCTTGTTGAGCGGTAACCATGTTTCTGGGGACACCATCAACTTTTTACCTTTGTTGGATATCATGTGAGATGCTATGCATGATCGTCTTGTCTGAAGTAAGTGTGATTTCATGATCAAATGGTTTGAGTATGCATGTGTTAGAGAAGAACATTGGGCCGCTAACCAAAGCCATGTATCATGGTGGAAGTTTCAGTTTGGACATACAACCTCAATCTCTTATGAGAATATTATCTGTTGTTGAATGCTTAAGCATTAAAAGAGGAGTCCATTATATGTTGTCTATGTTGTCCCGGTATGGATGTCTAAGTTGAGAATAATCAAAAGCGAGAAATCCAATGCGTGCTTTCTCCTTAGACCTTTGTACAAGCGGCATAGAGGTACCCCTTTGTGACACTTGGTTGAAACATATGTCATGCAATGATAATCCGTGTTATCCGAGCTGAGTAGGACAAGGTGCGAGCACTATTAGTACTCTATGCATGAGGCTTGCAACTTGTAGGAAGTATTATGCATAGCACATATGAATTATTACTACCGTTGACAAAATTGTTTCTATGTTTTCAAAACAAAAGCTCTAGCACAAAAATAGTAATCCATGCTTCCCTCTGCGAAGGGCCATTCTTTTACTTTATGTTGAGTTAGTCTACCCACTTCTTTCTATCTTAGAAGCAAACACTTGTGTTAAGTGTGTGCATTGATTCTTACATGTTTACTTATTGCACTTGTTATATTACTCTATGTTGACAAATATCCATGAGATATACATGTTACAAGTTGAAAGCAATTGCTGAAACTTAATCATCCTTTGTGTTGCTTCAATGCATTCTACTTTGAATTTATTGCTTATGAGTTAGCTCTTATGCAAGTCTTATTGATACTTGTCTCGAAAGTACTATTCATGAAAAGTTTTGCTATATGATTCATTTGTTTAGTCATTATCTTTTGTTAGCAATCTTTTGCTTCAGATCACTCCATCCATCTCATATGCTTTACAATAATGTTGATCAAGGTTATGTTGGTAGCATGTCACTTCAGAAATTATTTGTGTTATCGTTTACCTACTCGAGGACGAGTAGGAACTAAGCTTGGGGATGCTTGATACGTCTCAAACGTATCTATAATTTCTTATGTTCCATGCTACTTTTATGACAATACTTGAATGTTTTATACATACTTTACATCATTATTATACATTTTCCGGCACTAACCTATTAACAAGATGCCGAAGCGCCAGTTGCTGTTTTCTGCTGTTTTTGGTTTCAGAAATCCTACAAAGGAAATATTCTCGGAATTGGACGAAATCAACGCCCGGGTCCTATTTTTCCACGAAGCTTCTAGAAGACCAAGGGGAAAGGAAGTGGGGCCACGGGGTGCCGCCACACTAGGGCGGCGCAGCCTAGGGGGCCCGCGCGGCCCTAGCGTGTGGGGCCCCGTGACCCTCCGACTCCGCCCTTCCGCCTACTTAAAGCCTTCGTCGTGAAACCCTCTGTACCGAGAGCCACGATACGGAAAACCTTCCAGAGACGCCGCCGCCGCCAATCCCATCTCGGGGATTCAGGAGATCGCCTCCGGCCGGAGAGGGGGAATCATCACCGGAGGGCTCTACATCATCATGCCCGCCTCCGGATTGATGCGTGAGTAGTTCATCCTTGGACTATGGGTCCATAGCAGTAGCTAGATGGTTGTCTTCTCCGCTTGTGCTATCATTGTTTAGATCTTGTGAGCTGCCTAACATGATCAAGATCATCTATTTGTAATGCTACATGTTGTGTTTGGTGGGATCCGATGAATCTAGAATATTATGTCAAGTTGATTATCAATCTATCATATATGTGTTGTTTATGTTCTTGCATGCTCTCGTTGCTAGTAGAGGCTCTGGCCAAGTTGATACTTGTAACTCCAAGAGGGAGTATTTATGCTCGATAGTGGATTCATGCCTCCATTTAATCTGGGACAGTGACAGAAAGTTCTAAGGTTGTGGATGTGTTGCTACTAGGGATAAAACATCGATGCTTTGTCTAAGGATATTTGTGTTGATTACATTACGCACCATACTTAATGCAATTATCTGTTGTTTACAACTTAATACTGGAGGGGTGCGGATGCTAACCCGAAGATGGATTATTTAGGCATAGATGCATGCTGGATAGCGGTCTATGTACTTTGTCGTAATGCCCTGATTAAATCTCATAGTAATCATCATTGATATGTATTGAATCTTTATTTGTCAATTGCCCACCTGTAATTTGTTCACCCAGCATGTTAGTTATCTTATTGGAGAAACACCACTAGTGAACTGTGGATCCCGGTCCATTCTTTTACATCTGAATACAATCTACTGCAATCATTGTTCTCTATTGTTCTTTGCAAACAAACACCATCTTCCACGCGATACGCGTAATCCTTTGTTTTCAGCAAGCCGGTGAGATTGACAACCTCACTGTTACGTTGGGGCAAAATATCTTGATTGTGTTGTGCAGGTTCCACGTTGGCGCCGGTTTCACTGGTGTTGCGCCGCACTACACTCCTCCACCAACAACCTTCACGTGCTTCTTAGCTCCTATTCGATAACCTTGGTTTCATACTGAGGGAAACTTGCTTCTATACGCATCATACCTTCCACTTGGGGTTCCCAACGGACATGTGCTTTGCGCGTATCAACCTCTTATGGGCCTCAGGCCCATCCAGGTCTGCTTCCAAGCTACAGGGTGCTTCTCCCTATGAAAACGTGACGCTCCAAAAATCCCAGATCAATTTGACTCTGTATAGGTCTCTGAAAATGAAAAATAGTGAAACATGGATTTCCTGTTCTGCAGAGTTATAAACCAAATAAAGTGGATCATTGGTAAATCCCCATTAATCAATGCAAAACAAGGTATTATCATCATATATGTTGCAAATATGTGGAATTCAATATGATAAAGGACAAAGTTCATGTATGCATTTTACATGCATCACTACCCTAAGATAAATCTCTAAATCCCACGTTCATCCGGCGAAAATCCCTGCAGAATCAGTGATGAACTGCAACATTGTCGGCCTGCACTTACTACGCCTTCGACCATGGGATGCAAGCTATACGTCTACATCTAGCCAAGATCCGCGATGCATTGAGCCATCATCGACAAATCTGGAGCTAGGTCAAGTTACCTAGATATCGTCTCGTGCTGGCCAGGTCTCGCCAGGGATGGAGTTAGTGGGGGCTGGCTAGGGCCATGCCCCCCCGCCCCCGCGCACCTATGCTGATTTTTTGTGAAAACCCCATGTAAACTATGTGTCTTAGACCCTAGATTTGCTAAGAATTGGCTATATGACCCCTCCATATAATTGCATGCTCATTTGGCCCTCTTCAAGTATTAATCCTGGCTCCGTCCCTAGGTCCCGTACACGCGCTGACCTTCCAGTCTTGATGTTTCCATGTGATACGTCTCAAACGTATCTATAATTTTTTATGCTCCATGCTTGTTTTACACCAATTCATATATGTTTTGTTTACACTTCGTTGCACTTTTAAATGATTTCTGGCACTAACCTATTAACAAGATGCCACAGTGCCAATTCCCTGTTTTCTGCTGTTTTTGTATTTCAAAAAAGTTGTACAGGAAATATTCTCGGAATTGGACGAAACAAAAGCTGAAGTTAATATTTTACCGAAATGAAGACGAAGTCCAGAGGGGGGCAAAGAGGCGCAGCAGGTCGCCTAGACCACCCCTAGGCGCGGCCTAGACCTGGCCCATGCCTAGGGTAGGCATGGGCCCACCAGACGCCCAACCGATCTCAATCCTTCGCCTATTTATACATCTTCTCGGGAAAACCCTGGATACCCAAGCCTCCATCCATGAAAATTTCCATCGCGGCCGCCATCATCGAACCCATCTCGGGGGGTTCTGAAGCTCTTCCCGGCACCCTGCCGGAGGGGGGATCATCGCCAGAGGCATCTACATCACCATGCCCGCCTCCGAAGTGATGCGTGAGTAGTTCATCCTTGGACTATGGGTCCATAGCAGTAGCTAGATGGTTGTCTTCTCCACTTTGTGCTTCATGTATCGATCTTGTGAGCTGCCCTACATGATCAAGATCATCTTTATGTAATCCTATATGTTTGGTTTGCTGGGATCCGATGAATGTTGAATACTATGTTGAGACATATTATATATTCATGTCATATGTTATTTGTGATCTTGCATGCTCTCTGTTGCTAGTAGAAACTTTGGCCAAGTGGATATTTGTGACTCCAAGAGGGGGTATTTATGCTCGATAGTAGGTTCATGCCTCTAGTTTTCTAGGAGAGTGACTTTATAACTTCTAAGGATGTAGATGTGTTGTTGCTACTAGGGAGAAAACAACAATATTTTATCTAAGGGTAACTCTATTGTTTACTTTACACATATTGCTTAATGCGATAGTCTGTTGCTTGCAACTTTATATTGGAAGGGGTGCAGACGCTAACCTGAAGGTGGATTATTAGTCATAGACGCAGTTGGATTACGGTCTATGTATTATGTTGTAATACCCAATATCAGATATCATAGTAATCATCTTGTCATGTATCGGATCGATATTCTGTCAATTGCCCAGCTGTAATTTGTTCACCCAATATGCTATTTCTTTATGGAGAGACAGCTCTAGTGACCTGTGGACCCCGGTCCTATTTTCTTTATCGATAAATTATACTACAATTATGTTCTGTTTACTTTCTGCAAACATCTCCTTCCATTCGATACGTCTAATCCTTTGTGTTCAGCAAACCTGTGGGATTGAAAACCTCACTGTAAGTTGGGGCAAAGTACTTTGGATGTGTTGTGTGCAGGTTTCACGTTGTTGCTGACGCCGGTAGTGCGTCCTGCCACTAGTCAGCTAGCAACACCTTCAGAAGTCACGCCTTTCTCCTACTGGTTGATTAAACCTTGGTTTCATACTGAGGGAAAACTTGTTGTAGTGCTCATCACACCTTCCTATTGGGGTTTCCCAACCGCTTCCACCACAACGCTCAGCAAGATTGTCTGGCACCATCACCGGAGCACCATCAAGATTTTCTAGCGCCGTTGCCGGGGAGAAAGAGGATTTCTGCAAGGGGGGTCTCTCATCTCCAATCTCTTTACTTTGTTATAGTTTGCTTAGTTTACTTTATTTTGTTTTGTTTGCTTTCATTATATCAAAAACACACAAAAAATAGTTTACTTTTATAGTTGTTATTTCATTTCTAGTTCATTATGTTGATTCCTAAGTACGATCTGAAGGACCTATCTGTAGGTAGTGGTTCTATAATCAGGAAAGATAACATTGATAAAATATTCAATCATGTTAGTAAGAATAAAGATGTTGAGGATAAATCCCTGGTAGAACTTGCTCCTGATTTTGAAACTGCTGCAGCTTGTTTAGTATGCTGGAGGATAGATTTGTTAGCCTTAATCCTTTTATGCAGCAGATGTTTTTTAAACTCCATGAAATTGAGGATGATGAAAAGAAAGATTTTATCCTAGAAACTTTGCTTCGAGAATTTAAAGATGTGGTTATAGAAGCTAGGAAAGTTTTTGATCGGTTTGATAAGCTAGGCTCATGTGTAGATATCTTTGGTACACTTGACCAAACCAAAAGTAGTAGAGAAGGTAAAATACCAATACCTTTCAAATTAGTAGCAATGCATGAAGCTTGGGAAAAGAATTTTGATTGGATTGTTCCTGAAAATCTATTTGATGAAAGTAGTGAACCTAAAAGTGCAGAGAAAGGGTTTTCTAAAACTTATATTGATAAAATACAAATATTTGTTGAAAATACTTCTCACATTGATCTTAATGCTTCTTCACTTGATAATACTTGATGCTCGCATTTTTACTGCGCCTAGCTGAAAGGCGTTAAAGAAAAGCGCTTATGGGAGACAGCCCATGTTTTATTTATAGTAAATTTTATTTTTGTTGAGTATCAGAAGTTATTTCTACTGTAATGACTGCTCCTTATCATTTTTATTTTTTTGTGTGCCAAGAATAGCCTCTAATAGGAAGAAAGTAATGTTTGGGAAAGTTGCTGTCATGAAAATAGATTCTGTGTTGTTACCATAAAAATTCGTATAAATAGCCAGAGCGTAATTTTGACGTGTCATTTTTTATAATATGCCCCAGGTTAGTATCTAACTTTCGTTAGTTTACCACGTTTCAAGATAAGCAACAGAGGATTTTCAAAAATTTCAATATTTGCCTGTTGTTCTGTTTTGACAGATTTCTGCACTATTTGCATTTGCCTCTTAAATCTCTTTCTTTTTGAGTCTTTTGATAAGAGAACTATTTGAAAGGTTGCTATAGTAGCTTATGCTTTAATATTTTTTGATATATGTTAGTACTGAACACAGGTGGATTTATTTATTTTGATTGTACTAATGCTGCTAATGAAGAATTGTGCGAAGTTTTTGTATGAAGGGGGTTTTCAAGTGTAGGGAGAGAAGAATGATGTGATGTGATGAAGAATGGACAAAAGCTCAAGATTTAGTATGCCCCTGCACCCCAAAGACAGATTCAAGAGGTACAAGCGTCAAATCTTGGGGATGCCCAAGGCATCCCCTCTTCATCAACAAAGCAACATGTCATCTTTATATACGCTATATTTTTATTGCTTCATACGCTATGTGTTGTTCTTGGAGCGCCTTTATTTTTCTTATTTTGTTTTGTTTTGTTTTGTTTGTTGTAGCATATGTTGGATCCCGGCACATTTGTTTTGGAGAAAGACCCGCTTCTTTTTAATTGCATAGAACGCTCTAGTTTTCACTGTTATTGTTCTGCGAGTGTTCTAATTTTCTGGTACTACGTTTAGCTCTTGTTCTTTCAATTGAATTTTGTTCAGAGCACGATAGTATTCATTATTTGTGTATGATTAGCTCTCTGGTCCATATTGTATTTTATCTCTGAGAGTTATTTCAAATAAGTTTATTGGTGTTGGATACGAGTAAAATATTTCATGACTATACTGATGCAAAAAAGAAGCTTGTCTAGACTATGGTATAGACTTTGGCATGTCATGTTGGATGTTATTCTTGTCATATGCTTAGTATTTATTGTTGTAGCATGACTTATTTGAAATGGCTGAGAGTGCATAATGTGTCATTGAAAAGAATCATGTGTTGCTTCTATCCTAAAAACATAGTAATGGGGTATTCTCCTTTGATGCTTTATTTGGTTGACTTGGCACATGCTTATACCATGTTATGATTATAACCAGTCAACTAAAGCCTCTACGATTATTTAGTTTTTGATTTGTAATATCATTTTATGCTTTTATTGATAATGTTTTGTCGCTATGCATGATTATGGCCATTATTGCTCTCTTAGTTGGTCGCTTTCAGTCTTTTTGCTAGCCTTCACCTTTACTGAGTATGAGCTCTACTCGTGCATCCAACCACCAAAAACTAAAGTTGCCAATTGTGTCCCCCATATCTACCTATATGTGGTATTTCACCGCCACTCCAAAGTAAATATCTTGTGTGCTACCTTTAAACCTTCAAAAATTATCACATGTTTTGTGTAAATTATAGCTCATGGGAAAGTAGTCTAAAAACTATTGTGGCAAATATTATGTCCTATGCATTTTTAGTTCTTATAAGTTGCTTGTTATGTGACAACCATGTTGTCATGGAGAACACCATCAATATGCTTTTGTTGAATATCATGTGAATTACTATGCATGCTCATCTTGTTTGAAGTAAGGGAGATTTACCATGAGTTGCAAAGATTTAAGTATGCATATTGTTAGAGAAGAACATTAGGCCGCTAACTAAATCCATGTTCACATGGTGGAAGTTTCAGCTGGGAAAAAGTCCAAATATCTGTTGTCCTTGCTTTCCTGGTATGGATGTTCAAAAAGTTGAGATTCATCAAAATTGAGAAATAAAATGAGATTCATCTCCTAGGACCTTTGTACAGGAGGCAAGGAGGTACCCCTTTGTGACACTTGGTTAAAACATATGTCGTATATGATGGAAATCCAAGGGTCCAAGCTAATTAGAACAAGGGTGAGCACTATTAGTATATTAATATTATGCATGAGGCAAGCAAACTTATAGGAAGTAATTATGCATAAGACATACTATTTATCACTACTGTTGACATAAGTAGCACCTCTAAAAATAAATATTTTCAACACTCCTATTGCCTTCAAAATATTTGCTCTAGCACATGGGTAATCCCTGCTTCCCTCTGCGAAGGGCCTTTCCTTTACTTTTATGCTGAGTCTTCACTTTCTACTTTATGCACCAATTAAGAGAGCATAGTTGGCATTCTTAGTGCAATGTACATAGTCCCAAAATTATTATTGATTGATTCATGATTCTGTTATTGCTTTCTCTTAAATTACTTATATCTAGTCACCCTTTGAACTTTGAAGGTGTCCTTTCATTTATGTTTTGCTATTCCATAAGGACATGTTGAGTACTACTTTATTATGTTTGCTCTATGCTTATAAACACACAGTTGATTTTAATACACTATTATTTATGATCCTTTGTTTGAGTTACTCTTCATATTATAACATAGTTGCTAAGTTAAATTGAATTATATCCATGTTAGACTAGCCACAATGGGAGTATCATAAGTAGTATCATGCATGACATGTTGGCAAAAATCTGATGTGGCACACCAATTAATGAGGTGAGAGATGGGAGTGGTATCATAATATGATACCGTATCATAGCACGTAAAACTAGAAAACTTAATGGCAAGCACATCATGTACACAAATTTGTATTGAGATTCTACAAAATATTAATTATGATGATACCATGATACTATCTTATGATACTATGCATTGTGGGGGTAGTATCATAAACTAGTATCATGTGCATGATACTAGTGTATGATACTTCCCATTGTGACTAGTCTTAGAGTACTTAGATCCCAGCTCACAATGTTTTACATGCTTGATCAAGATTGTGTTGGCTTCATGTCACCTCAAAAATTATTTTGTTATCACTTACCTACTCGAGGACGAGCAGGAGTTAAGCTTGAGGATGCTGATACGTCTCACAAGTATCTATAATTTTTGATGCTCCATGCTTGTTTTACACCAATTCATATATTTTTGTTTACATTTCATTGCACTTTTACATGATTACCGACACTAACCTATTAACAAGATGCCACAGTGCCAGCTCCATGTTTTCTGTTGTTTTTGTATTTCATAAAAGTTGTACAGGAAATATTCTCGAAATTGGATGAAACAAAAGCCGAAGTCAATATTTTACCGAAACGAAGAAAAAGTCCAGAGGGGGCCGAAGAGGCGCAGCAGGTCGGCCAGACCACCCCTAGGCGCGGCCTGGACCTGGCCCATGCCTAGGGTATGCCTGGGCACACCAGGCGCCCAACCAATCTCAATCCTCCGCCTATTTTTATACATCTTCTCGGGAAAACCCTGGATACCCGAGCCTCCATCCACGAAAAGTTCCGCCGCGGCCGCCATCACAGAACCCATCTCGGGGTTCTGAAGCTCTTTCCGGCACCCTGCCGGAGGGGGAGATCATCGCCGGAGGCATCTACATCGCCATGTCTGCCTCCGAAGTGATGCATGAGTAGTTCATCCCTGGACTATGGGTCCATAGCAGTAGCTAGATGGTTGTCTTCTCCACTTTGTGCTTCATGTATCGATCTTGTGAGCTTCCCTACATGATCAAGATCATCTTTATGTAATCCTATATGTTTGGTTTGCTGGGATCCGATGAATGTTTAATACTATGTTGAGATTGATTATATATTCATGTCATATGTTATTTGTGATCTTGCATGATCTCCGTTGCTAGTAGAAACTTTGGCCAAGTGGACACTTGTGACTCCAAGAGGGGGTATTTATGCTCGATAGTAGGTTCATGCCTCTAGTTTCCTGGGAGAGTGACTTTATAACTTCTAAGGTTGTAGATGTGTTGTTGCTACTAGGGAGAAAACAACAATGTTTTATCCAAGGGCAACTCTATTGTTTACTTTACACACATTGCTTAATGTGATAGTCTGTTGCTTGCAACTTTATACTGGAAGGGGTGCGGACGCTAACCCGAAGGTGGATTATTAGTCATAGACGCAGTTGGATTACGGTCTATGTATTATGTTGTAATGCCCAATACCAGATATCATAGTAATCATCTTGTCATGTATCGATCGATATTCTGTCAATTGCCCAGCTGTAATTTGTTCATCCAAGCTATTTCTTTATGAAGAGACACCTCTAGTGACCTGTGGAACTCGGTCCTATTTCCTTTACTGATAAATTCTACTGCAATCCTGTTCTGTTTACTTTCTGCAAACATCTCCTTCCATTCGATACGTCTAATCCTTTGTGTTCAGCAAACCGGTGAGATTGACAACCTCACTGTAAGTTAGGGCAAAGTACTTTGGTTGTGCTGTGTGCAGGTTCCACGTTGTTGCTGACGCCGGTTGTGCGCCCTGCCACTAGTCATCCAGCAACACCTTCAGAAGTCACACCTTTCTCCTACTGGTCGATTAAACTTTGGTTTCATACTGAGGGAAAACTTGTTGTTGTTCTCATCACACCTTCCTCTTGGGGTTTCCCAACCGCTTCCACCGCAACGCTTAGCAAGATTGTTTGACGCCATCACCGGAGCACCATCACCATGCGCGAGGAAGCTGCCACGCCCACCCGACCACAGTGGCTCCACCGAATGCATGCTTTAGATCAGGATGCAGGTGGACGCAGGCTTTCACATGCCCGTTTAGCCGCGCCACGAAAAAAGTTTCGTGATATCGCAGACTACCTCCTTTTCATATGCTGGCCTTGCAAACAATTTCCACATAGCCTGTTTGCCCCGCTTGGCCCGCACCGCTATCTCCTCCACGAGAACTCGAGAAGGTCTTCTGTATTCATCGTTACCATGAGCGTTATCTCCTACGCCGCCGGCGCCTCTGCTCATCTTCTTCCCCTACTCTCCCCAGACTGCACCTACCCATCATCCTCGAAGATACTCGACCGGCCGACGTTGTTCCCGTCGCCACCCGTGCATGTAGGAGGGGGTGGAGATTCCAGGGGCGGCGGGGAAGGAGGAGGAGTTGCCGTTGCCGAGGATGGTAGGGATGGAGGAGGAGAAGATGCTGGACGGAGAGGACGAAAAGAATCCAGCGGGCTCTCAGGTCTCCCCTTTCTTTTGGATGTTGTATAGTTAAATCTCACTAGGAACAAGTACATTATTGATATTCTTGTTGGTTCATCCATGCTAGATGTGACCTGTATCGATTCTATAAGGTCACATGTGCTATGGAGAAAATCTTGGAATGGATTTTGCTGAATACCATCCAAAGTCGAAATTAATTGTGTAAACACGAGTCTCTTCTAATCATACACTTGTTTCACTTAGTTTTCACCATGCTACCGGTGGCAGAGACAGGTTCAGCAAAGCTCTTGGCTTTGTAGTATGTGAATCTGCTGTTGTTCACTCTAGGTCCTAAATGAAAATTGAGAAACATAATATTACTATGAAGAATTTGTTATCCTATAATCTTTGTAGATGGAAGGAGTACATGAACTCCAAAATTCAGTAGTCACATATAGTGTCATTAGTTTGATTGATGAATTTGTCGAACTGTATCCATCAACTCCAACAACAGAACACTGTATTTTTAATACTTAAGTATGCCCAAAACTGCAATATTAGAAAAAGAAGTCCCGACCACTTTTTTGAAACCTTTTCTACTACGGGGGAACCCCCCGCATCCCTTTATTGATCAAAACTCAAAGTACACAATATATACAAGCTATGTACAGAAAATAAATTACAAAAGGGAACTAATCCATGATGTCAAGGAGTCAGCAATATATCTCTTCACCATATGCTTCAACATGGTGATATGCAGGACAAAACCTACTTTCCAGCCTTTGAAAGAAGGCCTCTTATGCTCAAATATCCAATTATTCCTTTTCTTCCAGATATTCCAACAAGCCAAGATAACCACCTTGCAAAACAATGGCCTTTGAACCTTTTCTTTGCAAAAAATCATACTTTGCTCAACTGAATAATTCCTCCATTCAATCTGTAGATAGTTCCAAACTCTGGAGCTAAACTGACAAGTGAAGAATAGATGCTTCCAGTCCTCAAGCACATGTTGATGACATAAAACACAATCATTGTCATCATTACCTTCCACTGCCTTCTAATGATCATATCTTTGGTGTTAATCCTATCATGAAGAATCAGCCATGCAAATAACTTGTGCTTTGACATACACTTGGATTGCCAAACCATTTTAGAAGGGAGGTGATCATGCATCAAAACGAATTGCTTCTTGTAAAAAGAACTAGAAGAATAAGTTTCTTTATTGATCTGATAACAACAAATATCACTTCCCTCATGCACAGATGCACCATTCAACATATCTTGAACTACATTATACTCGGCAAACACTTCAATAGACATAGGAAGGTGGAAAGCCTCATGAGCAGCTGTCAAACTAAGAAACTCCTTTACATAAATTAATTTGTCCATAGCATCAGAATAAATATGAGGGTACATTGCAGACAACAAATCTTGTTGCCACTTATCATCCCAAAATAAAGGAGAGGACCCAGAAACTACTTTCCCAACGGTCATGTCTCTCCATAGGTCCACCAAACCAAGCACACCTCTCCACTAAAAGGAAGCAAATATAGTGATAACATGTGGTACTGGGTCATGATAGTAAACATCCCTGACCAATTTAACCCATGGCACATCAACATTATTATAGAACTTGTCCAAATGTTTCAAGAGCAAGACCTTATTCTGAAGATGCATGTTAATAATACCCAGGCCCCCCTTTTCCTTTGGTTTACAAACCATGCTCCGTGCAGCCAAAGAATTCACCCTCTCCTTGTTCTTATCCTTCCTCCACAAACATCTTTTTCTGGCTTTATCTATAATTTTAATCACTCCCAAAGGAATGACTAGAGTACACATGAAATAGGTTGGTAGAGAAGACATAACAGAGTTCACCAAAATCAAACTATCTTCATAAGAGAGAAAGGACATAGTAGTAGAGAGCCTTCTTTCAATTCTGCCAATGATTGGAGAGAAATCTCTAACAGTTGTCTTAGTAGTACCCATAGGCAGACCCAAATATGTAAAAGGCATGGACCCCAGATTACAATCAAAAACCATAGCCATATGCTCAGCCTCTTGGGGAGAAAGATTGATAGGAACCAAAGAGGACTTATGATAATTAGCTTTTAGCCGAGTGAAACCAACATATTTATTTAGTAGTTCCTTAAATAACAACAATTGATCTTCCTCTATTGGCAACACGATAATGGAATCATCATCATATTGCACTATTGTATAATCACCATCAAGAGGAATTGACAATCGTAGCTGTCATTCATGCAAGGCCAGATTAACAATGCTCTGCAACAAATCTCCTCCAAGCACATACAGAAGAATGTTGATCAGTATGCGATCATAAGGATTGTTAATCATGGCATAGGCAGCTTCTGATTTGATACTAAGGAAGTAGCCTGATGCTTAATTCTGGGAGCGCTGGAGTTCTCCAACCTACTTTATCTTGGATGATTAGGGTCTGGCAGGTTGCCAAGCCTTATGTGTTATCTTGTGCATCATGGTGATTAGGAAGACATATGCTATGCACCTCTGCTTGTGATTTCTAGGCTGCAACCTCTAGCTTGTTTTTTCTTTGCTTCCATAGGATGTCACAGTACATGGTAAATAACAGTACATTCTGAATGAAGCACGGTGCAGCTAGTTTCCTTTTTTTTCATCTCTTTGCTTTTCTTCCATGATCTTTTAACCTCGGTATTCAACACGCTTAATGCTTTTATTAATATCAAGTGTATTCAGAAGGTCATTGTGATCATACTCAATTCTTACCAGTGCTATCTAGAGGCGGGGTTACCCATGAGGTGGTGTGTTTCCTACACCACGCTCCTCATCTGTCGTAAGAAGCCGATACATAAGGGCTCGATTCTCCTGCGAGCCGAGGTGAGTCGCATCGTCTTGTACGACTCAGACAAAGAGGTCATGGATGTACGCCCCCTAGATGAAGGGGTACTGATCTATCTGGGGTCAGTGGTTCACTTCCCTTGCCACAAGGTTTATGTTAGCGAGTGCATTTTTCAACCTGATACCATCATTAAGAATGAGGATGTTCTCACCCCCAGCCCAGTTACTAGCCCTCAGGTAACGTTTCATGGATCATGTATTCAATTTTGGGTGCCTTCCTTATTGCTAGTCATTAACTGCAAGTCTTATAATCGGTGTACCTTTCTATTAATGTTTGTGTAGCAGTTGAGTAGGGCCATGGAGCACCAGTTGCCATCCAATGAATATCATGCACCAGTTGGCAAGGAAAATGGTGAAAATAAGAGGAACAAGATGGATAAACGGAAGAGAAAAAGGAGGAAGCTTCAAGAAGAGCAAGAGATCAGAGATGAGAAAAAAAAGCTTGAGGAAGAGCAAGAGATGAGAGATGAGAAGAAGGGGAAAAGGTTGAAGACTGCGGCCATGAGGGAGAGGAAGTTACCGGAGGAAAATTCAGAGCTAGAAAACAAATCAAGGAGGAAAATCGAGACATTATAAAGGAAATAAAGAAAGAAAAGATAAAATTGAGAAATTGATATGTCCATTTATCTTTTTGAGAGCTACTATTCTTTGCTTGAATGTTGATATGCGCACTTCTCTTTTTTAGTAGACTGTGATTTCGCCAGGATTAAAATAGGTGAGATCTCAATTGGCTATGTTTGCAAAAGTGGCGTCATTAAGGAAGGAAATGTCCCCTCAAGCTAAACTGAGTAGTAAGGCATTGTCTATTTGTCTGTAGAGTATTTCTTGTTCATATTTGAGGTGAAGAGAAAAAATGCAACACACGAAGATAGATCACTTTCATTTGCAATAATTTCATTCTTATGTCCTAGAACTGATCCGAGTTTTTGAATCAACTAGGTTCTGTCCGAAGACCACGCAAATTGAAATCCAAAATCTGGAAAGAGGTGATTCCCATATACAAACATGGGAAACTTGTAGAAGGATAATTCAAGCACTGCAATGATATATTTGCTGCCTCACGAAAATCAGGAACTAACCACATCCATAGACATTTGAGAATATGTGAGACAAGAAGTAGAATGCACGAGTTAGTTGCAAAAAGATGTGCCTCAACATCATCACCTCCAGTTACTGATTTAGGTAAATGGGAATTCAGTCAAGATAAATCAAGGCGGGAGCTTGCAAACATGGTTGATGTACATTATTTCCCCTTCTCAATTGTAGAATATAGTGGATTCTAGAATTTTGTGAAGTCTTTGAATCCTCTATTTAAAATTGTCTCAAGAACAATGGTAAGAGATGATTGTTTGGAATCTTTCAGAGAGGAAAGGTTAGCTTTAAGAGAAATTTTCAAAACTTGTGGTTCTTGTGTCTCACTCACAGCGGACATGTGGACATATGTTCAGAGATTGGGTTACTTGTGTGTTGCTTGCCACTACATACATATGAGTTGGAAGATTCAGAAAAGGATAATAAGGTTTGGTGGGAGTCACGATATGACGGTCTGTAGATGTACAATATGATGTTGAAGACTATTCAGTATTGGCACATTGAAGACAAGCTATGCAACATTACCTTGGATAATGCTTTAGTCAATGGCTCCATGATGTCAGATTTGAGATATAATCTATTCAAGAGGCATCTCTTGATTGGTGACGGTGCACTTTTCCATATCAGGTGTGCTATTCACATGCTCAATCTCATTGTTCAAGACGGCTTGTGAGTGATAGATGGAATCATAGATAACATCAGGGAAACTATAAAGTACATCAGAAGCTCAAAAGCGCAAGAGGTAATAATCTTTGAGAATGTAGTTGAGAAGCTTGGCATCAAGTGTAAGAAGCCCTTGTTGGATGTTGCATCAAGATGGAACTCAACATATTTGATGATCGAGTCAGTTTTCCCCTACCAGGAAGCATTTGTTGAGTTAGGAAAACAAGATAAACAATCTACATTTGCACCTTCTGAAAAAGAGTGGGGTTTGGTTGAAGAACTCCGGAAGTTACTACAGACCTTGTTTGTAGCAACAAAGGTGGTGTCAGGTACAAACTATCCGACATCAAATAGACATTTCCATGAAAAATGTAATGTGAAGGTGCTGCTAGATAGACAAGCCAAGAATAAAAAAATATTATCATTGCATCTATGGTATATCAAATGCAGCAAAAATTTCACAAGTACTGGAAAGAATCCTATTTAGCAAATTGCATACCCCTTATTTTCAATCTAAGGTACAACCGTGGGTTTGTTGTGTTTCGGCTGGAACAAGCTTTTGGGAAGTATTCGGAAGAACATATTGCAAAAGTGGACAAGGTCATCCATAAGCTCTTCGAAGAATACTCTCTTCAAATAGGAAAATTTATTGCTGATAGCTCGGAAGAAGAAGAAGATGATGCAGATGTAGTGCCAGAAGCTGAGAATAGTTTGGCCGATTGTGAAGCACATCTTAAAGTACAAAAGAAACACCTAACATCAGAGCTTGATAGGTACCTGAAGGAAGATCGCTTTCTCAAAAGGAAGGTTTTCGACATTTTGGGATAGTGAAAGTTGAATGCTCCAAAGTATCATGTCCTGTCTTGTATTGCTCGTGATGTGCTAGTTGTGCAAGCATCTATTGTGGCATCTGAATCAGTGTTTAGCATCAGTGTGAGAGTAGTTAGTGATTATAGGAGTAGGCTGAAAAGTGATGCCATTGAGGCTTTGATTTTCTTGCAGGACTAGCTATGAGCTGCGGGTGAGTTTTCCCCTACTGCTTTCTATGCTTAGTTGCATCCCTATTATCATAATGGTTTTTTCTTTTTAACGAAATTTTGCTTTTTTTTTGAATATTGTAGACCCTTCAGTGAACAAAACAACCACCACCGATGTTGATGACGAAGAGTGCCATGTAACAACATCCACTGTTTAAATGAGCTTCTGACTTTTTTAAGAACAAGATTGTGAAAGGAATTATTGTGAGGTCTAAGACATGTGAGCTTTGATCT
Organism: Lolium multiflorum; assembly: GCA_030979885.1. Taxonomy (NCBI): domain Eukaryota; kingdom Viridiplantae; phylum Streptophyta; class Magnoliopsida; order Poales; family Poaceae; genus Lolium; species Lolium multiflorum. Next base: position 128,997,914 of record CM061751.1, read on the forward strand.
ATTTCCAGATTCTTGTCACAATGCCAGCGAATCCTCAAGAACACATTCCAGACCATTTAAAGGTATCATTTTCCATTTTACTCATAGAGATTTACATGCACTTTCACTTGACTACCCATCTGGCATTTAATCTCACTGAAAAGGTGAAATACATAAATGACCTACTAGTACCTGAGGGCTAGCTATATCTCTGATGTTGGTAGTGTTGTATACTAGTACAATGCCATTTTGTTGTACGGAGAGGTAGCCACTTGTGACTTATGGCACTTGGCCAACTGATGTAGTGTAGAACCGCCAACATACAATACAAGATCTACTAGTACCCGAGAGCCGATTTCTTTTGTTGTCAACTTATTTTCATGAGAGTCCATGGGAGAAATATGTCATACAGTACAAGGATGGTGATTCTGGTCATTTGGATAGCCCATGGTTGCAAGTTATCACAACAATTCTTTTGTACATTCTTTGTGTGTATAATACTAGTATATGCAATTAGATGCTTCTTGTGTTAATTAGTTACCCCTGTTCTAAAACATGCTGCTAGTAATAGTATATGCATAATTTTTTTGCGAAAGATACGCGATGCTTTTATTGCAGTATACTACTAGTATAATATGATGTAATTTAACTGAAAGGTTACTGTTTGTTTCTCTTACAAAAACTCGCAAGTTGCTTGAAGATCTACTGTTTGTTTTCTCTACTTCAATATTCAAAATTGTTCTCCTATTATGCAGCTCATAAGTGTCTCGAAAAATCGTTGGGTAATCAGCAGCTGAGCCTACAGACAAACCTTCAAGAATTAGTGCCATAGTTACTTCCAGGGAGGTTGGTTCCAATTATTGCTAGAAGCTTGATTTGATCTTGTCAGTACAATGTCACTTCAATCTGGGAGTTTTAATATTATTTTAGACTTCTCCAGTCTGGAGGTTTTCAGATTATTGATTTTCATCTGTCATAAATGTTTGAATATAATTGCTCAATTAGTTCACCATGTAATGTCACTTCAATCTGGATATTTTCATATTATTTTGGACTTCTCCAATATGGAAGTTTTCAGATTTTAGATTTTGATCAATCATAAATGTTTCAGTAGCTAGCTAGTTTTGCAAATAGCTGGAGAAGCAAGACAGCAAACATCTAGAGTTGCCCATGCGCGGATAGGACACATCTAGCTAGAGAAGCAAGATAGCAATGAGCGGACGCAGGAATCTGCTATTCTTGCCTAGCTTGCATGCATGGCGAATGCAGGAACCTGCTTAGCACGCATGCGGATGATGCAGGCACACGCGGACACTCCGTGGATTTGTCCACTTGCATCCTGAGCTGCAGGCAGAAGGTGCAGCACGCGGCCACGCAGCGACTCACCAAGGCCATTGTGCATGCAAAATAAAAGGAGAAAAAAGGTACTCCTATATATATTACATGGTGATGCACGCGTTTATGCTTTAATATATACTCCGCACTTCATCATGCACGACCCAATCGAGCTGTACAACTACACTATACCAGGCTACGAATCAAGATCATCCTCGAGCACATGCACGAGAAGCGACATCATCAACCACACACAGGTCGGTGTGAAACTTCATTGTCTTCCCTGATGCAAGGCATCGACACAAGTTGCCGCAAGGGACGCCTTCAGGCGACGTACTTCATCACGCCTACCGTTTCATCGTCGACACTACGTCGCCAAGGTCTACATTTACTTTGTCGTCATCGACATCTTCGTTAACATCGTCCACATGATGGGCATACAACTAAAATATCCTCTGATAGTATAATTGGAAGCCACGATGATGACACTGACCGCGTTCCACAACACGACACCAATGACGGTATTGACCACTTCCGACGACTAAGACTGCATCGACAAACCCGCATCACATTGTGTTACCCCTACAACCGCCCATACGGTTCTGGTAAAACCGTTGTGTGCCTGGTGGGCTTTCTCCAGTCCTGGCAAATCTGTTGGACTCACTTATGACTGCGTCCTCCGACATCTGCAAGACGCCATAGAATGCACCCTCTGACATCCGCAAGGTTCCTCTTCCAGGACATCGGTCCCGTCCAAAAAAAATTGCTCAATTTTTTTGCGCCACCGGCGAATGCGGGTACACCATTTTTTTGCGCCACCGGCAAATGCGGGTACACCAACTACGAAGAGTACTACATTGACCACGGCTACATCCACATCAACATCAACGACAATGTCTACAGCTACACATACTCCAGTCAACAACGAACCATGTCATCACTTGCATCCACAGTGCTCCCACTGTGACTTGCGCGAGGGAAGGGAAGGCAGCAGAACGGAACGCTAATGATGAAAAATGATAATGATGACGAGGAGGAAAAGATACGGAAGTGCGAGATTTTGAATCCAGTCGCAATAGTACGCTTCACTCCCGCACTCCCGGTACGATTGAGGAGGATGATAGAAGTATAATATATAGGAGTGTATACGAATTCAGACTAGGACTCATCATCTTGTACTATAAGTCTCTTGTCCTTCGTGTACCTCTATATATACCCCATGAGCGCCATGACACTACAACAACAGAAATTAGGTTCTACAAATTGCGCAAGGTTTGCCTAGTCAATACAAGTATGTTAGGCACTTATCATGGCATGAGAGATTGAGCGCCATGACAGTACAACAACAGTCTACAACTTGCACAAGGTCTGCCTAGTCAATACAAGTATGGCAGGCCTTGATCATGGTATGGGAGAGTGTGATTCTTGATGAAGTTGCGGGTAATAAAAAAAAGTCATATCACTTACTGGAGGTGTATTCATAACGATATCACCCCAACAATAAGTGTATCCAAATGTCCTCCCAAAAACGAATTCGTTGACCATTACCTGCGTGCCACTTGTACCCAAATTTCACTGCTTCAGATGCCATCATGATCCCTTCTAGAAAAAAGAAGGATGTGCATCTTGGAACTAGAGAATATTTTAATCTTCTAGTACTTGATACGTCGCAAACGTATCTATAATTAATTATGTTTCATGCTACTTTTATTACAATACTTGAGTGTTTTACACATACTTTACAGCGTTATTTTACATTTTCCGGCACTAACCTATTAACAAGATGCCGAAGTGCCAGTTGCTGTTTTCTGCTGTTTGGTTTCACAAATCTTAGTAAGGAAATATTCTCGGAATTGGACGAAAACGCCCAGGGCCTATTTTTGCACGAAGCTTCCGAAGTCCGAAGAGGAGACGAAGTGGGGCCACGAGGTGGCGACACACCAGGCGGCGCGGCTGGCCCCCCGGCCGCGTGTGTGGGCCCCTCGTGACACCCTTTGACCTACCCTTCCGCCTACTTAAAGCCTCCGTCGCGAAACCCCCTGTACCGAGAGCCACGATACGGAAAACATTACTGAGAGGCCGCCGCCGCCAATCCCATCTCGGGGATTCAGGAGATCGCCTCCGGCACCCTGCCGAGAGGGGAATCATCACCGGAGGGGCTCTACATCATCATGCCCGCCTCCGGATTGATGCGTGAGTAGTTCATCCTTGGACTATGGGTCCATAGCGGTAGCTAGATGGTTGTCTTCTCCGCTTGTGCTTTCATTGTTATAGATCTTGTGAGCTGCCTAACATGATCAAGATCATCTATTTGTAATGCTACATGTTGTGTTTGGTGAGATCCGATGAATAGAGAATACTATGTTAAGTTGATTATCAATCTATCATATATGTGTTGTTTATGTTCTTGCATGCTCTCCGTTGCTAGTAGAGGCTCTGGCCAAGTTGATACTTGTAACTCCAAGAGGGGGTAATTATGCTCGATAGTGGGTTCATGCCTCCATTAAATCTGGGACAGTGACAGAAAGTTCTAAGGTTGTGGATGTGCTGTTGCTACTAGGGATAAAACATTAATGCTTTGTCTAAGGATATTTGTGTTGATTACATTACGCACCATACTTAATGCAATTATCTGTTGTTCGCAACTTAATACCGGAAGGGGTTCGGATGATAACCTGAAGGTGGATTATTTAGGCATAGATGCATGTTGGATAGCGGTCTATGTACTTTGTCGTAATGCCCTGATTAAATAACATAGTAATCATCGTTGATATGTATTGAATCTCTATTTGTCAATTGCTCGCCTGTAATTTGTTCACCCAGCATGCTAGTTATCTTATTGGAGAGACACCTCTAGTGAACTGTGGACCCCGGTCCAATCTTTTACATCTAAATACATTCTACTGTTTTTACTGTTCTTTGCAAACAACCACCATCTTCCACTCGATACGCTTAATCCTTTGTTTTCAGCAAGCCGGTGAGATTGACAACCTCACTGTTACGTTGGGGCAAAGTACTTTGATTGTGTTGTGTAGGTTCCACGTTGGCGCCGGTTTCACTGGTGTTGCGCCGCCCTACATTCCTCCACCAACAACCTTCACGTGCTTCTTGGCTCCTACTGGTTCGATAACCTTGGTTTCTTTCTGAGGGAAAACTTGCTGCTGTGCGCATCACACCTTCCTCTTGGGGTTCCCAACGGACGTGTACATTTACGCGCATCAAGCATATTTTTCTGGTGCCGTTGCCGGGGAGATCAAGACACGCTGCAAGGGGAGTCTCCACTTTCAATCTCTTTACTTTGTTTTTGTCTTGCTTTATTTTATTTTCTACTTTGTTTGCTGCACTTAAAAAACACAAAAAAATTAGTTGCTAGCTTTACTTTATTTACTGTCTTGTTCTCTATATCAAAAACACAAAAAAATTAGTTACTTGTCTTTACTTTATTTGCCTAGTTTACTTTACTACTGTTATAATGGGTACTCCTGAAAATACTAAGTTGTGTGACTTCACTAGCACAAATAATAATGATTTTATATGTACTCCTATTGCTCCACCTGCTACTACAGCAGAATTCTATGAAATTAAACCTGCTTTACTGAATCTTGTTATGAGAGAGCAATTTTCTGGTGTTAGTACTGATGATGCTGCTGCCCATCTTAATAATTTTGTTGAACTTTGTGAAATGCAAAAGTATAAGGATATACATGGTGATATTATAAAACTGAAATTGTTTCCTTTCTCATTAAGAGGAAGAGCTAAAAATTGGTTGCTATCTTTGCCTAAGAATAGTATTGATTCATGGACTAAATGTAAAGATGCTTTTATTAGTAAATATTATCCTCCTGAGATTATATCTTTGAGAAGTAGCATAATGAATTTTAAACAATTTGATAATGAACATGTTGCTCAAGCATGGAGAGAATGAAATCTTTGGTAAAGAATTGCCCAACCCATGGACTGACTACTTGGATGATCATCCAAACCTTTTATGCAGAATTGAATTTTTCCTCAAGGAACCTATTGGATTCAGCTGCTGGAGGTACTTTTATGTCCATCACCCTGGGCGCCGCAACTAAATTACTAGATGATAGGATGATCAATTACTCTGAATGGCACATTGAAAGAACTCCTCAAGGTAAGAAGGTAAATTCTGTTGAAGAAACCTCTTCTTTGGGTGATAAGATTGATGCTATTATGTCTGTGCTTGCAAATGGTAGATCTCATATTGATCCTAATAATGTTCCTTTAGCTTCATTGGTTGCTCAAGAAGAAAATGTTGATGTGAATTTCATTAAAAGTAATAATTTCAACAACAATGCTTATAGGAATAATTATGGTAACAACAACTTTAGGCCATATCCTTCTAATAGTAATGGTTATGGTAATTCTTATGGTAATTCTTACAACAATAATAAGAGTGTACCCTCTGGTCTTGAAGTGATGCTTAAAGAATTTATTAGTACACAAACTGCTTTCAATAAAACTGTTGAAGAAAAGTTTAGTAAAATTGATATTCTTGCTTCTAAGGTTGAGAGTCTTGCTCTCGATGTTGATCTTTTAAAATTGAAAGTTATGCCTGAGAAAGTTGAAGATGCTAGGTTTGCTAAAACAAATGCCATCCAAGTTAGAATTAATGATAATATTAGATTGTTGGCTGAATTGCATGCTAGGTGGGATAGAGAAGAAAAAGAAAAACTTGCTAAAGAAAATAATATAGCTAAAGTATGGACTATTACCACCACTAGTAATATTGACTCTTCACATGTTGCTGCACCTCCTACTATTAATGGTAAAATAATTGGTGTTGGCAATGTTTCTACTCCTAGTGCAAAGCGCACAAAATTGCCTGAAACTGCTGAAACTGCTGTTTGTGATAAAACTGCTGAAATTTTTCAAAATATTGGTGACAATGATTCCATTGCTGTAGAACATAATGGTTTAGATTTTGATGATTGTCATATTAATGAAGTTATAAAGTTCTTACAAAAACTTGCTAGAAGTCCCAATGCTAGTGCTATAAATTTAGCCTTTACAAAACACATTACAAATGCTCTCATTAAAGCTAGGGAAGAGAAATTAAAACTTGAAGCTTCTATTACTAGGAAGTTAGAAGATGGTTGGGAGCCCATCATTAAAATGAAATTCAATGATTTTGAGTGTAATGCTTTATGTGATCTTGGTGCAAGTATTTCTGTTATGCCTAAAAAGATTTATGATATGCTTGACTTGCCACCATTGAATAATTGTTATTTGGATGTTAATCTTGCCGATAATGTTAAAAAGAAACCTTTGGGGAGGATTGATAATGTGCGCATTACGGTTAACAATAACCTTGTCCCCGTTGATTTTGTTGTCTTGGATATCGAATGCAATGCATCTTGTCCTATTGTGTTGGGAAGACCTTTTCTTCGAACCGTTGCTGTTATTGATATGAAGGAAGGTAATATTAAATATCAATTTCCTCTCAAGAAAGGTATGGAACACTTCCCTAGAAAGAGAATGAAGTTGCCTTTTGATTCTATTATTAGAACAAGCTATGATGTTGATGCTTCGTCTCTTGATGTTACTTGATTTGCACTTTCTGCGCCTAGCTGAAATGCGTTAAAGAAAAGCACTTCTTGGGAGATAACCCATGTTTTATTTTATTTACTGTATTGTTGAGTCTTGGAAGTTGTTTACTACTGTAGCAACCTCTCATTATCATGTTTTTGTGCCAAGTAAAGTTTCTATGTTAAAGTTGATGTTATATTTGGGATCGCTGCGCAGAAACAGCATTGCTGTCTGTCACGAATTCTGGCACAAGTCTCTGTAAAAATCGAAAAAATCTGAAAATTTACGAGCGTGATCCTCAGATATGTACGCAACTTTCATTAGTTTTGAGTTGTTCCATTTGAGCAAGTTAAGTGCCCAGTCCAGATGCATCTTTACGGACTGATCTGTTTTTGACAGATTCTGTCTTTTATTTCGCATTGCCGCTTTTGCTATGTTGAATGAGTTTCTTTGTTCCATTAACTTTCAGAAGCTTTGTGCAATGTCCAGAAGTTTTAAGAATGATTGTGTCACCTCTGAATATGTGAATTTGTGGTTATGCACTAACCCTCTAATGAGTTTGCTTGAAGTTTGTGTGAAGGAAGTTTTCAAGGGTCAAGAGAAGAGGATGATATACTATGATCAAGAAGAGTGAAAGGTCTAAGCTTGGAGATGCCCCGGTGGTTCATCCCTGCATATTTTAAGAAGACTCAAGCATCTAAGCTTGGGGATGCCCAAGGCATCCCCTTCTTCATCGACAACATTATCAGGTCACTTCTAGTGAAACTATATTTTTATTCCGTCACATTCTTATGTTCTTTACTTGGAGCGTCGGTTTGCTTTTATTTTTGTTTTGTTTTGAATAAAGTTGGATCTCGCCATTCTTATATTGGAGATATTACGCTCCGCTTTTTCTTATGGAACACTTGTGTTCTTAATTGTGCTTTAATGTTCATGGCGAAAGCTTATTGCTTTGTTAAATTGTTATTTGGTTGGAATTGGAAAATGCTGCATATGGTTTGGCAATTTGGCAATTGATTGAGCTCTCATAGATCATGTTTAAGCTCTTGCATCATGTAGTTTAATCTATTAATGAAGAACTACTGTAGAGCTTGTTTAATTTGGTTTGCATGATTGATCTCTCTAAGTCTAGATATTTTCGGGTAAAATGTTTGAACAACAAGGAAGACAGTGTAGAGCCTTATAATGCTTGCAATATGTTCTTGTGTGAGTTTTGCTGTACCTGTTCATACTTGTGTTTGCTTCAAACAACCTTGCTAGCCCAAACCTTGTACTGAGAGGAAATGCTTCTCGTGCATCCAAACACCTTGAGCCAAAAACCATGCCATTTGTGTCCACCATACCTACCTATTATGTGGTATTTTTCTGCCATTCCAAAGTAAATTACTTGAGTGCTACCTTTAAAATTTCATTCCTTTACCTCTACAATATATAGCTCATGGGACAAATAGCTTAAAAACTATTGTGGTAATGAATATGTAGTTATGTGTCTTAATTCTTATAAGTTGCTTGTTGAGCGGTAACCATGTTTTCTGGGGACGCCATCAACTTTACCTTTGTTGGATATCATGTGAGATGCTATGCATGTTCGTCTTGTCTGAAGTAGTGGACTTCACGATCAAATGGTTTGAGTATGCATATGTTAGAGAAGAACATTGGGCTGCTAACTAAAGCCATGTATCATGGTGGAAGTTTCAGTTTGGACATACAACCTCAATCTCTTATGAGAATATTAACTATTGTTGAATGCTTAAGCATGAAAAGAGGAGTCCATTATCTGTTGTCTATGTTGTCCCGGTATGGATGTCTAAGTTGAGAATAATCAAAAGCGAGAAATCCAATGCGTGCTTTCTCCTTAGACACTTGTACAGGCGGCATAGAGGTACCCCTTTGTGACACTTGGTTGAAGCATATGTTATGCGATGAGAATCCGTATTTCCGAGATAGTAGGACAAGGTGCGAGCACTATTGGTACTCTATGCATGAGACATGCAAATTGTAGGAAGTATTATGCATAGCACATATGAATTATTACTACCGTTGAAAAAATTGTTTCTATGTTTTCAAAACAAAAGCTCTAGCACAAAAATAGTAATCAATGCTTCCCTCTGCGAAGGGCCAATCTTTTACTTTATTGTTGAGTCAGTTTACCCATTCCCTTCTATCTTAGAAGCAAACACTTGTGTTAACTGTGCATTGATTCTTACATGATTACTTATTGCACTTGTTATATTACTCTATGTTGACAAATATCCATGAGATATACATGTTACAAGTTGAAAGCAATTGTTGAAACTTAATCATCCTTTGTGTTGCTTCAATGCATTCTACTATGAATTTATTGCTTATGAGTTAGCACTTATGCAAGTCTTATTGATACTTGTCTTGAAAGTATTATTCATGAAAAGTTTTGCTATATGATTCATTTGCTTAGTCATTATCTTTGTTAGAAATCTTTTGTTCAGATCACTCCATTCATCTCATATGCTTTACAATAATGTTGATCAAGATTATGTTGGTAGCATGTCACTTCAGAAATTATTTGTGTTATCGTTTACCTACTCGAGGACGAGTAGGAACTAAGCTTGGGGATGCTTGATACGTCTCAAACGTATCTATAATTTCTTATGTTCCATGCTACTTTTATTACAATACTTGAGTGTTTTACACATACTTTACATTATTATACATTTTCCGGCACTAACCTATTAACAAGATGCCGAAGTGCCATTTCCTGTTTTTGGTTTCAGAAATCCTAGTAAGGAAATATTCTCGAAATTGGACGAAATCAACGCCCAGGGGCCTATTTTTGCACGAAGCTTCCAGAAGTCCGAAGAGGAGATGAAGTGGGGCCACGAGGTGGCGACACACCAGGGCGGCGCGGCCTGGCCCCTGGCCGCGCGGCCCTGTAGTGTGGGCCCTCGTGACGCCCTTTGACCTACCCTTCCGCCTACTTAAAGTCTCCGTCGCGAAACCCCCGTACCGAGAGCCACTATACGAAAACATTACCGAGAGGCCGCCGCCGCCTAATCCCATCTCGGGATTCAGGAGATCGCCCGGCACCCTGCCGGAGAGGGGAATCATCACCGGAGGGCTCTACATCATCATGCCCGCCTCCGGATTGATGCGTGAGTAGTTCATCCTTGGACTATGGGTCCATAGTAGCTAGATGGTTGTCTTCTCCGCTTGTGCTTTCATTGTTATAGATCTTGTGAGCTGCCTAACATGATCAAGATCATCTATTTGTAATGCTACATGTTGTGTTTGGTGAGATCCGATGAATAGAGAATACTATGTTAAGTTGATTATCAATCTATCATATATGTGTTGTTTATGTTCTTGCATGCTCTCCGTTGCTAGTAGAGGCTCTGGCCAAGTTGATACTTGTAACTCCAAGAGGGGGTAATTATGCTCGATAGTGGGTTCATGCCTCCAGGGACAGTGACAGAAAGTTCTAAGGTTGTGGATGTGCTGTTGCTACTAGGGATAAAACATTGATGCTTTGTCTAAGGATATTTGTGTTGATTACATTACGCACCATACTTTAATGCAATTATCTGTTGTTCGCAACTTAATACTGGAAGGGGTTCGGATGATAACCTGAAGGTGGATTATTTAGGCATAGATGCATGCTGGATAGCGGTCTATGTACTTTGTCGTAATGCCCTGATTAAATCACATAGTAATCATCGTTGATATGTATTGAATCTCTATTTGTCAATTGCTCGCCTGTAATTTGTTCACCCAGCATGTTAGTTATCTTATTGGAGAGACACCTCTAGTGAACTGTGGACCCCGGTCCAATCTTTTACATCTGAATACATTCTACTGCTTTTACTGTTCTTTGCAAACAACCACCATATCTTCCACTCGATACGCTTAATCCTTTGTTTTCAGCAAGCCGGTGAGATTGACAACCTCACTGTTACGTTGGGGAAAAGTACTTTGATTGTGTTGTGCAGGTTCCACGTTGGCGCCGGTTTCACTGGTGTTGTGCCGCACTACATTCCTCCACCAACAACCTTCACGTGCTTCTTGGCTCCTACTGGTTCGATAACCTTGGTTTCTTTCTGAGGGAAAACTTACTGCTGTGCGCATCACACCTTCCTCTTGGGGTTCCCAACGGACGTGTACATTTAGACGCATCAAGCATATTTTTTCTGAGTTGATACGTCCAAAACGTATCTAGTTTCCCGAACACTTTTGCTATTGTTTTGCCTCTAATTTGTGTATTTTGGATGCAACTAACGCGGACTAACGCTGTTTTCAGCAGAATTGCTCGGGTGTCTCGTTTTTGTGCAGAAATCCAACTTTCAGAAAATCCTCGGAATTTATGCGAAAGGCCCTATTTTCCCAGCATGACGGAGCCAAAAGGAAAGCCGGGGGCCCGAGGCCCCCACACACTAGGCCGCGCGCCCAAGGGGGCGCGCCGCCTTGTGGTGTGGGCGCCTCGGCGGCCCCCCGACGCTCTCCTTCGGACTATATACGTCTTTCGACCTAAAAACGCCAGGGGGTACGTCGATATTTCCAGACCATCCAACGCGCCGCCATCGCGAAACTCCGCCTCGGGACCAGAAACTCCTGGCACTCCGCCGGACGGGGAATTGGAGGGTCTCACCGCCATCACCACCGACGTCTCCATCGACCAGCCATGTTTCCCCCATCCATGTGTGAGTAATTCCCCCGCTGTAGGCTGAAGGGGATGGTAGGGATTGGATGAGATTGATCATGTAATAGTCACAAGATTGTTAGGGCATGGTGCCTAGTATCCGTAGATGTTACTTTTATGATATTGTTGCAACTTGTTATGCTTAATGCTTGTCACTAGGGCCCGAGTGCCATGATCTCAGATCTGAACAAGTTATTGTTTCATCATGATATTCATTGTTTATGGTCTTACCTGCAAGTTGTATACACACGTTGCTGTCCGGAACCAATGGCCCCGAAGTGACAGAAATCGGGACAACCGGAGGGGATGGTAGTGATGTGAGGATCACATGTGTTCACGGAGTGTTAATGCTTTGCTCCGGTACTCTATTAAAAGGAGTACCTTAATTTCCAATAGTTTCCCTAGAGGCCCGGCTGCCACCGGCTGGTAGGACAAAAGATGTTGTGCAAGTTTCTCATTGCGAGCACGTACGACTATATATGGAACACATGCCTATTGATTGATTAGTACTTGGATACCGCTTTATTATTACCTGCAAATGCCCTATCATGATTGTTATATGAATTCTCTCATCCATGCAACGCCCATTCATCCGTCCCTGTGCCTACAGTATTTTAATCCTGCTGTTTACTATAATCACTACTGCTGTCTTTATTTCACCGCTGCTGTTATTTCACTATTCCTACTGCTATAAAACTGTTGCTACTGATAAACTCTTGCGAGCAAGTCTGTTTCCAGTGCAGCTGAATTGACAACTCCGCTGTTAAGGCTTACAAGTATTCTTTGTCTCCCTTGTGTCGAATCAATAAATTGGGTAATACTTCCCTCGAAGACTGTTGCGATCCCCTATACTTGTGGGTCATCAAGACTATTTTCTGGCGCTGCCGAGCATAGCTTTATTTGCAAATTCACTTGGATTGATATTGTTCGCTGCAAATTCTCCATCATGGGTAAACCTCGCGATACTAAAGTCGCCATATTACCATCCACTACAAGAAAAGGTACAACTCTGAGTACCTCCGCTGCTCTTGATTCACCATCTGTGATAAGTCAACTTGTTTCACCACCACAAACTTCACGTGTTGGTATTTCTGCTGAATCTGAAAATTCCTCTGATAATTTTGATGATGCTTCTACTGTGCTTGATAATACTGGTTCATTAGGTCCTTTTCTAGATGCTACAATTGCTAGGTCTAGACAAATTGAAATTACTGAAACTCCTAATGAAAATACTGTTACACCTTTAATTCACCTGAGATTGATGATCTTGATGAAGATTATGTAGAACTTGATGATGATTTTATTGATAAATGCAATGCTACTACTAGTACAAGTAACCTCAAAAAGCTTATTGCACAACATGCTGTTAGATATAAACTGTCTCCTGATCCTAAATTTGCCACATCTCCTATAAACATTAAGGATAAAGATTACGATTTTTCTCTTGATTTATCTCATATATCTATTGTTGAGAAAACACCCTTTTGTGGTACTGAAAAAGAGAGTGCTGTAGAACATATGAATGAGCTTTCTACTTTAAGTAGCTTGTTTTCTGATGATGTTAAGATGCGTACTTATTTTGTTGCTAAGATTTTCCCATTCTCATTAAAGGATGATGCTAAGATTTGGTATAATAATTTGCCTCCTGATTCTATTAATAGTCCAAGTTGTTTGCTTGATGTTTTCTTTCGAAATACTTTCCCGCTAGTGCTCAACATATGGCTTTGCAGAGAATTTATAGCTTTGATCAAGAAGATGGAGAGAAATTGCCTGAAGCTTGGGCAAGATTTTGCTCTCTTATTAGAGCTCGGCCTGGACATGATTTGGAAAAGCATGATTTACTTGATATATTTTATAGTGGACTAACCATTGAGTCTAGGGCATACCTGGATAGTTGTGCTGATTGTGTTTTCAGGAAAAGAACTCCGGACGAAGCTGAAGAATTATTGGCTAAGATAAGCAAAAATCATGATGATTGGTCTACACCTGAACCAACCCCTACACCTATATTGAAGAAGAGGGGTATGATTGAATTAAATGATGAAGATATGAGGGAAGCCAAGAAATCTCTTATGGAGAAGGGTATTAAATCTGAAGATGTGAAGAATTTACCTCCTATAGAAGACCTATGTAAGATAATTCCCCCTTCATCTACAATCGAGGTACATTCTCTTCAACGCTTTGATAGAGGAGATATTCCATATTCAAAACCTCCTGATCAATGTTTAGATGAATTTGATAATTATATTGTTAAGCAAAACAATTTTAATATGAGAGTAGAGAATCATCTAATGGAAAATTCTCAAGCTATTGGTAAATTGCATGATATTGTGGAGAGAACCTCCAATGATGTTAAGATGCTTGTTAAACATTTTAATATGATTCAAACTCAAATTGATCAACTTACTAAAGTGCAAAATGACTTGTTAAAAAATAATCATGAAGAGAAACATGTTTATGAAGTAACAACTAGAGGCGGTGTTTCTACCCAGGATCCTCTATATCCTGAAGGGCATCCCAAAAGAATTGAACAAGATTCTCAACGAACTAAAGAAATTAGTAGTCCTTCTAAGAAAAAGAAGAAGAAACATAAAACTGTTGTAGAATCCTCTGAACCTGTTAATGATCCTAATAGTATTTCTATTTCTGATGCTGAAACTGAAAGTGGTAATGAACATGATGAAGATAATGATAAGAATGATACTCCTGATAAAGAAGAAATTGAAAAAGAACCTGAAAAGCATGATAAAAATAAGAAGTACACTAAAGAAGATTTTATTACAAAGAAACATGGTAATGAAAGAGAACCTTGGGTTCAAAAGCCAATGCCTTTTCCTGCTAAGAAACTAAAATCAAAGGAGGAGGAACATTATAATAAATTTTGTGATTGGATGAAACCTTTATTTTTGCAAATCCCTTTGACTGATGCTATTAAATTGCCTCCTTATTCAAAGTATATGAAAGATATTGTTTCTAAAAAAAGGAAAATTCCCAATGAGGAGATTTCCACTATGCTCTCTAATTACTCCTTCAATGGTAAGGTTCCAAAGAAGCTGGGAGACCGAGGTATACCGACTATTCCTTGTTCCATCAAGAATAATTATGTTAGAACTGCTCTATGTGATTTGGGAGCACGTGTTAGTGTGATGCATTTTTCTCTTTACAAGAGACTTGATTTAGATAAGTTGATACCAACTGATATATCTTTGCAAATGGCTGATAAATCTACTGCTATTCCTGTTGGTGTATGTGAAAATGTTCCTGTTCAAGTTACTCAATATTGCTTGATAATAACTGATTTTGTTGTGTTGGAAATGCCTGAAGATGATAATATGTCCATTATTCTTGGAAGACCCTTTCTTAATACTGCATGGGCTGTTATTGATTGCAATAAAGGCAAGGTTAATTTCAATGTTGATGACAAGGAACATACCGTCTATTTTCCCAAGAGGATTGATAAAGTATATGGAGTTAATACAATTTTTAATGTGAAAACTATCAAGGTGGGATCCATTGATTGTCCTATATATGAGCCTAAAGAAGAATATCAAACTCTTGTGATTGGATCCATATCAATTCAATATAAGGTAACATGATTGATTTGAGGTTTATTTCTTCCTATGTCATATAAAATTTATTTGGTAGCAAGACTTGATCAACCTTGTTAACAAGTATATTTTAATGCATAAGGCTAAACAACATTTCTTTCTTTCTTTCTTCCTCCACTTGTTTTACTTGCTGTAGCACTTTTTGTTTTGCAATATGCTTTAGTTGTTTAAGATTTTGGAAATCATTTTCCTGCGCAGTAATTAGGGATTTCTATTTTCGTGCCCCTCGGGTCGTTAGTTGTACTCAGTTTTCCCCAGCCCCTTAGTTTTTCCTCGTTTTCCCAACCTATGTCTGAAACCCGCATATGAGCTCAGACGGAAGGAATCCGTTTATTTGGATGTTCTGTGCGTGTTGCGCCGCGTCGTCTGTGGGGCCGCGTGTGTGGGGCCGTCGCGTGGGGCCGCGTCGGTGGGGCTGGTAGAAAGGGACCGCGTGGGACAGGACGAGAAGCGTTTGGTTGCACGTGAGCAGGAGCTGGGTTTTGTCTCTCTCGGCCCAAATTGGCATTTTTAAGAGCACCTTTTCCCCTCTTTCTCTCTCTGTCTTTTTCACCAAATTAGTATCAAATCTAGAGAAGCTTCTATTTCTGTCTTTCTTCAATATGGCAGCAAATCTAGTAGCAAATCTCTGGGGTTATTTATGCCTTTTGGCCCTCGTTTTTTGCCCAATATGGCAGCAAATCTAGTAGCAAATCTAGAAGCTAGTATATGATAAATTGACAACTGCATAATCAGAAAACTAAGTATAATACATAGGGAAACTGCATACAGCAGCCAAAAGCAGCCAATAACGTTGTAATATACAAGACGCACGCAATGTATGGACAACAAGAAGATTAGGATGAATGAATTTGTTCTTCATTCCTCCTCATATATTTCGTCGTTGCTCCAATCGTGCATTACCCGAAGGAAATATTCATTGAACTCCCTCCGTCTGCAGTGTGCGGCCAATACATCCTCCAAACGGTATGGCTTGTGTTCATTTCTCATACCGTAGTTTCCTATTCTATCCACACGTAC
This sequence comes from Lolium multiflorum, assembly GCA_030979885.1. Taxonomy (NCBI): domain Eukaryota; kingdom Viridiplantae; phylum Streptophyta; class Magnoliopsida; order Poales; family Poaceae; genus Lolium; species Lolium multiflorum. The sequence continues at coordinate 129,014,075 of CM061751.1, forward strand.
TGCCCACTCATCCCAGGCCTTTGTATCATGAGAGTACTCTCTGATATAACCCAAATCCGTGTAGTAGATGCAGCCAGGTCGAAGTGTCGGGTACACTCTGGTGTCGACGGAGATACACCAGATATAATTCACGAAGAAGGCATTACTGCCAATGTTACTGACCGGATGGAGAGAGCGGCTCTGAGTGTCCACACGGTACACCAATGGTCTGCCCGCCAAAGCCACGCTGACCAACAACACAAGCAGCAGATCACCATCCGACTTCACGAGGTAGAACTTCTGATGTCCAAGTTCTGGAAATGAAATTAGTGTCTCCATCTTGACAGTGCTCGCGCGCTGCTGCAACTGTACATTGGTGCACACTATTCTTCCGTGCTCTAAATTGTCCACAGCTAGTGCATACAGTTCACCATTGAACGGGGTAATGCAACGCAGACAATGGTTCTTGATCGAAAATCTTTTTTCCCAATCTTTATCTATATCCTTAGTTGGAGTGCTCTCATCGACCCAACCAATTTCCGACGGGTAATGTGCGGTAACGAAGACCATAGTCGGGGATTTGATCACAACGACTGATTTCAGGAAAACAGATGGCATCTGCGCCTCAAACATAGTGTTCGATTTCTTTGTGAGTGGGTTCAGAAGCCGTATCTTGTGCGGCGGGTTCTTCTGGGCAAGCACGATGACGCCACGGCAAAATCCGACGAAGTAGTATCTGGGCAAGCACGATAACATTCAGCACTAAGATGTTTAAGATTGAAAATAAAGAGGTAGATATGGAGGAAGTTGAACCTTGTATGAACTTCCGATAGATCTATGGTGACGTAGCGTGATGTGCCGAGTTGGAGGAAGGTGAACTCAGCGACGTGTGGAAGGGCGTGGTCTAGCATGATCCATTCGTCCAGGTGCACGTCGGGCTCAGGCAAACCTGAGCGCCAATTTCTACAGACTTGCCTCATGGCAGAGTAGGTGTCGGCGTACTCCTCGTTCGCCAGAAGCATTCGCCGATCTTGTGAAGTGGTCCATCAGCCGAGAGAGAGGCCCAGTTCACGGAGGAGCCGCGCTTGGATGCGCCGCCCTCGGAGGCGACGCGCTCGGCGGCGACTGGCTCGGCGGCGACGGGCTCGGCGGCGACGGCTCGGCGGCGACGGGCGCGGAGGCGACGGGCTCGGAGGCGACGGGCTCGGAGGCGACGGCCGCCGGCGCATTCTTCTTCTCCATCGCCGGCAGGGTAGCGTGCGTACGGCGGTTGGGGTTTTTTCGATTTGGAGAAGTTGATGGGACGTGAGAGGGGTGGTTTCGTGCGTGAGCGAGAATGAGACGACTGTGTGCAGAGGGAGGGAGGGGCTTACGCGTCCTAAATGCGACCCGCGTCCTACGCGTCCACTATTTGCACGTCTGCACCGCGACACGCGTCAACAATGGCACGTCTTCCACTTCTGCACCGCAACACGCGTCCTCGAGTCTAACCCTGGAAATTTAGATATACTCAGGTATACCCTCGAGTCATATACTAGCATTTTTTGTGTGCTCAGTTTTCTCCTTGAGTGCTAATACTGGCTAGTGCAATATACTCAGTTTTACCCTCAAGTGGCTGGTCAACAGAGAGTCAACAAATGGGATTAACTAGTTAAATGAGTTATTTAATGTGCAAAAAAATCCGAAAAAGAGTGGCACTTACTCATGGAGTCTTTACCACAAATTGCCACTTCTCAAATCATAGATAAATCATAGATAAATCAAGTTTCACCACAAATTGCCACTTCTCAAATCACCTAGTAGCTATGAAGGTGCATGGTTTTCCATAATAAGTCCTACCCAAAACAGCTTTCCCCAAAACATACTTTGTCTGAATGAGGCCATAATTTTCACACTCGTGTAGATTTGTATTACAAATAGTTTGAGGTAGGCCAAGATGGGTTTCATTGTACAAAACACGCATTTTCCAATTTTTAAATCTCATATTTCAATCCCTTAGTCTGTTTACTACTCACTTGCCCTTGGTTTCTTGATACTACTCAGTTTTGCCCTCTCCCTTCACACACTCTCACAGACGCCGAACATTGCCCTGATTGGTCTAGCCCATGTCACGCGGATCGTGCCCGATGACCGTTGATCGTATGATCTAACGGGCAGGATAATCCCTATCTCTCTCTCTGGTCGGGGCCACCACCCTCTCTCTCTCTGTCGTCGGTTAGCTTCCACCCTCTATGTATGCGAAAGGGCGGTTACCCAGTACGCTAAAGTTTGGTTTTCTGCATTATTTTTCACGAGCTAAATTATAAACTCTTTTTAGGCATTATTTTTCACGAGCTAAATTATAAACTCTTTTAGGCATTACTTTTCACGCAAAAAACGATAAACCATCGCCGATTTGTTGTAGCCATTACTTTCCACGCAAAAAACGATAAACCATCACCGATTTCTTGTAGCCATTACTTTTGTTTTAGCCATTACTTTCCACGCAAAAAAATGATACACCATCACCCATTTCTTGTAGCCATTACTTTCCACGCAAAAAATGATAAACCATCACCGATTTTGTTGTAGCCATTACTTTTCACGCAAAAAATGATACACCATCACCCATTTCTTGTACCCATTACTTTCAATGCAAAAAACGATAAACCATCACCGATTTTGTTGTAGCCATTACTTATCACGCAAAAATATGATACACCATCACCCATTTCTTGTACCCATTACTTTCCACGCAAAAAACGATAAACCATCACCGATTTTGTTGTAGCCATTACTTTTCACGCAAAAAATGATACACCATCACCCATTTCTTGTACCCATTACTTTTCACGCAAAAACGATAAACCATCACCGATTTCTTGTAGCCATTACTTTTATTTTAGGCATTACTTTTCACGGTAAAATGATAAACTATATCACGAAGTTCCATTTCCGTCAACATAGTCCGCATTACTTTTTTTGTTGAGATATATACCCCCACAACGGTCGTCTCCTCCTTAATTTATTGTGTATAAACCCCCACAACGGTCATCTCCTCCTTATTTTATTGTGTAAACCCCTACAACGGTCATCTCTCCCTTATAAACACCCACACGGCCATCCCTTGTGTCAATAGGTTCTGCCTCTCTCTTCTTCGTTCACATACACTTTATCCATTGCCATGGCTTCCACGTCTCGGACGCGGACCGGAAGGGGAAGGGGAAGGGGAAGTGGATCATCATCATTGCCACCACCACCGTCAACACTGCCATTGATCATAGAGGAGTTCTTCATCGTCGTCTATGAAGACCCTTTGGTCAAGAAGGTACGTACGCGTTCCCACATATATGATGCATGTGATTAATTATGGGCATGTTCTAAAAAACCTTTAATTTCAAGGGTTCCCTAATTTCAAACGATCGGCGCTCGATCTCTTTGCAGGAACTCCCAAAAAAATTTGCGGACTATCTTGACGGCAAGGAGCCAGCTAAGGTGTATCTGCGAGCAGCTGACTGCGGTCCTCGTCTCTGGACCGTGGAGGTCCTATTTGACGGACAAGGCCGGATGTACCTCGACAAGGGCTGGGAGAAATTCGCCATCGCGCACGGTGTGGATTTCGGCTGGTTCGTACACTTCAAATATGAAGGCGATGATGTGCTCACAGTGAAGGTGTTCGACGGAACAATGTGCAGGAGGTACTACTACTCAGACGACGAAGATACTGACGATGAAAGCGACGACGACGTGAAGCCATGCATCCATCCCCTTTAGATAATTAAGGGGATTATGACCAAGAATATATATGTAGCTTCATATGCATCGATTTAGAGATCTAGCTATTTTCTATATATTATGCATGTAACGATGCCGATGCCGATGCCGATATCGGCATGGTCAGAACGGCTATGCTCGCCGCCACTGCTAGGTCAACGTCGGGATGCACAATGTTTAGCATAAGAGTCACTTTAGATTAAGCTGCGAAAATAGTCACCTGCCATGGGCTGAGGCGGCCCCTACAGAGCGGCTCTATATTATATTCTCTAAATAAAATAGACGACCACAGCGGTCATTGGCTGCGGAGGCCCCACAGAGCGGCAATATATAATTTTCTATAAATAAATAGACGACCCACTGGTCATTGGCTGCGGCAACCCCATAGAGCGGCCCCATTTGTCATTGGCAGCACCGCGTATACAATCAGGAAATAAAACGGCCCACGCGTCAGCGGTAGATGGATCCACCCGTCAGCACGAGACGGTCAGCGAGGAACTGACCTCACGGTAACGGTAAGGCCTCTGACCTGACGGCAACCCGCGTCTTCGATGGGTTTCAAACTAGAGGGAGGGGAAAACTGAGGAAAAACTAACAAGCTGGGGAAAACTGAGTACAACTAACGAGGGCACGAAAATAGAAATCCCTAATAATTACTTTAACACCCAGAAATGTGCATTTTTCGAAGTTCTCAAAAATTTACAAAAATTATACTGGTAGTCTTATTTTTCGAAGGGGCACCTAGGAGCACCTGGGGATGACCAGTGGGGCACCCCAGGGTGGCACCCCACAGGCCGGCGCGGCCAGCAAGGGGGCGCGCCACCCTGGTGTGTGGGCCCTCCTTGCCCCACTTCATCATCCCTTTCACTCATTCTCTTCTCTCTCCCGAAAAAACTCGTACTCACTTTCTCTCACTCGCGTTTCTGCTCAAGAACTCACGATTTCTCGATCTCTTTGCTCAGCCCAGATTTCTGTCTGAAATTTGGCACATTTGCTCCCTGGTATGTGACTCCTTTGATTGTCCAATTAGAATTTTGTTTGGTTGATTATATCTTGAATATTTTGCTGCTGTAGATAACATGTTTAGTGATCTTGCATGCTTGTTCTAAGTGGTAGAAACTAGTTTTGATGCATGTTTAGTACTCTAGCAAGTTCCTATAGTAGTTCCCCTCAATTATATACCTTGAAATCAAATTTTATAATGATTGTTGAAAAATTTCAGAGAAGGAAAATGAACAACTACAACTTTGGAGAGGTGTTCGAAGGAGAGACGACGAGCACGGGGAGGCCCTCGAGGGCATCCACTCGGATTAGACGATCCTATAATGAGGATGTGATTGCACCAAGCTTCGATGAGGGCAATGGAGACCCTAATGCTTCATCTTTTCCATGTTATGAATTTTTGAGCAATGCAGGGTTGTTGGATGATTTCTTGACTCTCGTCAGAAAGGCGGGTTTAACCGCCTATATGGAGGATGAGAGGAAGCAATACTACATGCTTACTAAAATCTTTGTGGAGAGCTTCAAGTTCAACAACAAGCACTTCAACCCGACGGTTGCATTCAAGATCTATGGTAATCCAGTTACTATGAAGTTGAAGGATTTTTGTGCTGCATTGGGTATTGCCCCTGCAGGTACCGCAAGGAAGATTGAGGACAACCCCAGGGTTTTGCTGGAGCTCTATCGAGAAATTACAAATGATGACTGCCGCACCATTCAGCGTGGCAAGATAAGAAACATTCAACTCCCCGCCATTAAGTATTTTGCTTATTACCTTGCTACTAGCATTCTTGGTAGGAAGAACACTAGTAATATTTCTAGTTATCATCTTGCTTTCTTAATTGCTGCACTCACTGGTGAGACACCTTATCATCTTGGTTCTGTTATTGCTCGCCGTTTGTCTAACAAGGGGCCTATTTATGGGGGAATAATTGCATCGCGTATTTTGGCACGTCTAGATCTCCCTCTTGACCCTACTGATGTAGAAATACCACCTGTTAAGTTAGATATTGCTGCTATGAAGAGTCACCAATTTTTACAGTTGACTCTAGTATGGATAATATTGTTTATAGAATGTTATTTGCTGACGGGGATGAGAGGGAAGTCCTCTTGCCCCAAACGGATTTGTTCAGTATTGACAGGAAACCATGGTCGCGCTCTAAGGAGGAGGTGGATGAGCAACTGAAGATACAAGGCTTCCACCAGCAACATGACTCCGAGGACGTTGAGCCCTCCTACGACTACACCGTCACATACCCTGTTGCTTCTTCAAGCACATACCTAGAACCGGGTCGTTCTTCGTCGTACTACGGAGACACCACTTCATGGGGACCGTGGGAATGAACTCCACTTAGGCCAAAAGCCTAAGCTTGGGGGAGGTATACCGGCATCACTCATTCTTTGCATATTATGGTTGCTGGATACTTGTACATACTTGTTTAGTTTCTTAGAGTGGTTTCTAATGAGAGGGAGATGATATTTGGGAAGTGCTGTCCAAAAACAGATTCCGTGCTGTTACCAAAAACATTCGTACGCACAGCCAGAACGTTATTTTGAGTTGCAAATTTTTGAGCATGTGCCCCAGGTTGTTATCTAACTTTCATTAGTTAAACACTTTTTGAGCTGAGCAACGGAAGATTTTTGTTAATTTCGATTTCTGTACTGCTGTCAGGTTTTGGCAGATTTCTGTCGTCCTGCTTTTCTGTGTTTCTGTGAGTTTGCATTCTCTTGTTTTCGCTTTGTTTCTTCCCTAAATACAAAAAGACCAAAAATATTTCTACTGTTTCTCTTCACCATTTATTTATTTGGTTATTTGCTCTTATTTTACTTTATTTGCTATCGTTAGTTTGCTATGAGAAAACCCAAAAAGATTTTGCTTTGTTTTCTTGTTTCCTTTTGTTCTTGTTTCTAACCCGAAAACACCAAAAATATTTGTTGTTCTTCTTTGGTTTTGTAAATTTCATTAGGGAGTTCAGAGGTCTCCGGTGGTTGGAGCTTGGTTTCATTCCATATTATTATTCAAGCTGCACAAGTGAAAGGCAATAATGACGATCTACGGCAATTTGACTGTGGTGAGAGGCTGGTATGAACTCTATTTGTTTTCATTTTTGTACATATACTCATCCATGTGAGCATGCTTAGTTGGTTCACGTGAGGTATATGTCATTTAATGAAAGTCTAGTAGTTTATGATCTCTCATGATTAGTTCCAATCTATTAATAATGAGTAGCATGTCATGAATATTTGCTTGCATTGTTTTATTCACAGATCGGTATGATATTGTGGTATCCTCCTCTGAATAATTCACTTGAATTGACTTGGCACATGCTCACGCATGCATATGACAAAACAAAAGTCAATTAAGCCTCGTTGATCTACTTTGCTTCAGAGTTCTTGTATCACTTTTATGCCTCTGTTAATTTTATTTTGTCGCAAGCATGATTATGACAGTTATTGCTCTCTTGATTGTCGCTTCCCAGTCTTTTGCTAGCCTCCACTTGTACTGAGCGGGAATGCTGCTCGTGCTTCCAAACATCTGAAACCAAGTTGTTCCAAAGTGTCCACCATAAATACCTATGCATGGCATTTCAAACCATTCCAAGTAAATTCTCATGTGCTACCTTTAAACCTTCAAACTACTTCTCAATTTGTGTTAATGTTTTATAGCTCATGAGGAAATATGTGGTGTTTTGTCTTTCAACCTTGTCATTTACTCCGGATAGACTTTCACCAATGGACTAGTGGCACATCCGCTTATCCAATAATTTTGCAAAAAGAGCTGGCAACGGGGTTCCCAGCCCCAATTAATCAACCTTCATTAATAATTCTCTTCACGTGCTTTGCTCTGATTCATCAGTAAGCAACTTAACCTGCAAATAGACACTTCCCCATGGTATGTGAATGTTGGAAGGCACCCGAGGATTCGGTTAGCCATGGCTTGTGTAAGCAAAGGTTGGGGGAGTGTCATCCATAATGAAACTAAAATACATGTGTAAACAAAAGAGAATAGGGATGATCTACCTTGCTGGTGGAAATAACGTCCTTCATGGGATCCGCTCTTGAGAGTCTGGTTGGCGAGGTGGTTAGAGTACCCACTCTCATTCGTTGACAACAACAAACACCTCTCAAAATAATTTTATTTCTGTCTTTGAAAAATGAAAAGCTCTAGCACATGTTAATCCTTGCTTCCCTCTGCGAAGGGTCAATCTTTTACTTTTATGTTGAGTCACCATCCTTTCTTTGAGCACTTTCTTGAGAGCATGACTGTCATTCCTAGTATAATATGCTTGTCCCAAAATATGATCAGTTGTGGTATAACTTTGATGCTTTTATCTTTGACAAATTTACTTCTAGTCTTTCTATGAACTTCAGAGGTGCTTGGGCATTTATGTTTTGCTACAAATACAGGCAAGCGAGATACCACTCTATCATATCTTTCTATGAACATTGCAATCCTGCTTATTGAAGTGTTTCATGATGCTTGTTATTAGTTTGTTGGTATCTCTTTTATGATTGACACAGTTACTAGATGACTTTATTTGCATGTACCTTATTATGAATTGCTTAAGCACTTGCCATAATTGCGCGGCTAGCAATAATATTATTTGTTACTTTATATATATATATATATATATATATATATATATATATATATATATATATATATATATATAGGTCTGCTATTCTCGAACCGGTTCGAGAATAACTATTCTCGAACCCTTTCTGAACTTCCGGGTGTTTTCTAGTGAACTTCTCGACGGAATACCAGAATTGCATGTTCGTGCGGACAGTATTTTCATGATGATTTTCAAACCGCTTGTCGGATTGATGCGTATAATATACCGTTGGATTCGCACGGAAATTTCGCAACTTTTTCATGTTTATTGTTTTCCCAAATTCTATATTGATTAAAACTAATTTGAAATATACAAAACAACGTTTTCGCGGATTTCTCTATTTTTGTACAGTTTTCGGGCTTTAATTTTCAAACGGTTTATCAGATTTATGCTTATAATATGGCGTTGGAAAGCTGTTGACTAGGCGCAAATTGTTCATGTAGGACGTTTTTCCAAATTCTTTACGGTTTAGGAGCAGATTCGAAAATACGTGATTCCGCTTTCCGCTTTTCTCTGTTTTTCGTACTGTTTTTTGGAGCTTATTTTTGAACCACTTGTCGGAATGTTCCAAATGATATTATGCTGAAAAGATATTTATTAGGCGCAACTTTTTCATGTTGAACTTTTTTCAAAATTTTAAACGGTTTAAGTTTAATTTTAGAAATACACACAAGCGGACATAATGCCGACACAAGAACATTTTGAAATAGGCTCATCCAGATTGATTAGATGTGGCATTGCGGTGTGTTGGAGTATTAGTAGAGTTATATTAGTGCTAATTGTACGTAGCTCCGGTCGATTTGCACAATGAGAGGTCGTAAGAAGGATTTCTATGTGTATGATTTCCGCCCAGAAAAATAGAGTGCATGAGGTGCTGGATTATGGAAGTGAACTTCCCGATATCACGTTTGTGAACTTCCGATCGCGTTATAGAAATTACAAGCATGTTCAAAATGAACTTCCTACATGGTTTAAGTGAACTTTCGCGCCCGGTACAAAATGAAGGTCAACAAAAGTAAACTTTCGGCATGTTTGTGGTGAATATCCTCCGCGTTCAAATTTAATATTGACAAAAAATAAATTTCGAACTTCTTGCATGTTCAAAGTTAATATTGACAAAAAATAAATTTTCAGCTTGTTTAAAGTGAATTGTCGCATGGTACAAACCAAAGTGAATTTCGACAAAGATTATATTTTGGTCATGTCAAAGGTTAACTTCCACGCGGTACAAGGTGAACTTCCGTTTGGCAAAGTTAATTTTGACAAAGAGTAACTTTTTAGTATGCCAAAGATGAACTTCCATGCAGTACAAGGTGAACTTTTGTTCTTACCGAAGTGCATTTCGATAGAAAATAAATTTTTGAGCATGGTGAACTTCCGTCTTTGAATTCAACCATATTCTTAGTGAACTTTGACATGTAAAAAAAAAAGTAAAAAGACTTCAAGAGCGCTAGAACAGCCCAGAATTGAAACCCATAAGAACTCACTGTTTGAATGGGTTAGCATATCAAGGATAAATTTCTGGGATTAAATAAGTGAACAATGTTTGCAAGGATAAATTGAACATTTTTTAGACAACAAAAAAGTGAGTGCCCTTGGAAGTCGAATATAACATCCATATCAACATGCTAAAAAGGGCAGGGAAACCAATATTCATGCCAATTATACTGCATAATTTGTTACATTTAACTTTAACTTTCTGTGATTACAAATTGATCTTTTCTCAGAAAAAAAGTGAACATCACAAGCTGTAGAAATGAAATAATCATCAGCAACGGGACACAAAAGCACTGCCTCATTCCTGAGCATCCAAACGTGCGCGCATGAGGTGGACTCCGGACACTGGTCCATTGGACTCCCGGCATAACGCACCGGTGGACTCTCCAGCCTCACGCATTGGACTACCGCTGTACGCACGGCTGTAAGCAGTGGACTCCAGGAGAGAGCGTAGTGGACTTCCATGCTCTGGACATATGTTTTGGAGTAGATGGTGCATCTCTTAATTTTTTCCGTGAAATTTTCTCTTTTCTGCACATTGACCAGTAGCAATGAAGGTATGTTATTTTTGACAAGAAAATATAAACCCGGCTCTAGATTAAAAAAAAGGTAACTCACATTTGTTGGTAAAACTGAACTACTTGCGCAAATAATAAGTGAGCTTCCGGAAAATGTTTCAATGAACTTCCAATCTGTATTCACTTCACCATGTGGCGGAGACACACGATATCAAACTGAACTACACAAGATAGTAGAGTGAACATCAGGAAATCAACAGAGTAAACACAAATGTTGCCTATAGAAAATCAATCCAAAGTTAACGCAACATTATTATATCATGCGAAATAGGATGATAGTAAGAGATAACATTGTGCCATCAAACATTATAAGGAAAAACACAAGGAATCCAGCGTGCATCCTACTCCGAATCATCTAGTAAACTCACGTAAATGTAAAACAAGCAGTATCTTCCAGTAATATGAACAAACTTCATTATTTATATAAGACGAACTTCCACTATACAAACAACGATATTTGTGTTTTTCTGTTTATATAAACTGGATACTTTTATAGTATAGTAGTAAACAAAACACTGAACTTCGGCATACTGATCAACTGCATTTCACGATTAAAAACAAATAATGAACTTATAAGTATCAAAGAATGAACTTCTCAAATGCTTTTAAGGTTGAGGAAACAACATTACGTGTGCACTTCTCAAATGCAAATAATGAACTTGTAAATATCAAAGAATGAACTTTGAAATTGCTTTTAATGCTAACGTCCAAAATTTTCCCAAATGAAACAAGCACAGACAATCTATAAAATTATCTAACGCAAGCATAAACAAACAGAAATTGAAGAAATACTCTATGATGTTAAAATCTTCGGTAGTTTTCTCCTGATTTAAGTAGTTGTGCAAGTACGGCGGGGCGTCGCCAGCAGCAGGGGCTACAAGAAGGTTTAGAAATATAAACAAAGAAGTTTGAAAAAAGGTTTGGCACTACTAACTTCATAAGTAAACTTCAAAGCAAACATAAGTAAACTTCATACGTGGATGAGGTGAACTTCTATTTTCAAACCTATCGTATCATTCCATATTCAATTGATAGAAAGGGTAAGTGTCCTTTGAACTGATTACACAAGCAGACTGTTGTAGAGCAATAAAAGGAAATAAACTGGAACTGGACAGCAGCATCATCGATCATATATAAGGAAATATCGTAGGTAATTGTTTGGAAGTGCATACCAAACGCTAAGTGTCTTCATTTTCATACACTTATTCGGGAAGATACCAGATATGCTTGCCATCGGGAGCAACCCCAAAGGTCCTGACATACAGAAGGTAGAGTTTATCATCTAGAGCTCATTGTAGTGACCTAGAAAAGCAATGGAATAGCATAAATCTAGATATAGTGTTACACTTGCAGAGCACGATTGTTATGACAGTTAATTCACAAGATATTTGAGTTGCACCACATGATAAAAAAGTGAACTTCTCCTCATTGACGAACTGAACTTTTACCAAATAAAATAATGAACCTCAAAACACCATTGCTTTTAATTTAATTGCAATTCCCACGTGCTTCAATATTTGTGTTGCGAACAAAGTTAACTCCCGTGCAGACAAAAGCGAACTTTTCCAGTTGATATAAAGTGAACCTTTGTACAATTCTTTAAAAGTGTCAGCGAGAGCAAAGCTAGAACATAACTTCTTTTTACACAATAAGAAAGGGCACCCTCTGTCAGCATTAGCAATTCACAACAAACTACAAGAAATAGCTCACAGAACAATCTCTAAAAATTACAACTTCCTCCCACCATTCAATTTGTTTTCCAAATCAAAATGAAATGAATTTTCATGCGTGACACAACTGAACTTTCTGCATATTTAAAATGAACTACCCGACAATAAGATGATTTTTCAGCGAGACAAAGTGAAATACCGATGCATTCATATTGAACTTCTGGGCATACGGTTTGAGAAATCAAAGAAAAACACAAGTGACATGAACTGGGTAATTTAGTTAGTACCACACACCATGAAGAAGTACAATAAAAATTAGCAACAGATGCAAACTTCCAGATTTGAAAATAGTGAACTTCGTGACAACAAAATGTGAACCTTTCCCTCGTGGGTAAATTAGACCATTTTTTGCTGAAAGAAATGAATATCTGCACTATACCAATTGAACTTCTAAAAAATAAAGTGAACTCTCCCGTCAATAAAACTGAACTTCGACAAAAATTGACTTTCACAAGGAACTAAATAAACAAGTGCATATCTAAACCTAATGGATGAACTAAATAGCAAGTAGCAAGAGATGTAAACTTCATGAATTAGGGGAAGTGAACTACAAGGATTAGAAGAAATGAACTTCACATACTGCACTCGTCCTGGCAATGCTCCTGAGAGAATATCGTCGGCATCCTGTAGCTGCTCGAGTATTTGCGCAAACGCAAACTAACTTCCTGCCAACAGAGAATGAACTTTAGGACAGGAAAAAGGCGAACCTCCTGAATTTTTTTAATTGTAGAAGTAACATGTTGTCAGACATACATCAACATATAAATGAATAGTTGAACTCCTAGGCGAGAAAAAAATGAAAATAGCAGTAGATGTGAACTTCGCAAATTAATAGAATTGAGCTTCACAAACTTCTCAAATAAAGAACCGCTGTAGCTTAGCTAGTGAACTTCCTATTTTTCCACTTTTTTTTACAGTAAATAGAACTTCTATTCCAGGTCAAAACAAAGTGGGTGTACACTGCTCTGTTTCTCACATTCAGTGTCCATCATCATTTCATACCATTATATACATTTGTATATGCACTTGGTTTTACTAACAGACTAGTTTATACAAACATGGATGAAAGGGTTGTATGAAGCAATGGCATGCAAATGCTTGTTGGGAGACAAACTAAGAAATAAAAAGGAAATGACAAACATGAGTTGGACGACTGTAGGCTACCATGAATTGTAATTAACTCTAGCTTGTGTTGGACTTCTTTTTAACTGCAATCTATGATTTTTTTAACTAGACTTATAATATTTTTAATGAGCTTCTAGCTCTGGCATAGTGAAATCTTTGACAACATATAATAATTTATTGAGAAAGAAAAATGAACTTCAGCAACAGACAAGGTGCACTTCAGGACCAAAACTAAAACACAAGAACATGCACTTCTATTTTGGGATGATCTCACTGCTAGGAAAACTAAAAGTGCACTCCACTAGATAAATTCTATTGATTGATCATTTTTAGCCAGATACGCAGGGGCAACGCGCGAGCTCTGAGCACAGTGGACTCCCGATGGGGGCACGGTGAACTTCCCGGATGAAATCACCTGAGGTAAAACAGGAAGAATTTGAGTGCTCATGCCCTGTGAAGGTGATCTTTTCATACATAAGAAATAATAGATGAATTGGCACACACACATGACATCCTATAGCTTGTGAATAATGAATATCAGGACAACTAGGAGAATAAAGATAGTTAAGCCATGCACACTACCAGATGACAAATTGCAGCGAGACAAACACAAGATGAACTTGTAGCATGAGACGAACTGGACTTCACTTTTTTAAAAGTTCATAACTTCTGAATTATCTTGATGCTTACTGCCATTTCTATTACTGCAAAATGTGTACTACGCCAATCAAGTAATGTGAACTTCAAAAAATAAATTCCACATATCTTATCAGCATAAAAATCAAAAGAAATACATCATCCACAAGCAATAATGCATTTTCTAGATTAACATGTATGATTCATTCTACACAAATAGATTACAAGGATCAAGTCTATTAGTTGCGTCTAAATTTCAAAGAAGAAAATAAAATATCATTGGAATGCAGCATCAACCCAAATTCACAAGCATACCGAACAAATTGGTCTTCATTTTCATACACTTCTTTCTTGAAAATGCCTAACATGCTTGCCATCAGGAGCCTCAAAGGTCCTGCCATACAGAAGATAAGAGTATATTATATAGAGCTCATTGTATTGACCTACAAAAACAATGGAATGACAACATTGTTATAGAAGTTGATTCACAAGATATATTTGAGTTTTAACACATGATAAAAACAAGTGGGCTTCCCCTCATAGAGGAACTGAACTTTTAGCAAATAAAAAGTGAACCTACGATCCACAGTGTTTTTATAAGTAATTGCAATTGCCCTGTACTTGTAACGAACTCCGTAGTACGGACGAAGTGAACTTCAGACAACTAAAGATCGAAGCAAACTCCATAGATGCAATTTTTATAACGGATAATTTCCCTGTGCTTGTGGGAGTCCACGCCGATGCTGGTGGAGGTGCTCACTGGTGGAGCTACCAGCGGGCAGTGCAAACGGATTGCGCATGGTGAACCAGAGTGGCGTGTGGTGAATTACCATGGCAGGGTGCCGGAGATGCTGGGGACGTCGAGTAGCTCGTGGTGGACGACGGGGAGCTGCACGTGTGAACTCCTGTGGCTGCACATGTGAACTCACGGGTAGGGCGTCGCCAGACTCGCATCGATGCAGGTGAACTAGAGTCATAAATAAATAATTTCAGTAGTCATAAGTGCAACCATACTACCATACAGGTTAAGGAGTAACTGAATGCTGCACGCATAATCTGAATGAATCGAGGCCTCCACTAATATTAATCCCAGTTATCTCAAACAAATATAATGATATTTCCAAAGTTTATATAGTTTGGAATTCCACTAATGATAAATCCATTCTAGTTTTGCCTCCGCAAAAAGACATAACAACACACATTGGCTCTATCTGTCCCAAAGAAAAGCTACAATGGGCAGCGACACTGCAATGGCAACAACTAGCACATAGATTGCATAAAAAACCTTGTGCACATGCAGAGACAAATTTCCATGCAATACAATGGTTTCTAAACTTTAGTGTTCACCATTTGCGAACTGCACAGCACGACTAAGTGAACTGCCGCTTAAGCCGGCGTGACAGTTTTTGACAGAAGTTTGGCGAGTGCGGCACTTCACATTAACGCACGTGGCAAGTGCTGAATTTCACGGGGACTGATCCGAGCTCAGTAGAGGCACCAATGGAATCTCCATATGCGGCGCCCGGTGAATTCCCGCGCGCCTAGTGAGTGAACTCCCTATGGCTGAACGTGCAAACTATCTTTTGTAATGAACTTGTACAAAATGATAAGCGAACTATCTTTTTTGTAAACAAATTGAACTTCTACCTTTTCTTATAGTCTGACATGCATGAACACATGCATCGACACTTACATGGTTTGTTCCCTAAAAGAACACATACATGTATTGTATTTCTTCCTAGGTTTGGTTCGCATTTGCCATAAAAATTAAAGAACAACAAATGGACAGTAGAGAGAGGGAGGATAGTTCATTACCAACAGCAGCACCGCAACAATGCGAGGCAGAGACTTTCCTTGAGCTTGAGAAGGGAACCAGGAGGGATGGTGCTCAGGGCTGACTGCTGTGCGGATGCAGGGGACTGGCTGCCTCCCGTAGAAGGCAGAGGGTCAGGGGAGCGGGAAGCTGGCGGCGGGGATGTGTTGGGTCCCCGCAGATCCGGTCCGGAATAGGGAGGTTGGGTGCCGGAGAGCTAGCTGGTGGTCACCGGAGTAGGTCAGGGATGTGGGTTGGGGCCGGCGCCGGTCGGGGGTGGAGGGGATCGCGCCAGTCAGGGGTGGAGGGGGCCGCTCCGGTCGTAGGTGCAGGGGCCTCGCCGGTGGAGGTGGAGGGGCTCACGCTGGTCGGGGGTGGGAGGCGGCGCGATTCAGTAGGGTGGGCGGAGCCGCGCGGTCGAGGTAGGAGGTCGGGGCCGGGGAGCAGGTGGATGGAGACAGCACGGCGGCACCGACCGGCGGCGGGGAACCAGAAGGCGAGCGGGATTTGGGGATGGCGTGCGGGTCGAGTATGGTTGGGACTTGGGAGGAAGAAGCGCAGGCAGTAGAGGGGGTTCGGTTTGGTCGGGGTTTGAGGTTGGCCGAGTCGGGATGGGGTTCCGGTTCGGGAGTAGAAGGTAAAGCGGGAATAGGGGGTTCGAGAATAGCTATTCTAGAACCCCTCTTAAGGGGGGTTCGAGAATAGTTGGGCTATATATATATATATATATATATATATATATATATATATATATATATATATATATATATATATATATATATATATATATATATATATATATCATATTTTTCCTTCAATATTTGGGAACATTTTGAGATAATTTTGCTTCCCTATTGCTCTCATGTTTCCTTTATGTGGTAAACTTTTGCACATGATATAGATGCTAAACCCGAGAAACTTCATTATTTAGATAAGTTTTTTACTTCTATATTTTCACGTTCTACCATAGCTTAATTGCATTGAATCTTAACCTATGTTTTCACAGTTAATCTAGCGTACTTATGTACCGTAAGTATGGAAGTATTATTCGAAATATAATTTTTGTTCTAGTAATTTATGAAAAGTTTTATCTCTCATATTAAACTGCTTAGTCGCCGTAAAATTTATGCATTCCAAAAGGTCAAAATAGAAGATTTCTGAATATTCTAATTCGTGCACCACATATTTAAGTAAAGATAAGTATTATAAAATAATTCTTGTGAAATAGTGCACTTCTCCTACTTATGCTCAGTAAGAAATGTTTCAATATTTCCCCTCTAACTATTTCATGTGTTTCTGGGAGAGCTCAATAGCGCTGCATATTTAATTTATTGTACAAACTAAAGGTCTACAAAAACTAATCTAATTATTTGGTAAAACAAAAGAAAAGAAATAAGTAAACGCTAGCTAGCATGCGCTCAAAAGAATTAACTAAAGCCGTATTTTAATGTACTCCACAAACTATTATCTTAAAACACCTGAAAGCATAAAAAAAATGAAGCACAAATGAAACCAGATTTAGTTTTTTGTTTCCAATCTAGATCTCCAGAAGAGTAGCCGGAATTTTATGCTCTCTTGCCAAAAGATTGGAAGTAGTTGCCATTCAGCCATCTGGAACTATGGTATTTTTCTGTGCAGCATACCAGTCATCGTTCATGGAGGAAATTAAATATGGAATAATATGCAATGTGTATAATAACGTTGAATTTATGCATACCAAATTGGTGGAATAGAGTCGCCCAAATTTGCAGCTCACGATTCACACAACAATGTATAAACCTGATAGAATAAATGATCAGAACCCACTATTTTTAAAATTTGTTTCATGAGAATACATAATTATCCTTGCAAAAAAACTACCTTATTTTTTTCAAGTCTTCAGGCAAACAGTAGAGCATAATATAGCCATGTACCAAACTGAAACTGATAAATTCTAGCAATTTTGGCGAATATCAAAAGTAATGCAAAAATTCATGTTAAAGAGACCAGATAATCACTTTGTTTCACCTGCCTATGGGTCTTGAGCTACCAAATTATTTACCTACTTATGGTGCACTTAAAGGTGATCTTATTTACCTTCGATGCTTCATGCCTGGCTGACCATGCGACAATAACTTGATAGTCAAGCAAAAGATGATATTTTTAATTCAAGAGTTGTGCTCCAAGTCTCCATCTGGTACTTGTTGGATGCAGAGATCTTACCATATTTACTCAAATCTATCCTTCCATCATCATGCATTAGTCTCGTGCAAGTACAGTGTAGTGGATGCAGTCTAACGCTAACACAGTTTGGTGGTGGCCGATGATGATCATGTGTCTATTGTCCTGCAATGTACAATGTAGTGGACGCAGTCTCGTGCAAATACAAACATACAATGTAGAGTTGTATATCTGGTACTTTTCTCCACCGCGTGCCTGATGATGATAATGTATATTGTCCTGCGTCGATGCATAGATCTGCAGTTAATTGTGCTGCCGCTCGTCGCCGGCTATGATCAATCAAAGAATTGGTCCCTGGAACCAACCATGCACACACCCTCTGTTAATTTATCATGCGGCCACGGAGATCGGTTACTCTAAGAATCTCCCGCCGATCAATGGTAGTACATCCTTCCTTTCATGCATCCTGGGATAGGATCCTTGATGATGCTGGTGATGACACCATGACGCGATGGATTCACACGATGGACTTCGGCCTGCCAGATGAAATTCTGTTGGTATGCAAGGTTAGCTACCAGTCTACTACATCCACGTAAGAGAGCAGTTCAGAAATTACCTCTGACACGGTTTACTCTCAGGCCGATGGCATAAACGAAACTGCAAAGCAACGCGCGCTGGCTTCATGTGCACGTCTGTTCATCATGTAAACTAAACTAAGGGGTGGACAGCTGCCCAGAAAGTTTTACACCATCCAATGACGTGCGCTTCTGCGTGAATTCGCTAGACGACTGAGGCATCACGGCTTCTGGCGGCCGAAGACAACGGAGACGACCCGTGAAACTGGCAGCTTTCTTGGTTTCACGGTTCCTTGGATCTGTTATCTGTATTTCTTGCTTGTCCTCGAGATCGTAAGCAAAGCTTGTCTCGCCTAATTCTCGTGTGGTGCGCGGAGAAGAAAAAGGTGAGGATAATGATACGTGGGATTTGAGTCTGGTAACTTTAACTGCCTTGGATATATCTCCTATTTTGTCGTTGACACGGTATAGTCGGAAATCTAAGTCCACCAATATGTGGTACGGTTTAGCAACTTAATCTTGATCGTTAGTCTTGATTTGATTTATGGGTAGCTAATCCGTACCGTTGGTTGTTTGTTGTTTTATAATAATATAATAGATTGCTTAAGCACTTGCCATATCATGAGAATATCTACATCATATGAACAAATGTGTTCGTGAAAGTTCTTTTATCGCACTCAGTTGTTAACTGAATTGCTTGAGGACATGCAATAAGCTAAGCTTGGGGGGAGTTGATACGTCCAAAACGTATCTACTTTCCCGAACACTTTTGCTATTGTTTTGCCTCTAATTTGTGTATTTTGGATGCAACTAACGCGGACTGATGCGCGTAGATGTACACGTCCGTTGGGAACCCCAAAAGGAAGGTATGATGCGCACAGCGGCAAGTTTTCCCTCAGAAAGAAACCAAGGTTTATCGAACCAGGAGGAGCCAAGAAGCACGTTGAAGGTTGATGGTGGCGAAATGTGATGCGGCGCAACACCGGGATTCCGGCGCCAACGTGGAACCTGCACAACACAACCAAAGTACTTTGCCCCAACGAAACAGTGAGGTTGTCAATCTCACCGGCTTGCTGTAACAAAGGATTAACCGTATTGTGTGGAAGATGATTGTTTGCAAGAAAACAGTAAAACAAGTATTGCAGTAGATTGTATGCGATGTAAAGAATAGGACCGGGGTCCACAGTTCACTAGAGGTGTCTCTCCCATAAGATAAAAGCATGTTGGGTGAACAAATTACAGTCGGGCAATTGACAAATAGAAAAGGGCATAACAATGCATATACATGATATGATAAATATAGTGAGATTTAATTGGTCATTACGACAAAGTACATAGACCGCCATCCAACTGCATCTATGCCTAAAAAGTCCACCTTCAGTTATCATCCGAACCCCATTCAGTATTAAGTTGCAAAGCAACAGACAATTGCATTAAGTATGGTGCGTAATGTAATCAACAACTACATCCTTAGACATAGAATCAATGTTTTATCCCTAGTGGCAACAGCACATCACAACCTTAGAACTTTCTGTCACTGTCCCAGGTATCAATGAAGGCATGAACCCACTATCGAGCATAAATACTCCCTCTTGGAGTTAAGAGTAAAAACTTGGCCAGAGCCTCTACTAATAACGGAGAGCATGCAAGATCATAAACAACACATAAGTAATAGATTTAACATAGTATTCTCTATCCATCGGATCCCGACAAACACAACATATAGAATTACAGATAGATGATCTTGATCATGTTAGGCAGCTCACAAGATCCAACAATGAAGCACATGAGGAGAAGACGACCATCTAGCTACTGCTATGGACCCATAGTCCAGGGGTGAACTACTCACTCATCACTCCGGAGGCGATCATGGCGATGAAGAGTCCTCCGGGAGATGATTCCCCTCTCCGGCAGGGTGCCGGAGGCGATCTCCTGAATCCCCGAGATGGGATTCGCGGCGGCGGCGTCTCTGGAAGGTTTTCCGTATCGTGGCTCTCGGTACTGGGGGTTTCGCGACGGAGGCTTTAAGTAGGCGGAAGGGCAACGCGGGGGCCACACGAGGGCCCCACACGCCGGGCCGCGCCACCAGTGTGGCGGCGCCTCGTGGCCCCACTTCCTTCCCTCTTCGGTCTTCTGGAAGCTTCGTGCAAAAATAGGACCCGGGCGTTGATTTCGTCCAATTCCGAGAATATTTCCTTACTAGGATTTCTGAAACCAAAAACAGCAGAAAACAGAACTGGCTCTTCGCATCTTGTTAATAGGTTAGTTCCAGAAAATGCGTAAATACAACATATAATGTGTGTAAAACATGTAGATATCATCAATAATGTAGCATGGAACATAAGAAATTATCGATACGTTGGAGACGTATCAGCATCCCCAAGCTTAGTTCTGCTCGTCCCGAGCAGGTAAAACGATAACAAAGATAATTTCTGAAGTGACATGCCATCATAATCTTGATCATACTATTTGTAAACATATGTAATGAATGCAGCGATCAAAACAATGGTAATGACATGAGTAAACAAATGAATCATAAAGCAAAGACTTTTCATGAATAGTACTTCAAGACAAGCATCAATAAGTCTTGCATAAGAGTTAACTCATAAAGCAATAAATCAAAGTAAAGGTATTGAAGCAACACAAAGGAAGATTAAGTTTTAGCGGTTGCTTTCAACTTATAACATGTATATCTCATGGATAGTGTCAACATAGAGTAATATAACAAGTGCAATATGCAAGTATGTAGGAATCAATGCACAGTTCACACAAGTGTTTGCTTCTTAAGGTGGAGAGAGATAGGTAAACTGACTCAACAATAAAAGTAAAAGAATGGTCCTTCAAAGAGGAAAGCATCGATTGCTGTATTTGTGCTAGAGCTTTTATTTTGAAAACATGAAACAATTTTGTCAACGGTAGTAATAAAGCATATGAGTTATGTAAATTATATCTTACAAGTTGCAAGCCTCATGCATAGTATACTAATAGTGCCCGCAACTTGTGTCCTACTTAGCTTGGACTACCGGATCATCGCAATGCACATGTTTCAACCAAGTGTCACAAAGGGGTACCTCCATGCCGCCTGTACAAAGGTCTAAGGAGAAAGCTCGCATTTTGGATTTCTCGCTTTTGATTATTCTCAACTTAGACATCCATACCGGGACAACATAGACAACAGATAATGGACTCCTCTTTAATGCATAAGCATGTAGCAACAATTATTATTCTCATATGAGATTGAGGATATATGTCCAAAACTGAAACTTCCACCATGATTCATGGCTTTAGTTAGCGGCCCAATGTTCTTCTCTAACAATATGCATGCTCCAACCATTAAGGTGGTAGATCTCTCTTACTTCAGACAAGACGGACATGCATAGCAACTCACATGATATTCAACAAAGAGTAGTTGATGGCGTCCCCAGAAGCATGGTTATCGCACAACAAGCAACTTAATAAGAGATAAAGTGCATAAGTACATATTCAATACTACGATAGTTTTTAAGGCTATTTTGTCCCATGAGCTATATATTGCAAAGGCGAATGATGGAATTTTAAAGGTAGCACTCAAGCAATTTACTTTGGAATGGCGGATAAATACCATGTAGTAGGTAGGTATGGTGGACACAAATGGCATAGTGATTGGCTCAAGGATTTTGGATGCATGAGAAGTATTCCTCTCGATACAAGGTTTAGGCTAGCAAGGTTATTTGAAGCAAACTCAAGGATGAACCGGTGCAGCAAAACTCACATAAAAGACATATTGTAAACATTATAAGACTCTACACCGTCTTCCTTGTTGTTCAAAACTCAATACTAGAAATTATCTAGACCTTAGAGAGACCAAATATGCAAACCAAATTTTAGCAAGCTATATGTATTTCTTCATTAATAGGTGCAAAGTATATGATGCAAGAGCTTAAACATGAGCACAACAATTGCAAAGTATCACATTATCCAAGACATTTTAGAATTACTACATGTAGCATTTTCCAATTCCAACCATATAACAATTTAACGAAGAAGTTTCAACCTTCGCCTTGAACATTATGAGTAAAGCCTAAGGACATATTTGTCCATATGCAACAGCGGAGCGTGTCTCTCTCCCACAAAGTGAATGCTAGGATCCATTTTATTCAAACAAAAACAAAAACAAAAACAAACCGACGTTCCAAGTAAAGAACACAAGATGTGACTGAATAAAAATATAGTTTCAGGGGAGGAACCTGATGATGTTGTTGATGAAGAAGGGGATGCCTTGGGCATCCCCAAGCTTAGATGCTTGAGTCTTCTTAAAATATGCAGGGATGAACCACGGAGGCATCCCCAAGCTTAGAGCTTTCACTCCTCTTGATCATAGTATATCATACTCCTCTCTTGATCCTTGAAAACTTCCTTCACACCAAACTTCAAGCAAACTCATTAGAGGGTTAGTGCACAATTAAAAGTTTACATATTCAGAGGTGACACAATTATTCTTAACACTTCTGGACATTGCACAAAGCTACTGGACATTAGTGGATCAAAGAAATTCATCCAACATAGCAAATACGGCAATGCGAAATAAAAGGCAGAATCTGTCAAAAACAGAACAGTTCGTAAAGACGAATTTTAAAATGGCACCAGACTTGCTCAAATGGAAAAACTCAAAACTAATGAAAGTTGCGTACATATCTGAGGATCACGCTCGTAAATTGGAAGATTTTTTAGAATTTTCTACAGAGACTTGTGCCAGAATTCGTGACAGACAGCAATGCTGTTTCTGCGCAGCGATCCCAAATATAACATCAACTTTAACATAGAAACTTTACTTGGCACAAAAACATGATAAGGAGAGGTTGCTACAGTAGTAAACAACTTCCAAGACTCAAATATAAAACAAAGTACTGTAGTAAAAACATGGGTTGTCTCCCATAAGCGCTTTTCTTTAACGCCTTTCAGCTAGGCGCAGAAAGTGTAAATCAAGTAACATCAAGAGTAGAAGCATCAACATCATAACTTGTTCTAATAATAGAATCAAAAGGCAACTTCATTCTCTTTCTAGGGAAGTGTTCCATACCTTTGTTGAGAGGAAATTGATATTTAATATTACCTTCCCTCATATCAATAACAGCACCAACGGTTCGAAGAAAAGGTCTTCCCAACATAATAGGACAAGATGCATTGCATTCGATATCCAAGACAACAAAATCAACGGGGACAAGGTTATTGTTAACCGTAATGCGCACATTATCAATCCTCCCCAAAGGTTTCTTTTTAACATTATCGGCAAGATTAACATCTAAATAACAATTCTTCAATGGTGGCAAGTCAAGCATATCATAAATCTTTTTAGGCATAACAGAAATACTTGCACCAAGATCACATAAAGCATTACATTCAAAGTCATTGAATTTCATTTTAATGATGGGCTCCCAACCATCTTCTAACTTTCTAGAAATAGAAGTTTCAAGTTTTAGTTTCTCTTCTCTAGCTTTTATGAGAGCATTTGTAATATGTTTTGTAAAGGCTAAATTTATAGCACTAGCATTAGAACTTTTAGCAAGTTTTTGTAAGAACTTTATAACTTCAGAGATGTGGCAATCATCAAAATCTAAATCATTATGAGCTACAGCAATGGGATCATTGTTCCCAAGGTTGGAAAAAATTTCAGCAGTTTTATCACAAGCAGTTTCAGCAGTTTTAGCAATTTCAGGCAGTTTTGTACGCTTTGCACTAGGAGTAGAAACATTGCCAACACCAATTATTTTACCATTGATAGTAGGAGGTGCAGCAACATGTGAATCATTATCATTATTAATGGTGGTAATAGTCCAAACTTTAGCTATATTATTCTCTTTAGCTAGTTTTTCATTTTCTTCTCTATCCCACCTAGCACGCAATTCAGCCATTAATCTTATATTCTCATTAATTCTAACTTGGATGGCATTTGTTGTAGTAGTAATCTTATTATCAATATCATTATTAGGCATAACTTTCAATTTTAATAGATCAACATCGAGGCAAGTCTATCAACTCTAGAAGCAATAATATCAATTTTATCAAGCTTTTCCTCAACAGATTTGTTAAAAGCAGTTTGTGTACTAATAAATTCTTTAAGCATGGCTTCAAGACCAGGGGTACACTCCTATTATTGTTGTAAGAATTCCCATAAGAATTGCCATAACCATTACCATTAGCAGAAGGATATGGCCTATAGTTATTACCAGAGTTGTTCCTATAAGCATTGTTGTTGAAATTATTATTTTTAATGAAATTCACATCAACATTTTCTTCTTGAGCAACCAATGAAGCTAAAGGAACATTATTTGGATCAACATTAGATCTACCATTCATAAGCATAGACATAATCACATCAATCTTATCACTCAAGGAAGAGGTTTCTTCAACAGAATTTACCTTCTTACCTTGTGGAGCTCTTTCCGTGTGCCATTCAGAGTAATTTATCATCATATCATCAAGAAGCTTTGTAGCCGCCCCCAAAGTGATGGACATAAAGGTACCTCCAGCAGCTGAATCCAATAAATTCCGCGAAGAAAAATTTAGTCCTGCATAGAAGGTTTGGATGATCATCCAAGTAGTCAGTCCATGGGTTGGGCAATTCTTTACCAAAGTTTTCATTCTCTCCAATGCTTGAGCAACATGTTCAGTATCTAATTGCTTAAAATTCATTATGCTACTTCTTAAAGATATAATTTTAGCGGGAGGATAATATCTACCAATAAAAGCATCCTTACATTTAGTCCATGAATCAATACTATTCTTAGGCAAAGATAGCAACCAATCTTTAGCTCTTCCTCTTAATGAGAAAGGAAACAATTTCAATTTAATAATATCACCATCTACATCCTTATATTTTTGCATCTCACAAAGTTCAACAAAATTATTAAGATGGGCAGCAGCATCATCAGAGCTAACACCAGAAAATTGATCTCTCATGACAAGATTTAGTAAAGCAGGTTTAATTTCAAAGAATTCTGCTGTAGTAGCAGGTGGAGCAATAGGTGTGCATAAGAAATCATTATTATTTGTGTTTGTGAAGTCACACAACTTAGTATTTTCAGGGGTATTCATTTTAGCAACGGTAAATAAACAAACTAGATAAAGTAAATGCAAGTAACTAATTTTTTTGTGTTTTTGATATAGAGAGCAAGACAATAAATAAAGTAAAGCTAGCAACTAATTTTTGTGTGTTTTGTTTAGGTGCAGCAAACAAAGTAGTAAATAAAATAAAGCAAGACAAAAACAAAGTAAAGAGATTGGGAAGTGGAGACTCCCTTGCAGCGTGTCTTGATCTCCCCGGCAACGGCGCCGAAAAAGTGCTTGATGCGTAGATGTACACGTCCGTTGGGAACCCCAAGAGGAAGGTATGATGCGCACAGTGGCAAGTTTTCCCTCAGAAAGAAACCAAGGTTTATCGAACCAGGAGGAGCCAAGAAGCACGTTGAAGGTTGATGGTGGCGAAATGTGATGCGGCGCAACACCAGGGATTCCGGCGCCAACGTGGAACCTGCACAACACAACCAAAGTACTTTGCCCCAACGAAACAGTGAGGTTGTCAATCTCACCGGCTTGCTGTAACAAAGGATTAACCGTATTGTGTGGAAGATGATTGTTTGCAAGAAAACAGTAGTATTGCAGTAGATTGTATGCGATGTAAAGAATAGGACCGGGGTCCACAGTTCACTAGAGGTGTCTCTCCCATAAGATAAAAGCATGTTGGGTGAACAAATTACAGTCGGGCAATTGACAAATAGAAAAGGGCATAACAATGCATATACATGATATGATAAATATAGTGAGATTTAATTGGGCATTACGACAAAGTACATAGACCGCCATCCAACTGCATCTATGCCTAAAAAGTCCACCTTCAGGTTATCATCCGAACCCCATTCAGTATTAAGTTGCAAAGCAACAGACAATTGCATTAAGTATGGTGCGTAATGTAATCAACAACTACATCCTTAGACATAGAATCAATGTTTTATCCCTAGTGGCAACAGCACATCACAACCTTAGAACTTTCTGTCACTGTCCCAGGTATCAATGAAGGCATGAACCCACTATCGAGCATAAATACTCCCTCTTGGAGTTAAGAGTAAAAACTTGGCCAGAGCCTCTACTAATAATGGAGAGCATGCAAGATCATAAACAACACATAAGTAATAGATTGATAATCACCATAACATAGTATTCTCTATCCATCGGATCCCGACAAACACAACATATAGAATTACAGATAGATGATCTTGATCATATTAGGCAGCTCACAAGATCCAACAATGAAGCACATGAGGAGAAGACGACCATCTAGCTACTGCTATGGACCCATAGTCCAGGGGTGAACTACTCACTCATCACTCCGGAGGCGATCATGGCGATGAAGAGTCCTCCGGAGATGATTCCCCTCTCCGGCAGGGTGTCGGAGGCGATCTCCTGAATCCCCGAGATGGGATTCGCGGCGGCGGCGTCTCTGGAAGGTTTTCCGTATCGTGGCTCTCGTACTGGGGGTTTCGCGACGGAGGCTTTAAGTAGGCGGAAGGGCAACGCGGGGGGCCACACGAGGGCCCCACACGCCAGGGCCGCGCGACCAGGGGCTGGGCCGCGCCACCCTAGTGTGGCGGCGCCTCGTGGCCCCACTTCCTTCCCTCTTCGGTCTTCTGGAAGCTTCGTGCAAAAATAGGACCCTGGGCGTTGATTTCGTCTAATTCCGAGAATATTTCCTTACTAGGATTTCTGAAACCAAAACAGCAGAAACAAAATGGCTCTTCGGCATCTTGTTAATAGGTTAGTTCCAGAAAATGCGTAAATACAACA
The DNA here is from genome assembly GCA_030979885.1 of Lolium multiflorum. Lineage (NCBI taxonomy): Eukaryota > Viridiplantae > Streptophyta > Magnoliopsida > Poales > Poaceae > Lolium > Lolium multiflorum. The sequence goes on from CM061751.1 coordinate 129,041,357, forward strand.
TATAATGTGTGTAAAACATGTAGATATCATCAATAATGTAGCATGGAACATAAGAAATTATCGATACATTGGAGACGTATCACGGACTAATGCTGTTTTCAGCAGAATTGCTCTGGTGTCTCGTTTTTGTGCAGAAATCCAACTTTCAGGAAAATCCTCGGAATTTATGCGAAAGGCCCTATTTTCCCAGAATACGACGGAGCCGAAAGGCAAGCCAGTGGGGCCCGAGGCCCCACACACTAGGCCGGCGCGGCCCAAGGGGGGCGCGCGCCTTGTGGTGTGGGCGCCTCGGCGGCCCCCGACGCTCTCCTTCGGACTATATACGTCTTTCGACCTAAAAACGCCAGGGGGTACGTCGATATTTCCAGAGACCATCCAGACGCCGCCGCCATCGCGAAACTCCGCCTCGGGACCAGAAACTCCGTTCCGCACTCCGCCGGGATGGGGAATTGGAGGGGATCTTCACCGCCATCACCAACGACGTCTCTCCATCGACCAGCCATGTTTCCCCCATCCATGTGTGAGTAATTCCCCCGCTGTAGGCTGAAGGGGATGGTAGGGATTGGATGAGATTGATCATGTAATAGTCACAAGATTGTTAGGGCATGGTGCCTAGTATCCGTAGATGTTACTTTTATGATATTGTTGCAACTTGTTATGCTTGATGCTTGTCACTAGGGCCCGAGTGCCATGATCTCAGATCTGAACATGTTATTGTTTCATCATGATATTCATTGTTTATGGTCTTACCTGCAAGTTGTATACACACGTTGCTGTCCGGAACCAATGGCCCCGAAGTGACAGAAATCGGGAACGGCGCCAGAATTTTTTACAGAGACTTGTGCCAGAATTCGTGACAGACAGCAATGCTATTTCTGCGCAGCGATCCCAAATATAACATCAACTTTAACATAGAAACTTTACTTGGCACAAAAACATGATAAGGAGAGGTTGCTACAGTAGTAAACAACTTCCAAGACTCAACAATACAGTAAATAAAATAAAACATGGGTTATCTCCCAAGAAGTGCTTTTCTTTAACGCCTTTCAGCTAGGCGCAGAAAGTGCAAATCAAGTAACATCAAGAGACGAAGCATCAACATCATTATTTTGGGCGTTGGGAGTTTCCTCTACAATGCATGTTATCTTATCTATGTAAGTTTCAGAGGCTCCCTTTTCATTACTCTTAGGCTTGCTATTCTCATCAAATAAATTTTCGGGAACAATCCAATCATAATTCTTTTCTAGTGCCTCGAACATTCCTACAAGCTTGCAAGGTATTGATGTCTTAATGTCCCCTCCATCATTAACATTATTAGTGTACTTCATCCTATCAATATCCATTTTTTCAAGGGTGCTAGCAAAGTTGGTGTAAGAACCAAGCATTTTATATTTAGTAAAGACTTTTCTAGCCTCTCTTGCTACACCACCAAATTCTTTTAGAAGAGTTTCTAAGACAAAATCTTTCTTTTCTCCTTCCTCCATATCGGAGAGTGTAAGAAACATATGCTGAATTATAGGATTGAGATTAACAAATTTAATTTCCAACATGTGTACTAGAGAAGCAACAGCAATTTCATAAGTAGGAGCAAGTTCTACCAAGTGTCTATCTTCAAAATCTTCAGCTATACTAATGATGGCGTGTAACTCACACGTTCGTTGGGAACCCCAAGAGGAAGGTATGATGCGCACAGTAGCAAGTTTTCCCTCAGAAAGAAACCAAGGTTTAATCGAACCAGGAGGAGCCAAGAAGCACGTTGAAGGTTGATGGTCGCGAAATGTGATGCGGCGCAACACCAGGGATTCCGGCGCCAACGCGGAACCTGCACAACACAACCCAAGTACTTTGTCCCAACGAAACAGTGAGGTTGTCAATCTCACCGGCTTGCTGTAACAAAGGATTAAACGTATCGAGTGGAAGATGTTTGCAAAGAAAACAGTAAAACACAATTGCAGTAGATTGTATGCTATGTAAAGAATAGGACCGGGGTCCACAGTTCACTAGAGGTGTCTCTCCCATAAGATAAAAGCATGTTGGGTGAACAAATTACAGTCGGGCAATTGACAAATAGAGAAAGGCATAACAATGCATATACATGACATGGTAAATATAGTGAGATTTAATTGGGCATTACGACAAAGAACATAGACCGCCATCCAACTGCATCTATGCCTAAAAAGTCCACCTTCAGGTTATCGTCCGAACCCCTCCAGTATTAAGTTGCAAAGCAACAGACAATTGCATTAAGTATGGTGCGTAATGTAATCAACAACTACATCCTTAGACATAGCATCAATGTTTTATCCCTAGTGGCAACAGACATCCACAACCTTAGAACTTTCTCACTGTCCCAGATTCAATGGAGGCATGAACCCACTATCGAGCATAAATACTCCCTCTTGGAGTTAAGAGTAAAAACTTGGCCAGAGCCTCTACTAATAACGGAGAGCATGCAAGATCATAAACAACACATGAACAATAGATTGATAATCACCATAATCATAGTACTCTCTATCCATCGGATCCCGACAAACACAACATATAGTATTACAGATAGATGATCTTGATCATGTTAGGCAGCTCACAAGATCTAACAATGAAGCACAACAAGGAGAAGACGACCATCTAGCTACTGCTATGGACCCATGGTCCAGGGGTGAACTACTCACTCATCACTCCGGAGGCGACCATGGCGGTGTAGAGTCCTCCGGGAGATGAATCCCCTCCGGCAGGGTGCCGGAGGCGATCTCCGAATCCCCCGAGATGGGATTCGCGGCGGCGGCGTCTCTGTAAGGTTTTCCGTATCGTGGCTCTCGACTGGGGGTTTCGCGACGGAAGCTTTAAGTAGGCGGAGGGTCAACGCGAGGGGCCACACGAGGGGCCCAGGGGATAGGTCGGCGCGGCCAGGGCCGGGCCGCGCCGGCCACCCCCTGGCCTCCTCGTGGCCCCACTTCGTTAGGTCTTCGGTCTTCTGGAAGCTTCGTGCAAAAATAGGACCCTGGGCGAAAGTTTCGTCCAATTCCGAGAATATTTCTTTACTAGGATTTCTGAAACCAAAAACAGCAGAAAACAGAACTGGCTCTTCGGCATCTTGTTAATAGGTTAGTTCCGAAAATGCATAAATATGACATATAATGTGCATAAAACATGTAGGTATCATCAATAAAGTAGCATGGAACATAAGAAATTATCGATACGTTGGAGACGTATCAGCATCCCCAAGCTTAGTTCTGCTCGTCCCGAGCAGGTAAAACGATAACAAAGATAATTTCTGAAGTGACATGCCATCATAATCTTGATCATACTATTTGTAAACATATGTAATGAATGCAGCGATCAAAGCAAAGGTAATGACATGAGTAAACAACTGAATCATATGACAAAGACTTTTCATGAATAGTACTTCAAGACAAGCATCAATAAGTCTTGCATAAGAGTTAACTCATAAAGCAATAAATCAAAGTAAAGGTGTTGAAACAACACATAAGAAGATTAAGTTTCAGCGGTTGCTTTCAACTTGTAACATGTATATCTCATGGATATTGTCAACATAAAGTAATATAATAAGTGCAATATGCAAGTATGTAGGAATCAATGCACAGTTCACACAAGTGTTTGCTTCTTAAGGTGGAAGGGATAGGTAAACTGACTCAACAATAAAAGTAAAAGAATGGTCCTTCGCAGAGGAAAGCATCGATTGCTGTATTTGTGCTAGAGCTTTTATTTTGAAAACATGAAACAATTTTGTCAACGGTAGTAATAAAGCATATGAGTTATGAAAATTATATCTTACAAGTTGCAAGCCTCACGCATAGTATACTAATAGTGCCCGCACCTCGTCCTACTTAACTTGGACTACCGGGTCTTCGCATGCCATGTTTCAACCAAGTGTCACAAAGGGGTACCTCCATGCCGCCCGTACAAAGGTCCAAGGAGAATGCTCGCATTTCGGATTTCTCGCTTTTGATTATTCTCAACTTAGACATCCATACCGGGACAACATGGACAACAGATAATGGACTCCTCTTAAATGCATAAGCATGTAGCAAAGTTATTATTCTCATATGAGATTGAGGATATATGTCCAAAACTGAAACTTCCACCATGATTCATGGCTTTAGTTAGCGGCCCAATGTTCTTCTCTAACAATTTTGCATGCTCCAACCACTAAAATGATAGACCTTCAGACAAGACGGACATGCATAGCAACTCACATGATATTCAACAATAGTTGATGGCGTTCCCCAGAAGCATGGTTATCGCACAACAGGCAACTTAATAAAATATAAAGTGCATAAGTACATATTCAATACTACGATAGTTTTTAAGGCTATTTTGTCCCATGAGCTATATATTGCAAAGGTGAATGATGGAATTTTAAAGGTAGCACTCAAGCAATTTACTTTGGAATGGCGGAGAAATACCATGTAGTAGGTAGGTATGGTGGACACAAATGGCATAGTAGTTGGCTCAAGGATTTTGGATGCATGAGAAGTATTCCCTCTCGATACAAGGTTTAGGCTAGCAAGGTTATTTGAAGCAAACTCAAGGATGAACAAGTGCAGCAAAACTCACATAAAAGACATATTGTAAACATTATAAGACTCTACACTGTCTTCCTTGTTGTTCAAAACTCAATACTAGATATTATCTAGACCTTAGAGAAACCAAATATGCAAATCAAATTTTAGCAAGCTCTATGTATTTCTTCATTAATGGGTGCAAAGCATATGATGCAAGAGCTTAAACATGAGCACAACAATTGCAAAGTATCACATTATCCAAGACATTTTTAGAATTACTACATGTAGCATTTTCCAATTCCAACCATATAACAAATTAACGAAGAAGAAACTTCGCCTTGAACATTATGAGTAAAGCCTAAGGACACATGTGTCCATATGCAACAGCGGAGCGTGTCTCTCTCCCACAAAGTGAATGCTAGGATCCATTTTATTCAAACAAAAACAAAAACGAAAACAAACCGACGCTCCAAGTAAAGAACACAAGATGTGACTGAATAAAAATATAGTTTCAGGGGAGGAACCTGATGATGTTGTCGATGAAGAAGGGGATGCCTTGGGCATCCCCAAGCTTAGACGCTTGAGTCTTCTTAAAATATGCAGGGGTGAACCACGGGGGCATCCCCAAGCTTAGAGCTTTCACTCCTCTTGATCATAGTATATCATTCTCCTCTCTTGACCCTTGAAAACTTCCTTCACACCAAACTTCAAGCAAACTCATTAGAGGGTTAGTGCACAATTAATAATTCACTCATTCAGAGGTGACACAATCATTATTTTCACTTCTGGACATTGCATAATGCTACTGGACATTAATGGATCAAAGAAATAAATCCAACATAGCAAAAGAGGCAATGCGAAATAAAAGGCAGAATCTGTCAAAAACAGAACAGTCCGTAAAGACGAATTTAGAAATGGCACCAGACTTGCTCAAATGGAAAAACTCAAAACTAATGAAAGTTGCGTACATATCTGAGGATCACGCTCGTAAATTGGCAGATTTTTTCGAATTTTCTACAGAGAATTATGCCCAGATTCGTGACAGACAGCAATGCTGTTTCTGCGCAGCGATCCCAAATATGACATCAACTTTGACATAGAAACTTTACTTGGCACAAAAACATGATAAGGAGAGGTTGCTACAGTAGTAAACAACTTCCAAGACTCAACAAAACAAAAAATTGCTGTAGGTAAAAACATGGGTTGTCTCCCATAAGCGCTTTTCTTTAACGCCTTTCAGCTAGGCGCAGAGTGCAAATCAAGTAACATCGAGAGTAGAAGCATCAACATCATAGCTTGTTCTAATAATAGAATCAAAAGGCAACTTCATTCTCTTTCTAGGGAAGTGTTCCATACCTTTCTTGAGAGGAAATTGATATTTAATATTACCTTCCCTCATATCAATAACAGCACCAACAGTTCGAAGAAAAGGTCTTCCCAACACAATTGGACAAGATGCATTGCATTCGATATCCAAGACAACAAAATCAATGGGGACAAGGTTATTGTTAACCGTAATATGCACATTATCAATCCTCCCCAAAGGTTTCTTTTTAACATTATCAGAAAGATTAACATCCAAATAACAATTCTTCAATGGTGGCAAGTCAAGCATATCATAAATCTTTTTAGGCATAACGGAAATACTTGCACCAAGATCACATAAAGCATTACATTCAAAGTCATTGAATTTCATTTTAATGATGGGCTCCCAACCATCTTCTAACTTTCTAGGAATAGAAGTTTCAAGTTTTAGTTTCTCTTCTCTAGCTTTTATGAGAGCATTTGTAATATGTTTTGTAAAGGCTAAATTTATAGCACTAGCATTAGGACTTTTAGCAAGTTTTTGTAAGAACTTTATAACTTCAGAGATGTGGCAATCATCAAAATCTAAATCATTATGAGCTACAGCAATGGGATTATTATTCCCAAGGTTGGAAAAAATTTCAGCAGTTTTATCACAAGCAGTTTCAGCAGTTTTAGCAATTTCAGGCAGTTTTGTTCGCTTTGCACTAGGAGTAGAAACATTGCCAACACCAATTATATTACCATTGATAGTAGGAGGTGCAGCAACATGTGAAGAATTAGCATTACTAGTGGTGGTAATAGTCCAAACTTTAGCTACATTATTCTTTTTAGCTAGTTTTTCATTTTCTTCTCTATCCCACCTAGCACGCAATTCAGCCATTAATCTTATATTCTCATTAATTCTAACTTGGATGGCATTTGCTGTAGTAGTAATCTTATTATCAATATCATTATTAGGCATAACTTTCAATTTTAAAAGATTAACATCGGAGGCAAGCCTATCAACTCTAGAAGCAATAGTATCAATTTTATCAAGCTTTTCCTCAACAGATTTGTTAAAAGCAGTTTGTGTACTAATAAATTCTTTAAGCATGGCTTCAAGACCAGGGGTACACTCCTATTATTATTGTAAGAATTCCCATAAGAATTACCATAACCATTACCATTAGCAGAAGGATATGGCCTATAGTTATTACCAGAGTTGTTCCTATAAGCATTGTTGTTGAAATTATTATTTTTAATGAAATTCACATCAACATTTTCTTCTTGAGCAACCAATGAAGCTAAAGGAACATTATTTGGATCAACATTGGATCTACCATTCACAAGCATAGACATAATCACATCAATCTTATCACTCAAGGAAGAGGTTTCCTCAACAGAATTTACCTTCTTACCTTGTGGAGCTCTTTCCGTGTGCCATTCAGAGTAATTTATCATCATATCATCAAGAAGTTTTGTAGCCGCCCCCAATGTGATGGACATAAAGGTACCTCCAGCAGCTGAATCCAATAAATTCGCGAAGAAAAATTTAGTCCTGCATAGAAGGTTTGGATGATCATCCAAGTAGTCAGTCCGTGGGTTGGGCAATTCTTTACCAAAGTTTTCATTCTCTCCCATGCTTGAGCAACATGTTCAGTATCTAATTGTTTAAAATTCATTATGCTACTTCTCAAAGATATAATTTTAGCGGGAGGATAATATCTACCAATAAAAGCATCCTTGCATTTAGTCCATGAATCAATACTATTCTTAGGCAAAGATAGCAACCAATCTTTAGCTCTTCCTCTTAATGAGAAAGGAAACACTTTCAATTTAATAATATCACCATCTACATCTTTATACTTTTGCATTTCACAAAGTTCAACAAAATTATTGAGATGGGCAGCAGCATCATCAGAACTAGCACCAGAAAATTGTTCTCTCATAACCAAATTCAGTAAAGCAGGTTTAATTTCAAAGAATTCTGCTGTAGTAGCAGGTGGAGCAATAGGTGTGCATAGGAAATCATTATTATTTGCATTTGTGAAGTCACACAATTTAGTATTTTCATGGTTGGCCATTTTAGCAACGGTAAATAAAACAAACTAGATAAAGTAAATGCAAGTAACTAATTTTTTTGTGTTTTTGATATAGAGAGCAAGACAATAAATAAAGTGAAACTAGCAACTAATTTTTTTGTGTTTTGATTTAGTGCAGCAAACAAAGTAGTAAATAAAATAAAGCAAGACAAAAACAAAGTAAAGAGATTGAGAAGTGGAGACTCCCCTTGCAGCGTGTCTTGATCTCCCCGGCAACGGCGCCAGAAAAAGAGCTGTTGCCGTGGGAGGCAATTCTGTGTTGTTTTCTTTCGTTCCCGGCAACGGCGCCGAAAAAGAGCTTGATGGCGTGTAACTCACACGTTCGTTGGGAACCCCAAGAGGAAGGTATGATGCGCACAAGTTTTCCCTCAGAAAGAAACCAAGGTTTAATCGAACCAGAGGAGCCAAGAAGCACGTTGAAGGTTGATGGTCGCGAAATGTGATGCGGCGCAACACCGGGATTCCGGCGCCAACGCGGAACCTGCACAACACAACCAAGTACTTTGTCCCAACGAAACAGTGAGGTTGTCAATCACCGGCTTGCTGTAACAAAGGATTAAACGTATCGAGTGGAAGATGTTTGCAAAGAAAACAGTAAAACACAATTGCAGTAGATTGTATGCTATGTAAAGAATAGGACCGGGGTCCACAGTTCACTAGAGGTGTCTCTCCCATAAGATAAAAGCATGTTGGGTGAACAAATTACAGTCGGGCAATTGACAAATAGAGAAAGGCATAACAATGCATATACATGACATGGTAAATATAGTGAGATTTAATTGGGCATTACGACAAAGAACATAGACCGCCATCCAACTGCATCTATGCCTAAAAAGTCCACCTTCAGGTTATCGTCCGAACCCCTCCAGTATTAAGTTGCAAAGCAACAGACAATTGCATTAAGTATGGTGCGTAATGTAATCAACAACTACATCCTTAGACATAGCATCAATGTTTTATCCCTAGTGGCAACAGACATCCACAACCTTAGAACTTCTGTCACTGTCCCAGATTCAATGGAGGCATGAACCCACTATCGAGCATAAATACTCCCTCTTGGAGTTAAGAGTAAAAACTTGGCCAGAGCCTCTACTAATAACGGAGAGCATGCAAGATCATAAACAACACATGAACAATAGATTGATAATCACCATAATCATAGTACTCTCTATCTATCGGATCCCGACAAACACAACATATAGTATTACGATAGATGATCTTGATCATGTTAGGCAGCTCACAAGATCTAACAATGAAGCACAACAAGGAGAAGACGACCATCTAGCTACTGCTATGGACCCATGGTCCAGGGGTGAACTACTCACTCATCACTCCGGAGGCGACCATGGCGGTGTAGAGTCCTCCGGGAGATGAATCCCTCTCCCAGGGTGCCGGAGGCGATCTCCGTAATCCCCCGAGATGGGATTGGCGGCGGCGCTCTAAGGTTTTCCGTATCGTGGCTCTCGCACCGGGGTTTCGCGACGGAAGCTTTAAGTAGGCGGAGGGTCAACGCGGGGGCCACACGAGGGGCCCAGGGATAGGTCGGCGCGGCCAGGGCCGGGCCGCGCCGGCCACCCCCTGGCCTCCTCGTGGCCCCACTTCGTTAGGTCTTCGGTCTTCTGGAAGCTTCGTGCAAAAATAGGACCCTGGGCGAAAGTTTCGTCCAATTCCGAGAATATTTCTTTACTAGGATTTTCTGAAACCAGCAGAAAACAGCAACTGGCTCTTCGGCATCTTGTTAATAGGTTAGTTCCAGAAAATGCATAAATATGACATATAATGTGCATAAAACATGTAGGTATCATCAATAAAGTAGCATGGAACATAAGAAATTATCGATACGTTGGAGACGTATCAACTAACATGAGTGAAAAAATCTTCTATATTGTCTCTTCCAATTATAGACCCTCGGCCTACCGGTATGTCTTTTAGAATGTACTTAGGAGAAAACATGATGAAATAAGCAAAGAGTAAACTAAACAAGTAAAACAAAAGGCAAATAACTAATTTTTTTTTTGTGTTTTTGATATAGAGCTAGTAAATAAGACAGAAAGTAAAGTAACTAATTTTTTTGTGTTTTTAATATAGAGAACAAGACAGTAAATAAAGTAAAGCTAGCAACTAAATTTTTTGTGTTTTGTTTAAGTGCAGCAAACAAAGTAGAAAATAAAATAGAGCAAGACAAAAACAAAGTAAAGAGATTGGAAGTGGAGACTCCCCTTGCAGCGTGTCTTGATCTCCCCGGCAACGGCGCCAGAAAAAATATGCTTGATGCACGTAAATGTACACGTCCGTTGGGAACCCCAAGAGGAAGGTGTGATGCGCACAGCAGTAAGTTTTCCCTCATAAAGAAACCAAGGTTATCGAACCAGTAGGAGCCAAGAAGCACGTGAAGGTTGTTGGTGGAGGAATGTAGTGCGGCGCAACACCAGTGAAACCGGCGCCAACGTGGAACCTGCACAACACAATCAAAGTACTTTGCCCCAACGTAACAGTGAGGTTGTCAATCTCACCGGCTTGCTGAAAACAAAGGATTAAGCGTATCGAGTGGAAGATGGTGGTTGTTTGCAAAGAACAAAAAAGTAGAATGTATTCAGATGTAAAAGATTGGACCGGGGTCCACAGTTCACTAGAGGTGTCTCTCCAATAAGATAACTAGCATGCTGGGTGAACAAATTACAGGCGAGCAATTGACAAATAGAGATTCAATACATATCAACGATGATTACTATGTGATTTAATCAGGGCATTACGACAAAGTACATAGACCGCTATCCAGCATGCATCTATGCCTAAATAATCCACCTTCAGTTATCATCCGAACCCCTTCCGGTATTAAGTTGCGAACAACAGATAATTACATTAAGTATGGTGCGTAATGTAATCAACACAAATATCCTTAGACAAAGCATTAATGTTTTATCCCTAGTAGCAACAGACATCCACAACCTTAGAACTTTCTGTCACTGTCCCAGATTTAATGGAGGCATGAACCCACTATCGAGCATAATTACCCCTCTTGGAGTTACAAGTATCAACTTGGCCAGAGCCTCTACTAGCAACGGAGAGCATGCAAGAACATAAACAACACATATATGATAGATTGATAATCAACTTAACATAGTATTCTCTATTCATCGGATCTCACCAAACACAACATGTAGCATTACAAATAGATGATCTTGATCATGTTAGGCAGCTCACAAGATCTATAACAATGAAAGTACAAGCGGAGAAGACAACCATCTAGCTACTGTATGGACCCATAGTCCAAGGATGAACTACTCACACATCAATCCGGAGGCGGGCATGATGATGTAGAGCCCCTCCGGTGATGATTCCCCTCTCCGGCAGGGTGCCGGAGGTGATCTCCTGAATCCCGAGATGGGATTGGCGGCGGCCTCTCGCAATGTTTTCCGTATCGTGGCTCTCGGTACAGGGTTCGCGACGGAGGCTTTAAGTAGGCGGAAGGGTAGGTCAAAGGGCGTCACGAGGGGCCCACACTACGGGGCGCGGCCAGGGGCCAGGCCGCGCCGCCCTGGTGTGTCGCCACCTCATGGCCCCACTTCGTCTCCTCTTCGGACTTCTGGAAGTTTCGTGCAAAAATAGGCCCCTGGGCGTTGATTTTGTCCAATTCCGAGAATATTTCCTTACTAGGATTTCTGAAACCAAAAACAGCAGAAAACAGGAACTGGCACTTCGGCATCTTGTTAATAGGTTAGTGCCGGAAAATGTAAAATAACGCTGTAAAGTATGTGTAAAACACTCAAGTATTGTAATAAAAGTAGCATGGAACATAAGAAATTATAGATACGTTTGCGACGTATCAGTATTATACTTAGCATCAATCACTTTTCAAAAGAATATCCTCAGCCTAAATACAACTTGTAATCCAACATCCTAATGAGCAGAGATTGAAATCTTGGAGGTTAGGTATACCTAAACCCCCAAACTCCTTCTTTTGACAGATAGAAGGCCAATTTGCCAGATGAATTTTCGTATTACCATTAGCATCACTCCATAAGAAGTTTCAAATACTACAGTTAGTCAACTATAAGGCCCATTTAGGGAATTTGAACATGGACAACATATAAATTGGAATATTGGCCACTAGATTAAAATTCCTTTGGCCTCTAGAGATAAAAGCTTCCCTATCCATCCATCCATTCTGCTCAGCAAATTATCAATTAAGGGTTTCAAATCTTCCATTTAAGTTTCTCAAAATGAAGTAGAAGACCTAAATATTTGACAGGGAAATGTCCTTGCACACATTGGAAGGTTTCCAAATATGGCAGCAATTCTTGTTCTACATTAAGCCTTAACCGTTCAATTTTTGTGGTAGTTTATTGTAATACCAGAAATTTGTTCAAAACAAGTAAGAATCCGTTTGAAATTAATAGGAATTCTATGCTCTTTATTTAGAAACAAAAGAGTATCGTCAGCATATTGCAAGCTAACAACTCCACCAGTGATGAATTCAGATCAAAACCCTCTAACTAAACTAGCTTCACATCCTTTGATGAGCATTCTAGAAAACACATCTACTATATTGTTAAACAACAGGGGAGCCAAAGGATCCCCTGTCTTAGTCCTTTTCCAGTCAGGAAAAAGTACCCTTCCACATCATTGATTTTCACTCCTACGGAACCACCCTAGGTAACCTATTTGATAAGGTAAATAAATTGTGTCCCAAACCACCTTTTCTCCAGGAATTCAAAAAGAAAATCTAAATTAACCTTGTCATAAGCTTTTTCATAGTCAATCTTAAAAACTAAACCAGGGGCTTTCCATCTATGTATCTTATGAATGATTTCATGAGCAGTAACCACACTCTCTAAAATGAATATACCTTTTATAAAAGCAGATTGACAAGGAGCAATTAGTCTGTCAATAATTCTAGCAAATATATTTGTAACAGTCTTCGTAAAAGCTTTAAAGCTACAATTATTCAACCTTATGGGCCTAAAAAAAATTCATAAACCTACCTTCATTATATTTTAGGATCAGAGTAACCATAGAAAAATTTAATCTATATATATCTAAATTTCCATCATACAACCTCATTAAACATCTCCAACAAGTCATTTTTGATCACATCCCAAAACATCTGACAGAAAAGAAAAGGCAGCCCATCAAATGATGGGCTGAAGCTCCATCAGCATAAGAGTGAAAAATGGCCTCCCTAATATACTCCTGAGAGAACCTTCCTTCTAGGATCATATTGACCATTTCATTGGGAGAGAAAATATCCCCCCCCCCCCTAGCAATGTCAGGTCTAGCCTCCCAACCAAATAGATTCTTATAGTAGTCACTAGCTACTTTGAGCATGTCCGTTGTTTCACTAACATGACCCTAAGGAACATCAAGGACATGGATATGTTTTTTTCCTTCTTCTTTGATATGCTACGGCATGAAAATAAGTAGTGTTTCTATGTCCCTCAATAATGTATCTATCTCCAGATATCTGCTTTCCCTTAATCTCCTCTACAACCTAGTAGTTATTCAACTCCCTATAAATCTCCTCTAGTCTCTCTCTCTAGTGGATTAAGAGCAAGACTTTCAGCCTTAATATCAAGGATATCATATTCCTCCATCAAGTCGTTCTTGTGTTTTCTTATCTCAGGCTTCAGGTTGGCACTCCAACCTTTTACTAGCTTCCTAAAATATCTGGTTTTCTCTTGCCACCAGTCTAGCATATGTTTACCTTTCCTTTCTATAGACCAAGCTTTAATCACCAAACCTCTAAAGTCTGGTTTAGTATGTCACCATTTCTCAAATTTAAAACTAATTTTCCTAGGTATTTGGTGCATACCAGAGTCCCACACAATGGGGGTATGGTCACTGCCTAGTCTAGGAAGAGCCCTAGCACTGGCTAGAGGAAAAATAGATTCCATCTTAGTAGAAACAAAAATTCTATCAATCTTACTCATAATATTATTTTCCTATTTATTACTCCAGCTGAAAACTCTGCCAGACAGACCAATTTCTAATAAAGACCATAAATCAATCCAAGTATTGAATCTCTCTCCCATCTAAAATCTACATTGCCATTGCTCTTATCAGTTTGAGATCTAACTAAGTTGAAATCACCTCCCATTATTTAAAAGTCCATTCCAGTTTAAAAAAAACCATGTAACTCAGAGATGAAAGGTTGCTTCCCCACCTCATAAGGAGAGCCATAAACTGTAGTAATTCTACGGATTATATCATCATATTTTTTCTATTAACAACAACACTGTCAGAAAACATTCTAACATCCCAACTATTAATATAAAAAAGGTCATTATTGACCCCTCCCCCATCACGTACGAGTCACGGCCCTCCCGCTGGAAAGGCTCGCGTAACTCCCTCGCTGTTGTCATCTCCTACTCGACACCTTCCGGTCGTCCTCCATGCTCGACGGGACGCCTTCGCCCTCCGTCCTCCTTAGCTTGTTGTGGAGACTGGCAAGCTGCACCTCCGGCGACCGGCGGGTTGATTGAAGGACGATGCTAAAACACTACTTCTTGATGTCATTATGTTTTTGTTCAGTGCGTAACTTCGGGCTATTCAAGAATAGCCGGTCCGAAACACGAATTGTCGGGAATCATATATTACGATGCACTTTCAGGTGCCATTTTCTAGAATCCGGAATATATTTTTTCCCGAATTTGCCGTCCTGAAATTTCGGGATTTCCCCGAACGCGCAATGTGGCCACTTGGAAGATGGAAACCCCCTTTTGGTGAAGGTAGTAGTTGATGTTTCGTATATTTCAAGGCTTCGAATAGTATTAGTTGGAAGTTGTGTACTCGATGGAGAACTTCATATGTGTGAATTAGATTTATTTTCCCTGGAATGGAAGTTAATTTCAACCTTGGTGTAGGCTGACCATGTTTCGTTTGGGTAAACGTTACTCCAGAACTCTCCTTCCAGAACAGGAAGCAACATAGCTCATGTAATTATCTCCACCATGGAACCAGGAATTGGTGCGACGATTACGTACATCAACGAAAATTTAAAAGTGGTACCGCTTCTTGTGTTCGTGCGTCAGTGCGCATGTTAGGTCCTTAACTTGGACGAAAACGTTGCGCCAACAACAAACAGACAAACAAATCCATGAAGTTGGGTTGAGTCGGCGATGACGGCGGCGGCCTATTTATACGGCTTGCAGACGCCAGGCCGGCGTACGTAGCTGCACGGTGACCATGACCGGGTCCATCCGATCCTCTAGACGCCGTCGACCATTATTCAGTCGATGCCCATGTCGTGTGGCCTGGAGACGAGGAAAATCAGTTGTTTATCGCCGCGGTTTTGAGTGTGAAATCGCAGATAAGTTTTCCTCCTTCTCGTCGCGCCGATTTCTTTAGTTTTCCTTATGTAAAGAAAACTTTGGGATAACCAACTTCGTTTAATTAGGAGGCTGGTGTCCCAAAGTTGGGCTTTGACACTACCTGTAATAAATAGGGCCGGTTGTATGTCCGAATCGCCATTGCTCTCAAAGACATGCATGTGATGGGATGACAACAGGAGTGCATTGCATTCATCTAGTATATTTTTTTAATCTACAAATAAATATATTTCTAACTTTGTCATAAGTTAAATATTTAATTTTTTGTACAATTTTATAAGAAAATGCGACAATATTTAGTTCCATAATATACCAACTTAACGGAGAGTGGACTTTGTACACACATAGATGTGCCTCTTTATTAGCTCAATTGAATAATGCGTTCTTCCTTTTAGATCTAGCGTCAACCAGCTCATGCTGTATGAATTTATGTGTGGATTTGGCTATGTGTGCACGATCGACAAAAACGACGAGGAACACTAAGTCACTAAGGCTTTTTACAATAGGCTTTTAGCACGTTATTATATACAATAGTGTTTCTTAAGATACAACCACTTCAATACATGAGTTTGTAATTGCAGTTAATATTTTTTGTGACATGCATGCATGTGATTGGGCTAGCTATATATTTTTTGCCTATGACTCCATACAAGGGTTATATCTTAACTAAGATACAATATCACTATATCTCCTCATTAACTACGGTGCCACATCACCATTTTATCTAGGGTGCCATGCTACGAACCTCCCATTGTGATAGGCCTACGCTATTAGGAAAAGCCTTATTAGTGGTGCACCACTTTTGTCTAGCAATGGCGCACCATGGTGCGCCACTACTATCACACCATTGCTAATTGTTAGTAGTGGCGCACCAAGCACTTTTGTCTAGCAATGGCGCACCATGGTGCGCCACTACTATCACACCATTGCTAAGCGTTAGTAGTGGCGCACCATTGCTATTTGGCTTAGCAGTGGCGCACCATGTAGTGCGCCACTACTAGCTCCCTGGTGCTCCACTGGTAAAAGCGTGAGGATGAGGGATGTAAGAGAGGAGGGTTCATGGAAGAGGAGGGAGAAGAGGAGGAAGGCCGAAGGTAGGATGGAGGCCGGAGGGAGGGTCGTCGGAGGAAGGAGGAAGGCCGGAGGGAGGGTCGCCAGAGAGGAGGAAGGAGGAGTGTATGACGGAGTAGAAGGAATGAGGAAAGGAGAGGAGGAGGAGAATAGAATGTGTGGAGTAGGAGGAGGGAGTAGGGATAAGAAGTTGGGGGGGAGGGGGTAAGTGACCGGCCATTTTGGATTTTCGAGCCGGGAATGTTAGCAGTGGCACACCATGAGCTGGTCTGCCATTGCTATTTTTTATTTTTGAATATTTTTCCCGAAATCTAAAACCTAGAAAAACTCTTGTTTTCTTTTCGGTTTTGGGGAATCTAAAAAATTTCTAAACGTCCGGAGGGCGTTGAAATCAGATGTAAAATTACGCGTAGATACATTTTCACCACAAAAGTCGTTTACCGAAATGTGACGCCATTTTGCAAAAAAAAATTCATGTTGGTTAATTTTAATTAAAACTAGATGACATAATACATGGGCATCTTGAAAGATTTTATTTTTATATTTTTTATGTATTTCTTTTATTTTTTCAAAACCTAAAGGCAAGGGGGTGTGGAAATTTTGGGCTGGAGTTACCATTGGCACACCACATATAGGTGCACCACTGCTATTTGAGGTAGCAGGACGCACCTATATTTGGTTCGCCACTGGGGTAACCCTAAGTCCATCTATACCCCACACCCACACACACACACTTACCAATGGCGCAGGTCAAACCATGGCCACACATAGTTGTGTTGCACTACCTCACTACCTCACCAGGTGTGCCATTGGTAATCTACTAGCAGTGGCGTGCCTATGCTTGGTGTGCCACTGCTAAACAGCAGTGGCACACCACTAGCATCTTGCGCCACTTGTAGTGATCCTACGTCTATGTCTTTTTCTAGTAGTGCTAAGGACCTTTTTATTTGCTGATTTCGAAAATGCAATAATAAGAAAAAAAAACACGATTGCAATATGATCACCAACTCGAATTCTAGTACCACCTCTATCTACAATAGGATGTCGTAAGTTTGTCTAAATTGAGATGTATCTAGATACTCTTCAGTGTATGGATACCTCCAAATTTAGTCAAATCATCGACATTCTTTTATGAATGGGGGAACTATTTATTTATTATTAGGTCACATGAATGCAAAACTATTCTTTCCAAGAGACTTAAGTGGCTGCAATCTTTTGTGTGATTACTGTATAAAGAAATTCTTAATTACATTTCCTATAAGACAAAATCGGAAAAAGCAAAGGGGGCATACGATTATTCTTTGAATCGGAAGTCTTGAACTCCACTGCCATAATAAGGAGTATGTCAGTCAATCTCGATGCTCCGCGACACCATTTTTATTCTTATGTATCTCTATGAATGCGTGCCCATGTATGTGTGTCTATATTTGTACTAGGTATTTCTCAACAAAAAAGAAGGTGGGAAATAAAAAAATAGCAGGCTCCAGTGACTAGTCACAAAGTCAACTCTTATTTTTGCGAAACACTAACATGATCAACTTGGCTCTACTGAATTCCAATGAAAACCCTATGTTTTTTTTTCTAGAATACATCCTGAAAGATATATCACATATCACATAATAGATGCCAAGTGTCAAGTTTACAACGATGGCTAGCGGCTTAGATTGTTGTCAAGGTGATACCTCCTTGACCTAAACCTACTTTCCTTCTAGCAACCAAAGAAAAATCGGTGGCTGAAAAGTGAAATGAAAAGAAAAACATGAACCCATCGCCCCGTAGCAAGTGGGGGCAAGATGACCAACACATTGTTTGGAATCAAGGTCATCGGTTGTCCACTGTTCCTTCTCCATTGTTCAATCTTCCTCCAATGGCATTATTGCGGACACTATAGGGATTCATCGCAAAATGCACCAATACATCAACCTACTCTCTGGATGGTGGTTGTGTCCTAATTAAGAAGGCAAATCTCTTTAAGTTTGAGCTAATCTGTAGAAAAACATACGAGCACCTCTAACACCAAATTCTTTTTATTAGATCCATCGTGAAATCAGGCCCGACCCTGAGGGGGGCAGGCGGGGCGGCCGCCCCAGGCCCCCAAACTCAAGGGGCCCCAAAGTTTCTGCAAGCAGGCATATGCAGCAGCGTTGGAGGTTCATCCGGCGGCGCCATTAGAGCATGTAGTGTTTCTCTCGTGAGGGAGAGAAGGACCACTGGACGAAGCGTTATGTTTAGTGGGCTGGACTATCCTTTTTTCCTTTACACATGTTGGGCTTTTTTTCCATGATTAGTTTGGGCCTTTTTCCTTTAATTAGCTATGAGGAGATTAAGTGGGTGGGGCCTGTCGAGGTAATTACTCTGAAAGGAGGATATTATAGCTTATTATACACGCACATCACTCACAGAGATCAATTTGTGAAGTCACGCTCCAAAAATCAATCAAATTTTGAAGTGCATAATTCTGTTTCTGGCATGTCAAACGAGAGTCAAAAGAAGCACTTAGGCGGGCCTGCTAAAAAATCCCTATACGATGATGTAGGTCCTCGTACTCGGCTAGTTAATCTGCCACAGGACTTTGGGGTCCATAAAATACTATCGCTATTGACTTTTAAAATAAAATTAGCATTGTCTTAAAAAGTAGATCATCATATAAACATATACTCTCGGTACCAAAAAGGGCGTCCTAGATTTACTTAAATTTAGATGTATCTATTTGTCTAAATTTTGATGTATCTATTTACATCTAGATATATTTTAATTTAGAAAAATCTGCGACAACATTTTAACATGAAGGGAGTAAGTAAATTATTAACATACCATCATTAGTGACTTTATATCTAGGAATAAAGAAATATTTTAAAACAACAAATAGACTAAAAAGTTATTTATATTAAATAGGAGGAAAAGTGATTTTATATCTTTGAAACTTCTAGGGCCCTAGGTTTTCGTTTTGCCCCGGGCCCGTGAAATCTCAGGACCGGCCCTGCGTGAAATATATATATATGTTGTTATAGATATTAGGCTGAGGATGTAGTTAGAGCTTCGGTTAATTTAGAATTGAGGGAGTAAATAATTGCACATGTGAACACAAATAACCAGAAAACCGGCTTGATGATAACGTAGTAGACGTATGTTGTCTCCCACCTTGGTCCGATGACATCACCCGACGGCATCCCTCCACCAAAACCATGTGAAAATACGGTGAAAACAAATCTCTTATCTGCCCAATTCCACCTGAATCGCGCGCGCCCTTCGCTTTCATCGAGTGCCCACCATCTCGAGCAGCCATCGAAGTCAACCGAGTGAGCCACCCACCCACCATGGCACCATGAGCTATAGCTTGCTAGCTGCTTGCCACCATTCTTAGCTTAGCTAAACTGCTTCGCCTTCACACACTATCGGCTATCGCCGGCCTAAACCCATCCGACTCCTTGTCATCTTGCGTCGCCTTCCTATCTTCTCCTACCTGCCCCCCACCGCCACGCGCGCACTCCGGCCCCATTCCCCCCATTGATCCCGACCTCCACCGCTCAGCTCCCTCCCCAACTTTTAACTCCCCCACGCGCGCAGCCACCACTTGCTAATTATGCTGATCCATAAGCTAACAACATCCCCGACACCTACGTAGCATCTTCCACCTTGACGCCAACTGATTACCACAACAGCAGCGGCCATGTCGCTTCGCCGGCTATGCTTCGTGCTGCCCATGGACGGGGACGAGCTCCTCGTGGCTTCTCATGACGACGTCCAACGTCATCCTCGCCGAAAGCTGGGATCTTACGTCCGGGGCAAGGTCGGCCGCGCGCTGTCCTGCCTCCGCGGCTGCGGCTGCCACGACTCCCGCTCAGTGACGACGGGCTTCGAGGACATGGACGGCGTGTACGAGCTCGGCGCCAGGAAAATAAAAGGCGCGGCGGGGCCCAGGGTGTTCAGCTACTCGGAGCTCTACATCGGCACCAGCGGCTTCAGCGCCGACGAGGTGCTCGGCAGCGGCGGGTTCGGGCGCGTCTACCGCGCCGTGCTGCCCAGCGACGGCACCACGGTGGCCGTCAAGTGCGTCGCCAGCGTCGGCGTCGACCGCTTCGACAAGTCCTTCCTGGCCGAGCTGGCCGCCGTGGCCCGCCTCCGGCACCGCAACCTCGTGCGCCTCCGCGGCTGGTGCGTGCGCGACGGTGAGGAGCTGCTGCTCGTCTACGACTACATGCCCAACCGCAGCCTCGACCGCCTCCTCTTCTCCCCCGCGGCCGCGTCGGCGCCCGCGGCGCTCGGCTGGGACCGGCGACGCCGCATCGTCGCGGGGCTCGCCGCCGCGCTGCTCTACCTGCACGAGCAGCTCGACACGCAGATCATCCACCGCGACGTCAAGACCAGCAACGTCATGCTCGACTCCGAGTACAACGCGCGCCTCGGGGACTTCGGCCTCGCGCGCTGGCTCGAGCACGCCGTCGAGGACGCCCCACCATCGACGAAAAAGATCGAGCTGCTGCCGTCTACGCCTTCCGTGCGCTCCACGTCGTCCTTCTCCTCGTCGGCCAACTACCAGTTCCGGCTCATCGACACCAGCAGGATCGGCGGCACCATCGGCTACCTCCCGCCGGAGAGCTTCCAGCCCAGGGGCGGGGCGACGGCCAAGTCCGACGTGTTCAGCTTCGGGATCGTGCTCTTGGAGGTGGCCACGGGACGCCGGGCGGTAGACCTAGCGTACCCCGACGACCAAATCTTCATGCTGGACTGGGTGCGGCGCCTGTCCGACGAGGGGAAACTCCTAAACGCTGGCGACCGTAAGCTGCCGGAAGGCGGCATGTTCGACATGGTTCGGTTCATCCACCTCGGCCTCCTCTGCTCCATGCATGACCCGAGGTCTCGTCCGACCATGAAGTGGGTGGTGGAGAACATCTCCGGCAGCTCCTCCGGCGACCTGCCCCCGCTTCCGTCCTTCGTAGCTCATCCAAAATACATCTCCCTCACTTCATCATCTTCCGACGACTCGGGTACGTCCACGACCATCGTCGGCACGAACACCACAGCCTCCCCTGCCTCCTCGCCGATGAAGCCCATGTACGCCACGGCGGCTGGAACCACCATCTACCTCACCGCAGAAGACGGCAATAAGACGCTGTCCGGCGGCGGCTCGGGTCCAGACAGGACCGGTAACAGCCAGCGATCATCGTTGTCGCCGCGGCCAGTGGTGGCCGTCCCGAACGTGGATACCCCGCGCGAGATATCGTACAAGGAGATCGTGGCGATCACCAACGATTTCTCCGAGTCGCAGGTGGTGGCGGAGCTGGACTTCGGCACAGGGTACGAGGGGTTCCTGGACAACGGCCGCGGCGGCCGGATCCACGTCCTCGTGAAGCGGCTAGGCATGAAGACGTGCCCGGCGCTGCGCACACGGTTCGCCAACGAGCTCTGCAACCTGGCCAAGCTCCGGCACCGGAACCTCGTGCAGCTGCGCGGCTGGTGCACGGACCACGGCGAGATGCTCGTCGTCTACGACCACTCCCCGGGGAACCTCCTGAGCAACCACCTCCTCGTCCGGCACAGCGATTCCGAGACCCTCCCGTGGCGCCACCGGTACGGCATCGTCAGGGCGCTCGCGTCCGCCGTGCTGTACCTGCACGAGGAGTGGGACGAACAGGTCATCCACCGCAACATCACGTCCGCGGCGGTGTTCCTAGACCCCGACCGGAGCCCACGGCTGGGCAGCTTCGCGCTCGCCGAGTTCCTGTCAAGAAACGAGCACAGCCACCACGTGGTCGTGCCCACCGCCTCAGGGTCGGCGCGGGGCATCTTCGGGTACATGTCGCCGGAGTACATGGAGACCGGCGAGGCCAGCACCATGGCCGACGTGTACAGCTTCGGGGTGGTGGTTCTTGAGGTCGTCACGGGCGCGATGGCGGTGGACGTGAGGTCGCCGGAGGTGCTCCTTGTCAGGAAAGTGCAGCTCTGCCAAGAGCAGGACCGTGACGTGGAGGCCCTCGCGGACAGGCGGCTCGACGACAGGTTCGATCGGCAGGAGCTCGTGAGGTTGGCCAAGATCGGCATCGCGTGCACGCGGTCGGACCCGGCGGCGCGGCCGAGCATGAGGAAGATCGTGAGCATTCTGGACGGCAACGACGAGGTGCTGCGGAAGTTCGAGCGGAGAACGGAAAGCAGGGTAGAGTGGGAGAGGAAGAATGCGACGGCTCTGTCTTTGGTTAGGAGATTGCAGGCTCTTGGCATACACTGAAACACGCACAGCATACAATCTTAAAAAGAGGCACGGTGCATCAAGAGAATCTGTATTTTGTTTATATTCAAAAATCTGGAGCATTTTGTGTGGATAATGATAGTAATGCTAAGTTACAGAACATTTTTTTTACATAACGCAGTTACTGAACGATGTGGGGGGAGGATATAAGGATCAACAGGACAGAGCAGTAACACTGAGGTAACACATCATTTGTGTTGCAAGTGTGGTCGGTAACAGATACGTAGTACTAGTTAAGATCTGAAAAGGTGTTACAAAGATACTACCAAAGTAACATGTAATTTTGTGTTACTCCAAACGTGTTACAAGTTATATATGATTATTTTTTGCAGGGGACTTACATATGATTTGGTAGCTAGTGTTACAAGTCTTATTTTTATGGATGAAATGAGAAAAAAAACATTACTATGCACGTATAGAATGTAGTGTAGAACCCACCGCATATCAATAATGTGCTTAAGCAACCTGCAAAAATAACCTAGATGACAAGAAACCCATGACCACACCATATAGTGTAACATGTTCTAGTGGTCTGTGTTATCTTTGTTTCTTCAACGAGGCCTGGCGCAAAATATAATCGGCCCAAGCAGCTTTACATATTTGAGCTATTTCCGCCACACGGTGTCACCGAGACGGACCTGAGCTAGCCGCTACTCCATTCCGAGAGGTCACGATGCATCATCCGTTCCGCATGAGTCATCTTCGGAAGGAATGAAAACGAAGCGGATACGGTCAAATGGTACTGAAACTTGGGGTAAAATCCTGAAAATTCTAACGAAATCTGTAATGTTGTAAAACTGACAATTCTAATAAAATCATGAAAATAGTATGTTGCGTGGACCCAACATAAATCATGTCCCACAAACAGCCAATGCATGGCAAAATACCGCTGTGAAAAAAATTAGCGAGGAGAAAGGGCGCGTGGAGGTTAAAAGTTTCAATCTTGTACGCGGGTTCTCAAAATTTTCGATCCATCTTGATTTAAGCCCGCATCAGCCAGGTCAAAGAAAAGAAAAACCGCATCAGATCTAACCATCCCCATCTTCCACTCCGTGCGCCGCCCCGGATGCGCAATCCTCACCGAGCCTCCTCCACCGCAGACTCGCACGCTGCCTTCCAAATCCGTCATCGACGATGTGTCGCCCATCTCTCCTATCACCGCAGTCCTCATCGTCAACAGAAATTGCCGGGATCTCCATAGACGGTGTACGAGAGACGCGGATCTCGGCGAGGAAGGCGGCAGCGGTGGCCTTCATTGACGCCAGGATCTCACGCTGATTCAGATCTCCATCAGACCATTTCTGTAAGGTAATACGCTGAGTCAAAGTCGTTTTTGCGGACGTCGTCGTCGATTTTAATCCCTGGACGAGTCCGCGCCGCAGTGTATCTCCTAGTCAAAACCATCATCTTCGGCCACAAGGGGAGTCCCGAAGTGGCAACTCGCGCCCTCGCACGCGCAGCTTCTCCGCGGCCCACCAAGCTGGCTCCTGGTTGACTCCTAGCTAGGAAGCCCTGGGACAGCTGTGCGCGGGATAGCTGTGTGCGGGACGTCTCAGCGGTGGACGACGGGCGCCTGGGCGCGGCACATGATCTGCTCAATCGGCCTGGTATGTATGTTTCCTAATGCCCTTTCTTTTCTCCTAATGCCCTTTCCTAATGCACATGATCTCACGCTTAGAATTCTCGTTCAAGCTTGAATTCGGTTCAGAAGTAATTGCTCGTGCAGTGGAAGGCACTTCAAATGTCTATGTATTTGCTCGGTTGTGAAAGTTCAGAAATTCATTTACTGTTTATACTTGTAGGACTGGTATTCTGTATCCAAGAGTATGGCTGAACATGCATCATTCTAATATGTAGAGAAGAATTTCTGAAGCACAGAATGACAGGAACGTGGATATAAACTATAGAGAGATCACAAACCACCGCCCCATTCATCACCCGGACATTATCAAGTTCATTCTTCATAGAGGTGAGTGGTCAGGGATAATGAGCAATGACTTTAAATCGTTTACTTATTTTATTTTCCTTCTTTCTGTGTCAATTTTCTATTGCTTATAGTTTCATGATACCTATTATCGAAAAAATTTCCGAGTAATAAAGCGCCCATTATCAAAAAAATGCTGCCCAAAATATGATTTAATTTATTTTTCTTAGGAAATTTCTAGAAAATATGCAGGCAAATTACTCTTAAATTAGCTAATGCCATTTCAAGGTATGGTGAAGCAGCAAATGACTCTTAAATTAGCTGGGCATCAAGCAGTTTAGAGTCATATTATGATTTCTAGTTCGATCAGTGCTTTTAGTGTGCTAATATTACTAGTTGTAATACTGGCTATCAAAAATCTAGCATTTATACTTTGGCTGCAATCTGCAAGTGTATGTTTGCTGCTTGTATACTCAACTAAATTACTATTTGTTAATCTTTAAACTAGAATCAGTACTAACTATATGAGTTTGGTACCATGACCATGTTGGCATCAATCTAATTAAATGCTCCTAATTGGTCTTGTTACTTTTGTGCATCTTACTCAATAATATAAATTTGATGGGTTTTATTTATTGAACGTGTGTATTTATTATTCTCCATTGTCATGCACATGAACTTGTCATTGTCGAGATTATTCCAAGAAAAGCATGGTTCATCATTCTAGTTTATGATATTTCTGCCTTTTCAATATGACTTCAAAGTTCTAGTTGTGTATTTGTGTTGTCCTGACAGGAGATATTATAATGACATGAAGGATTGATGGTTTGATGGAAATTTTCAAGAGGTAGAAAGGGTCGTTGTTATAGACTAATTATCAGATGAACTACGTGGGCTCGACGATTTTGTGGTAGAGGAAGAGAATATTAGTTAGTGGAAGATATTGATGTATATGTACAAGTTCGGCTATGCAAGAAAGATTTATACTAAGATTGAAAACATGTTTTTGTAAATTTTCGTTGTGATTTGGTTTAATGCAGTTTGTTTCTTTTACTTACTTCAATGTGCAATTTTGCACCAAGAGTATTGGTATTTATTTATTGTAATAATGTAATAATGCATATGTATCCTACACTCTTTTATATTCGTAACAAAATTCTTAATATATTTTATTTCTGGATGTGTTGTTCTTCAATATTCTCATATTTTAAATGTGCAATGGTTTTATTAAATAAAAGTATATTCCATTAATTTATATTACCTAAATGTGTGTTTAATAATAATAGAAATACATTAATTATGTTTGATATAATGTTACTTGATATGTTACTATAGGTACAAAAATATGTTACAATTAATATTCTATGTTATGAGAATATGTTACCACCAGTGTTACTCTAGCTACAAAAATGTGTTACCAATGCATCTGGTAACACATAATATTCGTGTTACTACAACACAAGTTGTCAAACTATTTTGAACATATAGTAACATTAGTTATGTGTGACTCGGGAAGCCACTTAGTAACATAGCCTAATGGAACACATCTTAAAATCTGTTACTATACGTCCTAGTAACACTGTTTCGGACCTGTAGTAACACAAGACTGTGTTACCAAATCTGTCCTGTTGTAGTGATGGCCCTAAAATCAGAGAAAATTTCAAAAATAAAACCACCATAATTGTGTATGAAATTCATCAAACCATTGGGATTCGTAATTTTTTCAAAAGATCACCCGGACTGGCGTTGGTACTTTTCAAAAAAAATAACATTGATTGTTCATTATAATCACGTTAATAATTTGCTCCATGTCTCCCATCGGAAAGTGCATGGAGCTCCTATGGGTTCTTCGCATTAATTCATATTTGTGAATTGTGCATTTACCTTATTAAACCATTTGTTGGCTTCAATGTTGAAAGAAGAAAAAAGTAAAGAAGATCAAATGTTGACCAAGGTGTCATTTAGGAGTGATCCGAAGATTGTTCATGAGAGAAGTTCAGCCTATGACAAGCATGTCGTTAAAAATAAGATTGAGTAGGCTCTCATGCATACCTTCAAGACATCATTAATATGAAGAAAGAAGAAATGATTCAAGGTTGATCAAGTTGAAGCGCAAGTTCAAAATGAGTCATCTAGAAGAGATTATATCCTTGAAACTTGTCATTGTTTTGGTTATAATGGATATGTGAAGATATCTTAAGAAGAGGTTCTACCGTAGTGGAGTACGGGGAAGCAATCCACAGGACTTCAATGAAGAAAGGTGGTCCAACTTGAGAAGGTCAAGATTGTCATCATCTAGCTCAAGTCTAATGCATGAGGCTAAGGTTTGTTCTTGACATATTTTCTCTTTTATCGGCCTCTTGCTGTTTGTTGGGAGGCCAAGTTTTAGGATCGAAAGTCGTACTATCAAGAGGGTCTCTCGAATGAGTATCTAGATCATCTAGTTTGGAGAGAGATTAAACATTTACATCTTTGAAATCATTTTTTTGGTTGTTACATGGATCGTATCCATGTGGAGATTTCGAGCTTGTGGTTATTCTTATGACAATCTTCGGTTCATTGAAAATAGATTTCGTATAAAAACATGTTACTTTTAAAATGTTGGAGATTTTGCCGGTTCTTCATTAAAGGAGTTTTAACCTCTAAATTCTTGGCAAAATCTCCCTTAAATTTGTTACATCTTATGAAGTATCGAAGCTGCCACCAACCATATCCTGTCTTTCAGAGGGAAATCCATTGGATCTAGATCTTTGAAATTTTTTGTTTTCTCCTCCTTTGTTCTTCATCTATTATTTTCTCATAGGTTTTGTTGCTTTGTTGGAATTTTAGAGTGGAGGATCTGAGGACCCCTGTATTCTTGCATTTGCATTTGGCGTATCAGTTTGAGTTCTCCCCAGAGATTTGGTTGGTAAAAGTGTGTGAACTAATTATTCTTGGGTGCTTATACCTAGAGCTTGTTCCACTTGGGTTATTGAAACCCTAGACTGCTTTGTGGCTTTGTGAGCTTTCAATTAAGTATTAGAGATAACCCCAAGTTTGAAGTCTTTTGTGGTGATTACTTGGGAGCCTCCAATTGAGTTGTGGAGTTTTCCCTAACCTTGTACGGGTTAGGTGACCACCGTCAAGGATCAAATAGTGAACCGAGGATTTCCCTTTTGGTGAGAAGGCTCGAGGAAAACGCGGCGAGCCATTGTGGTGATTGAGTGTAACATTCAAGATACATCGTCGTCTTCATGTGCATCGATTATCTTATGCACATTACTTTGTGATAGCTTTCGTGCTTCAGTTAGCTTCTCACCAAGAGCCAAGCGTTGCGGGCCTAAGGGCTTAGCGACTTTCTTTTATTTTGTGGGTCTATTTTTATTTTTATTAGCTAAACGCCTAACTAAGAACTTCTTTGTTGTGGATGCTCTAAGTCTGCTCCATAACAAACGTTCTGTAGGTATCATCACAAGATACGGATAAATAACAACAACAGGGAAGAATATCAACATAATGTGTTGTATTTGTTGCCTTGATCGGTGGCTTTAGCAAAACATCCTCCTTTTCTGACACATACTTGTCAAAACCACAATCAATATACATTTATGAAGAATGCAACATGTAGAAACCAGCTTAATTAGACGGGTAAGTGTGAAACGAATTCTGGCCTGGGATCTTAAATTTATTATTCGATACCGTAAATGCTCTCCCAACTGTGATCCTAAGGCTCGAATGTCGTTGAATCCTTGTTTGGCGGTCCTAGCGTAATTCCTAGAAGAGAACTCATTCAGATCTTGTGAAGTGTTGTAGAAACCTACAGCGACATGTGATCCTAGCATAGTTCCTAGAAGAGAACTCACTCAATCTGTTTTTCGGTACTGCAAATATCCTCTTAAATGTGATCCTAAGGACCGAATGTCATCGAATCGTTCTTTGGCCGTCTTAGCATAGTGTCTCCTAGAAGAGAACTCATTCAAGTCCTCAATGGTTGTAGAAATCACGAGGTCTAAACTTTTTTTTTTCGAGGACATCGCAGGAGCTCTGCGTCATGAGGTGTAAAACATGATGCGAGTAGTGTAGTGTATGTTCCGTGCATAATTCGACCATGAAATCTGTCCTCAGAGGCGCACTTGTTTCCCCACTCAATCCATTACGCTAATGATCTTTGTTTTGTCCAATGTTGACTAGTTTTGGTTTGAGAATGAATAAATATAACAGCTGCGACGGAGCTATCGGGCCCAAATCCTATCCACCCACCACCTGATGGCGACATGCATCCACAACCGAAGACAATGTTGCATGCCCTCTCCTCTGGCTGCATTCCTGAAGTGTCGCGCGTGTGCTCCATCATCGCGTGGAAAGCTGAAAGCGGCCGACAGCAAGAGCCCCAAGGGGAATCGACCCTGCGCCTGAACTGGAGAGCTTACCTGACGGAGCAATGGCGCCCTCAATCGCACGTTTTCCCCCGTAAAGCTGTTGCTGAACGTATCAGACCTCGTGGTCTGCTGTTCATAGATGTTGGACGCTTCGGCCGGTTGGAGAAACTGGCCGGCAACGCTGACAGGTAGAAAGGGTTAGGGTACGATGTGAAACAGTAGCAGGGAGATGAACTGGTCAGCATAGGATGGTGGAGCCGTGCTTGCTATAGTGGGTTTTGGACCAGGACAGCGAACCATCATCCTTGCTTGCTTGAATAAGATGATCGACTCAGGCAACACGCATTTCTGGAAGATGCCTTACTCACGCCAGCAGGGGAAAACGTGTGACGGGAATGATCTTCTTCATCGCTTTGCTGGTGTAACTCAATCTAAACGAAAGAGACGATTTTCCTCCCAGTGGTAAGTCATGGTAGAGTAGCAGCTCCAGGGTTGAAATCCAGCTGCCGGCGACGCGGTTATTCTGGAAAGACGAAGAGCACGGAGCCCATCGTCGCGCATTATACTGGAGGGAGCATAGGAAGCTGTGATTTCATGGGTTTTAGGCTACATGGCGCAAAGACGAGAAACATCGAGCCATCATCATCCTTCGAGAACATTTTTTCTTTCTTGAAAAAGATGATTGACTCACACCACACGCTTTTACAAGAAGGTAATCGACTCACGCCACAAGGAAATATGGCAATAAAAATTGTCTGCTTAATTATCGAAGCTGAGTAACCATGAGCCATCGACGCAAATCGATCATACACGTAAAATCATTGACTTTGTGTAGTAAATTGTAATAGTTTAATCTATAGGTAAAAACCAAAGCGCAACTCACTGACAAATTTGAGATTTCGACAGCTCCTTACATTCTCGGCGAATTGATTTTTAAACTGAAGATTTTTAGACACCGAGGAAGGAACATATTCACTATATGAATGCTATTTTTTTCGATAAGAAGTATATATTAATATTAAGAAGATATCAATTACACCCAGCCTCTGCAACAACGCAATATTCTAATAGCATTACGGATCTAAAAAGAAAAAAAGAATTACATAAAATAAAAGTCCCGCTACGGTACTTCTACCCTAGTACATCCACCACCAAGACAAGACATAAACTCCAGGCTCTCCAAAAGCGATGCCTCCAAGAAGGTAACAGTGCACAAACACTATCATCGCCCGATCAGAAGATCTTAGGTTTTCATAGTCTCCGCTTTCAAAACAATACCTCCAACAAAGTCATTGCCAGGCACAACCAGTTGAGGCATTGGAAGATAGTCTCCTCTTGCATACTGCTGTTGCAAAACCCAGAATACCAAGCAAGCCCCTCAACAGCGCTAAAAAATTTGAACCTCCATAGCAAGTCCTCCAATCCGGCCCTTATGGTATTCTCCGCCTCTAACTTCACCATGGAGCATGTTTCCATATGGCAAGAAAGAACAGAGCTTCACGATGCTCCCTCCAGAACCAATCGGCTGGAATAAAAGCATGGATGCATCCGACCGAATACCACTGATTCAGCGAACTCTAGGAAAAAAAAACGTTGTTACATCCGCCGGCGGAGCTTTTCGAAACACACCACTCGGCCAGATCAAGAGGGACTGCCTTCAGGAAGGTCTCCATCTTCGCACAAGAAAGGCCCTAGGACCACCACCTTTATTCATGCCAGGCCAGCAACCCACACGCCACTAACCGGCTGCGGAGAAGACGACCGAGCATGGGATCTAGCACGATTGCGGGGCAACAGGTGAGAAGCCAGCAGACCTGCAACGGAACGATCCTCCGCCAGGTTGCAGACGTCGTCCCGGGCGCGAGCAGCTGCGGCCCACTGGCCCAGATCGGGCCCAGACCTTGCGCCGCCAGCGGCCATCGCCGCCCTTCGCATCCCGTCGTGGCGTCGCCCCACGCTGCACCACCGACCACTGCGCTACCCTGGCCGCCCGCCTTCGCCGCCTCGGCCTGCCGCACCGCTGCAGCCCTCCACCTCGCTCTCTCTTCGCGCGAAGAGGAGGCAAGAGAGGTCCGACCACCTGCCCTCTGCCTTCGACGGCCGGGCGCCGCCACCCCCGCCAGCGCCGGCGGCGGCAAGGGGAGCTTGAAGATCGGCTGTTGGCGGAGGTGGGAGGCGCCCTCCGGAACCGCCCGCGTGAGTGGCCCAGGAGGAAGGGGTTGGGAGGGAGCTGCTAATCCTCACATGCGTCCCCGCCGACGACGGTAGGGTTCTGTGCGAGCCTTTCCGCGTGCGAGTTGAGACGCGACGAGTCTTGTCTTTCCGCTACCTGGCGTGGAGATATTGAAGGTTTACATCTTTCCTCGTGAAAAGAAGTATGAATGCTATTTGTAACAACGTAAACCTGCTAATACAATGAAGGAAAAAAAAAGGTACAATACAAGTAATTGCCGAGTGCGTTCCTTAGACTTTCAGCTGTTTAAAACTTTTACTACCTATTAATTCAATCGCTGAAAAAAATAGTTATTTCAGATTGCTTGCTCGTGCAACACGTGAATCTTGTTGAAACATTGGGCTCATATAAGGACTCATATTAGATTTAGATTTCTCTATAAATCTCAAACCCCTCGTAGTGGCAGTTCATGCGAATTTGAGTTTAAGTTGGTGACAACTCACAAAGGAGTGGTAAGAGGTGGAAAGTTTAGTCCCATATGGAAATTTGGGGAGAAGTTAGACCGTCTTGTAAGGTGGGTTGTTCCATCACTAATAAGTGAGTGAGAAGAGGAGTGGTACACGCGCGCTTCTCCTCCTCCTCGCTCGACTCGACAAGTCAAGACACGCCGCGTCGCGCCACGCTCGTGTTCAGTGGATTGAGCCTCGAGTCGAGATTTTCCTTTCTTTTAAAAACGAATAGAGTACTAGATAAACGTGTCACAGTTATTCGGTTCGGATCGTGGACTATCTGTAACCGACTCGAAATGTGCACGTGGGCATAGCCCACATTGCTTAGGATTTCCTGAGCCCATATAATCTCTTGCCCGGCTATCGCAGAGATAGCGAAAAGGGAAAAAAGTATAGAGAAAAACAGAAAAAGGATAATAGAAAACTAGAAAACCAATAAAACCCGACCGAACCCTAAAAACCAGAGAAAACCCGACTAGAATGTTCTGGATGCTTCCCAAGACCGGAAAAACCGAGGCACTCACGGCATTATTGGGCTGGCCCACTAAGAAACATCTTCGTTGGAGGGGTTATGCATCGGGCCACTAACATTCGCGTGAAGCCTAGCATAGGTATCGTTATAGGTAGTTGAGTCATATACGGGTTTCCCTATACCCCGCCCAGCAGCGCGCGCGAGGGAGTCATCGCCAGAAGGCAATCCCGAGTGGGCCGGCCTATTGGCTTGTTCGCTTATAGGAAATAAGTAGTACCATATTTTTAAAATTCGTACACAAACCGATTGGCCTAACTGTTTCAACCCTTGTCCGAGGCGACCCAAGTTCGAACCCAAGCCACGTGCAGGATTCGCAATAGTTTTTTCAATGTTAAGAAAAATTTGAGTTTGAGTAAAATTTGAATTTTGAACAACTTTAGAATCTGAGCAAAATTTGTTTTTTTTTAATCTAAGCAAAATTTGAATTCCGAACAGTTTTTCGAATCTGAGCAAAATTTGAATTCAAACAAATTTTGAATCTGGGAAAAATTTGAATTCAAAGAAACTTCGAATCTAAGCAAAATTTGAATTCATATAGTTTTTTGAATCTGAGCAGAATTTTAATTCGAACAGTTTTTTGAACAGATCATAAACCGAACATTTAGGCCAAAACCGCACAAAATCCATCTAGAACCTTCTAGAATATTCCTAAAACCGGAAAAAACCGAAAATAATACACCACCGATTGCTTCTGCATGTAATAGGCCGCGGCCCAAAACTGTTTGTTCCCTTAGCTATACCTATTAACACGCCCGAATCTCTACTACTTATAAAGGCATGAAGTACCGTAGGAAAATCAAATCATGACCGTCCATGTGACTCCATCAAACGGACAGAGACGCCCCATTCTCCCCACCCCCGTACCCGGTCTCCACACCCACACTACTAGGAAAAGGCCTAGCCGTAAGACAGCCAGCAGTGGCGCACCATGACTGCCGTGCGCCACTACTACTTAGCAGTGGCGCACCACAAAACGGTGGGCCACTGTTACAAAAGTAGTAGTGGCGCACCTCGAATGTGGTGCGCCATAAGTAAGTGGTGACAGGAGGCCAGCTCCTCCCCAAACCTATTAGTGGCGCACGTCTCCGGGGTGCGCCACTGCTACATTACTTACCTATGGCGCACGTTAAAGTGGTGCGCCACTGCTAGGAGGTGTCCAGAGCCCGTTTAGAGATGATAGGCTTAGCAATGGCGCACATCGGGGTGCGCCACTGCTACATAGGTTACCTATGGCGCATGTCTTTAGGTGCGCCACTGCTAGGGGGTGGCCAGAGCCCCTTTAGAGATGAGAGGCTTAGCAGTGGCGCACCACTGGCAGTGCGCCATTGCTATGTCACCCTAGTAGTGGCGCACGACTAGGTGGTGCGCCACTGCTAACCTGGGACCATTTCCTGCTTTTCACCCTCCACTCACATGTGCCACCCACTTTCCCCAAACACTCTTCCACCACCACCTCCCACGAAATCTGGATCTGGTCGTGTTGCCCCTCCTTCCCACCTCATTTTCACCTCTTCATTCACCAAAATTAAGTTGGTAAACTTAAATTTTCTTCATAGGTAAGTAATGGTGAAGCTCTCTTAGCTCAATACCCTACTCAATCTCAACTTTTCACCTCATCCAACACTCTAGGTCTCGTCGTATCGGTAACTTTGTTGGTTTTATGCTTTGTGTGTGACCGGTTCCGATCGTCTTGCACACACACGTGTGTGTGCACATATGTTATGTGAAGCTCATGTGTTGTGTGCATGCGCGAAAAGCGTCTCTATCACGTGCATGTGTTGTATGCGAAGCCTCTCCACACATGTGTTGTATATGCGAAGCCTCCACACATGTGTTGCATGCATGTTTTTGTTTGCAGGGATTTGAAATGCGATGGAGTTGCCAATATTTTGCCGAAATGTTGATTCATTTCCGTTTCGGCGAATAGTGGGCATACTACGCATATACTTTTTCCTATTTTTAGGGAAGATCATGCCAAAATTTTCTTTTGGTATGCTAAGATATCCATTTTCTCTATACCCGCAGGCGACCATGGTCCGCATGATGAGCGAAGGCGTTGTGGCTAGGTTTTTGAAAGCTGCGACGGCCGAGATGATTAGAAATAACCAAAAGGAGATAAGATGTCCGTGTCGAAGATGCAAGCTGACGAGCCTTATGGACCCTAAAGCCGATATGGTACGGGACCACCTTCTCGTGCGTGGTTTCATGGATGGCTATCGGTGGGAAGGCGACGAAGATGATTATGAATTTGTCCATGGGATTTCAACAAGAAATAAGGAAGGTGGTGAGCACCATGTAGAAGTTCCCGGACATGATCAGGATGTAGAAGATCCCGGCCATGATCATGATCACAATGTAGGAGATCATGGACCCGATGATATGGAAGATCAAGATGGAGGACCCGATGATGAAGATCATGAAGATGAAGACGATGGACCATCGTCGATGGACTGGGTGCAGGACCCTTATCTTCAAGAGCTGCTTCTCAAGCAGACGAGTAACGCAAGGGATGCCGCCCGAGAGAAAGCCAAGATGGATCAACTGGAGGTAGACGCGGTTACTCCATTGTATGAAGGATGCAGGCCGGAGGATACCCGCCTGAAAGTAACGCTCATGGCTCTGCAGATGAAGGTAAAGCACAAAATGACCGACACATCCTTCAACGACAACATGTCATTCTGGCACGAACGTCTTCCCAAAGGTAACACGTGTCCGACTAGTATCGAGGAGGCCAAGAAAATCGTGTGTCCTCTGGATTTACCGCATGTGAAATATCATGTGTGCTTGAACGATTGCATCATTTATCGGAACGAGCACGCGGAGTGTACCATATGTCCGGAGTGCGGCGTCAGTCGGTACAAGAAGGGGAAGAAAGCTCCTCGGAAGGTGGTGTGGTACTTTCCGATCACTCCTCGTCTGCAGCGGTATTTCGCGGATCCTAAGCAAGCAAAGCTAATGCGCTGGCACGCGGAGATGAGGAAGGGAGAAGATGACGTTGATGATCCGAAGAAAAAGAAAAAGGACAGGATGTTGAGACACCCTTCGGATGCTAGCCAGTGGAATGCGTTGAACCTCGAGTGCCCAGAATTTGGGGACGATCCTAGGAACATAAGGCTGGGCGCGAGCACCGATGGAGTCAATCCGTTTGGCAGCCAGAGCAGCACGCATAGCACATGGCCCGTGTTTGTGTGGATGTACAACCTCCCCCCTGGTTGTGCATGAAGAGGAAGTACATTCAAATGAGTATGCTAATTGAAGGGCCGAAACAACCAGGGAACAACATCAATCTGTATATGGGGCTTCTGAAAGAGGAGCTAGCCACGCTATGGGACGCGCCTGCCAATACGTGGGACGCCGCCGCGGAAGAATATTTCCCTATGAGAGCCGCGCTGCTCACGACGGTGCACGACTTTCTCGGTTACGGATATGTCGCGGGGCAGGTGGTCCACGGATTCAATGCATGCGTCAGGTGCATGGATGACACAACGTACCGCCAGCTAGATAGAGATCCGGGGTCCTCGAAAACGGTGTTCATGGGACATCGAAGGTGGCTTCGCGACGAAGACCCATGGAGGAAACGCAAGGATCTGTTCGATGGTCAAGATGAACCCCGAAGACGGCCACGTACGAGAAGCGGCGAGCAAATAGATGAGCTATTGAAAAATTGGAATGAGTGCCCACCGCCGGGGAAGAAAGGCGCCGGAGCCGCTGCTCAAGGTATGGAAGACGAGGTCTGTTTTCTGGGACTTGCCGTACTGGAAGATCTTACGTGTGCCTCACAGCCTTGATGTCATGCACATCACGAAGAACGTGTGCGAGAGTCTGCTTGGTACCCTCCTCAACATGCCAGAGAGGACCAAAGATGGGCCGAAAGCAAGGTACGACTTGCTATCAATTGGGATCAGGGAGGAGCTTCACGCGGGACGCCCTAATGATGATGATGATGATGATGATAATGACGATGATGAGGCGGAGGACACGCAAAGTCGTCGCAAGGGCAAAAAGGCCAAGAAGATCGAATATTACTGCCCCCCGCGTGCTTCACTCTAAGTCGAAGGAGATCGAGCAGTTTTTCGACTGTCTCCTAGGAGTAAAACTTCCTTACGCTTACGCGGGGAAGATAAGCAGGTACCTAGACAAAGCGAAGCAGAGGTTCAGCGGGATGAAGTCTCACGACTGTCACGTGCTGATGACGCAAATACTTCCGGTTGCAATCCGTGGGATCATGGACGCGCACGTCCGTGAAACGCTTTTTGGCCTATGCAACTTTTTCGACGTCATCTCTCGGAAGTCTGTTGGCGTGAGGCAACTTAGAAGGCTACAGGAAGAGATCGTGGTGATACTGTGCGAGCTTGAGATGTACTTCCCGCCCGCATTCTTCGATGTTATGGTGCATCTGCTGGTACATATCGTGGAGGATATCATCCAACTGGGGCCGACGTTCCTGCACAGCATGATGCCGTTCGAAAGGATGAATGGTGTCATCAAAGGGTACGTTCGCAACAGGGCACGTCCAGACGGAAGCATAGCCAAGGGCTTTCTGACCGAAGAGTGCATCTCCTTCTGCACGAGTTATCTAGAAATCGAGAACCCCGTTGGCCTGCCCGTAAACATCTCGGGAAGCTCGCTGGATGGGGTCACCGCGAGGGTAGCCGCGAAATGCATGTCGACTTCAAGGGTCGAATCGCCGACTTTGAAAGAGCAAACCTAGTCGCGCTACAACACATAGACGTGGTCGATCCTTGGGTGGTAGAGCACAAAACCTTCATCGCAAAGACGTACAGTGATCAGGGCAAACAGAGGACGGACGGAGATATAATCAAAGAGCACAACTCAACCTTCACGCGGTGGTTCAAGGACAAGATGCTGACATACCCTATAGACGAGGATTCTTCTGCGGAAGAAAAACTCATCTTCGCCTTGTCACAGGGCGCCGAACACAACCTGATGACATTTCAGGCGTACGATATCAACGGCTACACATTCTACACCGAGGAAAAGGACATGAAGAGCGATTATCAGAACTCCGGGGTAACGATGGAGTCCTACACCGGTGACATCAAGCAGAGATACTACGGAAAGATCGAGGAGGAGCTGAGCTACGCCGGAGAGAATGTGCCGATGTTCCGTGTCGGGTGGGCCAAGAACGTCGTAAAAGAAGACCGGCATTTCACCACCATGGTTATACCCGAAGCCAAATCCAAGACAGCGGGCGCAAAGGTCACCGCGAAATATGAGCCATGGGTACTAGCTTCCCAAGTGGACCAATGCTTCTTCATTACCGACCCGCAAAAGCCCAGCCGTGTTGTCGTGAGGAGAGGCAAAAGGAGCATCATCGGAATGGATGGAGCCGCCAACGAGCTAGACTTTGACCAGTACGGCGATCCGAAGATGGAAGATGACGACGACGATGATGAAGAACCATACACAACAAGAAGAAGCAGGACCACCCTACCTAAAGGCCGTCCGTTCAAGAGAAGAAGTCTAGGAGTTCCGGGGCTAAATTATTCAACCACGAGAAAGAAGGGCAAGAAGATTGTGAAAAGATAATTATGTATCATTTTCTTGTATGAATAATGGATGTCATATTGTTAATCTACACATGTTGTACCGATCAAAATAGACATATAATTCATATTTTGGATATTTTCTAGATTTTATAGTATTTTAAATATTCTACATAATTATAATTATTTATGCCTTTTATGTTTGTGTATTATGCTATTTTGGATGTTTATTATAGTGTTAAATCAATTTAAAAAGAAAAGGAAAAAATGGGGCCGCCAGGGTTCGAACCTGGCCGGCAGGGGTTTGGCACAAACCAACCAGGGACAGAGCCAGTGACTAAGCGGGATATGTCAATCCCCCCGCGTTATTCTTTTGACCCAGACATAAGGAGGCAGTGGCGCACCCCTAGAGGTGCGCCATTGCTAAGGCTCATAGTGGCGCACCCGAGAGGTGCGCTATTGCTAAGGCGTCAGGGGACTTAGAAATTTCCCCTTCTTCCCCGTCCCGACCAGATCCCACCTGACCACCCCTCCCCTTCTTCCCCGAGCGACGCCGCCGTCCCTCGATCTGCCTCGCGCTGCCACCCCTCCCCTTCTTCCTCTCCGCCGGCGACGCCCTGCGCCCATTCACCACTGCGCCCTCCCACCTTCTCCTGGATCTCCGAAGCCACCTGCTCGCCCTCCATTCCCCACTGTGGCCAGATCGAGATTTCCCCACCTGCTCGCCGTACTCGCCGCAACACGTGAGCACCGGCGGAGAAGCGCCCTTCGACCGCGACGCCGCCGCCTTCGACCACCGCCGCCGCCGCCGACGCCCCGTGTTTGCCCGAGCAATATGCCCAAGAGGTAATAAAATGGTTATTATAATATATCTTTGTGTTTATGATAATGTTTGCATACCATGCTATAATTGTATTAACCGAAACATTGATACATGTGTGTTATGTAAACAACAAGGAGTCCCTAGTAAGCCTCTTGTATAACTAGCTTGTTGATTAATGGATGATCATGGTTTCGTGATCATGAACATTGGATGTTATTAATAACAAGGTTATGTCATTAGGTGAATGATATAATGGACACACACCCAAATGAGCGTAGCATAAGATCAAGTCATTAAGTTCAATTTGCTATAAGCTTTCGATACATAGTTGCCTTAGTCCTTCGACCATGAGATCATGTAAATCACTTACATCGGAAGGGTACTTTGATTACATCAAACGTCATTGCGTAAATGGGTGACAATAAAGGTGGGATTAAGTATTCGGAAAGTGTGAGTTGAGGCATATGGATCAATAGTGGGATTTGTCCATCCCGATGACGGATAGATATACTGGGCCCTCTCGGTGGGATGTCATCTGATTAGCTTGCAAGCATATGAATGGTTCATAAGAGATCACATACCACGATACGAGTAAAGAGTACTTGTCGGTAACGAGGTTGAACAAGGTATGGAGATATCGATGATCGAACCTCGGACAAGTAAAATATCGCGTGACAAAGGGAATCGGCATCGTATGTAAATGGTTCAATCGATCACTAAGTCATCGTTGAATATGTGGGAGCCATTATGGATCTCCAGATCCCGCTATTGGTTATTGCTCGGAGAGGAGTCTCGACCATGTCGCATAGTTCGCGAACCGTAGGGTGACGCGCTTAAGGATCGATGTCGCATAAGTAGATTCGAATATGAGATGGAGACCGAAATTTGTTCGGAGTCTCGGATGGGATCCAGGACATCACGAGGAGGTCCGGAATGGTCCGGAGAATAAGATTCATATAAGGGAAGTCATTTTCCGGGGTTCGGAAAAAGTTTCGGTGTTTGACCGGAGCTTCTAGAAGGTTCTAGAGGGCCACCGGGGCCCACCACCCCGGGAGGGACCACATGGGCCAAGGGAGTGCAGCCTAGCCTAATGGGCCAGGGGCACCAAGCCCTCAAGGCCCAGCCGGCCAGCCCCCTAGGGATAAGATCAAATCCCGGAGGATAAGATCAAATCCCTAAAATCGAGGGAGCAACTTTGGAAGGGGAAGCAAACTAGGAAGGGGATGATTTCGGATCCCCCTTTCCTTCTGTGCAATGGTGGGGCCCAAGGGGCTGCCTTGGCCGCCCCTCCCTCTATAAATAGAGGAGAGGGGCAGCCGACCATTTTCCCGTGACACACCAAAGTCTGCCGCCCCCTCTCTCCTCCACCGCTAGTCTGCTCCGGCTTGGCGAAGCCCTGCAGCTTTTCTCCTCCACCACCACCACCACGCCGTCGTGCTGCCGAGGATCTACCACACTCCGCTGCCCGCTGGAACGGGGAGAGGACGGGCTTCATCGACACCGTACGCGCGACCGAGTACGGAAGTGCTGCCGGATTGCAGCACCGGGGACGATCGTCTACATCAACAATGAGATCTGATCTCGTAGGCTTTGGAAATCTTCAAGGGTTAGTATCTTATCAATCTCGTTGTTTCGATCTTGTAGATTAGATCTTGGGTGTTCCATAGATTAGATCTTGGATTTATTCGTCTTGCGGTAGGAAATTTTTTGTTTTCTATGCTACGAACCCCATCAGTGGTATCAGAGCCATGTCTATGCATAGATCTGTTGCACGAGTAGAACACAATGGTTTTGTGGGCGTTGATGCTTTTGTTGCTTTAGTTTGTGTACTTTGCATCTTGCGGGATGGTGGGATGAAGCGGCCCGGGCTAACTTTACATGACCGCGTCTCATGAGACTTGCTCCACGCTTGACATGCAACTTGTATTGCATAAGTGGCTTTGCGGGTGTCTGTCTCTCCCACCATAGTGAAGATTCCAATTTGCACTTTCTATTGTCAACACTAGTATCACCGTTGTGGTTCATGTTCGTAGGTAGATTGGATCTTACTCGAAACCCTAAACCACGTAAAATATGCAAACCAAATTAGAGGCGTCTAACTTGTTTTTGCAGGGTTTGGTGATGTGATATGGCCATGATGTGATGATGATTATATTTGATGTATGAGATGTTCATTGTTGTATTATGGCAACCGGCAGGAGCCTAATGGTTGTTTTTAATTTTTGTTAAAGACCTGCGTGTCTATTCATCATGTAATAGCTTTATTTCAAGTAGTTGTCATAGTAGCTATAAGTGATGGACACCCATGAAGCGGCGCCATGGACCTTGGTGCAATGCTGGTGATGATGGAGATCATGATCATGTGCTTTGGAGATGGAGATCAAAAGCACAAGAAGAAAGGCCATATCATATCACATATTATGAATTGCATGTGATGTTAATCCTTTATGCATCTTATCTTGCTTAGATCGCGACGGTAGCATTACAAGATGATCCCTCTCACTAAATATCAAGATAATAAAGTGTTCATCCTTAGTATGCACCGTTGCTAAGACTTGTCGTTTCGAAGCATCTCGTGATGATCGGGTGTGATAGACTCTACATGTGCATACAACGGGTGCAAGCCAGATTTGCACACGCGGATACTAAGGTTGCCTTGACGAGCCTAGCATGTACAGACATGGTCTCGGAACACGGGATACCGAAAGGTAGAGCATGAGTCATATGAATGATATGATGAACACTTTGAGTGTTCGCCTTTGAAGCTACATCTTTTCTCGTGATGATCGGACTTGGTGTAGTGGATTTGGTTCGTGTAATCACTAAGACAATGCGAGGGATGTTGTTTTGAGTGGGAGTTCACCTAGTTAATTGAAGAATTAAAAATGAACTCAAATTATCATGAACATAGTCTGAATAGTATTTTGAATTAAATTTGTAGAATTGGCATCCGTTTTCTACCATGCGCTAGTCTTGTAATTGAGATAGAAATACTGTTAAGTCTGACAAGTAACTTTACGGACTGGTACCGTATTGTTAAAGAATCAAGATATGATTAAGTCCTAATGCAAACTTTTAGTAAACCTCACATTGATGATTCAAAGAGCAATGGTTTCAATTAGTACCTTAAATCATCTTGTCTCCGTGAAACTTGAAGTTCAAATCTGTTTGAAAAGTAAGGAGCTGAAATTTTGTTTTCAGAAATAAGCAAGGTATGAGATATATATGATATCTAAGACCTTATTGCAAGATGATAGAATATAATCTAGTGAGACTACATAAACTCATAAGTTTTATGGGAATGTACGAAGGTTGAAGACGCCAGGCGTCCCAATCCTCCAACTAGTTGGGCACTAACGATATTCGCATATCCATGAGGTGATCGTCCTTAGAATGCACCGTTGCTAAGACTCGTCGCTTCGAAGCATCTCGTGATGATCGGGTGTTATAGATTCTACGTGTGCATACAACGGGTGCAAGACAGATTTGCACATGCGAATACTAAGGTTAAAACTTTACGAGCCTAGCATGTACAGACATGGTCTCGGAAAGTCGTCATGATTTGATGGATAAAATTATGAGTGAAATTGTTCATTACATTAAAGGTTAGTAATAGTGAAATCTAGAACGCTTGTCATGTGATGATCAACTTCAAGGTAAGAACCTCAAGGTTATTGGTATTTGACCAATGGACCTAGAAGTTATTGAAGGTGAAGTGTTTTCTGAGAATGAGGAAAGCTAAAAGAGAAACTACAAAAGATATTTTGGCAGAAAGAAAGAAAATACTAGAAAGTCTAGCTCAGGTGTATATAGATGATATACATGTTATGAATGTATTCCTTGTTTTGGTCACACAATGAAATTCTTGGGTATTAGTACCATATTGGTTGGTATGAGGTGTTATACAAAACAACGCAATACAAGAATACAATGGCCTAAGTGACTGAAAAGGAATGTGACAGGAATGCACGTCTGGAACAAAAATAAAGTGTTATTATGTTCATCGTTGGCATTCTGTCTAGCCATTCAGATTTATAATAAAGAACTTTATAACTGTTGTATTGTTCTGGTTAAATGAAAACAACGAGTTGTTCAAATTGTAACAGGATTCCATGTACGATGGATAAGTTATTATAAATCTTTATGGTGAAGCACACATACATAACACTGACGCTAAAATGCCATAAGGCAAATGATATGAATTCCACTTATTAGTGGAACCGCCATTTAGGTCATGTTAGAAAGGAACGCATGAAGGAACTCCATGCAAATGGACTTTTGGAGTCATTTGATTTCTGAATCATTTGGCGCTTGCAAATCTCTTCTAAAGAGAATGACTTAAATCCCGTTCATAGGCCAAGAGCTGAACGGGCAATTAACTTAGTGGAAACATACATGGTGATGTATATGGTTCACTGGGCATAGTTGTGTGTGGGAGATTCTTCTACTTCATGAAAACTTCTAACAATGAATTGAGTATATATGTGGATATATTCGATAAGGAAGAAGTTTGAAACATTTGAAAGGATTCAAATAAATTTCAG
The DNA here is from genome assembly GCA_030979885.1 of Lolium multiflorum. Classification (NCBI taxonomy): domain Eukaryota; kingdom Viridiplantae; phylum Streptophyta; class Magnoliopsida; order Poales; family Poaceae; genus Lolium; species Lolium multiflorum. Next base: position 129,084,285 of record CM061751.1, read on the forward strand.
CATGAAGTGGAAATCATCGTAATATAAAAGTCAAATATCTATGATTTGATCATGGTGAAAATATTTGAATTACGAGTTTTAGCGAACATCTAAGAGAATTATGAAATTGTTCTACTACTCACGTTTCTTGGAGTATCATAGTGATGATAGAGTATCCAAGAGACGTATCCAAAACTTGTTGGATTAATGATGAGATAAAATAAAATGACGCCATTATATTTTTGTGGATTATGCTTTAGAGACTACCGCTTTTACACTAAATAGAGCATCATCATGATCCATTGAAATGACACCATATGAGTTATGGCATGGGTATAAACCCTAATAGTCCTTTCTTAAATTTTGGTATGCGTAGCATAAGTGAATGAGTTTACAACCAAAATCGGATGAATGTCTTTGTTGGTTATCCCAGAGAATTGATTGGGAATTCTTTCCACTATTAAGTAAAAGACAAAAGTGTTTGTTGATGTTACTTGCTTATTTCCAAGAAATTGTTTTCTAGCGAAGTATTTGAGTGGGAGGACAATGGAACTTGATAAGGTTCATGAACCTGAGCGTGATGATCAGAGTAGCACAGCATCGGAAATGGTTCCGGGAAGCAGCTACGAAGATCATGGCTCACATGTCTATAAAGTGTTATAGTCATGGAGATCAAAGTACCTATTGAACCTTGTAGATATGGTTTACTTTGTGATCAAATGAATGATTTGTGAACAAAGGATTGATTTTGAACAATGATAAACCAACTACATACAAAGAAGTTATGATGGGCCCTGACTCCGTTAAAATGGCTATGCGCCATGAAATCCGAGATAGGTGAACACTTTTTGAAAGTAAATGGATCTATAAAATTGATGGACTTGGATACAATATCCTTAAAGAAGCTTGACTTATCGAAAAGTTGTTTACGACAAAGTTCAAAGAGTTGACTACGATAAGATTAGATCTTCCGTGGCAATGCTTATAGTCTATGTGGATTATTCTAGTAATCGCTACATATTTCTTTTATGAGATATGATAGTAGGATGGCAGAAATACATTTCTTACCAGAAGTATGTATGAAGGATGTATACCAGATACAACCAAGAGTTTTGCTGGTCCGTGGAATACTAGATAGGTATACAAACTTCAATTGGATGAAGTAAGTATCACGGAGTTGGAATCTTCACCGGATGAAATAATCAAAGAGTTTTGATTTCATCAGAAATGATGAAGATGCTTGCATTTGCAAGAAATTAAGTGGGAGCGCTGAGACATATTTATGTAGATGACATATCGTTGATTAAAAATAATGTAATCATGTACTTGATGTGATTAAAAGGTTTCATTGAGAATTAATTTCAATGAAAGGATATGGACTGAAACATATTTAGTGTCAAGATCTATGAAGATAGATTGAAACACATAATAAGTTTAAGTCAAAGTACATAGAATGAATATTGAAGTGGTTCAATATAAAAATATTAAGAAGGTGTTCTTTTCATGTGAAGGTTTAACAAGACTTGAGTGTATTTGACACTTGATGAGTAAAACCACATGAGTGATTTCAGATCACGAATAATATGTACAAAGTCAGATGTCCTGTGCTCTAAAATGTTATGAGCATATACCAGAATGATTCATGTAATGATCATTGGACAACAGTAAGAATATCCCTGAGTCCTTTAGAAGAACGAAGGATATATATATATAGTTTTTATATGGGGTAGTGACAAACAAATCGCTGTAAGGTGTTGCACCAATATTAGTTTGGTTACATATAAAAATGAAATTTCAATCTCAATTAGGCTAAGTGTTGTTTATAAGGTAGCACAATGAGCTAGAAGAAGTCTATGCTAGATTTAGATCAGTTCTAAATATTGTGACGGATTCTACAAACAAAGGCAGAGTATGTCATTGTTTTGACAATGACTGAGGATGTTAAGTCAAGGAGTTCTTTGAGAACTTGGTGTAGTTCCGACAGTGTCAGAACTTTGAAGCTATATTGTGTGTGACAATATTAGTGACTTATTTCAGACCGCGGAATTAAGGTTCCACCAGAGGACTAAGCATATACAATTAATGCCGACTCATTTGGAAAATGGGTGATGCGTTGAGACGCAAATGAATTGCAAAATACATACGTTTCTGAGCGTGTCAGATCCGTTGACTAAAACCTCTCCCGTGAGCAAAACATGATAAGCACCAGAAGACCAAGGTGTTATATCTTTACATATGTAAACTAGATTATTGACTCTAGTGCAAGTGGGAGACTGTTGGAGATATGCCCAAGAGGCAATAATAAAATGGTTATTATAATATATCTTTGTGTTTATGATAATGTTTGCATACCATGCTATAATTGTATTAACCGAAACATTGATACATGTGTGTTATGTAAACAACAAGGAGTCCCTAGTAAGCCTCTTGTATAACTAGCTTGTTGATTAATGGATGATCATGGTTTCGTGATCATGAACATTGGATGTTATTAATAACAAGGTTATGTCATTAGGTGAATGATATAATGGACACACACCCAAATGAGCGTAGCATAAGATCAAGTCATTAAGTTCTAATTTGCTATACATAGTTGCCTTAGTCCTTCGACCATGAGATCATGTAAATCACTTACATCGGAAGGGTACTTTGATTACATCAAACGTCATTGCGTAAATGGGTGACAATAAAGGTGGGATTAAGTATTCGGAAAGTGTGAGTTGAGGCATATGGATCAATAGTGGGATTTGTCCATCCCGATGACGGATAGATATACTCTGGGCCCTCTCGGTGGGATGTCATCTGATTAGCTTGCAAGCATATGAATGGTTCATAAGAGATCACATACCACGATACGAGTAAAGAGTACTTGTCGGTAACGAGGTTGAACAAGGTATGGAGATATCGATGATCGAACCTCGGACAAGTAAAATATCGCGTGACAAAGGGAATCGGCATCGTATGTAAATGGTTCAATCGATCACTAAGTCATCGTTGAATATGTGGGAGCCATTATGGATCTCCAGATCCCGCTATTGGTTATTGCTCGGAGAGGAGTCTCGACCATGTCTAGTTCGCGAACCGTAGGGTGACGCGCTTAGGGTTCGATGTCGCATAAGTAGATTCGGAATATGAGATGGAGACCGAAATTTTGGAGTCTCGGATGGGATCCAGGACATCACGAGGAGGTCCGGAATGGTCCGGAGAATAAGATTCATATAAGGGAAGTTTTCCGGGGTTCGGAAAAGTTTCGGTGTTTGACCGGAGCTTCTAGAAGGTTCTAGAGGGCCACCTGGGCCCAACCCGGAGGGACCACATGGGCCAAGGGAGTGCAGCCTAGCCTAATGGGCCAGGGGCACCAAGCCCTCAAGGCCCAGCCGGCCAGCCCCCTAGGGATAAGATCAAATCCCGGAGGATAAGATCAAATCCCTAAAATCGAGGGAGCAACTTTGGAAGGGGAAGCAAACTAGGAAGGGGATGATTTCGGATCCCCCTTTCCTTCTGTGCAATGGTGGGGCCCAAGGGGCTGCCTTGGCCCCCTCCCTCTATAAATAGAGGAGAGGGGCAGCCGACCATTTCCCCGTGACACACCAAAGTCTGCCGCCCCCTCTCTCCTCCACCGCTAGTCTGCTCCGGCTTGGCGAAGCCCTGCAGCTTTTCTCCTCCACCACCACCACGCCGTCGTGCTGCTGGGATTCCGAGGGATCTACCACACCTCCGCTGCCCGCTGGAACGGGGAGAGGACGGGCTTCATCGACACCGTACGCGCGACCGAGTACGGAAGTGCTGCCGGATTGCAGCACCGGGACGATCGACTACATCAACAATGAGATCTGATCTCGTAGGCTTTGGAAATCTTCAAGGGTTAGTATCTTATCAATCTCGTTGTTTCGATCTTGTAGATTAGATCTTGGGTGTTCCATAGATTAGATCTTGGATTTATTCGTCTTGCGGTAGGAAATTTTTTGTTTTCTATGCTACGAACCCCTTCACACCGCGCATCCTTCCCAGGTAGCCGCCGTGCTCCTCCCCTCCTTCTCCTCTGCTAGGTTAGTTGCTACTTCTGCTCGGTGCTCCCCCTCGAGCCGCCGCTACTCCTGCTGCTCGGTGCTTCCCCTCGAGAAGCAATTATGTGTGTTATCTGCTATCTTGTTCATGTGCTAGTGAGAAGCAAGTGTTGATTCACCTAAGTGTTGATGGAGTAGTACAGCAGCCACAAGCTTTTAATTCATCATGATTTGTTTAGTTGATCATGTCCTGACGCAATGTGCTTATATTTTGTTTGGGTTAGTGTTGTTTTCTTGATTTAACATGTTTAAATAGCTGATCAACGTGCTAGTAATTTTTTTTTGGAATAGTTCCAAGTGTAGTACAGAAGAATCCGATTTGTGACCATGTTTCTAAATACACAATCTTGTTTCTAAAGTCTATTGAGTTGCTATGGTGTGCTTCATTTGAATCCATTAAAAATGCAACGTATTATGTTCTAACTTTGGATTATCCTTGAGTTTTTATTGAACTCGTGGGCTCTGTTTGGTCAACTTTATGAATGTCAAGATTAACCCTGTCAGCAATTATGTGAATTTCTTGCCTTTGACCTTAGCCGAGCTGGACGCCATCACGGTAACCAACCCTCGGCCATATCCTTGCCTTTGACTAGCTAGCCATCCCTAACGCCCTACATGTTTTCCGCAGAGCTCCGCCGTCGACGTCCCATGCACTCTCCTGCACTTTGTGAACGGCGAGTTGATCGATGTTGCCAAGGCCAAAATCGTTCAACCGAGCAACCGCCAGTTACACGGTAGACCCATGCAACCCGACGTGTATAGGATTCAACTGGTTCGGGTGCTTAGCGGCTACGACGACGTGGTACCTCCCTTTCAACCCCATGGTGCCGACGAAGATGAGGTCCTTACCCTCCAGCATTGCTTCAATTGGTCCATGGTTTGGCCAAAGAGCCAGATTCGTTTGGGGGCGAGGGCACCCCCCCACAGACACCCCCAGCCGTGCCGGCGCCAAGCCATGGCAAGACCACCCCAACGGTGCCGCCATCACTGATGTGGACATGCAGATGGCACAGGATCCGAACGACGGTCCGCACGAGGACAGTACGTTCGCCAACCTGGACTGCAACTTCGATTTTGGGGTGATGGACTACGATCTCAGTAGCCAACCCTCTCAAGCTGCCGCCGAGGGGAAAACCTATTGCAACAAGCGGCGCCTATTCTGTTCTCAGGAGACGCCTCCAGCTGCCGACTTCACCGAGACTCAGCCGATAGCCGAGGTGAGAAGTGTTATCAGTCCTAACACACTGAAGAAGGCTTGCGAAGAGGAGAATGCAGTCCCAATAAATACGAAGCCGAAGGGACGGAAAAGAAAGAAGAAGGACGACAAGTCTGCCAGCCAGCCGGCACCTATCCGTGCTCAGGACGGGCCACCAGTGCCCAAGAATATCGAGGCGAGGGTGCATGTGTCGGGTGAGCGGATGCTAATTAAAAGATTGTACGATGCTGCACCCGGTCCTATGCGATCTCGGTTGACGGTATTCAGTTTATGGAGGAGCGGCGTATCGGGGAGAAAGATCATGGATACCCGGTGTATATTGCCAAGGTGCCCTTGGGCCATGGCTTTGTCGATAGTGGCTTCGCGAGAAGATCTTCCTGCGGTATGATGACATCTTCGCCATGCTGAACAGTTATCCGCTGCACTACACCTTCATTCGCCTATACTCGCTCAGCAAGGCGATGCGGATCATTAGACACAACATCCCGGACATCGCGATAGCCGACCCCTTCTACATGCGTGCCGTCCACTTGGCCACCGCCGGAGACCGGGCAGTCGCGAGTGGATACCTCAAAGACTTCTTTCTAGCGAACCAGAAGAAGTGTAACATCGTCCTGCCTGTATTTCCCGAGTAAGTCACCCCCTCACCGTACCGGTCTTAACTCGTGATTTTTTTAGATTTCAATCGTCATGTTCTTAAACATTATGTCTTCTACGCAGAGACAAAACCTGCACACTCATCTCCATAACCCCGAAACATTCCATGGCCACATACCTCGATGCGGACGGTAAGTCAACCACGGACTACACAAATGTCAAGGCCGTACTTGATGATGCTCTCAATGGCTACGTCAAAGCGAAAGGCAACATGCAGAGGCCAAATATTAGGTACGGGAAGCATGTGTTCAAGCACCAAACAAAGTTTCCCTGCGTCAAGAAGCCGCCTTCTAGTAACAAGGATGCCTACTACGCCCTCTATCACATGGATAAGTTCATACGGGACCAGCAGCAGCTTACGCTACCTGAGCATCTCAGAGACTGGGCCAACAAATTGGCGCGGGTCCCTGACGACGGCATCAAGCAAGACTTCTTCCGCATCCAAGTAGAGTTTTGTGAAATCATCCATCAAGATGTCATTAGAAGCGCGGGGGAGTTCTACGCCGGCTATCAGCCGTCAAACAGTGACATAGACACGATGCTCCAAATGCAGGGTGACGACTACCGCTCATGGATGTGCTTGAAGAAAGGCGGCGGTTTTATCCACGCTCCGAGTGGAAAGTCTTGATGTGCGAGCCTAGTTATGTAGTTGTGAACTAAAGACGAGCTTCTGTTGTAATAAACTTTATCCAGCACTTTACTTGCTATTAATTACTAGTTCGGCTATGTTTGTGAACTTATATATATGGCTCTGTCGTTTTCCGCACTTGATTTGGTCGTTAATTTTGTTTGCATATGCCAATGATTAGAATGGTTGGTCATCCGTACACTTGGGGATGGCGTGAGCGAGCCTGGTGTGATGGCACAAATATCCATGTCTTGTGCATCCTACCTGGTCTCGCTCACACCATCCCTAAATGTTAATATTTTTTTTGACCGACAAAGTATGAGGCATTCCATTTACTTCATACTAGCTACTTATCTTCTTATTTGAGTTGGCACTTCTTAATTGCATTGGCCGATGATTAGAATGGTTGGTCACTTGTACACTCCGGGGTGTCGCTAGTGAGCCTGGTGTGATGGCACAAATATCAATCTCTTGTGCCCTGGCCTCACTAACGCCATCCCGGGATGTTCATATTTGTTTCGACCGACAAAGTATGAGGCCCTTGTCATTCTTCCATTTGCTTTGGTATCTCAAAATGCCGATGATTAGAATGTTCGGTCAACTGTACACTCCGGGGTGACGTAAGCGAGCCTGGTGTGATGGCACAAATAACAATCTCTTGTCCATCCTACCTGGCCTCGCTTACGCCATCACGAATGTTAATATTTGTTCCGACCAGCAAAATATGAGGCATTCCATTTAGTTCATACTAGCTACTTGTCTCTTATTTGAATTGGTACTTCTTAATTGCATTGGCCGATGATTATAATGGTTGGTCAACTCTCTGGGGAGGGGCAAGTGAACCTGGTGCGATGACACAAGTATCAATCTCTTGTGCATCCTACTTGGTTTCACTTACCCCTTCGCGGAATGTTAATATTTGTTCCGACCAACAATGTATGAGGCATGCCTTTTAGTTCATACTACTTGGATCGTTTTTGAGTTTGCTCTTATTCGTTGCAAACATCTATGAGCGTGCACTAATGTTTCTTTGGCTTGTTCATATATGTGCAGATATGACGTGGTATGTCGTGTACAAGGGCAATGTTCCCGGAGTCTACAACGACTGGGAGGAGTGTCGGAGACAGGTTCACCGTTTTAGCGGTAACAGCTACAAAGGGTACACCACTAGAGCGGAGGCCGAAGACAGATACGCACGCGGGAGAGAGGACGGAGCGGAGGAGGAACCGGATGAAGACCACTTTCATCGGGACGGTGCTAGTAGTCACTCTAGCTCTCTTCTATGTGATGGTCGTTTAGATGATCGACCAATTGTGTAACCACTATCTCATTTGTGAATTTGTAACTCCGTAACTTGCATTGTAACCTCGTAACTTCTCTAATGTCAATTCTTGTGAATCATGTGGGGCTAATGTGAAGAACTATGTATGGATCAGTTGTGCTGTTGTTTATATGTGTTATATATCCTGTATTGTGCTATTGTATTGTGATATACAACCTGTATAAATACCTGCCAGCATACAAAAAAAATCGAAATAGTAGCATGGCGCACTAGAGGCCCATCGGCGCACGTCCACTAAGTAGCATGGCGCTGCGCTGGATCCAGTGGCGCACTGCCTGTGATCCCTCCGAGACTAGCAGTGGCGCACCAGGAACCTCAGCATGGCGCACGTCCTGGAGACAGCGTGGCGCACGTCCACACGCAGCAGTGGCGCACCACCTCGCTGAAACAGTGGCGCACGCAAAACGGTAGCATGGCGCACCACATCTAGACAGTGGTGGCGCACTGCCTCGACCAACAGTGCCGCACCACTTTGGAGTAATAGTGGCGCACTGCTGGACATGTCAATGGCGCACCACGCAGTGCGCCACTGGTATCCAGGCTAGTAGTGGCGCACCCCTAGTGCGCCACTACTAGGAGTTAGCAGTGGCGTGATAGCAGTGGCGCACCACTAGTGCGCCACTGAAGGCTATATGTGGTGCGCCACTGATTGCCTTTTTCCTAGTAGTGCCAGTTTTCACGCCTCCTTCAAACAGTCCGCCCGCAGGCCTGCCTTCGTCGCACACACGCCCTGCCCTGTACTTCCGCCGCACGATCAACGTCGACTGCGACGATGAAGCAGCCACAACCGTCGCCAACGAAACCTCCAAAGTTGTTACGCCACCGACTCCCAGGCCCAGCCCCTGGCCCGTCCGTTGTCATCACCACCACCTCCACCTCAAGAGATCTGACCGTACGTGGAGGCCCTACCGCGTGGCGGCGGCATGGCCGGGAGGAACAGCCTTGGATCGGGCAGACTACGGCGCCCGTATTGCCGCGCTGCTCGAGGGCCCTATATGTGAGCTCACCGACGGCACCAATAGCCTCTCAGCATCGCAGTCTCCCGGACAAGATTTATTGGCCGTGCCATTCAGGTGTGGCCAACACGCAGGCCTACTGGCCGTGGATTATCCGAGGCAGGGACTCCCAGTCCCAATTCCACCTTTGCTTCGTTTATCAAGCAGCGCAGGTGAGGCACACACAAGCCCTCGCTTCTAATTCGATCTCATGCGGTTGAAACGATCCTTGGCCCTGACTTGCTCTATATATTCTGACCTGCTAGCAATGCCGTAGATGCCCTGTTGTCACCGTGCCCCGAATCGCTGCCGCCTGCAACATGCTTGTGACTTCTATCACCCGACCCCAAAACATAGCGCAAATGCATTGGTGTTGCCACGGCCAAGCTCCTCAGGCCATTCTTCGGACGGAGCTGATGTTATTCCTCTACTGAAATTTGCTGTATCCTTCATGAGTATAGGCTATAGCTAAAGGAACAGTAAACTCTTATATTGAGTTCAACTAAGCACCACTGCACCAGCGGGACTGTAGAAGTTCAGCTCACCTTTCAAGAGGTCTCTGAATTGTTGGAGTACCTATATTCTGAACTGTTGATTGATATAAGCAAAGAAGTGACATATGGTCTACAATTGTGCCATCATAAAAATTACGGTGTTCTCTTTTCAGGAGTATATGATTGTTCACCCTTTTGATGTGCGGGTTGTTTACTAAATATATTTATTCTATTCCTTACGGATAATTTGCTTGAGTTCATCAGACTACCTGGTGAAACTTCCATATTGATTTGTCTAACGTATGTACGTCTCATGAAATATTAGGTATTTTCTGATTTGCTGCTGTTGGTTAAGAGGGAGGAGTAGGAGACGGAGAACTTCACCTTCAGAAATTTTAATAGTTGTGCTTTATTTCAATATTCTATCGTTGTTTACTATTTTTCTCGATGGGATTATCTACTTATTATATTTTTCTTCTACTTTTCACAAATTATGTTTGGATTCATCAGTTTGCCTGGTATGATAAAATATCTGTATTTCTTTGTTGTGTTCTCTGATTTGATCCAGCTTGTTCAATACTTCAATTACATGTGTGGACTTAGAAAACCTAATATTACCTCTCAAATCCCTATCCTTACACATAGTAATAGGGTAGACTATATGAGTTGATGATCGGAATTGGTTGACTGGTAGTAGACACATGTCACACATACGGAGGTGAGCTAGGGTTACTGATAGAAGGCGACTAAGCACCACTATTGCTGACTTTTCAGTTTTCTATTATTTTTCTCTTTGTAATTCATGTGTTCACTGGGGCAAGAAATCAATATGCACAGCTTATGCAAGACATTGAGCAGCGATAATTAAGACCTGAGGTAGCAGCCTTGCAGCATGATTGTTGGGTTATCAAGGTTGAAGCATGAGGCGTCGACGCGACGTCATATACTCGAGCCATCAGGCAGTCCCAAACTCAACTAAAACTCACACATTTTGTTTCCTTGGCATCTGTACTACAAGATAGTGATCTTGGTGTTGGAAGACCATTATTGTTGTGGTCTTCTTTGTACGGGTTCTACAAATGGATTGAAAATGTTTTCATGTATAAATTATATTTTCATGCTCTTTTTAAGGCATAATTACAAGCTTCTAATTTGTGTTTGATAAAGACTTTAGGATACGTGTGTTGCACGGGCACACTTACTAGTGAGCAACAAACAGGGATTGGCGTCATATACCGTTTCTTAAGGTGTATTTTTTTTCTTCAATAAAACAGGAAAAATAAGGGGAGGCGATTTGTTCCATAGCAGAAGTTTAGGAGGGAAAGGGGCCTCGGCTAGGGTTCTCTTCTTTTATATAGAGATCGAGACGCCGCTGCCGCGTCTTTCCTCCTGTCCCCAAACCAGCAACCAACCAACATCGAAATCCGGCATCGGAACGGAAGGGGAAGGGACTGCTCGTCGATTTCGCTTCTGATCCAGGCGATGGCGTCTATGGAGGAGGTTTCAATGGAGGCGACGGATACGGTGGCCGGTGACGGTGGTCCGCTGATGCCGTTCCCCACCAAGAGGAAGGCAGTTGCCGAGTCCTGCTACGAGGAGGGACTTCAGATGTCTGATGGATGGGGCGATGACTTTTTGGGATCTGATAAGGCGTCGTTTGATCCGGTAGTGATTGACGAGTTGCTGCGTCAGGTGAAGCTGCCAGCCGCAAGACCAGGTAGAAAGCATAGGCTGTCGGAAGCTGAGATCACGGCCATACTCGCCCTGAAGCCGGTACCCCTTCCCACCACCGATTACCTGGACGACATGGCAGGAATCTTCCCGCCTGAGTATATCAATGAAAGGAAGCAGCAACTTGAAGCCGAGGCAGAGCTCACCAAGAAGATAGACGAGGAGTTTGAAGTGTTCCAGCAGCAGGTCATCGATAGCGTGCGTGTCAATGGCTACTTCGAGGTCGATGACGACTACTATCTCAACCAGTTCAAGGCCCATCAATGGGCGCTCGAAGAGTTGATGACAAACAAGGAAGAGGCGGAGATGGTCCCTTGCTCTCCTAGCAAAGAAGATGCTGCTCTTCTGGATCCTCTGATTGACGATGAAGATGATGATGTGATTGATGATGAAGACAAAGCTCAAGGAGTGGACGAGGCACATGCCCAAAAGGTTGCTCCTGCTATTGGGGACAACTGAACTGAGGAATCTGGTCCTTCTCTATCTGATTATATATTATCTATGTAGAAAATAACTGTGTTTCTGGATCCATCCATACATGTTGGTCCATCTACCTATGTCGTCTACCTGTATGTGTGCACTCCTGTTAATCTTCGTCTACCCATATGTATTTGGCACTCATGTTAATCGATCTACCTATATCATCTATCTATCTGTGTTTTATTATAATTATAAGGGTACTCCTTGTTATGTTTGCTTCAGCACTGTTGTACTATTGTTTGTTGTTGTGGGCGTCTCCTGGGAAAACTACAGGGTCCCAAAACAGTTCATGCCTTGTGTTTGTTGCTGTAGATTATATTATGTTTGTTCCTCTAGATTGCTGTTTTTGGAATGGTACTGTGATGAAAACGGTAGCACTCTTGCGTTTAGTCTGTTTTTATCTAATATGAACCCAAATTTCAGTTTTGCACTGGACTGAAACACGGGAAGTTTATTGGTGTTTTCACTCCTCTTGAAGGGTAATATTTGCAACTTATAGTCATCCAATCAGTTAAGGAAGCAGGCTGTAAGCCTGTAACATCATGTCTCTGATTGTTCGAAAATTTCTATATCCGTGTCATTCTGAAATATTATCAAGAGTGAACATAGGAGGAACCAAATGGGTTATATACAGGATGGACCAATATTTTGTGGAGGTGAACCCCTTATTGTATTCTGTGATAATTTATATGAAGAAAGTTCCATCATACAGGCTTCAACTTACTCAAAAGTCCATACTTGTTCCTTATGTGAGTTGTTTTTTATATGAATGTTATTTAGTAACTTAACTTTGCAGAAAGAGGTTATAGCTAGCTTTCATGATAACATTTAGTTCTAAATAATGTTGGATAGGCTTAGGCTTTGAGTCTGCTAAAATAAAATGGAAATGATTTGTATGGTGATTGGAGAAACTGAAAAAATCACGAGTGGAAGAACCATTATCAGTATCCAGTTTCATGGCTATTGTGTTATATGTTGATAAGTTGCGCTGATAAATTGTGAAATGCCAGCCATCATGAATGCATTACGTAGATCATTGTGCTGTTGGGTTCCTGATTGTTGTGTGCCAATAATTTTGCTTCTTTGAAACTGCGGACCTCAGGCAATCACTGTATATTCCTTTGTAGCTACAATTTACTTCCCTGCAACACATTCTCTTATGAACCTTCCTGAATTCTGTAGCTTTTGAATTCTATATATTTTCTTTATGCTGCTAGATAAAGTCAGTTAGGCAGACAATATCCTTTCACCTTAAAAGATACTAATCAGCATTATTCTGTATGCAGAACGGCTATGCAAGCTGGAGTTCTATTTAATCCACATGTGATAGTGTTTTTCTCCATATCGCAGCTATTTATTAATCTACAAATAAATGAGTATGGTTGAACATGATTGGGTTTCTTACAGATTGGAAATGCATTTGCTCAATAATGTATTCTTGGTCAACTAGATTCTGATGTATCTATAACAACATGATTGGGTTTCTTACAGATTGGAAATGCATTTGCTCAACAATGTAGTATTTTTGAGCATATCCATGATGAGTATATCCCAAATTTTAAGGAACAATCTCTTACGTTGCTATTGCCTTTGTTGATTTGCATGTTTCTCTAGCACTGTTCAGGAATTTTAGTTGAATCTGATTTGTGCACCAAACGAAGAGTCATTACTCCTACTGCTTAGATTACTATTGTATACATGCTTTTTTTTATCAGGTCCTGATATATGATGTTTAGTTGTGGGAAACTGAATACTTGGTTTGAACAATTTGAAGGAATTAGGTCCTGCTGCACACTTCCCATCTTCGAGGAGCTTAGGTTGACGCCCAGTCGAGGTGGACATAATGTCGCAGCCTAGGCTGGAGATGTGAATCTACCTGGCTGAGGAGCTGTAGGTTTTGATCCGAATGGCGTTGACGAGAAAGTCGTTCTGTTTCATTGGTGGTCATCTCCAAGATTTCATTGGTGCATGTGGTACAAAATATACTCCTGCCCTGTGATATACTGAAGAATGGCTTCATAAATTTTCCTCGAGTGCTCAGTTAGACTTAGGGCATCTCCAGCGGCGCGACGCATTTCGGACGTCCGAAATGTCCGTTTGCGTCGCGCGGCGGACGCGAGACATACCGTTTTTGTCCGCGCGTCCATTTGCACCTTGGGGTGGTTCCAGCGGCGCGACGCATTTCCGCGTTTGCATCAAATATGAAGTTTCGAAACAACAAAATAAGGAATTCAACAAAGTCATAGTTATTACATTTAAATTTTAAAAAGTCTACATGAAAATAAGATAGTACTCCTCTAGGCATGATCTTCATGGCCAGCCATGGTCCATTGATGCTCAATCAGATCCGTTTGCAGCTGTTCGGAGACGGTGTCGTTTGTGACTTCTACATTCGTATGTAGATAGTCCGCCCAAGATGAAGCTCCAGAAACTGGCGCAACCAACTCACCTTGGAATTTCCAGTGGTTCTCATTGCGGCCATCAGGACGCTCGTTCTCAACGATCATGTTGTGCATGATCACGCAACATGTCATCACCTCATGCATGGTCTTCAGCGACCATGTTCTTGCCGGGTGATGGACAATTGCTCACCGAGCTTGGAGCACACCAAATCCACGCTCCACATCTTTCCTGCAAGCCTCTTGCATCTTGGCAAACCTCCTCGTCTTCTCGGAGTTTGGATTACGGACAGTCTTCACCAATGTGGCCCAGTCAGGGTAGATGCCATCAGCAAGATAATATGGCTTGTCATATGCATTTCCATTGATCTCATAGCTCACCCGGGAGCTTTGCCTTGCATGAGCCTTTCGAAAACCGGTGATCGGTGCAACACATTGATGTCATTGCTGGAACCGGCCATGCCAAAGAATGAATGCCAAATCCATAAATCTTGAGATATGACAGCTTCAAGAATGACAGTCCGTTCCTCCTCATGCCCGCTATACATACCCTGCCATCCAAATGGACAGTTTTTCCACTCCCAGTGCATGCAATCTATGCTGCCAATCATCCCTGGGAACCCTCTAGACTCGTTGATAAACAGGAGCCGCCTTGTATCCTCAACATTTGGCTCCCTACAGTAATACTCTCCGAACACGGCAATCACGGCTCGGCAAAACCTGTACATGGACTCAAGGCAGGTTCTCTCACCCATTCGAAGATACTCATCGAATATATCAGCAGCCATTCCATATGAGAGCATGCGAATAGCCGCGGAGCATTTTTGGTATGAGGTGAAGCCTAGCGCACATGTTGCATCGGGCCTGCATTGGAAGTAGGGGTCGTAGTTCTGACGCCCGTAGAATGACCAAGAACAGGTCCCTTGACATCCTGTACGCCGGAACATCTTTTCCGGGTAGATCGGATTGGTGAGGTGGAAGTAGTCCTTGTGGAGGCGGGCCTGCCCTACTGTTGCGCGGCAGGTTTTGGAGCGGCCCTTCACAGAGCCCCGGTGTTGCGGCCCCGGGTTTGAGGTGAACTCGTGGATCATGGAGGCCGCAGTAGTTGCCAATGTCTGCGCCGACTGATCGGACTCGTCGTCCGAAGAGGAGTCAACGATCTCCGCGCGGAACTTCTCCACCATATGCCACGCGTCCATCTGAGTCGATACGAACTGTTGATCGATGGCCGCGCACAAATCGCGCCGAAAAAAGGAGAAGGAACCTACCGGCGCAATTGCTCGAACAGGTCGTGGGCGGCGCGGAAGGGCGGCGCAACCGGCAACGTTTGGCCCGAAACAGCCGGCAGGTTCGCGCCGGCCAACCCCGAGTATGATCCTGCTCTCCCGCGCGCGACAACGGTGCCGACGGCGAGCCTGCGGCGCGGCGGACGGCGGCGGCGGGGTTGGGGTGGGGCGTCGCACTAGGGCATCAACGAGGGGGAAAAAAGAAGCAAGTCCAAGCGGTCGATTTCTCTCCGACTTGGGGACCGGTAAGAAATGGAGGACGCTCGGTGCGTCCGCGCGGTGTCCACGCAACCGACGCATATTTGGGCCAGGTTTGCATCTCCGCGGATGGGCCGATCTTTTTGCGTCGTGGTGGGCAGGGCATTTACTCACGGCGGACTTGTCGCTCAGCGACCATTTGCGTCGCGCCGCTGGAGATGCGCTTAGAAATAGTACTGTCAAGTGATTTTCCATATATTTGACAAAGCTTATTATGCCTGAGAGGGAGCTACCAACGAAGCAGTTTATTTCCCAGAAGTAGTCGATCTGCGTGGGTTTTTCTTAATTTCCTCCAGTGCTAGCTTACGGCGCCGTCGATGCCCGCCTCCCCCCTTTACTACAGCCACTTCCTCCGCCATGAGCGGCGCCGTCAACATCCGGGAGCAGCAAAACGTCGGCCGCGGCGCAGCCCTGGATGTTTTCCAGGATGACCTGGTCCGCGGTCACGCCAGATAAGCCCAAAGCGACGCCGGCCTTCATGTGAGATCGTGTCCACGCGGAGCACGAGCGGGCGACCGAAGTGGTAGAAATGAAGAGAGAAACATAAAGTGAGCAAGGGAATCGTGTTGCGTTGTAACGACTTAAACCCGGATGTAGATGCTTCTGATTAAATAAAAAAATGAATAAAACAGCAAATAAATTTTAAAAAAATCTGTAAAATGAAGTGTTCAAACTGCACACCAAAAATCTCCGAGAAACAACATATGTACTGGTATGTGCAAACATGATAAATAGGAGTGATGTAAGCAACAAACTAGAAGTTACAAATAACACCATATCCACTATCACCCAATCCATCCCCTTCTTCATCAACAACTTATCAGGTCATCTCTAGTGAAACTATATTTTAATTCTTTCACATCTTATGTGCTTTACTTGGAGCGTCTGTGTGTTTTTATTTTTGTTTGTGTTTGAATAAATTCGGATCTCAACATGCTTGTGTGGGAGAGAGACACGCTCCGCTTTTTTATTTGAACACTTGTGTTCTTCGTTTTACTTTAATATTCATGGCGAAAGCTGAAATCGCAGCACTTATACTTGTTGTTATTTGGTTGGAAACAGAAAATGCCTCATATTGTCTTGAATAATTTGATACTTGGCAATTGTTTTGAGCTCTCAAGTAGATCATGTTTAAGCTCTTGCATCATGTAGTTTAAATCTATTAGTGAAGAACTAAAGTAGAGCTTGTTGAAATTTGGATTGCATGATTGGTCTCTCTAAGGTCTAGATATTTTCTGGTAAAAGTGTTTGAGCAACAAGGAAGACAGTGTAGAGTCTTATAATACTTGCAATATGTTCTTATGTAAGTTTTGCTGTACCAGTTTATACTTGTGTTTGCTTCAAACAACCTTGCTAGCCAAAGCCTTGTACTGAGAGGAAATGCTTCTCGTGCATCCAAAACCTTGAGCCAAAACCTATGCCATTTGTGTCCACCATAACTACCTACTATGTGGTATTTTTCTGTCATTTCAAAGTAAATTGTTTGCGTGCTACCTTTAAAATTTCATTCCTTGTCTTTGCAATATATAGCTCATGGGAAAGTAGCATAAAAACTATTGTGGTGATGAATATGTTGCTTATGTATCTTAGTTCTTATAAGTTGCTTGTTGAGCGGTAACCATGTTTCGGGGACGCCATCAACCTGTCACACCTTTGTTGAATATCATGTAAGTTGCTATGCACGTTCTTCTTGTCTGAAGTAAGGGAGATTTGCCATGAGTTGAATGGTTTGAGTATGCATGTTGTTAGAGAAGAACATTGGAACGCCAACCAAAGCCATGTATCATGGTGGAAGTTTCAGCTTGGACATTAATCCTCAGAATCTCTTATGAGAATATTATTTGTGGTTGAATGCTTAAAGCATTAAAAAGAGGAGTCAATTATCTGTTATCTATGTTGTCCCGGTATGGATGTCCTTAAGTTGAGATCTATCAAAATCGAGAAATCAAATGCGATTTATCTCCTTGAACCTTTGTACAGGTGGCATAGAGGTACCCCTTTGTGACACTTGGTTGAAACATATGTAATGCGATGATAATCCATGGAAATCCGAGCTAATTAGGACAAGGTGCGAACACTATTAGTATTCGATGCATGAGGCTTGCAACTTATAGGAAGTTTTATGCATAACCCATATGAATTATTACTACCGTTGACACAATTGTTTCCATGTTTTCAAAATAAAAGCTCTAGCACATGAGTAATCCCTGCTTCCCTCTGCGAAGGGCCTTTCTTTTACTTTATGTTAAGTCAGTTTACCTACTTCTTTCTATCTTAGAAGCAAACACTTGTGTCAACTGTGTATTGATTCTTACATGCTTACTTATTGCACTTATTATATTACTTTGTGTTGACAATTATCCATGAGATATACATGTTGAAAGTTCAAAGCAATTGCTGAAACTTAATCATCCTTTGTGTTGCTTCAATGCCTTTTACTTTGAATCTATTGCTTTATGAGTTAACTCTTATGCAAGACTTTTTGATACTTGTCTTGAAAGTACTATTCATGAAAAAAAATTGCTATATGATTTAGTTGTTTAGTCATTATCTTTTTGTTAGCAAACTATATACCATTGCTTTGAATCACTTCATTTATCTCATATGCTTTACAATAGTATTGATCAAGATTATGTTGGCAGCATGTCACTTCAGAAATTATTGTTTTTATCGTTTACCTACTCGAGGGAGAGTAGGAACTAAGCTTGGGGATGCTTGATACGTCTCCAACGTATCCATAATTTCTTATGTTCCATGCTAGTTTTATGACAATACCAACATGTTTTAGTCATACTTTATAATGTTTTTATGCATTTTCCGGGACTAACCTATTAACAAGATGCCGCAGTGCCAGTTCCTGTTTTCTGTTGTTTTTATTTCAGAAAAGTTAGTTTACGAATATTCTCGGAATTGGACGAAACAAAAGCCCACGGTCTTATTTTCCACGGAATCTTCCAACACCGAAGAGGTCGAGGAAGGGCAGCAGGGCCCACACCATATGGCGGGCGGGTGGCCCCGCCGCGCGACCTATGGGGAGCGCCCAGCTCCCACGCTGCCCTTTCGCCTATATATTCCTTCCGCCGCGAAAACCCTAAATCAATCAGCCAAAATACCATAAGAGTCCCGCAGCGCCGCCGCCATCGACGACAAGTTTCGGGGGACAGAATCTCTGTTCCGACACGCCGCCGGGACGGGGAAGTGCCCCCGGAATCCATCTCCATCGACACCACCGCCATCTTCATCGCCGCTGCTGTCTCCCATGATGAGGAGGGAGTAGTTCTCCCCGAGGTTGAGGGCTCTACCGGTAGCTATGTGGTTCATCTCTCTCTCCCATGGTGTGATCTTTATGTGATCATAGGCTTTGCAATCTAGATGTCATATGCTACTCAAGTGTTTTATTATGTGAACTTCGGAGTTACTGTGACCTCGGTGTAAAGGTACAGTGTGTGCGCCGTGTGTAACTCCCTTATGAATTGTGGTGTGTTAGTACCTCCTATGAATGCTCACGATGACAGTGTGGGGTGTTTATTAGTACTTGGGAATATGCCTTTGAGGTGTGCTTTTGCACACTTGCCCAATGAATTTGAGTTCTTTATCCAACAAGAGAGTGTTTTCAGAGTAGTATGATGAAGTTCTTATATTTATATTCAATTATGATTGCAATGTTGAGAGTGGCCACTAGTGAAAGTATGATCCCTAGGCCTTGTTTCCGAATACTGCAAACACCGCTTATTTACTGTTTTACTGCATGTTTATTTCTTGCATTATTTATTTCAGATCACTATTATTATTTTCAATCATCAATACCACTTGCATTTTACTATCTCTTCGCCGAACTAGTGCGCCTATACATCCGACAAGTGTATTAGGTGTGTTGGGGACACAAGAGACTTCTTGCATCTTAATTGCAGGATTGTTTGAGAGGGATATCTTTGACCTCTACCTCCCGAGTTCGATAAACCTTGGGTGATTCACTTAAGGGAAACTTGCTGCTGTTCTGCAAACCTCTGCTCTTGGAGGCCCAACACTGTCTACAGGAATAGAAGCGTGCGTAGATATCAAGGTAATCCTCGAGGGCGTAGGTGGTGACGGCGATGTTTAAGAAGGTGCGCCACTTGGAGAAGACATTGGACTTGAAGTCGAGGATGATAGAGATGAGGAAGCGGACACTCTATATGGTGGTGGCCTCTATATGGTGGTGGCCTGCGCCCATAGGTGGGCGTCGGGGTGGGGCGAGGCAGGCTCGGACTGTGCCATTGGGAAGAGGAGGGCGTGCGGCGACCGGCTAGGGTTGGGAGGTGGCAGCGGCTATTGGGGGGAGAGGAGTGGAAGCTGTTAGGATATTTTCGCTGATACTATGAAAGTAGATTGGAGGATTTGCCACACTTGGGTCCTTTCTATTTCTCGTTAATATATAGACAAAAATTGAGTCATGTGCACTGAGGTGCCAATTGCCAAAGCATCTCCACCCATGTGTGGCTGCGTTTTCTCCGGCTTCAATTATATTTATGCACCCGGTTTCATGCAATCATCAGTCTTCCGCCGGTATTAATTATATGCAAATTTGAGTCAAATCAATTTTGAGACTAGAAAGACTAAGCTCGGAACATCAAGAAAATAACTTGAGCATAGAAGCAAGGGATAACTCTACTTTGAAGCGTACATCCAAACAAAACAATTCAAACATCAAACGTGAAGAACCGCAGCAACTAAACTAACCAGGAGGAAGAGACATCCAAATAATTCTACCAATGCTTCTGAACACAGTATTGACCAGGTGGGGACATGAATCAACATAGGAATCGCAACAATGTCCTTTGCCAGAATAGCAAGGCAAACCACGTCCACTACTTGACACAAACTTGGACGTAGTCAAGTAGTGCCACTCACAGAAAAATGAAACTGTATCTTGACCAGGTAAAGCTACAGCCATGCATCTTCAAGAAAGAATCCGTAGGGATTTGGCGTCTGCTACTACTGGTCAGGTTCCAAGTCAACTGCCGGCGTGTGGCCCCGGAAGTGGCCAAACATCTAGAGAACTGGCCAGTTGCTCCACCAGTTTCATCTCGTTCAACATTCTAAATCCACGATCAGGAATATCCTGCTTTCCAAACACCGTGTCTGAAGGGTCATGACAAAAGGTGGAGGCAGCACAGGTAGGAGAAACTTCAGACGCCATTCAGGTCCGTGTCAACGAATCAGTGCACAGGAATAGTTCTCCATGAAAACACAGATGCCAATTGACAGGTTGCACATCATGGTTCAAATAACTCCAGTCCAACACGGTATCAGGAAAAGAAAGGAATAGCAGACTCATGCAGAAAGGGGAAACAAAGGTTGACAGCAATCTCAAACGAGCTACTGGAACAATTTCAATAGCTATAGTTCCAGGAAACTGGCTCTGACTGAACTTGATTATTTTCCAGCTCGGACTGCAGTAAAAGAATGACCATTAGAATTTGTTCCACAAAGAACACTTGTGATTGTAAGCTCCATTTATTTGCTAAGAACAATCTCCAGAAAAGCCAGCCAGCGTACTATGTTGATTGAGATGAACATAGGGGTTCCCCACTAGTGAAGTGGAAGTGATGAATTGTTTCCAGCATGCTGTCAAACATCCCAGATGAGATGGGAAGATGTATGCACCAGGCCTTATCCACACACAAAATGGCAAAACTCAGTTTACCAATAGAGGATTCCATCTGGGCACAGTTTTCCCATGCTTAACGAGTAACTGAACAGAAAAGAAAAGAGATCTAAGTGAGTTCACCAAAGTTGATTGGCTCAAAAGGCACTTCTCTACAAAATCATAACAGCAGCTGTTGTATTAGGTATGCAGTGTTGATTTCTGTTCGTTACTAAGTCCATATAGTGCAATGTAATGACACTTGAAGACCATAGATACAGCAAACAATGAAAGAAAGTTGACATGTTGCTGCCAACCCATATCTTCAATTCAAAAGCACTTCTCCTCAAAATCTTAGTATCAGCTGCTGCATTATGTTTGTATTGTTCATCATTATCATTGTCAGGTCCTCGTAATTTGAACTAACAATCACCTTGCATTTGAAGACCATGTCTTGTCACATCATTATTTTTCAATCCAAAAAATGATCCTATTTAAGATATTACATTGTACAATCTCATCAATCTCCGCTACTACAAAGAGCTAAGACAAAATAATAATTGCCCTCCAGACAAACTATGAGGTACTAACATAAACTGAATTCTCTATGAGCATCAGGGACAACAACATGGTAGAAGAATTCAGAAAAAATGGAAAACATCAATGGCAACGAACAACAACATCAACTAATGCAACAAACATAAAAGAATCAAAGGGCTAAAGGAGCAACCATAGCACACAACTCTTTATGAAACTCATGGGTTATAGGAGATCCCCCGCGGACGCCTCCGAAACATGGAAACCGACAAGCTCCTCGAGATCACAGCGCCCATCCGTGCTTTCCACCCCGACGGCCTGCCACTGCTGCCACAGAGAAGGTCAGGGACCCCAATCTGATCATCAAAGTCATCCTGTACCGCATCGCTCCCAGCATTCTCCAGCACACCGCTCTCATCAACGCTAGCATCCTGCAACTCACCGGCGCCGCCCGGCGTGTCGAAATTCACGGCAAGGGCTCCATGCCGGCTCGCACGAAGCCGCTCGGCACACTCGAACGTGACCCCGCGGCACTTCTTCACCTTCACCTTGACGAGGCGCGGGCAGCCCGCGGCGAGCTTATCCATCCCCGCGTCGGAAACAGGGCACGCCTTGATGCAGAGCTTGCGCAGCGAGGCGCACTTGGTGGCGACGCACGAGATCTCGGCGTCCCCAAACGTGTCGGACCCGCACAGCGCGAGCCGCTCGAGAGCGGGGCAGTTGGCGGCGATCAGCTCGAGGCTGGCCGACGTCAAATTCACGCCGATGAGGACTAATTCTTGCAAGGAAGCGCATTTCTGCGCCACGGTGGCCAGCCCGCGGTCGCCGATCCGGTTCGCCTTCCATCCGTCAACGTGCAGCTTGCGCAGGCGGGGGGATTTGGTGGCGAGCGCGGCCAGCCCGACGTCGGTGACCTCGGGTGCCTTGGCGAGGTAGAGGACCTCCAGGCCGCACAGCGCGGCCACGCCGAGGTCGCTGACCTGCAGCTTCTCGAGGTGGAGCTCGGATAGGGTAGAGTCGTTGGGGATTGTTTGGAGTACAGGGTCCCAGTCGCCGGAGCAGCGGATGATCTTGAGGGTTCTGAGGTTGGGCGAGTGCGTGATGAGGCAGGAGAAGTGCTGCCCGTTGTAGAGCTCCTTCATGGAGAGGGACTGGAGGCGCGGGCCGGGGACGGTGATGGGGTCGGAGCTGGCGAGGCCGCGGAGGCGCTTGACGGAGAGCTCCTCGAGCTGGGTGCAGGAGCGGAGCACCGCCTCGATGCCCCGGGCGCCGAAGGCGCAGGACCCGACGGAGAGCTTGCGGAGGTTGACGGCGGCAGCGGCGAGCGCGTGGACCCCGTCGTCGGTGACGGCGCGGAGCGAGCGCAGCTTGAGGCGGCGCAGGCCCGGGCCGAGGCGGCGCGCGACGAGGAGGAGGGCCGGGTCGCCGACGCTCTCGGCGCGGCGGTCGCACTTGAGCGCGAGCTTGGAGACGGAGGAGAAGCGGCGGAGGAGCCCCGGGGCGGCGGCGAGGAGCGGGGCCCGCGCGTCGAGGGCGAGGCGCAGGCGCGAGGCGGCCTCGGCGGCCAGCCAGCGGCGGGAGACGAGGGAGCAGCGCTTGCGGTCGCCGGAGCCCAGGAGGCCGAAGACCACGGCCAGGAGCTCCTCCGGGAGCTCGGCCGTGTAGTCCGGCTCCGCCGCCGCGTCGTCGGCGGCGGCGGCGGCGGCATCGGAGAAGCGAGGGGAGGACGCCTGCGCGGCGGGGGAGGGCGGCGGGGAGGGGTTGCGGTGGTGGTGGCGGCGAGGGGCGGAGGGGCACTGGCCCATGGCGGCGGATCTACGGCGGAGGCGTTGGGGTTGGGTGGGAGATTGAGGAAGGAATGGAGGGAGGAAGGAAGGGGTGCTACGGACGCAACGCATGGGTGATTAAATCCGGTTAAGTGCTCCCACGGCCACTGGGGTACCACCATTTTCTTTCTTTTCTTCTGCCGTCCCGGTGACTTGCAATTTGTCGCTAAGACTAGCGGTCTAGTGGTGCCATTACCAGCCAACCACTCGTACTACTAAAATGGTCAATTCTTGGTCAATTCCATGTGTGCTGCGGTTACTCATGGGCGCATTTGGTTGCTTGGGCCTAATTCGTGGCTTACTGCAGCGGTGCAAACGTATTTATGCGTCTTGAACGAGCCACGGGTTAAAATTGGCATGATAGTTGCAAACTTACGAAGCATAGCTGTTCACGAAATCATACCTAGCTACTACGAATGCCCTATCTACTACGAATTGCAGTTTATCATAACGGGGTCGTTCAATATATGGGATCGAAAAGGGGTTCGAAAAACAGGGGACCGTAGGGATTTGCAACCCATCAGGCCTTGACAAGCTGTCGGCCAGGATGCTTGCATCATGAGCTGAACCCTCCCACCCAGCAAGCACGTAGGTGAACCTCATATCGAAATCGATAGCTACTAGACCGTTTTGGCTGGTGTAGTGCTTACTCCTGCAAAAAGCTGTAGACATTGATCTCGACACCTTTGCAGTGACATGAGTACCATCAATATCCCCAATCCAATCCTGTAAAATTATTAGCACACAATCATGTTTCTGACAGTACCACACATCTGATAGGTAGAACGAACATGATTTTGTACTCACCCTGAAATAGGGGAACCACCTGTAGCTGTTCTTGATCTTGGTTGGTGTGTTCATTGATGTTGGCTTGATAATTTCACCTCTGAGCTCCCCAATTGCGTACATCACCTGCTGGAAGTACCGAGAGATAGTCTTCGTGGATCGCATGAATGTGTTATGGATGACTCTGAACCTCTGGTTAAGACCGACGACATGAAGAAACATTGCGACTTGTTCTTCGACAGAGGTGTGGATGCTATCAGTCGGCAGTCCTCTTTCCCTGAACGTTTTCACAAGTGCATAGAAAGGGGCTCTTCTCATCTGTAGCATCTGGATAGTCTCTACGTCGTTGCAGTTGTAGATGTTGTTTAGGTTGGCAATCCTCTCCTGATCTCGTTGTAACATAGGTATGTATGTCACACGAGTAAAAGCAGCATGCCTAACTGCTCTCTTGTGCACCATGAGGATCCAGGCTTGTACGCAAATGATGAGTGTTGCGGCATGATGCACAAGCTGGAGCTGGTCGGTCTACTCAAACAAGATATATTCATTACGAACGGTCTTATCGAACCCAACTAGTTCTACCAACATGAATCTAACACTACATTACAACAGAGGAATTTCCACTTACCTCTGTCATGGTGGACGAAGGACAAGGCCGAAAGTCGCCGAAGATATGTGCAGCCTCCGCCGCGGCCGGAGAAGAGGACTCTGCTCCGACGCCGGAGACCGAAGGGAGATGCGCGCTGCCAGATCTGAATCGCCGCAACCGTCGTCGGTACGAAAATTGGAGAAAGGGAAAATTTGGGAGGGGGCTAACGGAGAGGGTAACCGAAGAGGGAGGTTACCCCTACCTTTGTCGCGCAACACCGCTGGGATTTCGGCTTCTCCCGCCATGCCGAGGCGGACCTCCCGCGCGAACGGCGTTGTCGATTTTCGTCTCGCCGGGGCCTGGCCCTGGAGAAACTGTCAAACCGGGCGTTCCTCCGGGCCTGTCCCATGGGTGCTTTAAAACCCATGCTGTGCAAGAACGCGAGTGTGCCCAGGGAACCAAACGGCCAGAAAAATGCTGGGCCGATGCGATTCAAGGGGCGCCTAGGCTACCAAACGCGCCCATAAAGAAGAGCTTGTTTGCATCCCATCGTTTTGGGTCTGAAATCAAGGATTTATTTGTGATTTTGGAACTAATTTGTATGGGTGTCACGAAATCGGTTAAGGAATTGGTTTGAGAATTCTATGGTTTTCATTTCATCACTAACCTGAATTTCCTTCGTCACACTTCTCTAAATTTCATCATCGGTATCATTTCATTTTATTTCTACCAAATAACATGGTGAATGCCGAATAAGGTAAGGTGTCTCTATTTAGAGTACACAACTTCTAAAAAACAAGGTTTAAGTGCACTTTTGTTCCCTCAAGTCTTGCAAAAGTATAATTTTGGTCTCAACTCTGTTTGTCTAAATCTACCCTCAAACTCTTAATTAAGTCTAATTTTGGTCTCTAGCAACATTTTAATGATGGGTGACCAATTTTTAACTCTTTTTTTACCATCATAGATAAAATTGGCCGGTTTTAATCTATATAGGATCATTTATCATTAGTAAACAAATAGAAGAAAACCCCTTGCCCTAACACACATGTGTGCTGCCACCGCCTTTCCTCCTGACGCAAAGCCCAAGCATGTCATCTGATTCTGCTTTTCTCGCTGGGCTTATCCGCCCTCGTAGTGTCAGGCACCACCGCTAGGTGTTGGGGAAGAGTTAGGGTTACTACGACAAGCGGATAGTGATTACGATCATGATCTCACACGCGAACGTTAGTAATGCTAATTGCATAACTGGTGCGAAGGTGAGACGGTCTTACGTGAACTCGAACCTCCCTCTTTAAGGTTTGTTGGATTCCTAGATGAATAGGCTAGGGTTCTTGGAGATTTTGGTGGAGATTCATCCAAGGAAGCTTTTCCATGTGTATAGATACTACATTGCCACATCATGTGAAGTTTTGTGCCACAATGCCATGGACCGCAACCAGATCTGGGCGTGCTGTGTTCAAGCGGTACTACCGGTCATTTTTTACAGGTACTACCGGCCTTGACCGGTACTACCGCGTTTCGCAAATTTCACAGATGTTGCTTGTTAGTGTCTTATGCTTTTCACCTCCAGGGCTTGTGCACTTATCTACTATTCCCTCTACAACCTCTGCTGTTAACAGGTTCAAAGTCACGTGCTCCAAAGAAGAGGAACCAACCCGTCTCTCGCCGTCAAAGCGAGATTGAAGAAAATGATGTCCTCTCTCCTCTCCAAGCGTCAACGAGCAGCAGCAGCCGCAACCAAGAAGAAGACCACAACGGGACCCGACAAGCCCATGGATAAGTTGTCCAAGAACCAATTCCTAGCAGTTCGAGGCGTTAATCCTTATGTGGTTGAGAAGAATGTCCGCTGGTGCCCCAATCCATACTTCTACCACCAAAACCAAGAGAAGAGCAATCAAGATGAAGGCCACGGTTTTCTCATCAATCTATTGGTGCCCACCCAAGAAAACCAAGGAAGCGGCAAGCAATTGGATTGCATGGACTACATATGGCATGAGATGCGTGATTGTGCATTTCTCCGCAAGCTTCCCGCATTTGCTCCATATATCATGTGGTTGATTTGCCTCAAGTGGGACCAAGCCGGCCATGGTGACCTCACTACTCAATGTGGGCCCATCACTACTCACCTTGTGTGCAGCCCCACCGTCAAGACTCACTTAGCTCCAAGGTTTGGCCCGGTGCTCCCAAGGATAAGGACGAAGAGGAGACAGATAGTGATGACTCCGACTACATGCCTTCTTCCGCCAAGACCAAGACTTGGTTTGCCAAGCTCACCGCGCGCCTCAAGAAGTCATTTTGCTTCAAAGAACACCCCCAAGACCGGATGTACTATGAGCATGAGAAAAACAAGAAGATTCGTCAACGCCAAAAGGCTATGATGGTCCACATGGGTCTCACCGTCTCTGATGGCTCTGAGAACATCATCACTCCTCCCGAGGAATGGAAGTCCAAGCACAAGTGGACAAGCTCCGAAGACTCCATCCCCGAGAGGAATTGGGTTCGTCCTTCTCCACCTCATGCTCAAGGTCAAGACGAAGAAGAGGAAGACGAAGACGGTGGTGAGGAGTATGATGAGGATGATGATGAGAACAAGGACCAAGACCAGGACAATGATGACGAGGATGAAGATGACGAGTGATCCCCTTGGGTCGTTAGCATGCTTCTTCTCCCTTTTTGGTGTTCCGATGCCAAAGGGGGAGAAGTTGTTCTATTAGGAACGGGAATTTGCATGGGTATGTGATGTCTACGGGTGCTTCTATTCTTGTAGACAGTGTTGGGCCTCCAAGAGCAGAGGTTTGTAGAACAGCAGCAAGTTTTCCCTTAAGTGGATCACCCAAGGTTTATCGAACTCGGGGAGGAAGAGGTCAAAGATATCCCTCTCAAGCAACCCTGCAACCACAAAGCAAGAAGTCTCTTGTGTCCCCAACACACCTAATACACTTGTCGGATGTATAGGTGCACTAGTTCGGCGAAGAGATAGTGAAATACAAGTAATATGGATGAGTATGAGTGGTAATAGCAATCTGAATAAAATATGGCAGCGAGTAAACATGCAACAAAACAGTAAACAAACGGAGATTCGATGCTTGGAAGCAAGGCCTAGGGATCATACTTTCACTAGTGGACACTCTCAACATTGATCGCATAATAAATAACTCTTTCTCATATGTGCTACATATACTCTTGTTTGATAATGAACACCATTCGTTGCGTAGGATTACACGAACCCTCAATGCCGGAGTTAACAAGCTCCACAACATTCGATATTAATGTTTAAGTAACCTTAGAGCATAATAGATCATTGCAAAATAAACCAAGAACTAACATAGCGCACACACTGTCCACATTACACTATGAAGGAGGAATAGATCACATCAATACTATCATAATGACAATTAACTCCACAATCTACAAGAGATCATGATCATAGCCTACGACAAGAACCACACGGTGCACACACTAGTCACCTTTACACCATGCAGGAGGAATAGACTACTTTAATAACATCACATGAGTAGCACACAACTAGTAGCGATACAAAGCTCATCATATGGATCTCAATCATGTAAAGCAGCTCATGAGATCATTGTATTGAAGTACATAGGAGAGAGATTAACCACATAGCTACCGGTACAGGAGCCTCGATGGAGAACTACTCCTCCTCATGGGAGCAGCGGCGGTGATGAAGATGGCGGTGGAGATGGCAGCGGTGTCGATGGAGAAGCCCGGGGCACTTCCCCGTCCGGCGGCGTGCCGGAACAGAGACTCATGTCCCCCGGATCTTGGCTTCGCGATGGCGGCGGCTCTGGAACTTTTCTCGTACCGTGGCTTATTCGTCTCGTGTTTTAGGTCGGGGACCTTTAAATAGGCGAAGAGGCGGAGTCGGAGGGCGACGACGACACAACGAGGCGCGGGCCCAGCCCCGCCGCGCCACCACCATGTGTGGGCCCCCTGCTCTCGTCTGCGGCTCTCTGTGTTCGGATGCTTCCGGGCAAAATAGGAACTGGCGTTGATTTCATCCAATTACGAGAATATTTCGTTACTAGGATTTACGAAACCAAAAACAGCAGAAAACAGGCCCTTCGGCATCTCGTCAATAGGTTAGTTCGGAAAACGCATAATAATGACATATAATGTGTATAAAACATGTAGATATCATCAATAAAGTAGCATGGAACATAAGAAATTATCGATACGTCGGAGACGTATCATCATCAAGCTTAGTTAGCTCGTCAAAGCAATAAACATAATGATAAGTGACATGCCGTCATAAACTTGATCATATTGTAAACATATGTAATGAATGCAGCGATCAAAACAATGGTAATGACATGAGTAAACAACTGAATCATAAAGCAATGACTTTTCATGAATAGCACTTTCAAGACAGGCATCAATAAGTCTTGCATAAGAGTTAACTCATAAAGCAATAATTTAAAGTATAGACATTGAAACAACACAATGGAAGATTAAGTTTCAGCGGTTGCTTTCAACTTGTAACATGTATATCTCATGGATAATTGTCAACATAGAGTAATATAACAAATGCAATAAGCAAGTATGTAGGAATCAATGCACGTTCACACAAGTGTTTGCTTCTTGAGGTGGAGAGATAGGTGAACTGACTCAACATAAAAGTAAAAGAAAGGTCCTTCAAAGAGGAAAGCATCGATTGCTATATTTGTGCTAGAGCTTTTATTTTGAAAACATAAAGAGAGCATAAAAATAAAGTTTTGAGAGATGTTTGTTGTTGTCAACGAATGGTAGCGGGTACTCTAACCCCCTTGACAAACCTTCAAAGAGCGGCTCCCATTTTATTTTATTTTTAGGTGGCACTCCTTCAACCTTTCTTTCACAAACCATGGCTAACCGATCGGGTGCCTGCCAACAATCTCATACCATGAAGGAGTGCCTTTTTATTTTAATTTTATTATGATGACACTCCTCCCACCTTTGCTTTCTCAAGCCATGGCTAACCGAATCCTTCGGGTGCCGTCAACAATCACATACCATGGAGGAGTGTCTATTTTTGTTAATTAATTTGGGACTGGGAACCCCATTGCCAGCTCTTTTTGCAAAATTATTGGATAAGCGGATGAAGCCACTAGTCCATTGGTGAAAGTTGCCCAACAAGATTGAAAGATAAACACCACATACTTCCTCATGAGCTATAAAACATTGACACAAATAAGAGGTAATAACTTTTGAATTGTTTAAAGATAGCACTCAAGCAATTTACTTTGGAATGGCGGAGAAATACCATGTAGTAGGTAGGTATGGTGGACACAAATGGCATAGTGGTTGGCTCAGGGATTTGGATGCATGAGAAGTATTCCCTCTCAATACAACGTTATTTGAAACAAACACAAGGATGAACCGGTGCAGCAAAACTCACATAAAAGACATATTGTAAACATTATAAGACTTTACACCGTCTTCCTTGTTGTTCAAAACTCAATACTAGAAATTATCTAGACCTTAGAGACCAATTATACAAACCAAATTTTAGCAAGCTCTATGTATTTCTTCATTAATAGGTGCAAAGTATATGATGCAAGAGCTTAAACATGAGCACAACAATTGCCAAGTATCAAATTATTCAAGACATTCTACCAATTACTACATGTAGCATTTTCTGTTTCCAACCATATAACAATTAACGAAGCAGTTTCAACCTTCGTCATGAAAATTAAAAGCTAAGAACACATGTGTTCATATGAACCAGCGGAGCGTGTCTCTCTCCCACACAAGGATGAACTTATTCAAACAAAACAAAAATAAAAACAAACAGACGCTTCAAGTAAAATACATAAGAGGTGACGGAATAAAAATATAGTTTCACTAGAAGAAACCTGATAAGTTGTCGATGAAGAAGGGGATGCCTTGGGCATCCCCAAGCTTAGATGCTTGAGTCTTCTTAAAATATGCAGGGATGAACCACCGGGGCATCCCCAAGCTTAGACCTTTCACTCTTCTCGATCACATTATATCACCCTCTTCTATTGACCCTTGAAAACTTCTGCCACACAAAACTTCGAGCAAACTCATTAGAGGGTTAGTGCATAATCAAAATTCACATGTTCAGAGGTGACACAATCATTCTTAACACTTCTGGACATTTCACAAAGCTTCTGAAAGTTAATGGAACAAAGAAACCCATTCAACAAAGCAAAAGCGGCAATGCGAAATAAAAGGCAGAATCTGTCAAAAACAGAACAGTCCGTAAAGACGAATCTGAAAGGGGCACTTAACATGCTCAAACGGAAAAACTCAAAACTAATGAAAGTTGCGTACATATCTGAGGATCACACACGTAAATTTGCAGATTTTTTTGATTTTTTTACAGAGACTTTTGCTCAAATTCGTGACAGACAACAATGCTGTTTCTGCGCAGCAATCCAAATCTAGCATCAACTTTACCATTGAGACTTTACTTGGCACAAAAACATGATAAGGAGAGGCTGCTGCAGTAGCAAACAACTTCCAAGACTCAACAAAACAAAAATTGCTGTAGTAAAATAAACACATGGGTTATCTCCCAAGAAGTTCTTTCTTTATAGCCATTAAGATGGGCTCACAGTTTTAATGATGCACTCGCAAGAAATAGTATTTGAAGCAAAAAAGAGCATCAAGAGGCAAATTCAAAACACATTTAAGCCTAACCCACTTCCTATGAAAAGGAATCTTGTACACAAATAAATTCATGAAGAACAAAGTGGTAAGCATAGAAAAGCAACACAAGCGCAATTTCAAGATTCTCAACATAAAGAGGGGAAACTTAATATTATTAAGATGCATATAACCATGTTTCCCTGTCTCATAATAACTTTCAGTAGCATCATGAACAAACTCAACAATATAACTATCACATAAAGCATTCTTTTCATGAGCCATATGCATAAAATTATTACTCTCCACATAAGCATAATCAATTTTATTAGTTGTAGTGGGAGCAAATTCAACAAAGTAGCTATCATTATTATTCTTATCAAGTGTAGGAGGCATAGTATAATCATAATAAAATTCACTCTCCATAGTAGGCGGCACCAAAAGACCAATATCATTATAATCATCATAAATAGGAGGCAAAGTATCATCAAAGAAAATTTTCTCCTCAATGCTTGGGGGACTAAAAATATCATGCTCATCAAAACCAGCTTCCCCAAGCTTAGAAGTTTCCATATCATTAACAACAATGGTGTTCAAAGCGTTCATACTAATATCATTGCTACCAGCATGCAAATAAGATTCCATAGGTTTTTTAATTTTCGCAGCAAACAATCCATGTCTTAACTCGGAAATAAAATAAGAAGCTCATTGTTGCTCTCCATTATGCCTAACTAGTGTAAACAAGAAACCAAAAGATGCAATTGCAGGATCTAAAGGAAATAGCTTCGAGTACCAACGGCGCCGGAAAATAGCTTAGTAGCCGAGATCCGGAGTGTGAGTACCTTTTACCTTTCCTCCCCGCAACGGCGCCGGAAAATAGCTTGATGTCTACGTGCTTCTATTCTTGTAGACAGTGTTGGGCCTCCAAGAGCAGAGGTTTGTAGAACAGCAGCAAGTTTTCCCTTAAGTGGATCACCCAAGGTTTATCGAACTCAGGGAGGAAGAGGTCAAAGATATCCCTCTCAAGCAACCCTGCAACCACAAAGCAAGAAGTCTCTTGTGTCCCCAACACGCCTAATACACTTGTTAGATGTATAGGTGCACTAGTTCGGCGAAGAGATAGTGAAATACAAGTAATATGGATGATTATGAGTGACAATAGCAATCTGAATAAAATATGGCAGCGAGTAAACATGCAACAAAACAGTAAACAAACGGAGATTCGATGCTTGGAAGCAAGGCCTAGGGATCATACTTTCACTAGTGGACACTCTCAACATTGATCGCATAATAAATAACTCTTTCTCATATGTGCTACATATACTCTTGTTTGATAATGAACACCATTCGTTGCGTAGGATTACACGAACCTCAATGCCGGAGTTAACAAGCTCCACAACATTCGATATTCATGTTTAAGTAACCTTAGAGCATAATAGATCATTGCAAAATAAACCAAGAACTAACAAAGCGCACACACTGTCCACATTACACTATGAAGGAGGAATAGATCACATCATACTGATACGTCTCCAACGTATCGATAATTTCTTATGTTCCATGCTACTTTATTGATGATACCTACATGTTTTATGCACATTATATGTCATATTTATGCATTTTCTGGAACTAACCTATTAACAAGATGCCGAAGAGCCAGTTGATGTTTTCTGCTATTTTTGGTTTCAGAAATCCTAGTAAGGAAATATTCTCGGAATTGGACGAAATTTCGCCCTATTTTTGCACGAAGCTTCCGAAGACCGAAGAGATAACAAAGTGGGGCCACGAGGCAGCCGGGAGCTAGGCGGCGCGGCCCAAGCCCCGGCCGCGCCACCTGCCCTGGGCCCCTCGTGTGGCCCCCGCGTTGACCTTCCGCCTACTTAAAGCCTCCGTCGCGAAACCCCCATCAGAGCCACGATACGGAAAACCTTCCAGAGACGCCGCCGCCGCGAATCCCATCTCGGGGATTCGGAGATCGCCTCGGCCTGCCCTGGGGATTCATCTCCCGAGGACTCTACACCGCCATGGTCGCCTCCGGAGTGATGAGTGAGTAGTTCACCCCTGGACCATGGGTCCATAGCATAGAGTGTCTTCTCCTTGTTGTGCTTCATTGTTGGATCTTGTGAGCTGCCTAACATGATCAAGATCATCTATCTGTAATTCTATATGTTGTGTTTGTCGGGATCCGATGGATAGAGTACTATGATTATGGTGATTATCAATCTATTGTTTATGTGTTGTTTATGATCTTGCATGCTCTCCGTTATTAGTAGAGGCTCGGCCAAGTTTGTACTCTTAACTCCAAGAGGGAGTATTTATGCTCGATAGTGGGTTCATGCCTCCATTGAATCGGGACAGTGACAGAAAGTTCTAAGGTTGTGGATGTCTGTTGCCACTAGGGATAAAACATTGATTCTATATCTAAGGATGTAGTTGTTGATTACATTACGCACCATACTTAATGCAATTGTCTGTTGCTTAGCAACAATACTGAATGGGGTTCGGACGATAACTGAAGGTGGACTTTTTAGGCATAGATGCGGTTGGATGGCGGTCTATGTACTTTGTCGTAATGCCCAATTAAATCTCACTATATTTATCATATCATGTATATGCATTGTTATGCCTTTCTCTATTTGTCAATTGCCCATTGTAATTTGTTCACCCAACATGCTTTTATCTTATGGGAGAGACACCTCTAGTGAACTGTGGACCCGGGTCCTATTCTTTACATAGCATACAATCTACTGCAATTGTGTTTTACTTTTTCTTTGCAAACATCTTCCACTCGATACGTTTAATCCTTTGTTACAGCAAGCCGGTGAGATTGACAACCTCACTTTCGTTGGGGCAAAGTACTTTGGTTTTGTTGTGCAGATTCCACGTTGGCGCCGGAATCCCTGTTGTTGCGCCTCATCACATTTCGCCACCATCAACCTTCAACGTGCTTCTTGGCTCCTACTGGTTCGATTAAACCTTGGTTTCTTTCTGAGGGAAAACTTGCTCTTGTGCGCATCATACCTTCCTCTTGGGGTTCCCAACGAACGTGTGAGTTACACGCCATCAAGCTCTTTTTCCGGCGCCGTTGCCGGGGAGATCAAGACACGCGCAAGGGGAGTCTCCACTTCTCAATCTCTTTACTTTGTTTTTGTCTTGCTTTATTTTATTTACTACTTTGTTTGCTGCACTAAAACAAAACACAAAAAAATTAGTTGCTAGTTTTACTTTATTTACTGTCTTGCTCTCTATATCAAAAACACAAAAAAATTAGTTACTCGTCTTTACTTTGTTTGCCTAGTCTACTTTTTGCTTATCGCATCATGTTTCCTTTTAATTTTACCACAAAAGACATACCGGTAGGACGTGGGTCTATAGTTGGGAGAAATAATATAGAAGAATTTTTCAATCATGTTAGTATTCTGAAGATTTTGAAGATAGACACTTGGTAGAACTTGCACCTACCTATGAAATTGCTGCTGCTGCTTTAGTTCGCATGTTGGAAACTAAATTTGTTAATCTCAATCCAATAATCCAACACATGTTTCTTACGCTTGGTGATATGGAAGAAGGGGAAAAGAAAGATTTTGTTTTAGAAACTCTTCTTAGAGAATTTGGTGGTCTAGCAAGAGAGGCTAGAAAGGTTTTTGCTAAATTTAATATGCTAGGTTCTCATACCAATTTTATTGGTCTCCTTGAAAAAATGGACATGGATAGAATAAGGTACACTAATAACATTAATGATGGTGGGAAATCAAAGCACCAATACCATGTAAACTCCTAGCTATGAATGATGCACTAGAAAATAACTATGCTTGGCTTGTTCCTGAAAATTTGTTCGATGAGAGTAGCAAGCCTAAGACTAATGAAAAGGAGACGCTAAAACTTATATATCAAATATACTATGCTTGGTTGAGAAAACTCCCAACACCCCTGGTAATGATGTTGATGCTTCTACTCTCGATGTTACTTGATTTGCACTTTCTGCGCCTAGCGGCGTTAAAGAAAAGCGCTTATGGGAGACAACCCATGTTTTTACTACAGTACTTTGTTTTATATTTGAGTCTTGGAAGTTTTTTACTACTGTAGCAACCTCTCCTTATCATGTTTTTGTGCCAAGTAAAGTTTCTATGTCAAAGTTGATGTTATATTTGGGATCGCTGCGCAGAAACAGCATTGCTGTCTGTCACGAATCTGGGCACAGTTCTCTGTAGAAAATTCGAAAAAATCTGCCAATTTACGAGCGTGATCCTCAGATATGTACGCAACTTTCATTAGTTTTGAGTTTTTCCATTTGAGCAAGTCTGGTGCCAGCTTTAAATTCGTCTTTACGGACTGTTCTGTTTTTGACAGATTCTGCCTTTTATTTCGCATTGCCTCTTTTGCTATGTTGGATTTATTTCTTTGATCCATTAATGTCCAGTAGCATTATGCAATGTCCAGAAGTGAAAATAATGATTGTGTCACCTCTGAATGAGTGAATTATTAATTGTGCACTAACCCTCTAATGAGTTTGCTTGAAGTTTGGTGTGAAGGAAGTTTTCAAGGGTCAAGAGAGGAGAATGATATACTATGATCAAGAGGAGTGAAAGCTCTAAGCTTGGGGATGCCCCGTGGTTCACCCCTGCATATTTTAAGAAGACTCAAGCGTCTAAGCTTGGGGATGCCCAAGGCATCCCCTTCTTCATCGACAACATCATCGGGTTCCTCCCTGAAACTATATTTTTATTCATCACATCTTGTGTTCTTTACTTGGAGCGTCGGTTTGTTTTTGTTTTTGTTTTGTTTGAATAAAATGGATCCTAGCATTCACTTTGTGGGAGAGAGACACGCTCCGCTGTTGCATATGGACACATGTGTCCTTAGGCTTTACTCATAATGTTCAAGTTTCTTCTTCGTTAAATTGTTATATGGTTGGAATTGGAAAATGCTACATGTAGTAATTCTAAAATGTCTTGGATAATGTGATACTTGGCAATTGTTGTGCTCATGTTTAAGCTCTTGCATCATATGCTTTGCACCCATTAATTAAGAAATACATAGAGCTTGCTAAAATTTGATTTGCATATTTGGTCTCTCTAAGGTCTAGATAATATCTAGTATTGAGTTTTGAACAACAAGGAAGACGGTGTAGAGTCTTATAATGTTTACAATATGTCTTTTATGTGAGTTTTGCTGCACTTGTTCATCCTTGAGTTTGCTTCAAATAACCTTGCTAGCCTAAACCTTGTATCGAGAGGGAATACTTCTCATGCATCAAAATCCTTGAGCCAACTACTATGCCATTTGTGTCCACCATACCTACCTACTACATGGTATTTCTCCGCCATTCCAAAGTAAATTGCTTGAGTGCTACCTTTAAAATTCCATCATTCACCTTTGCAATATATAGCTCATGGGACAAAATAGCCTTAAAAACTATCGTGGTATTGAATATGTACTTATGCACTTTATATTTTATTAAGTTGCTTGTTGTGCGATAACCATGCTTCTGGGAACGCCATCAACTATTGTTGAATATCATGTGAGTTGCTATGCATGTCCGTCTTGTCTGAAGGATCTATCATTTTAGTGGTTGGAGCATGCAAAATTGTTAGAGAAGAACATTGGGCCGCTAACTAAAGCCATGAATCATGGTGGAAGTTTCAGTTTGGACATATATCCTCAATCTCATATGAGAATAATAATTGTTGCTACATGCTTATGCATTTAAGAGGAGTCCATTATCTGTTGTCCATGTTGTCCCGGTATGGATGTCTAAGTTGAGAATAAAAGCGAGAAATCCAAAATGCGAGCATTCTCCTTAGACCTTTGTACAGCGGCATGGAGGTACCCCTTTGTGACACTTGGTTGAAACATGGCATGCAAAGATCCGGTAGTCCAAGCTAAGTAGGACGAGGTGCGGACACTATTAGTATACTATGCATGAGGCTTGCAACTTGTAAGATATAATTTACATAACTCATATGCTTTATTACTACCGTTGACAAAATTGTTTCATGTTTTCAAAATAAAAGCTCTAGCACAAATACAGCAATCGATGCTTTCCTATTTGAAGGACCATTCTTTTACTTTTATTGTTGAGTCAGTTTACCTATCTCTTCCACCTTAAGAAGCAAACACTTGTGTGAACTGTGCATTGATTCCTACATACTTGCATATTGCACTTGTTATATTACTTTATGTTGACAATATCCATGAGATATACATGTTATAAGTTGAAAGCAAGCTGAAACTTAATCTTCCTTTGTGTTGCTTCAACACCTTTACTTTGATTTATTGCTTTATGAGTTAACTCTTATGCAAGACTTATTGATGCTTGTCTTGAAGTACTATTCATGAAAAGTCTTTGCTTTATGATTCAGTTGTTTACTCATGTCATTACCTTTGTTTTGATCGCTGCATTCATTACATATGTTTACAAATAGTATGATCAAGATTATGATGGCATGTCACTTAGAAATTATCTTTGTTATCGTTTTACCTGCTCGGGACGAGCAGAACTAAGCTTGGGGATGCTGATACGTCTCCAACGTATCGATAATTTCTTATGTTCCATGCTACTTTATTGATGATACCTACATGTTTTATGCACATTATATGTCATATTTATGCATTTTCCGGAACTAACCTATTAACAAGATGCGAAGAGCCATTCTTTGTTCTGCTGTTTTTGGTTTCAGAAATCCTAGTAAGGAAATATTCTCGGAATTGGACGAAACTTTCGCCCAGGGTCCTATTTTTGCAGGAAGCTTCCAGAAGACCGAAGAGATAACGAAGTGGGGCCACGAGGCAGCCAGGGGCTAGGGCGGCGCGGCCCAAGCCCGCCGCACCACCCCCCCTGGGCCCCTCGTGTGGCCCCCGCGTTGACCTTCCGCCTACTTAAAGCCTCCGTCGCGAAACCTGCAAGGAGCCACGATACGGAAAACCTTCCAGAGACGCCGCCGCGAATCCCATCTCGGGGGATTCAGGAGATCGCCTCCGGCACCTGCCGGAGAGGGGATCATCTCCGGAGGACTCTACACCGCCATGGTCGCCTCCGGAGTGATGAGTGAGTAGTTCACCCCTGGACCATGGGTCCATAGCAGTAGCTAGATGGTCATCTTCTCCTTGTTGTGCTTCATTGTTGGATCTTGTGAGCTGCCTAACATGATCAAGATCATCTATCTGTAATTCTATATGTTGTGTTTGTCGGGATCCGATGGATAGAGAGTACTATGATTATGGTGATTATCAATCTATTGTTTATGTGTTGTTTATGATCTTGCATGCTCTCCGTTATTAGTAGAGGCTCGGCCAAGTTTGTACTCTTAACTCCAAGAGGGAGTATTTA
This sequence comes from Lolium multiflorum, assembly GCA_030979885.1. Taxonomy (NCBI): domain Eukaryota; kingdom Viridiplantae; phylum Streptophyta; class Magnoliopsida; order Poales; family Poaceae; genus Lolium; species Lolium multiflorum. The sequence continues at coordinate 129,123,120 of CM061751.1, forward strand.
TGCTCGATAGTGGGTTCATGCCTCCATTGAATGCAGGACAGAAAGTTCTAAGGTTGTGGATGTCTGTTGCCACTAGGGATAAAACATTGATTCTATATCTAAGGATGTAGTTGTTGATTACATTACGCACCATACTTAATGCAATTGTCATTGCTTAGCAACTTAATACGAATGGGGTTCGGACGATAACCTGAAGGTGGACTTTTTAGGCATAGATGCAGTTGGATGGCGGTCTATGTACTTTGTCGTAATGCCCAATTAAATCTCACTATATTTATCATATCATGTATATGCATTGTTATGCCTTTCTCTATTTGTCAATTGCCCGACTGTAATTTGTTCACCCAACATGCTTTTATCTTATGGGAGAGACACCTCTAGTGAACTGTGGACCCCGGTCCTATTCTTTACATAGCATACAATCTCTGCAATTGTTTTACTGTTTTCTTTGCAAACATCTTCCACTCGATACGTTTAATCCTTTGTTACAGCAAGCCGGTGAGATTGACAACCTCACTGTTTCGTCGGGGCAAAGTACTTTGGTTTTGTTGTGCAGATTCCACGTTGGCGCCGGAATCCCTGTTGTTGCGCCGCATCACATTTCGCCACCATCAACCTTCAACGTGCTTCTTGGCTCCTCTGGTTCGATTAAACCTTGGTTTCTTTCTGAGGGAAAACTTGCTACTGTGCGCATCATACCTTCCTCTTGGGGTTCCCAACGAACGTGTGAGTTACACGCCATCAACTATCATAATGACAATTAACTCCACAATCTACAAGAGATCATGATCATAGCCTACGACAAGAACCACACGGTGCACACACTAGTCACCTTTACACCATCCAGGAGGAATAGACTACTTTAATAACATCACATGAGTAGCACACAACTAGTAGCGATACAAAGCTCATCATATGGATCTCAATCATGTAAAGCATCTCATGAGATCATTGTATTGAAGTACATAGGAGAGAGATTAACCACATAGCTACCGGTACAGCCCCGAGCCTCGATGGAGAACTACTCCTCCTCATGGGAGCAGCAGCGGTGATGAAGATGGCGGTGGAGATGGCAGCGGTGTCGATGGAGAAGCCTTCCGGGGCACTTCCCGTCCGGCGGCGTGCGGGAACGAGACTCATGTCCCCAGATCTTGGCTTCGCGATAGCGGCGCGCTCTGGAACTTTTCTCGTACCGTGGCTTATTCGTCTCGTGTTTTAGGTCGGGGACCTTTAAATAGGCGAAGAGGCGGAGGGGGCGAAGGCGACGACACAACGGGCGCGGGCCCAGCCCTGGCCGCGCCACCACCATGTGTGGGCCCCCTGTGGCTCTCGTCTGGCGGCTCTCGTGTTCTGGATGCTTCCGGGCAAAATAGGAACACGGCGTTGATTTCGTCCAATTCCGAGAATATTTCGTTACTAGGATTTCTGAAACCAAAAACATCGAGAAAACACAACTGGCCCTTCGGCATCTCGTCAATAGGTTAGTTCCGGAAAACGCATAATAATGACATATAATGTGTATAAAACATGTAGATATCATCAATAAAGTAGCATGGAACATAAGAAATTATCGATACGTCGGAGACGTATCAGTATGCCAAGGGCTTAGTGCTTCATTTTGGTCTTTTCAGCCTTGGCATCACTTTTATCCCTTGTTATCGTGAACTTTATTCGTATTTGAGACTTCCTTTCATTCTTGGACCTCCAGTTTGTAATAAGACTTACTATGGTATGCCTATGTTGGACTTCGGTATTCATATATATTGGATACACCATCTCATTGGAGGCATAAGTATTGGAGTATGGGTTTCCACAAGGCAAAGGTATTATACATGCACTCAAACTCCTTGTATCTAATTGTGTTGCCTCAAGTTGTGCCTATGCTATATATAATGTCATATATCCATTGTTGCATATGTGCTTGGTTTGTAAAATCTAGGGGGAGTTGTGTTCCTAGGATGTTGTGCATTTGTATTCAAATGCAGATTCTAACTATGCACACATCTAGGGGGAGCTCCATCTATATTTTGAAAATCTAAAATCTTATCATAATATCTTGTGCTATATTGCAAATTCTTGTGTTGTCATCAAACGCCAAAAAGGGGGAGATTGAAAGAGAAAGATCTCTCCATGATTGTTTTGTGTGTTTGATAACAACACTCGAATATATTTCACTGTGTGCATAGTTGCCATGAAAGATTTGCAGCTGCACGGTGCCCTCGCTGAACACCTCAGGATCGGAAGACTCAAGAGTAGTGATAGGTTTTCTGGTTTTGTATGTGTGTCGCGAGGCGACATGGTTGGAGAGGAAAATAAAAGAAAACAGGTTCAGCAAACCCGGTAGTACCGGTGCTGAGTGCGGTAGTGCCACTACCGAGTGCGGTAGTACCGATACCACACTCAGCACCAGGTACACGTCAGCTAGAACCTCGTGGATGTACTAGCGCTCCCTTTTTGGGACTAGTCGTAATGGGGAGCTCAACACTTGTGCAAGGATGCAAAAGCAAGAACACCAATGGTGCTCAAATCCTTCACACTCAAATCCCACCAAGGCAACAAACATTATGGAGAAACTAGAGAGAAAGAACAATGGAGGAAATCAACAAATGACTCCAAGATTTAGATCCCAAGAGTTCCCCTCTCTTAGAGGAGTAATTTATTGGTGGAAATTGTAGATCTAGATCTCCTCTTTCAAATCCCTCAAGAAGATGCAAGAATCATGGGAGGGAACAGACATAAAGCAATCTTTTGAGGTTCAACAATGGAGTATGAGAGAGAGAGAGAGCAAGGGTAATGGTTGACCTAGGGCTATTTATAGTCCAAGGAGGGAACTAGCCGTTTGGGGGTTTCCTGCGAGGCAAACCGGTAGAAAAATCGACAGAACCGTACCACAAGCCAAACTGACCGGTGGCAAGACCGGCAGGTTGGGCCGTGCGCCGGACGAACCGGCAGGCAGGCCGGCGGGCCTGACTGTGCGCCGGATGAACCATCCGACCGCGCAGTCCGGCCTGGCGGAGGCGTGGAGCACGGCGCCCGGCCGGTCAAACCGGCATAGGGGTCGGCCTAGCCGGTTTGGCCACCGGGCCAGAAACTTCTTGAAAGATCAAGATCTCTCGATTATTTTTTTGTTTGTTTGATAGCAACACTCGAATATATTTCACCGTGTGCATAGTTACCTTGAAAGATTTGCAGGTGCACGGTGTCCTCGTTGAACGCCTCAGGATCGGAAGAGTCAAGAGTAGTTGATATGTCTTCTGGCTTTGTGTGTGTGTCGCGAGGCGACGTGGTTGGAGAGGAAAAGAAAAGAAAACAGGTTCAGCAAAACCGGTCGTACCGGTGCTGAGTGCGGTAGTACCGCTACCGAGTGCGGTAGTACCGCTACCACACTCAGCACCAAGTAAACGTCATCAACGCTAGCATGCAACTCGCCGGTGCCGCCGGGCGGTCAAGTTCCGGCCGGCTCGCCGGCCGCGGCAGCCGCCGGCCCTCGAACACCCCGGGCACTTCACCTTCACGACGGGCGCGGGGCGCGCGGCGTCCATCCCCGCGTCGGAAACAGGGCACGCCTTGATGCAGAGCTTGCGCAGCGAAGCGCACTTGGTGGCGACGCACGAGATCTCGGCGTCCCCAAACGTGTCGGACCCACATAGCGCGAGCCGCTCGAGCACGGGGCAGTTGGCGGCGATCAGCTCGAGGCTGGCCGGCGTCAAGTTGACGCCGATGAGAACCAATTCCTGCAGAGAAGCGCATTTCCGCGCCACGGCTGCCAGCCCGCGGTCACCGATCCTGTTGGCCTTCCACCCATCGACGTGCAGCTTGCGCAGGCGGGGGGATTTGGTGGCGAGCGCGGCCAGCCCGGCGTCTGTGACCTCGGGTGCTTTGGCGAGGTAGAGGACCTCCAGCCCGCACAGCGCGGCCACGCCGAGGTCGCTGACCTGCAGCTTCTCGAGGTGGAGCTTGGATAGGGCGGAGTTGTTGGGGATTGTTTGGAGGACGGGGTCCCAGTCGCCGGAGCAGCGGATGATCTTGAGGGTTTTGAGGTTGGGGGAGGATGTGATGAGGCAGGAGAAGTGCTGCCCGTTGTAGAGCTCCTTCATGGAGAGGGACTGGAGGCGCGGGCCGGGGACGGTGATGGGGTCCGAGCTGGCGAGGCCCCGGATTACATTACGCACCATACTTAATGCAATTATCTGTTGTTTACAACTTAATACTGGAGGGGGTGCGGATCCTAAATAATCCACCTTCGGGTTAGCATCCGCACCCCTCCAGTATTAAGTTGTAAACAACAGATAATTGCATTAAGTATGGTGCGTAATGTAATCAACACAAATATCCTTAGACAAAGCATTGATGTTTTATCCCTAGTAGCAACAGCACATCCACAACCTTAGAACCTCCTGTCACGATCCCAGATTCAATGGAGGCATGAACCCACTATCGAGCATAATTACTCTCTTGGAGTTACAAGTATCAACTTGGCCGAGCCTCTACTAGCAACGGAGAGCACGCAAGAACATAAACAACACATATATGATAGATTGATAATCAACTTAACATAGTATTCTAGATTCATCGGATCCCACCAAACACAACATGTAGCATTACAAATAGATGATCTTGATCATGTTAGGCAGCTCACAAGATCTAAACAATGATAGCACATGCGGAGAAGACAACCATCTAGCTACGCTGTGGACCCATAGTCCAAGGATGAACTACTCACGCATCAATCCGGAGCGGGCATGATGATGTAGAGCCCTCCGTGATGATTCCCCTCTTCGGCCCGGAGGCGATCTCCTGAATCCCCGAGATGGGATTGGCGGCGGCGGCGTCTCTGGAAGGTTTTCCATATCGTGGCTCTCGGTACAGGGGCATTCGCGACGAAGGCTTTAAGTAGGCAAAAGGTAGGTCAGGGGGCTCACGAGGGGCCCACACCATAGGGCCGCGCGGCGAGGGCCAGGCCGCGCCGCCCTATGTGCCACCTCGTGGCCCCACTTCGTCATCTCTTCGGTCTTGGAAGCTTCGTGGAAAAATAGGACCCTGGGCGTTGATTTCGTCCAATTCCGAGAATATTTCCTTACTAGGATTTCTGAAACCAAAAACAAGAAACAACGGCGCTGGCATCTTGTTAATAGGTTAGTGCGGAAAATGTATAATAATGCTGTAAAGTATGTATAAAACATTCAAGTATTGTCATAACAGTAGCATGGAACATAAGAAATTATAGATACGTTTGAGACGTATCAGGTTGTCAATCTCACCGGCTTGCTGTAAACAATGGATTAAACGTATGGTGTGGAGAATGATGTTTGTTTGCAAAGAACAACAGAGAACAGAGATTGCAGTAGATTGTATTTCAGATGTAAAAGAATGGACCGGGGTCCACAGGTTCACTAGTGGTGTCTCTCCAATAAGATAAATAGCATGTTGGGTGAACAAATTACAATGGGCAATTGACAAAATAGAGATGCACATACATATCATGATGACTACTATGAGATTTAATCGGGGCATTACGACAAAGAACATAGACCGCCATCCGGCATGCATCTATGCCTAAAAAGTCCACCTTCGAGTTAGCATCCGCACCCCTTTTAAGTTGCAAACAACAGACAATTGCATTAAGTATGGTGCGTAATGTAATAAACACAAATATCCTTAGACAAAGCATTGATGTTTTATCCCTAGTGGCAACATCACATCCACAACCTTAGAACTTTCTGTCACTGTCCCAGATTCAATGGAGGCATGAACCCACTATCGAGCATAAATACTCCCTCTTGGAGTCACAAGTATCAACTTGGCCAGAGCCTCTACTAGCAACGGAGAGCATGCAAGAACATAAACAACACATATATGATAGATCAATTAATCAACTTGACATAGTATTCAATATCCATCGGATCCCAACAAACACAACATGTAGCATTACAAATAGGTGATCCTGATCATGATAGGCAGCTCACAAGATCTAAACATGATAGCACAAGAGGAGAAGACAACCATCTAGCTACGCTATGGACCCATAGTCCAAGGATGAACTACTCACGCATCATTCCGGAGGCGGGCATGGTGATGTAGAGACCTCCGGTGATGATTCCCCTCTCCGGCAGGGTGCCAGAGGCGATCTCCTGAATCCCCCGAGTTGGGATTGGCGGCGGCGTCGTCTCAGTAACTTTTCTCGTATCGTGGCTCTCGGTACAAGGGTTTTCGCGACGGAGAGAATATATAGGCGAAGGGGCAGCGGGGGGCGAGGGGCCCACACCATATGGCGGCGCGGCAAGAGGTGGGGCCGCGCCGCCTATGGGGTGGCCGTCGCCCCTCTTTGTCTCCTCTTCGGACTTCTGGAAGGCTCCATGCAAAATAAGACCGGGCTTTTGTTTCATCCAATTCCAAGAATATTTCTGTGATTTAAAACCAAAAACAGCGAAACATGGCGCTTCGGCATCTTGTTAATAGGTTAGTGTCGGAAAATGCATAGAAACATCATAAAGTATGAACAAAACATGTAGGTATTGTCATAAAACTAGCATGGAACATAAGAAATTATAGATAAGTTGGAGACGTATCACTTTCAAAAGTCTAATTTTGGTCGATCAACTCTGTTTTGTCTAAATCTGCCCCAAACTCTTAATTAAGTCCAATTTTGATCCCTGGCAACATTTTAATGATGGCTGACCAATTTTTGACTCTATTTTTTACCATCATGGACAAAACTGGCCGGTTTTAATCTAGATGGGATCATTTATCCTTAGTAAACAAATAGAAGAAAACCCCTTGCCCTAACACACATGTGTGCTGCCACCGCCTTTCCTCCTGACGCAAAGCCCAAGCATGTCATCTGATTCTGCCTTTCTCGACGGGCTTATCCGCCCTTGTAGTGTCAGGCACCACCACTAGGTGTTGGGGAAGAGTTAGGGTTACTACGACAAGCGGATAGTGATTACGATCATGATCTCACGCGAACGTTAGTAATGCTAATTGCATAACTGGTGCCAAGGTGAAACGGTCTTACGTGAACTCAAACCTCCCTCTTTAGGGTTTGTTGGATTCCCTAGATGAATAGGCTATGGTTCTTGGAGATTTTTGGTGGAGATTCATCCAAGGAAGCTTTTCCATGTGTACAGATACTACCTTGCCACATCTTGTGAAGTTTTGTGCCACAATGCCATGGACCGCAACCAGATCTGGGTGTGCTGTGTTCAAGTGGTAGTACCGGTCATTTTTTACAGGTACTACCAGCCTTGACCGGTACTACCGGACCTGGTAACGCTGCTACCGCTTTTCACAAATTTCACAGATGTTGCTTGTTAGTGTCTTGTGCTTTTCACCTCTAGGGCTTGTGCACTTATCTACTATTCCCTCTACAACCTCTGTCCTCTCTCCTCGCACAATGATACGTCTCAAACGTATCTATAATTTTTGATGACCCATGCTTGTTTTACACCAATTCATATGTGGTTTGTGTACAATTCATTGCACTTTTAAATGATTTCTGGCACTAACCTATTAACAAGGAAATATTGAAGGTGTATGCCCACCGCTCAAACGCCCACACTGGCCACTTGGTTTCTTCAACTCAACGCTTAAACAACAAGTGTATAGTAAAACCTTCCAACTCGAATCTTGCTTAAAAAATTCTAGTAGCGAGATTTCCGCCATAAGTGAGACTTCTCTCCTTTTAAATTAAGCACATAGGACCGCACACTTAAGCGTGGTGATTAGGTTGATTAACCGACCCCGTAAGACTTATGCTTTCATCACTTGTGATCTAACCCTGTGTTTTCAAAAGAACAAAAAAACATTTTGTTTTCGGACACGGATTTTGTGCTCCCGAGCACCAGTGATCCTATTTTTAATTTTTTTTTGTAAATTGCACTTTTTATTTCAAAAAATCACAAATTTTATTTCGTGAATACATATACAAGTATTGAACACCCGTGTGAATTTTCGATAAAAAATTCGTTATGTATTGAGCTAGGGAAAAAAGACAAATTCTTGGCTCTATATAGATGTACATAACAAAGAAAACTGTCAGAAATTTGTCTTTTTTGTGCAGCCTAAAATAAAATGTATTTTCTCCCAAAAAAAATTGGTGTGCCTTTGTAATGTACTCTCACGCTACCATATTTTTTTGTTGATTTTTTCGAATCTTAGATATGTGTTTTTAAAAACTTGTAATTATAGGGATCACCGGAGCTCGTGTGCTGTTAGAGGTTTTCGTTTGTTTTTCTTCTTTTTAGTTTTCAAGCAGGTTCTCGAGGAAAAAATCACCGTGCCATATCAAAGAAGGTTCATTGAAGCAAAGATTCTTGTCCAATGAAAGAGAGGTCATTCGCACCCCAGCGGTAAAAGTGCATCACCCTTGATTTAATCAAGCTTGGGGAGGTAACCACTTCTCACACTCTCTTTTGAACATTGCATTTTCTCTTTTTTTTGGGTGATCTATTCAAGTTTGGTTCTTGCAAGAGCTTAGCTTGGGGAAGTCACTTTAGCATGAGTAGGACCATGTGCAATGCTCTCATTTAATAAAATTTTGAACAAGCATGTATCCCACTTTGTTTGATTAACTTACTTGAGTAAGTTATGGTTAGTACTTATATAAGGGATGCACTTACTTTTTGTTGATCTCCATAAGAGCTGAGTTAGAGTTTTGATGCACTATGTTCAAATCTTTATCCAGCTTGAGAAAAATATTGTGATCCTGTAGAATATATTGCCATGATTTGTACACTTGAGCATATCAAATACGATAAGAAAAAGTTTTCAATGATGACTTATGTAATGTTCAAACTGTCTTAAGAGTTTAACCATGAAGATATCCAACCCCGTAGATATGATGATAGATTTGATAGCACTCTTGATAGGAGTTGTTGGATGGAATTGAAGTCTAGTTGTAGCTGAGACACGTGTCAAGATGTAAGGTTGTATATAAATATGAGATATTGCTTTACACATGTCAACATATGCATTAGTGTCTGATATTGCTTTACGCGTGTCAACATGACCGTTACGCAAACTCTTGGGAACTAGCACCACTGGCCCCATGATTGTCACAATCCTACAAGGTCATTCATGAATTTTACTTCGAAACTGTCAAAGGAATCCGAAAGATATCACTTCTCAAGTCTTGGAATGGACTCGCTACTGTTAGATGAATATATTCTTGAAAGGCAATGAATGGATATTAAGTTTTTTGGTAACCTTGATTTAATGGGTGTTAATGAAACACTCCATTGTTATGCTCCTTTTAACATGATCTATTATTCTTAATACACGAACATAAAAAAAGAGCAATAGGAGGATCACAAGTTTATTTCAAGGTAGATTTACTTTTGACATGAGGCATAGAAGTTGTAAGTGATCTCTTATGGACCAACAGAACTGAATTGGTGTGTCCTTGTATGATTATGTTACATCTTACTTCTAGCTTGGGGAAGTATATGATATCACCTCATACTTGTGAGTTTTCTATCCAAGTTCATTTCTCGCTGTTATTCTTTTTCACTTTGTCACTCGAGGGCGAGTAACAACTAAGCTTGGGGAAGTTGATAGCTCGATATTTAGCATTATTGTACGGAGGTTTTTAAGTATACTATTACTCATATTGTCACTCATTTCATGCTCCAGCTAGATACACCTATGCCTATTTTGCATACTTACGAGTTCTTGTTCATTTTCATATGAGCATTGCATATTTAGTAGTTTTAGTAGGATTTTATAATGTTTCCTTTGTATTTTACATATTTGTAGGTGTTATGGACAACTATGCATAAAGCAAGGCAAAAGGGGTCAAGAGAGGGAAATATGGAAGAGCAACAGGCACCAGACTTAGTCATTTGAGGAGTGGAAAAAGTGACATTTTTTCCATCATCTCAAAATAAGGATCTAAGACCATGGTGTTGTATCCCTCGTGCATACGAGTTCCACGATCCGAAGAACACCCAAACCGGAGTTCGTATGAGGAAATGACGGCCAAAATACGAAAAGCATCTGCAAGTTTAATGACCATCGGTACGGGCATATCCGGCCGTACCGTCCGCCCATACCACGGGCCTAAACGCGCGGAAAAGACTTTTGTAGACGCGTTTCTTCACAGAATATGTCCCCGTTTGTTCCTAGACCTTCCTTAGGTCAAAGGCAATGTGGGAGGGGCTATTGGAGACCCCCTAGGCCTATAAAAAGAGGGGAGGAGCCAAGGGAGAGAAACCCCATCACCACATACCTCCACGGCAGAGCCCTGCCGCCTTGAAGACTCCATAGCCGCCGCCTCCACAAGATCTCATCCATCACCACCACTCAAGAGGAGAAGGGACTTGGATCTTGAAGGCTTCAACACCGATCTACATCATCATCAACACCGTCTCCAACACCAATCCCCTTTGTTTACTCGGTTGTAATCCAATCCCTATCGTGGATCTCATCTTGTATTCAATTGTACTATCATACTCCATTCATATGTTTGAGATCATGTTGATTTCCTTCATGTGTGAGTAGTTCCTTTGTTCTTGGGGAGAGATGGAGAAACCCCAGCTATATTATGATATGAATAAAGATGATTTATGGCTTTGTACTATGATTGTATGTTAGTTTTCTTTTGTGATGTTGCATGATGTCGACCATGTAATATTTGTCTTTGGTCATGAGAGGAAACTACCTTTGGAAGTATGTTAGTGCATACGGCGGGAAGTGACATCCTGTATGCGGTGCACTATTGTATGGAAGAAGGGGATAAGAAGGGACTCACAACGCTTAAAAATAACCACGGGGGTAACCCCTTAATTGTGGTGTATCAATAGGTGGCTTACCAAAGGTCATTGCAGTGGTTGTGGTTATTCAGGGATATGTTATGATGCACATATTCCAACTTTAAGACTTTCCCACATACAACGAGAACAAACATATAGATTATCTAGTTTGTGTTTTTTGTTAATGCTAGTGGTGGAACCAACAATCCCCAAGAACACATTAGCCATATTGTCATTCCCACAATCATACTCGCTGCTCTCAGTTACATTAGTTTACTTATTTGTTCTTGTTTACTTTTGCTATCAACACAAAACAACCTTTATATATTTTGTCTTGGAACTAGGATAACTTAGAAGTACTCTCTAGATAATACTCCCTCCGTTCCTTTCTATAATGCCTATTGTTTTTTCGCTTTTGTTTCAGAATATAAGAGGAAAGCTATGTTTTTTTGCAAATAACTCCTTCCACCGATCTATTCCCGTCCAGAAGATCTGGAACGAATCTGTTCACCTTGAGAAAATCTGGAACAAAGCTGTTTACGTAGAGTATGTTCCCGTCCTAAATACGTGGACCAATTTGGTCGCACGCCTCATCTCTCTCCACGTGAGATCAGGAGGGAGTAGTCTTTGTAAAAGTAGACTTGATCTGTACGTGGGAGTATATCACGCGCGCGTCGTTAAGGCAAGTGTATTTTTCACGGAATGGCCGCGTAGGGAGCAGATCACGTCTCAGATTTGTTTCTAGTTTCCTTTTTTTCTCCCAAATAGCGCTGGGGGTTTTGTGTCAATAAATTTGGTTGCGCTAATTTCCGTGCCAAAAAACAATAGGCACTATAGAAAGGAACGGAGGGAGTATTAGCAAGGGGCATTAAGACCTCTACCAACAGCTCTTCGTGGTTCGATACTCTTAATTTGAAACTAGCTATATCTGATCTGTGTTCTTGCAGTTATCAACGCGCTCGGCCCTCCACTGGAGCTGCACCTTCCACTCGCAGCGCTCGCCCATGTACAAGGCCACCTTCACCGGCGGGCCATTGTTCTTCAGCTTGTACTTGCTGATCAGGTGCTGCTCCATGTAGGGCGGCACAACGAGGGCATGGAGATACTGGCTCTCCATCTGCACGAAGAAAGTTGGCACCCGCTGCCTAGGACCGTGCCCCAGGTCAGCAGGACGGCCAGCGTGAACCCTTGGCGCGGTGATCTGCCGGTAGGCTTCCATGAACCCTTCACCGGGTTCACGAAGGTGCACCCGGACGGCTATGTCCTGTGCCTCCCCTATGGGCCCTTCCAGGAAGGTTTCCAAGAAGAGCCAGTTCTGCAGATGCGGTGAGAATGACAAGAGTTAGCGACACTTGCATTGGTGAGATCCAATGGCAATGACAAGCTCAAGATCCACATGGCCATGACAATAACAAGATCAACATGGCCATGACAAGCTCAAGCTCCATGATGGCCATGACAATGTCAAGTCCATCATGGCCATGACAATGTCAAGTCCATCATGCCAATGTCAAGCTCAAGATCACCCTACTCATCGTTGACATGGTAATGACAAAAAATGCAATGCTTATGACTAACATGCAATGCACATTTACATCAATCCTATCTACTTTGACATCAATCGGTTGTACATTCACATCAATCGGATCTACATTGTCATTAATCCGATCTGCATTCACATCAATCAAATGAGGAAGGGATAGAGAGTGCTTACGATGGGGTGGAGATCGAGCGGTCCCGTCGGAGGAAGAGGCTGTGCACCGATGTCGGTATGTGGTCGAGGAGGTCGCACCCCAAATCCAGGTGGAGATGGAGCCGGAGCAACGGTCGGATGTTAGGGCGTCAGAGCTGCGGTTGGAAAGCGGGGCCTGATGTCTACGGGTGCTTCTGTTCTTGTAGACAGTGTTGGGCCTCCAAGAGCAGAGGTTTGTAGAACAGCAGCAAGTTTTCCCTTAAGTGGATCACCCAAGGTTTATCGAACTCGGGGAGGAAGAGGTCAAAGATATCCCTCTCAAGCAACCCTGCAATCACGATACAAGAAGTCTCTTGTGTCCCCAACACACCTAATACACTTGTCGGATGTATAGGTGCACTAGTTCGCGAAGAGATAGTGAAATACAAGTAATATGGATGAGTATGAGTGGTAATAGCAATCTGAATAAAATATGGCAGCGAGTAAACATGCAACAAAACAGTAAACAAACGGAGATTCGATGCTTGGAAGAAAGGCCTAGGGATCATACTTTCACTAGTGGACACTCTCAACATTGATCGCATAATAAATAACTCTTTCTCATATGTGCTACATATACTCTTGTTTGATAATGAACACCATTCGTTGCGTAGGATTACACGAACCCTCAATGCCGGAGTTAACAAGCTCCACAACATTCGATATTCATGTTTAAGTAACCTTAGAGCATAATAGATCATTGCAAAATAAACCAAGAACTAACATAGCGCACACACTGTCCACATTACACTATGAAGGAGGAATAGATCACATCAATACTATCATAATGATAATTAACTCCACAACCTACAAGAGATCATGATCATAGCCTACGACAAGAACCACACGGTGCACACACTAGTCACCTTTACACCATGCGGGAGGAATAGACTACTTTAATAACATCACATGAGTAGCACATAACTAGTAGCGATACAAAGCTCATCATATGGATCTCAATCATGTAAAGCAGCTCATGAGATCATTGTATTGAAGTACATAGGAGAGATTAACCACATAGCTACCGGTACAGCCCCGAGCCTCGATGGAGAACTACTCCCTCCTCATGGGAGCAGCGGCGGTGATGAAGATGGCGGTGGAGATGGCAGCGGTGTCGATGGAGAAGCCTTCCGGGGGCACTTCCCCGTCCCGGCGTGCGGAAGAGACTCCTATCCCCCGGATCTTGGCTTCGCGATGGCGGCGGCTGGAAGGTTTCGCGTACGTGGCTTATTCGTCTCGGGGTTTTAGGTCGGGGAGCTTATATAGGCGAAAGGGGAGCCTCGGAGGGGCCCTGGTGGGGCCGGACACCAGGCGGCGCGCTCCCCTCGGGCCGCGCCGCCTTGGTGTGTGGGGCCCCTGTGGCCCCCTCTGGTCCCCTCTCGGGTGTTAGGAAGCTTCCGGTGAAAATAGGTCTTGGGCGTTGATTTCGTCCGATTAGAGAATATTTCCTTACTAGGATTTACGAAACCAAAAACAGCAGAAGAACGGCACTTCGGCATCTCGTCAATAGGTTAGTTCGGGAAACGCATCAAAACGATATAAAGTGTGAACAAAACATGTAGGTATTGTCATAAAACAAGCATGGAACATCGAGAAATTATGGATACGTTTGAGACGTATCGCATCCCCAGCTTAGTTCCTACTCGTCCTCGAGTAGGTAAACGATAACACAAATAATTTCTGAGGTGACATGCTACCATCATAATCTTGATCAACATTATTGTAAAGCATATGACATGAATGAAGTGATTCAAAGCAATGATCTACAGGTTGCTAACATATAGCAAAACTTTTCATGAATAGTACTTTCAAGACAAGCATCAAAAAGTCTTGCATAAGAGTTAACTCGTAAAGCAATAATTCAAAGTAGAGGTATTGAAGCAACACAAAGGAAGATTAAGTTTCAGCGGTTGCTTTCAACTTATAACATGTATATCTCATGGATATTTTCAATGTAAAGTAATATAACAAGTGCAATATGCAAGTATGTAGGAATCAATGCACAGTTCACACAAGTGTTTTCTCTTTGAGGTGGAGAGAGATAGGTGAACTGACTCAACATAAAAGTAAAAGAAAGGCCCTTCGCAGAGGAAGCATCGATTGCTATATTTGTGCTAGAGCTTTTATTTTGAAAACATAAAGAGAGCATAAAAATAAAGTTTTGAGAGATGTTTGTTGTTGTCAACGAATGGTAGCGGGTACTCTAACCCCCTTGCCGGACAAACCTTCAAAGAGCGGCTCCCATTTTATTTTATTTTTGGGTGGCACTCCTTCCAACCTTTGCTTTCACAAACCATGGCTAACCGAATCCTCGGGTGCCTGCCAACAATCTCATACCATGAAGGAGTGCCTTTTTATTTTAGTTTTATTAAGATGACACTCCTCCCCACCTTTGCTTTCTCAAGCCATGGCTAACCGAATCCTTCGGGTGCCGTCCAACAATCACATACCATGGAGGAGTGTCTATTTTTGTTAATTAATTTGGGGCTGGGAATCCCATTGCCAGCTCTTTTTGCAAAATTATTGGATAAGCGGATGAAGCCACTAGTCCATTGGTGAAAGTTGCCCAACAAGATTGAAAGATAAACACCACATACTTCCTCATGAGCTATAAAACATTGAGACAAATAAGAGGTAATAACTTTTGAATTGTTTAAAGATAGCACTCAAGAAATTTACTTTGGAATGGCGGAAAAATACCATGTAGTAGGTAGGTATGGTGGACACAAATGCATAGTGGTTGGCTCAAGGATTTGGATGCATGAGAAGTATTCCCTCTCGATACAAGGCTTAGGCTAGCAAGGTTATTCGAAACAAACACAAGGATGAACCGGTGCAGCAAAACTCACATAAAAGACATATTGTAAACATTATAAGACTTTACACCGTCTTCCTTGTTGTTCAACCCAATACTAGAAATTATCTAGACCTTAGAGAGAACAATTATGCAAACCAAATTTTAGCAAGCTCTATGTATTTCTTCATTAATGAGTGCAAAGTATATGATGCAAGAGCTTAAACATGAGCACAACAATTGCCAAGTATCACATTATCCAAGACGTTTTACCAATTACTACATGTAGCATTTTCTGTTTCCAACCATATAACAATTAACGAAGCAGTTTCAACCTTCGCCATGAACATTAAAAGCTAAGAACACATGTGTTCATATGAACCAGCAGAGCGTGTCTCTCTCACACAAGGATGAACTTATTCGAAGAATTAAAATAACAAAACGAAAATAAAAGCACAGACGCTCCAAGTAAAGTACGTAAGATGTGAAATAAAAATATAGTTTCACTAGAAGAAACATGATAAGTTGTCGATGAAGAAGGGGATGCCTTGGGCATCCCCAAGCTTAGATGCTTGAGTCTTCTTAAAATATGTAGGGATGAACCACCGGGGCATCCCCAAGCTTAGACCTTTCACTCTTCTCGATCACATTATATCACCCTCTTCTATTGACCCTTGAAAACTTCGCACCAAACTTCAAGCAAACTCATTAGAGGGTTAGTGTATAATCAAAATTCACATGTTCAGAGGTGACACAATCATTCTTAACACTTTGGACATTGCACAAAACTTCTGAAAGTTAATGGAACAAAGAAACTCATTCAACTTAACAAAAGCGGCAATGCGAAATAAAATGCAGAATCTGTCAAAAACAGAACAGTCCGTAAAGATGCATCTGGAAGGGGCACTTAATTTTCTCAAATGGAAAAACTCAAAACTAATTAAAGTTGCGTACATATCTGAGGATCACGCTCGTAAATTTGCAGATTTTTTTGATTTTTTTACAGAGACTTCTGCTCAAATTCGTGACAGACAGCAATGCTGTTTCTGCGCAGCAATCCAAATCTAGCATCAACTTTACCATAGAGACTTTACTTGGCACAAAAAACATGATAAGGAGAGGTTGCTACAGTAGTAAACAACTTCCAAGACTCAACAAAACAAAAATTGCTGTAGTAAAATAAACACATGGGTTATCTCCCAAGAAGTTCTTTTTTTATAGCCATTAAGATGGGCTCAGTAATTTCAAAGATACTCTCGCAAGGAAAAAGAGTTGAAGCAAAAGAAAGCATCAAGAAGCAAATTAAAACACATTTAAGCCTAACCCACTTCCTATGAAAAGGAATCTTGTACACAAATAAATTCATGAAGAACAAGGTGGTAAGCATAGAAAAGCAACACAAGCGCAATTTCAAGATTCTCAACATAAAGAGGGAAACTTAATATTATTAAGATGCATATAACCATGTTTCCCTCTCTCATAATAACTTTCAGTAGCATCATGAACAAACTCAACAATATAACTATCACATGCAACATTCTTGTCATGAGCCATATGCATAAAATTATTACTCTCCACATAAACATAATCAATTTTATTAGTTCTAGTGGGAGCAAATTCAACAAAGTAGCTATCATTATTCTTCTCATCAAGTGTAGGAGGCATAGTATAATCATAATAAAATTTACTCTCCATTGTAGGCGGCACCAAAATACCACTATCATTATAATCATCATAAATAGGAGGCAAAGTATCATCAAAGAAAATTTTCTCCTCAATGCTTGGGGGACTAAAAATATCATGCTCATCAAAACCAGCTTCCCCAAGCTTAGAATTTTCCATATCATTAACAACAATGGTGTTCAAAGCGTTCATACTAATATCATTGTTACCAGCATGCAAATAAGATTCCATAGGTTTTTTAATTTTAGCAAACAATCCATGTCTTAACTCGGAAATAGAATAAGAAGCTCATTGTTGCTTTCCATTATGCCTAACTAGTGTAAACAAGAAACCAAAAGATGCAATTGCGGGATCTAAAGGAAATAGAGTACTTACAACGGCGCGGAAAATAGCTTAGTAGCCGAGATCAGTGTGAGTACCTTTACCTTTCTCCCGGCAACAGCGCGAGAGAAAATAGCTTGATGTCTACGGTGCTTCTATTCTTGTAGACAGTGTTGGGCCTCCAAGAGCAGAGGTTTGTAGAACAGCACAAGTTTTCCCTTAAGTGGATCACCCAAGGTTTATCGCACTCAGGGAGGAAGAGGTCAAAGATATCCCTCTCAAGCAACCCGCAATCACGATACAAGAAGTCTCTTGTGTCCCCAACACACCTAATACACTTGTCGGATGTATAGGTGCACTAGTTCGGCGAAGAGATAGTGAAATACAAGTAATATGGATGAGTATGAGTGGTAATAGCAATCTGAATAAAATATGGCAGCGAGTAAACATGCAACAAAACGGTAAACAAACGGAGATTCGATGCTTGGAAGCAAGGCCTAGGGATCATACTTTCACTAGTGGACACTCTCAACATTGATCGCATAATAAATAACTCTTTCTCATATGTGCTACATATACTCTTGTTTGATAATGAACACCATTCGTTGCGTAGGATTACACGAACCCTCAATGCCGGAGTTAACAAGCTCCACAACATTCGATATTCATGTTTAAGTAACCTTAGAGCATAATAGATCATTGCAAAATAAACCAAGAACTAACATAGCGCACACACTGTCCACATTACACTATGAAGGAGGAATAGATCACATCAATACTATCATAATGATAATTAACTCCACAACCTACAAGAGATCATGATCATAGCCTACGACAAGAACCACACGGTGCACACACTAGTCACCTTTACACCATGCAGGAAATAGACTACTTTAATAACATCACATGAGTAGCACATAACTAGTAGCGATACAAAGCTCATCATATGGATCTCAATCATGTAAAGCAGCTCATGAGATCATTGTATTGAAGTACATAGGAAGAGATTAACCACATAGCTACGGTACAGCCCAGGAGCCTCGATGGAGAACTACTCCCTCCTCATGGGAGCGGCGGTGATGAAGATGGCGGTGGAGATGGCAGCGGTGTCGATGGAGAAGCCTTAGGGGCACTTCCCCGTCCCCGGCGTGCCGAACAGAGACTCTGTCCCCGATCTTGGCCCGCGATGGCGGCGGCTGGAAGGTTTCGCGTACCGTGGCTTATTCGTCTCGGGGTTTTAGGTCAGGGAGCTTATATAGGCGAAAGGGGAGCCTCGGAGGGGCCCTGGTGGGGCCAGACACCGGCGCCCCTCGAGCGCGCCGCCTAGTGTGTGGGGCCTGTGGCCCTCGGTCCCTCTCGGGTGTTGGAAGCTTCGGTGAAAATAGGTTGGGCGTTGATTTCGTCCGATTGAGAATATTTTCTTACTATGATTTAAAACCAAAAACAGAGAAAAGGCCGACACTTCGGCATCTCGTCAATAGGTTAGTTCCGGAAAACGCATCAAAACGATATAAAGTGTGAACAAAACATGTAGGTATTGTCATAAAACAAGCATGGAACATCGAAATATGGATACGTTTGAGACGTATCGGGGCAGCAGATGACGATCAAGCGAGCACGGGTCAGCTATGTCCCGAGGGTGCTTTGAGATCCGGTTGGACGACAACGCGGAGGGCTTTCAGGCAACCAGACGGGTCAAAATCTTCTGGACCGATACCAGCCAAGGGGCGCCCAGTCTACCAAACGCCCTAAGAGAATGGGAACAACACCCCATTGCATGTCAAAAAAAAAAAAAACACCACCCCATTAGATCGAGCGAAAAGCCCAGGCCCATTCGTGCTCGTCAGTCAAAACCCAAACAAGAAACCCTCTTCCTCTCTTTGTCTGACGTCTCCGGCTCTGCAGCTGCTGAAGAAGCCATGGCATTGGCCGCCGCCCTCGCCCGAGCCGCCACGTGCCTCCTCCGCGGCGGACTCCCGCCGTCTGCCGCCTATCCGGCGCTATCCAGCCGCAGCCGTCAATTCTGCAGCCTCCCCGCCGACAACGAGCCCTCAGCTCCGGGGGAGCGAGGAGGAGGCCGAGGCGGAGATCCTCCGCGACGTCAAGCCCGTCGTGAACTCGTCAAGGAAATCCTCCACTCTGACAGGTCAGTTATCGGTATCTCTCCTTGTTGTAGTGATTAGGAAATAGGAAGCTCCAAGAATGGCAGACAGACATACATATTTTTTTCAATCGCCCTGCATATTTAACGCGCACAATATTCATAATATTGCCAAAGAATGTGAGCTATTATCATCATGATAATTACACATGCATATAGCAAGGAGTGACCGTAAGATAGCGCAATGTGAATATTTGAGTAAAAAAAAGAAGGTACCCTGGTAATTTCAGCACGCAGATGGCTGCAAACCTCCATTCCTGTAATATGGGTATGGCTGTGCTTAAACAGCTAGAATACTAGAAATTCATCACTGGTTAAATTACTAGAACAAGTAGGATCATCCAAGTGTACCGTGATGAATATTTTTATTATTTTGTCATCCAACTAGATAACAAGAACGCTAGAATGCAACTTTGACAGTGTTCAGTATTTTATCAAGTACTACCTCCGTTTCAAGGAATAAGGCGCCCTCGTTTTTCATGCTTTTTGTTTGACCAAGAATTTCTTCAAATATATAAAGATTGTTTCTAGGAAATTAGCATCATTAGAAAGTACTTTTCAATACGAATCCAACGATACTAATTACATATAATATAATCACAATTTTGTTACTTATTTTTTATGGTCAAAGTCCGTCTTGGAATACGCGTGCGCCTTATTCCTTGAAACTACTAGTACATTGGACTGGGACTGGGGTATCCAAGAAGGGTTGCTTGCACAAGGTTTTATGGCATACGTCTGAGTTGAGATGATGAATATTAGTTGAATGTATTCATTTCACCTCTCCCAGTCCTGCAGCCATCTCTTCTCTCCACACTTCGGTGTTATGGCATGCGACTGAGCTGAGATGATGAATATTAGTTGAATGTATTCATTTCACCTTTCCTAATCCCGCGCCCATCTCTTCTCTCATGTTCTCACGTATCTGCTTGGAGGGCAGTGTTGTAATTCCCATCTCCCTGCAATGTCTTTATCCGATGAGATGTGTTATAGCCAGTGAAGTCCTTGGGCATCACCTTGTCTTAATTCAGTGCAGGAAATCTTTGTAAAAGAAAATGGTGCTGCTAACAAAAAAACACAGTTATATAGTAGGTTTTTATGTACTAGTATAATTCTTGCAATTTGCAAGGACATACTGTTGTTATCATATTTTATTGTTGATTGCTTTCTGTTATAACAGATATGAAGATGGTGGCTTGTTAAGTCCGGATGACGAAAAGTTCATAGTAGAAAAGATTCTTGCTCACCACCCTCGTTCGCAAGACAAGATTGGTTGTGGACTTGAGGCTATTATGGTGAGTTAAAGGGATCACTTTGTTTAATAAGAAATACATGAGACCCTCAAACAAATCTAATTTTCTTTTCTGCTCTATTGTTTCCACCGATTTTTATTTCTAATTTCCAAATTTGTAAAAAATAAAAATCTTTAAGGACATCATAACTTGCTTGTTGGTAAGATATCCCGGAACGTTAGTTTGTGCAGTACTTTTTGTTCATAAGGAGGACCTCCGTCGAGCATATCAAATGGGAACTACACTTTCGAGTCTCCCCTGGTATTTTTTGTTCTTGGAAACCTTACTAGTTGGATTTCTATTGTGGCTCAATCTGGAAAATGTGCAAGCCACAGTCATGATGCTGCTTGCTCTGAACTGAAGTGCTCAGTATCAAGTAACTAACACAACCACCTTTTTTTAGTAAACTGACCACTAAGCTGCGAAGTGCAAATCTGATCATACAATTTCTTTTATGGGAGAGATAAAGGACTTTTTTATACTCAAAACAATAGCGTCATTCCCAAATATAAGTTTATCTATACTACCAGGAGAATTCTTTTTTCGCGAAAACGCAAAAGCCTTGCGTTTCGATGCATTGATAGAAAAAGAGAGTTTATATACAAGTCCGAGGGACGGACACACCACGCCGTACAACTCGACCCAAGAAAAAGGAAAAACCTAGACTAGGGGAGTAGCTGGCGCACACCCCGGGCTCCAGCGTCCGCCCATAGCCTCGCGTCGGCAGCGATGTCGTTGAACACGGATGCCACCGAAGGTCGCGCATTGTCAAAGACCGCAGCGTTCCGGTGTTTCCAAATCCACCATGCCGTGAGCATGATAACCGACGACGTGCCCTTGCGCAGCTGGCGAGGGGCGGTCCGCACCACCAGCGACCACCACTCCGCGAAGTCACCCTCAGCCGTGGGTGGGCCTGAGGTGGATCGGATCCACGACAGGACTTCAAACCACACTGTCCTAGAGAAGGAACATCCTGTAAGAAGGTGCCTCATGGTCTCGGTAGACTGATCACACAACGGGCATCTCGGCGCGTGCGGCAGCCCCCGCCGTGCCAGTCTCTCACCCGTCCAACACCTGTCGAGGCAGGCCAACCAGATAAAGAATTTCACCCTTGGTGGCGCCCAGGATTTCCAGATGAGCTTCCAGGACCCTGAGATGATTGACCCCTGAAAAAGGGTATCATAGCAGGATCCAGCTGAATACTGTCCATCCGTCGTCCAACGCCAAACCAACCTGTCCGCGTCCCCCAATAGTTGGATGTCCCTGAGTCTACCCCATAGCTGGACGTATTGCCACAGTGCTAGGGCGCTCGGTGCACCTACAATATCGGGGATCCAGCTGCGGTTAAGCAGCGCTTCACGGACCGTGCGCGTCTTTCTTCGGCGCTTTGGAACCAAAGCATATACCTCCGGCGCCATCTCCTTGATGGACTTGCCATCCAGCCATCTGTCCTCCCAGAAGAGGGAGGATTCCCCGTTGCCTACTACCATGTAGGTAGAGGCCGCGAAGACATCCAGTTCTGTTTTGGAGAAATGCATGTCCAAACCGCGCCAAGGTCGCAGGGGGTCGGTATGCATCCTCCAGATCCAGCGCACCCTGAGGCTGATGGCCGTTCGTGCGAGATCTGGGATACCTAGCCCCCCCAACCGCAACGGCCTACACACCCTCGCCCAGTTGACGTGGCAATGTCCGCCATTGGCGTCAGCCCTACCAACCCAAAGGAATCCTCGCAAGATTTTATTGACCTGCTTGAGTGCTTTCTTATCAAGACAGAGCACCATCAGCTGGTGCAACGGTATCGCTGCGAGAACCGCACGGATTAGCGCCAAGCGTCCTGCCCGAGGCATCATCGATGCCCTCCAGGTAGGTAGCTTGTCGGCTAGACGGTCTAAGAGGGGCTGGAATGCTTCAGCCGTCAGCCTCCTAATGGACAGCGGGATGCCAAGGTATCTCACCGGAAACGGCGCTAGCTGACACTCCATGAGCTCAGCAGCGCCCGCAGCCTCGTCCTCCGTACAGGCGATTGGGGAGACCGAGCACTTGGCGAAGTTGGTGCGCAACCCCGATACATGGCCAAAGAGCTCCAGGATCCCACGCACCGCTCACCAGGAGAATTCTGCCTTTTATTTTTATTTTATTAATGGTTCTTGTATCCTTTAATAGTATGTTGAAAAATCTGGTTATTGAATGGCATTAAGAAATGCTACTAGATCATATGCGCTCAGTTTTTATGATACTCATACAGATTTGCCTTAGCTCCCATTTATGGATATGATGATGCAATATTCCTCCCACAGTATTTAAATGCTGACTATTCCGTTGTTTCTTAAATGGTACACCACAGTACCTAATCAATCCTCTCTACAGTTTGGTTCTGGTTTCTGTGGTTGAACCGCTGGTCTGGCCCAGCCTTTAAAAATATGAGTTGCAACTTTCTAGGTACATACATAACATAGTGGCTCTATCTCCCACTCATACCGATTGTTATCTTGCCATTTTGGCAGTGCCTCTGTTACACCTCATGATGTTTGAGTGAAAACACTATAGTACCAATTCATTTTGAAGTATGAAAACTGATTGCTATCTGATGGGAAGTGATCGTTGCATTCTGATCCCTGAACATGGTTTTTTTTTGTGTGTGGGCATTTCCTAACTTGTGCAGTGCTCATGTTTTTAGGTTGACAAGCATCCCGAGTTCAAGAGGTCCAGATGCCTCTTTGTCGTTAGAACAAACGGCGAGTTGGAGGATTTCTCATACCGCAAGTGTCTGAAGAACTTCCATCGAAAACGCCTCGAACAGCTGCTTGTTCGTCCTCCTCCGAAGTAGAGAATGCTGCCTTTGGCAGGGTGTGGCACTAAAACTCCCATGCAGATAGGTTTATAGATAAACATCTCGAACAGATGCTTGTTCGTCCTCCTCCGAAGTAGAGAATGCTGCCATTGGCAGGGCGTGGCACTAAAATCTTACATCTTGTGATTCTTGTCGCCCCTTTACCCTAGGTTTCGTATATCAGGTGGAAGACGTTATTATCCAGGTTTCTTTATCCAGTGTCCAGTTCTTGTTGTTGCTAAGTGATCTGGGACAAAATGCGTACAAGTGGTTGAATTCATGTGTATGTGTTTTCTCGTAATGTATTCCATGGCACCAATGTGAGTTAAAAATCAGTATTTGACCCGACCAGAGGACTCTTAGCAGTTTGTAGTCAGGTTACTGCCAAATTAGGGGAGTTCAGACGGAATATCTTGTTGCATTTTCCCAAGCTTGAGTTGACCAACCTCCTGATAATCTGCATGGTAGAATTGAACTACCTGCCGAAGTAGCTGGCCACTCTACCCTTTGGTTTAGTTTCTGTCTCCCGTGCTTTGAGCAAAGCAACATCTCAGATGTCAGCTTGCATTAAAGCAAAAAATGTTCAACTCCGGTAATTTTTCTTTCTTGAAAAATCCAAATACAACCATGTTGCTACTGCTGTTGCGAGGCGGCGATTTGCAACATTGTTTTCCTGCCGATGGTGTTCTGTAGATGCTGGCACTTGAGGGAAGCCAAAGGGTGTCACTTTTCTTCTGAATAGTGCCCCCTGGTACGCCTGTGCACTACGATCCTACGATACTTGCCTTCTTCATTCTTTTTATTCCGTGTTGTCCACCAGTCCCATAGAAGAACTAACACCATATGCTGCTGATCACTTGGAAGAGACCAGATCATCTCAAACATTGCCCTCGAGGTAACAAGTGCTTTACCCGAGCATCCTCTAACAGAAGAGTGCGCCACATAGGTTTGACCTGTTTGCATTTAAGGAATAAGTGGCAGACATCCTCGTCTGCCCGATTGCACATCGGGGACTCTTTTTCTCTTGATATTCATGCGTGTGGGAAGGCTAGTATGTCATAAGCCTCCAACTGAACATTTTCACCTCCCCTCAACTTCAGACTCCACAACTTGTTCGATTGTTCCAGAAAGGGTTGATCTGCTGGAGCCGCTGATGAGGGAAAACTGTTCTGGCTTCATGGCGTAATCTACCGTGTGACGTGCGGCAAGTGTTCAGGAGGCTGAAATCCTTGCACGTTAGAGCATCTCCAGTCGCGTCCCCCAAAGCATTCCCCAAAGCAATTTAGGGCGCGCCGGACAGAAAATCAGTTCCACCTGCGTCCCCCAAAGCCCATTTTTGTCCGGCGCGGCCCGATACGGTGTCCGGCGCCCCGAGCCCGTCCCCGTCCCATAGGGGACGCTCCGGACACGCCGGACACAACGAAAAGTGAGGCGGACTCCCACATGTCGGCGACTATTTGCATAAACAGTTGGTTCGCGCCTTTTTTCTCGTCGCTCCTTCCTTCCCGCGCCTCCCACCCCTCCGCCGCCGCTGGATTTCCCGGCCGTTTGGACGTCTAATCTCTGCTGAGAGTCGGCACCGTCGACGCGGCTGAGGCTCCCGCCGGTCGTGCCGCCGCCGCTTCCCCAGCGTGTTCCCATAACGCGCCGTCAAATCCGCCCCACCTCCGCGCACACAAGGTGCTCGACGACTTGCCAGGTACGCGCGATTGGCCGTTGTTCGTTGCGTCGTCTGCGTCGGCGCTGTTTTAACCATTGATTTTGCTTTAGCCATGGACAGCGACGATGAGATGCTTGCCCTGCTGCTGGAGGAAGAGCAAGCCTTCAACGACGACTGCGGGAGCATTTGCTGATCATCGCGTTCCTCCAGGACATGGTTGACGAGGCGGAGAAGAGGAAGAGGCCGCGCCGCGGAGGATCAAGGCTGGGGAGAAGGAAGTCCAAGCCCCGACAGAGGATGGAGGGGTATACCATGCTGCACAACGACTACTTTGCAGACAGTGCAACACAATTTTCGGCGCCGGTACAGGATGAGCAAGGGCCTGTTCATGAATATCCTCCACGGCGTTCAAGAGTTCGACCCCTACTTCAAGCTCAAGGTCGACGCTGTAGG
This sequence comes from Lolium multiflorum, assembly GCA_030979885.1. Lineage (NCBI taxonomy): Eukaryota > Viridiplantae > Streptophyta > Magnoliopsida > Poales > Poaceae > Lolium > Lolium multiflorum. The sequence goes on from CM061751.1 coordinate 129,148,794, forward strand.
CGTTCTCGGGTTCTCGCCCATTCAGAAGTGCACCGCCGCCATGAGGATGCTTGCATACGGAGCACCTGCCGATACACAGGACAACTACCTTTGCATGAGTGAGTCTACTGCCATTGAGTGCATGTACAAGTTTTGCCAAGCTGTGGTGGGAAAGTTTGGCAAATACTACTTGAGAGGGCCAACTGAGGAAGAGACTGCAAGGATCATGGCACAAAATGCTGCCAGGAGGATTCCTGGAATGCTTGGAAGCATCGATTGCATCACTGGGCATGGAAGAACTCCCGTTTGCTTGGCAAGGTATATACAAAGGGCGTCATGGATATTGAAGTGTGGTGCTTGAAGCTGTGGCAGATTATGACCTATGGATTTGGCATTCTTTCTTTGGCATGGCGGGATCACACAATGACATCAACGTGTTGCAGCAGTCTCCGGTGTTCAGCAGACTAGTGGAAGGGCATGCTCCACCATGCAACTATGAGATCAAAGGCCACCAATATACCAAAGGCTATTATCTAGCCGATGGTATATATCCAAAATGGGCCACTTTTATCAAAACAATATCGAATCCATCAGGTCTGAAGAATTCCCACTTTGCTACGCGACAGGAGGCTTGCAGGAAGGATGTCGAGCGGGCATTTGGTGTGCTTCAAGCACAATTTGCCATTGTCCGGTACCTGCTCTAAGCTGGTCTCACGACCAATGTGGGAGGTGATGCGGGCTTGTGTGATCATGCACAACATGATCATCGAGGATGGCCGCAAGAATCATGGGACACATGTTGGTCCCTATGAGTGTCGGGGCCCTCTTGCGGAGGTTGATCATGAGTTGCTGCAGATTTTGCTGATTTTCTCGCTATGCACGCAGAGATCCGTGACATCAATGTTCATGATCAACTTCAAGCTGATCTCGTTGAGCATTTGTGGAGGATCAAAGAAAATACCGTGGCACCTTAATGTAGCATCTAGCCCTATTTATTATATTTGCTTACTTTTTTTATTGTTTGTTGTAATTTAATTTGAAAACAAGCCTCGCAAACATTTTTATTCATATGCTACATTTGATAAATGGTTCTGTGTTTAAAAAAAAAATTAAATGTTTGGGGGCGGCGTTTGGGGGCGGCTGGGGCCGCGTGAACAAAACTGGCTGGCAAATGCCTAATCCCGTGCGTTTGGGGGACGCTTTGGGGCACGCGGCTGGAGATGTTGTTAGGGTGTTCGTCTTTGCGCTGAATGAATCATATGCCGCCCATTATCGAGGCTGTTGCCTTCTAGCTGTGGCAGCACTGGAAGGACAGGGTCTCGAGCGTGGTGCCGTGGTTGGAGGCTAAAGCTCGTTCTAAAATATAAGAGCATCTACAGTCGCGTCCCTTAAACCGTCTCCCAAACCGCGCCGGATTGAGCGTTTGGGGGACGTGTTTTGTTCGTGCCGCCTTTGGGGGACGTCGCTCCCCAGCCGCGTCCCCCAAACGCCGCCCCCAAACATTTAAAGTACTTTTTTTGGTTAGAAGAAAACTATTTACTATAATATTTAAATCGGTTGAACATAAACAAATTATATATAAAACTTCGAAAAAATATAATTAAATTACATATAAATTCCTGTTACTTCTACTTCTTCTTCTTCGCTGATGGCCCCGTCTTGTCGTCGTCATCGCGGTGGCGCTTCCTGCTCATCACCTCTTCCGAAGAGGCGGTGTCGGCGCCGACGCGTCGGAGTCCTCCTCGTCGTCGCCGGTGCTCGTCGGCTGCGCCTTGGCCTTGGCCTTGGCCGGCCGCGCCCTCGCACGGGCCACCGCCGCGTCCTCGCTCTCTTCTTCCTCCGCGTCCTCCTCCCGGCCCAGCCATTCCTCCTCGCTGTCAACTGGCGGCGGGGAATCGTCGCCGCTGCTCGGCGTCCGGCTTTGTCCCACCAATGGCGCCAGCCAGCAGGCTTTCCCTGCGGAGGTGTCGGACGGGAGCGGGAGATGTAGCTCATCGTCGCTGGAGGTGTCGGATGGAGGCTTGGATGAATGGCGGCGTACGTACGGGTCTTATTGAGCACGGATGAACGGCGGCGCGAAGTCGAAGAGAGCGTGGTTGCTCCAGGAGTCGGCGCTCCATTCCGGTGGGGTTGGCGCGTCGTCGACGCGGTTGTCAATGCGACGGTTCCGCTTCCTGGCAACTGCACCGTCGCTACGTATGTAGCGGTTGAGCGTCCGAGCCACTGACGGGTCGGGCCCGCGCCTCGCCTCTCATTTCGTTGTGTCCGGCGTGCCGTCGTCCCCTGTGGGACGGGGACGGGCTCGAGACGCCGGACACCGTATCGGGCCGCGCCGGACAAAAAAGGCCTTTGGGGCGTGCGGCTGGGAACGTTTTTTTGTCCAGCGCGCCCCAAATCGCTTTGGGGGACGCGACTGGAGATGTTCTAAGTTATGTTTTTAAAAGGCTCTCATTTTGGAACAGAGGTAATAGCTGGTAGCCAAGCTAAGCTAGCAAAAAGGACTATATAGGTATAGCGCCTTTTGGCTATACCACATGTGAGTTAGAGCTTCCCAAAGGAACTGTACCATCATTGTTCCGTAATTAAAAAAGCTCTCTTCCCCAAAAAAAAAAAGCTGAAAGCAGAAGGAAATGCATTTTGGCTCGTATGTACCTAAAAATGCACCCATACCAAAAAAAAACATTTTTTTTTAAAATATCCAAGTGTAAATTCAGTCTATTCTCGAAAAAGGAGGGTAAATTCAGTCATTCTATATTTCCACACAAAGTTTAATGACTTGTGTAAAAAAACAAATTTTGGCGCTCCAAAATAGCCATTGGAGACATATTTTTGTGTGTTTCCTATACACGCCACTCAAAAAGTAAATTATCTTTTTTCTGTAAAACTTTCTGGCATTTTTTTGTGTTTCCCATACATGTCACTCAAAATGTAAAATGTCTTTTCTCTGTAAAACTTTGTGCGGAAACATGGGAATATTTTCAGAATTTTTTAACAATTTAAAATGCAATTTTCATAATGGGTGCATCTACCTATAAACCAATAATAGAACACAACAAAGAGTGAAAACACCAGGAGCCCATTGCATCTAATGATGTGAAAGTATGCCCAGAAGCAGGCATCACAAGAACATAGCAACTGAAATTATCACATGAACATTACTTGCAACCTTTCTACAGAGTCACATAGGGCACAGAAGGCCAAAAAAAACTAATCCAGCTGAGTCACTACAGTGGCAGACTTTACAACGCAGATCCTCATCGGGATCTCATCTCTTTCACACGCCGCGGTCGCGGCAAACATGGTCGGTTACCCTTCTTCATACCCGGCCCCTCAAACATCACATGCAAAAAACCAAAGGGCCCAAAAAGGTCAAGGAGCTCTCTCAGGCCCTAACAACGTCGTGCAACGAAAAAAACAACTAAGGCTTGAGAAGCAAGGAAATGGCACCCTGCCTACTAGAACAGTTGCCAGAAACCCTACAAAACAAGTAAAAACATGACTTGTGGGTGGTTCACTATTGTCCAGCAGACGGCTTGCTCGACAGCCTACGCTTGTATCGCTTGAGCACGGAAGCCAGGTTCTCCTTCCCTTTGGGGAAAGCTACGTCTCCTGCTGCTGTTCCGCTGCGGCCCTTGCGTCCGGAGATGGCCTGCTCCACGTCCTTTATCGTCTCCAGGATCACAGCTGAAGTGGTGAACGTGCCAGAAATGGGCCTGGCGACCGGACCTACTATCTGAAGGCATGCGCACCCAGTGAGGGGTTTCCGGGGCTTGGAAAATGCGGGTTCAAGGACTCCCTACATACAATAAGTATAAGATAAGCAAATAGGCAAGAAAAAAATGGATTCCAATAAGAGATGCATGCACCATTGCAAAATCCAACAGCCAAATACAACTGAGCAGTTGATCCTATTTATGATTTTTAAGGAATAAAAGCAAAGGGAAAGGCCTACTTAAAAGTTAATGCAAGTTCTATACACTTGTGAGATACAAATAAAAGTTAGATTCCAATGTATATGAAGTCAGTCCATAGCAGTGGGTCACTCTATTTGCTTCATGAAATAGTCCCAACAGCATAGTAAATTAGCAAATTGCTGTATCTCAATTTCTTTTTCTAGCTAACTAGCATTTCAAGTAACTTAATGGAAGGTGAGATAAATTATAAAATTATGCAGTCAAGATGCTTATAACCTTTGCTACATGGATGAAGCAACCAATATATGGATCCTTCTAGGGTAGCCACTTTTTAGTGCTAAAATACATGCTTGCTGAAAATAGATAAGACAAAGGGTCACCTGAAGACGGTTCAGAACATAAGTGTACTTCCCCCAAAGTTCTGGTCTGCTTTCCACAAGGGATAGGTCCAGTACCCTACGGATACACCAGACACCAAAACTAACAACGAGGCTACTCCGCCAAACACAACTTTCACCACAGTTCGGTAGTCCATGCATGCAATTGGCAGCTCTGTCATCATTCCTTCGAAGTGGCTGTGAGCTTTTGTCTGAAGGCATGCGCCGAAGCTCAGGTGACAATACATTCTCAGTTGTTTCTTGTGAATATTTCTCCGCTGCTGCAACTTGATCAATCAAATTTTCATCGCAGCCACCATTTTGCCTAAAGAGCCATCCTGATCCTTCCACTTTCAAGATCTTCACGATGCAAGATCTAAGAGATTGAAGAAGTTCTGCCTCGCATTCTGTGTAAGAGGAATCATCCTTTGTGATGATACTTGATCTCTGGCAAGTGTTCACCCCACTTTTGTTCAATTCTGCACTTGACACGCCAAACAGTTGTTCAAACGGTTGTTGGGCCCAAAGGGATTTGGCGTTGGGGTTCATACCCAATTGCATAGATAGGACATCCCTCTGGAGGTTATGTTGTGAGCGCTCATTAAATGCAGCTTGAGCATTGGAACTGGCTGTTGGGTCCACATATTGCGGTCTCTCAGATGCTAACTTACTTCGGTATGACTGATTCCCAGCAGCCCCACCCAAATTCGCTTCATTCAACAAAGCCTTTTTCCTTGCAGCGATTAGTGCAGATATGTCAGGTGAACTGTGATACTTCTTTGAGTACGCAGATGAGCCACTGCTTTCACTTTCTTCAACAGAGAAAGAATCATAATAGGGTCTCTCCACTGCTGCATTTAAGCGGTTCATCGTTGGGTTTTGCAAAGGGTTGGCTCCCAGTGAACCACGCACATTTTGGCTACGGGCATGCAAGGCAGAGTCTGGATAGTTAGAAAAAGAATATTCAGAAGATCTAGGAACTCGTCGTGGGTCCAGGGGGATGTTGGAATACTGACTTCTACTTGCATTCATTCCTTTCAAATAAGATGCCAGCTGATATCCATGAATGGTAGCAGGCTGATAGAACTGATTATCAGTGTAAGAAGGCACATTACTAAAATTGGAATAATAGTTTGCATTTTGCTCAAGCAAGCTGCTGCTTGGACTCGAAATGTCTGTGTATGGTAAATTCATGCTCTGAGACCAATTTGATGAACCCATTGAACCCATCTGCTGCCCAGAATTCCAGTCTAGACCACGGATTTCCTTCTCACGTGACATTGAGTCCCATGAGTTCAGTGAGGTAGGTGATCCTCGCATCACATCTCTCATCAAGGGGCTCTTTGAAGCTTCAGTGCTTTGGTTATCTGCCCTCACAGCAGAACTAGCTGTTTTCGAGTCCAGTCCAAGCAAAAAATTGTACCTTTTATCATTTGCGTCTTGTGTAAGTTTACCATGATAATCAAAAAGGTGCCCCCAGAACTCATCAAGAGTTGCTGCTAACTGCCTCCTTGCAGCACGGCCCAAACCAGAAAGTGTTGAAAGGCTGCCACTACCATTGCCAGCATCAGCGTCTTTTCCCCTGCTGAAAGTCAGAGATGGTGGACCCTCGGGGTTGAAAGGTGCTCTGCCTACAGCAGACTTCTCATATTCCAAATTATGTGGGGTAATGTTATCCTTGTCCGTGCAAACTTCTGCTACTACTTCAACATCTTTTTCAGTTGTGCTCTTCACTTTGATGTTCTCTGCATTAATATGTTCTACTGCAGTGGGGGTAGAAACCTTTGGTATCGACTCTGTCCAATCAGCTACACAAACTGGTTTTGGCTCTTCATGGTAGACAGGTGGTGAGGGTTGAGCTTTAGGAGTACTTACTGTATAAGCAGTTGATTGCTGGCTGTCATGATCAGACTCTGCAGTGGTGTCAGAACTTTCAGTATGTTCCAAAGCTGATTCCTGATGACATTCCGATTGCTCTCTGAGAGCATCAGTAGAAGACCTTTGAATTTCTTCTTGGGCAACATCTTCCAAAAAGAGCTCTTCTCTATGATGAGCACTGCCCAATGGTTCTCTCTGAGAGTGCACAGATAACTCCAGAGTTTCGGCTTCATTACTTGCAGACTTAAGTGGAGTAACAGCCAGGAACAGTGTAAACACAATAGATACACACGAAGTTAGGACTATGAGAGTATATGGAAGTACCACAGGGCTCCCGGTGTTGCCTTTCATGTTGTTTGTCCAGGTGCTATCACCAAACAGGATTTCCGCCATAAAAATGATATTCGTAAATAGCATAAGCAGAAATGAAAGAAAGGCCAATATTTCAACAGACGAAGATATTCTGTAACTGCCCATTAATGACCTGGACGAGGCGACACGGAAGACAGGTATAACAGACGAAGGGAGGAGCATAGCCTGGATGACTGGGCAGATGATAAGGAGCTGATATATTGCTTCTGAACCCGCAATCCTTGCATAGTAGATAGTAGGAATCATGGCAAAAACCTTCAGTAGCAGATGGTGCGCAGAAAGAGAAAGGTTTACACCAAAGAAATTCTCTACAATTGCATGGCTACCAACAATAGATGACAACGAGATGATGTGGCTCGAAAGAAGAAGAACCACTAAGAACACAACCGGTGCTGCAGGATTCATGAATATCTGCAGAAGACAAGATTCAGAGAAACTCAGGATGTAACTTCAATGAGGGACTGAAACCAAAAAGGACAATATGAAAGATAACTGTAAATAATTTAATAGGAGAGAATGGGGAGACATATGACAGATGCATAACTTAAGGAGAATATTGTTTTATTATTATTTCAGATTTGGACGCTGCTGAATATAAATATGCAGCAACGACTGAAAATAAACTTGAAAAATAAGTACTACATCCATTCCAATGAATAAGGCGTATAAATTTTGTCAAAAGTCAAAGTTTACTACTCCCTTCGATCCATAATACTTGTTGTGGTTTTAGCTCAAATTTGAACTAAAACCACGACAAGTATTATGGATCGGAGGGATTAAGATCGACCGAATATATAGAAAAACTGAAAAAGATACCAAAATCTACACCATTAAAGAAATATATTACAAAGGTAAACTTTATGGTAAATCTATTGATATTTACTTTGTATTGTAAATGTTCACATTTTTGTCTACATTGGTCAAACCTAGATAGGATGTTGCCTTTTGACTAAATATATACACCTTATTCATTGGAACAGAGATAGTAGGAACTACAGAAAGGAAGTCAGACACAGACCTGGTTCATCAGCTCTACAACATCTTGAAAGGTCAGGAGCAGTGCATCACTGGATCCAACTGCTGCTGAGCTTATGAGAACATAGTTCACAAGGAAAACCCCAGAAAAAATAAACAAGATAGAAATAAGGTGGTCATGAAATAAGGACCCGAGTGTAACAGGTGATCTCTTTTGAGCCTGCACAGATGATATTCCAATTAACATAGAAAAGGTAAAGATAGAAAACAAATAAAGGAAAGTAGTTTATTAAATCATCACTCCATTGATCGCGTGGTACATGTGATAAGCTACTTTCAAACTATCAAAAAAAAAACACATGGTGCATCCTAGAGTTCTTTGTAAATACAACTTGATGCATTTCCTACACCCCATAACCACATAAAAAAGGAGAGATTACATGCTTGTGTGTTTTACTATCATTTCTTAAGTGGGAAATCCAACCAATTTTTCGTGACATTACAATCTTTCAAATTGCCTTTTTAATAACATTTCAAGTAAGGTAGCAAGAACATAGGGTTTTTTTTTACAAGGGAAGATTATATATCTCTTATTAAGCATTTGGCACAGAATTCCTTCAAGATTGACAAACCTCGCCAGTACATTATACCGGAAAGTCGTCACCAGTAAGGAACTCGGGATCTAAACTTATGTGGCTTATCAGAGTGCTTATGAATCTAAGATTGACCTCGTGACAAAATGCAACATGGATATACTGTTTTTAGTAGTTAATGCCTTACTGATGATTTTGTACTGACAATTCTGTTAGGAGGGAGAGAAATTGCGCAACCTTACATCTTACTCTTTTTTTAATGGGGTAAATATACGAGCCTTACGTGGGACAACCTGGGCATCAGAAATGTACATGTAGCACATGGTAAAAAAAAACTTAAAACTCAAGGTGGATCTGAACCACCTAATTTTAGGGTATTAATCTATGCTGGTATCGATTATGAGCCTTGGAGAAACGCCTGTAACTTTAAGCCTTGGAGTTCATATGGACAATACTGAGAGATTGATGAGTGCTATCACTGAGAGCACATAAAGTCACTTTATCAAAGCGTAGACTACAGTGGACCAACTGGGCCTACGTAATTACACATGACAAACGTAACAACCTTCAGTACAAAATAAGGTGCTGCCAACATGAAACCAGAACACCAAAAAAGTCCAACAGTTTGTCATATTTTGGTGATGAACTAATCCGTTTTGTATCATGTCTTCAGTACTGTCAGTATTATAAATTGATTGACGAATACATTTAAGGTCGTAAAACACCATACAAGACACAATCTGAATCTAGAAGTTTCAACACAGACCTTAACTTGTGATGGAACTGGACAACAAGTTCTAAAAAACTAAGGGCGACAAATGTAACTCCAAATGCACTATACTACATGAATGTTCGTAAATGAACATGGACGTTGTGCGCTATTACACTATCTCGAGTTCTAAAATGCTAAGGGCACCAAACGATTCGAACTAAATCTTGGACAAGAAACATGGGAGAAACTTTACCTGCACAAATGATGAATGGACATAGAAATTGTGCGCTATTACATTTCCACCCAGAAGTGCCATGAGCGAATACGCACTTTCACCACTCAACTTGGGGAACATGACATCCATATCGAGAGGAACTTTTGGTTGACTGACCAATAAACCAAGCACGAAGCAAACAAGTGCGAGACCCGCTATGCAGGTATTTAATGTTCCAGCCATCTTCTTGTCCTAGAATGGGCACAAGCAGAAACCAAATGTTGGTAAGAGCTTGAGAAGGTTCCTTTTATGATGTGCTTTTTCTTATAAAGTTACCAGATGGGAGATCGCATATGGTAGCAGATTAACTGCAAAACTTGCAAACCATATGCCCGTGACAATGTCATCATACTCGAATACAAGGTTGAACCCCATTGCTATGCCTGAAATCTGAAAATAGCCAAACATCACCATTAGACCATCAAAAAGTTGAAAGTTGGAAACCAGTCAGATCACATGCTCTGGTTATGAATCTACAAGTCAATGCATATATCACATATGTATTCTAGACATAGATTTGTGAAGTGCCTAGACATACCATGGTAACTTCTGCAGTTAACAAGGAAATTATTGCCTGAACACCAAGGCCGGCACATATTGGCTGACTGTACTCCTGGACGCATATCTTCATGTTCATGTAAACGTATCACAAGAACAAAAAAGTCAAAACTCTCACATAAAGAATATGATGAATATAGCCGAATGATACAGAAGAATAAAGGAGATTTTTTTTAGAAAGAGCTGGATTTCTCTACAGGTAAAAGGAAATGAAAAAGGAGAACTTTGGGACAGATGATTGCTGGCAGCTTTATCTTTCAGTTCATATACGGAGGGTAGTGAAATGTAACATTTTGTCTTAAGAAAAGAGGAACTTTGATGAGATGGAAGCTAAGATGACCGTAGACAATAGATGTCAACTTGGTAGAGGTGTTGACTAAGTTAGCACAGCCACAAGAGTAAGGATAAGAAGGGAGCGCGCAAAGTGTCGCTTACCTGGGCAAGATTCTTGGTGGTGACCATGCCGATGCATATGGAGAGGTACTGGCAGAGGACGGCGGAGAAGTTGAAGAGCAGCACGAGCAGCACGAGGTCGTAGCCGAAGCGCGAACCGGCGTCTATGGTGGTGACCCACTTGCCGAGGTCGATGTAGCCGATCGAAATGAAGAGCGCCGGGCCGAGGGTGCGGAAGAGGTTGTTGCGGCCGCCGCCTCCGCCAGCTCCCAGGGACTGCGACAAGCTCCGGACGCCGTCCATGGCCGAAGCGCGCGGTCAGCAACGAATCCACACGCAGAGGTTAGCAGGCGGGGTCCCGGCTAGCGCATCCGGCGATCTGCGTGGCGGGGGAGGACGGATCGGATCGGTGTGGCCTAGGTGCGCGGGCTCGGGTCGTCGGGAATGGCGAGGTGGGGACGGCAGGCTGGGGAAGGCGAGACGATGGGGCGTGGAGGTAGACGCAGTGGCATGAGCGGAGAGGACGGAGGTCGGGGAGAGTGGAGATGGAGGAGGGCTGGAGCATCGATGGAGGAGAGGAGTGATGGTGGACTGATGGGAAGATGGGTTCTTGGGGCTGGGGAAGGAAGATGGGGGAGGGAGAGAGATTGCAGATGGAGGATCCTCTATGGCTGGACTGTGTTTGGTAGCGCTAGATGTGGGATCCTCTGTGGCTACTGTTAAAGATTGGAACCAGTTGATGTTGTTGGGATGACAAATGCTTACTTTATGTTATCTCTCACTAACAGCTTCATTATTACAGCTACGATCACTTGCATTGTACGGAGGGACTCTGCTGACCAAAGTTTTGCCCGTGCAAGAAGACAGTCACTTGCTATCGAAACACCTCTCACTATATATGTTTCAACATAAAATTAATTAACCTTTTATAAAAAAATATTTTTAAATACTCTAGTATAGCAATGCTTGAAAGAAAATTATAATATTTTTCTTATACCACCAAATATGAAATGTTATTTCACAATGATAATAAAGGAAACACTATCTTGTAAACGAAAGATTTCAATTGGGATGAAATGTAATATTCTCAAAACAATAAAGTGTCGGGCTAAAGTGCAAGGAATCCAAAATTTAAAAAGTGTGGAATTAACGTGCACTAGTGTGCAGTAGTGGGTTAGCCCACTAAAAGACACCTATAAAATGATGTGGAAAAAAAGTAAGAGGAAATATAGTCAGAGGTTGGCACGCCTATATTGGTATTGTCCACAAACTTGAATACTTTTTTTATTGAGTAAGGGATCTGATATATAAATTTAAATAAACTGTGACATGGTAGATGCTTGTTGTATGATGGGTCATTTGACTTGGACGAATTTTGTAGGAACTTAAGAGGATTTGGGTCCTCAATAATTTTCCCTACCAAGGTCGTTTAATTCACAGGGTTACAACCTATGGCAATTCTTATTACGAGTTCTCATGCGGACAAGGATTTTGTGCACATGGGAGTCAGTGCTCCCTTCACTTTTGGATTTTTGAAAATTTCAGATTCTCATATTTTTCTGCTTTCAAAAATTATGACATTAAATATGTAGATAGATGTGTATACGAGGAATGGAATCAAAAAAGTCTCGTCAAAAAATACGTTATATTTTTGGAGATGCAAAAAAGACAAATTTATGACAGTACACTGACAAAATATACGTACTATTGTACTACTATTTATAGTCAGAAATTTGTCTTTTTTGTATTTTCCAAAATACAAAGTATTTTTTAATGGGACTTTTTTGACTACACTCCTCGTGTCTAAATCTATCTACATATTTAATGCCATAATTTTTGAAAACATAAAAGAGCGAGGTTTTGAAAAAATTTAAAAATCCAAAAGTCTAAGGAGCACTTGTGCTCATGTGCACATGCTACTTTCCGTTCTCATGCACTCTATTTTGGAAGAAAAAATTATCCGCTCAAACTTCTTTCCATTATTCCTTTGTTTTTTTTCGCGGTATCAAACAAACTTTGATCTAGGTCGTGTAGATTTCTAATCCTATAGAATTGAAGACGACATGTCACTCACAATTCTTTGGTTTTTCTATTCCTCCATTTAAAAAATCTGTTGAATATAATTAGCCACGAATGTTGCTAATTTTCTCGAAAGTTTTCGTGGCACGCTGGATGATGAATTGAGGGCTTATGCCTAGTTCTTTTTGACTTGTAGGAAAACTTCATGGTGAAAATAAGTCCAATCTAAAAGAACTCTTTTCTCGGTCGTTTCTGTCAGGAGTCATACTCACACATTTCTTCACAATGGAAATAAGATACCATTATTGTAAGGTTGTAAATTGGCACTATATATAGAACAAAAGTTTGTTTAAATTTTTATAGAATTATTTCACTTTTTTAATGGATGAAAAATGCACCTCCAAACTTTTGAATTCATTTTGTGGGGAAAAGTACTACATATCATAGGCTAGGGGCAGTATGGACTTATCACCAGACAACCCACAATAAGTCGAGACGATAACAGTCGAAAAGAATTGGAATATAGTTTAGAGGATCTTCTTCTCACTTTTGTCTCTTTGGGCAGCTCAAGAAAACTGTTTTGGGAGAAGCGGTAGTGTTGGGGGGATGACCCCCGGTATGCCAAAGGTATGCCATACCGGATGGTCTAACCCTTCAAGATACCGGTTTAATGTTCATGCCGGAATAAGAAAATAGAGTTTGGCTAAGTGAAGCTAGGCCGGTATCCCCAAGAGGGTATACCGGAACCAGAAGGAAAGATACCGGCGCACCGGAAGGAAGAACATGCCGGCTGACTGGTCAAAGATTCCGTCGAGCTAAAGGACAAGGATGAGCTAAGCAAAGTAGCTTTAAACGAAGACTAGAAGACAAGGAGGAGGATGACGGTCAAAGAAGCGGAGGACGTCATCCTTCATGTTTAAAGAAGACCCCGTCATCGTGATTAAAGTAGCTTTATAAAGTATCTTTGTAAAGTAGTTTGTCTAGTCAAAGATCCCATTAGGGTTTCTTGTTAAAGCCACCCTCTCCCCTATATAAGGAGAGGGGGCAGCCTCTTTCATACGCGCGATCAACAGAAGAGAGACAACCTGTAACCTGTTTTGAGATCAATGAACATGGTGATCTAGAGCGAGTTCGTCCTTGTGTCTTTCTTCTTCTACCTCTGGTCTTGGGGTTCTTGAGGAAAGCATCAGGAAGTTCGTCCATCTAGTCACAAACCCTCCCCGAATCCTCTAGCGTCCATTCGGCCCCAAGATAAGCCATCCCATGGCATCTGCTCGTTCACCGACGGAGTTGGCGCCCCGTGGGGCATGAAGTGGCGCTTCTGTTCATATTCGGGCGGGCATCCTCGACATCAACGGCGTACGGTGTCCGCTCGTGGAACGCATCTACAACATAGACTTCATCAACGATAATGCGGGCTGCTTCGCCAACGGCGGCAAGTTCCAACGAGCCGCACCACTCGAGTTCGGCGGCATCCGCGTCTACCTCGCCCGTCCTGTGCACCGGCGCCTCTCGCCGATGCGGTGGCACCGGATCCGCCAAGATGGCTGTGTGCTGGCCGCGCCGCCGCGTGGAGGTCATGATGGCTGGTGCGTCAACACCGGCAAGGAGTGTGGAGGAAGGAGGCGAACGTGCGGCATCGACCCGCGGCAAAACCACCGCCGGAGCGTGACGGCGGCATCGCGGGGCTTCATCGGCACCACCGGCAACACCTCTCAAGCGGCGATGAACACGCGGCCACGCCCATCGCGCGAAACATCGACCGGCAAAGGCTCGGGAGGGCGGAGGCCACGCGCAAGGCCTGCTACGGCGCACATCATCCGGGCGAGCTGAAACCTAACCCTACGTGAGTACAATGCTGCCCATGGCTTTGCTTCAATTAGTGCTCATGCTGCTAGGATGCCGGAAAACCGGCTTAAGGCTCGCAATCTAGATCGAGATTTGCGCAAAGAAGTTCTTGCCGGCAAGAGTGCATCTGTATCTGTGAGCATCATAGAAAAGCCTAAGTACGGTAGTCCGGATAAAACTATAAAAGCCGCTAAAGCTGCGGTAGCATTATGTGAATCTCTTTCCGGTGACGAGTTGGCAAAGCAGCAAGAACGTGTACAAGAGCTGTTGAAAGTGATTGAGCTGCAAAATGCTGACTGGCTAAGCGAGCGAGCGATGGCCTCAAAATCCGCGCGTTCAACAAAGAATGCCGGAAGCAAGTCCAGGGGAGCATCGTCCCTCACCCGGACAAAAGAAAGGAAAAGAACGCACGGATGACGTGTATGATCCAGTTCTTGGGAAAACAAAAAGCCGGGCAACAAGATGCGGTAGAAAAAGCCAAGGGGCATCGAGGCTATGCCAAAGGAGGCTATGGAAACAATCATGTTGGTAGATATGAAACCGGGCAAAATTATCGAGCCGCGAGAGTGGCGTATGTGGATGAAGACATGCCACCACCAGTGCCGGCAGGCAAGAGCCGCGGAACCGAAGAGTATGATGAATCAGATTACGAGGTGGAACGAACAAGAGTCCACCGGAATCCTTTGGGAGAACGGGGAAAGATGTTTGCCAGGGCCGGGATGCGAGCTGAGTGGACAGTACATCTATCTGCAATAGTTGAATGTGAAGGACCTCCCGGCCCAAGGTGTTTTGGCCCACGGATCATGAGAGAAGAACCACCGGTTGCCCCGAGACACAAGAACGTATGATGGTACGACCAAGCGGGAAGACTGGCTGATTATGTAACAACTGTTTATGTGGCTGGTGGTGGAGTAAACCGCGCTGGGCGGTAAGAATCATACCGTCCTACCTCGTGGGTCTGCGAGGATTTGGCTTAACAACTTGCCGGCGGGAAGTATTAACGGATGGTTGGATTTCGAGGAAGCATTTGTGAACAACTTCAGCAGCACCTACAAAAGGCCAAACCAACAGCTTGCGCTATGCCAACAACGTGCAGGAGAAAAGACCAGGATTATCTCACCCGGTGGAACTCAATGAGAAATACATGTGAAGGAGTGATTGAGGCACAAGCCATTGCTTGGTTCAGTCAAGGATGCCGGAGAGGATCGCCTTTGTGGCAAAGGTTGCAGAGAAGCATGCCCACCACCTTGGCGGAAATGATACGTGTGGCAGATAGCTATGCATTGGGAGACCCAATGCAGCCAAGCTGAGCCGGAGCAATCGAATCCGCATCAGCAGCAATACCGGGATAACTTAACAACAAAAGGGAAGATTTCCGGATCGAAGATATGCATCGCAGCAAGTTGCTGCCGTGCGAGAAAATTTTGCGCCAGGCGCGAGACAGGGATCGCAGCCGTGGGCGGGTCCTAAGAAGCGGTGGGTAGAAAAGAAACCACAGGGCCAGAAAAGAACGGGAACCCGTGAAGTACACCATGGAGCCGCCATGGACCAACCTGTGGCACACGCGAACGGATCACCGTCGAACCACTTGACAAAGGATTGTTCTTGGACCAAATTCTTGATGCGGAGGAGCGGTAAAAGATGCGCGAGCGCGGGGCCCCATGCGGCAACAGCAGATTACCACCTCCACCGCTCACTGGAGCAAACGCCTTACGGTGCACCTCAGAAGAGTACAGCAGGTTAACCGGGTGGAGCAAAACAATGACCAACCACCTCCACCGGCACCTTTAGGCCGGAATGTTTACGAAGACCCACACTTGTGCATGGTTGTTTTTGTCACTGAGCCAATGGATAGGCAAAGCGTGCATCGCCGTTCCATGGAAGTGAACGCCGTGATGCCGGCGGTCCCAAAATACATCTTGGGTCGGATCAGGAAATCACCAGTCGTTCAAGGATCACCCCAAAGTCATGCCGAATCCGGGTGGATATGCTCTCGTTGTGGACCCAATTATGAAGGGGCCGGAAACTCGAAAAATTCAGCAAGGTGCTGATAGACAATGGTAGCAGCATAAACATCATGTACAAGCACACCATGCGTACGCTGGGCATAACAGAAAATATGTTGCAGCCGACTCACACAACTTTCCATGGGATTGTTCCCGGTTTGTCTTGCGCCCCAATAGGAAAAGTTTGGGTGGACGTGTCGTTTGGAGGACGTGACAATTGTCGTGTTGAGAACCTTGAGTTTGAGGTGGTGGACTTAGATAGTCCCTACCATGCCTTGTTGGGGACCGGCTTTAGCAGCGTTCATGGCATCAACCCATACGGCCTATCTCAAGATGAAGATGCCGGCACCTCGTGGACCACTAACTGTGGTGGGAAACTACAAAGTCTCAATGGAAACAGCATCGGCCGGATCGAACCTAGCGGAATCGGGGTGATCGCGGGAGAAAAGAGAATGCAAGCTGTTGCTGGCGGCAGTCCTCAAAGTTGAGCCTAGCGGCAATGAGTGGAAGCTTGGACTCACCGACATTCAAGCCGACAAACGAGACAAAGGACATTGTGCTGGATCCCCAGAGCGCACCGTTCGTATCGGTGCCGGCCTCGATCAAGCATAGGAAAGCGCGCTCGTCGGCTTCCTCCGTGAGAATCGGATATCTTCTGGTCTACTGATGATTTGGTGGGTGTTCCGAGGGAGCTGGCTGAGCACTCTCTAAACGTCCGGAAGGATGCTAAGCGGTGCGGCAACCTTTGCGCCGGTTCGCTGAAGATAGGAGAAAAATCATTGGAGAAGAAGTAACAAAGCTACGGTAGCCGGTTTCATTGTGGAGGTCACACACACAGAGTGGCTGGCCAATCCGGTCTGGTCGAAAAGAAAAAGATGAGAACTTGGAGGCAAAACTTGCAAAAATATGGCGCATGTGCATCGACTACACAACCTCAACAAAGCTTGCCCAAGAGACCCTTTCCCTTTGCCCCGAATCGATCAAGTGATTGATTCTACTGCTGGGTGTGAGCTGTTGTCTTTCTGGATGCTTATTCCGGCTTCCATCAAATCCCTCTGAAAAAGAAGATCAAATAAAAACTGCGTTCATTACGGGGCTTATTGTTATGTCACTATGCCTTTTGGTTTGCGCAACGCTGGTGCAGCGCTGTATGCAAAAATGCTTGTTTGATCAAATCGGAAAAATGTGCAAGTGTATGTGGATGATATCGTGATAAAAACTAAAGTAAAAGATACCTTAATCGATGATATCCGGCAAACGTTTGATAACCTAAGGCGGTTCCGGATGAAACTCAATCCGGCAAAGTGCACCTTTGGTGTCCCCGGCAAGCTGCTTGGTTTCCTTGTGTCAAGCCGGGGCATTGAGGTTAACCCGGTAAAAATCAGGGCAATAGAAAGAATGACTATCCTCGAGAACGAAAGATGTGCAAAAGTTTACCGGAAGCTTGGCATCGCTAAGCCGGTTCATAAGCAGCTAGGAGAAAAGGCCTTGCCGCTATATGCTTTGATGAGAAAATCGGATACTTTCGACCACGCAGACGCAGCATTTAAAGAATTGAAAAACATGCTCGTAACCCCAATTTTGGCCTCGCCCTTGGAAAGAGAACCTATGTTGCTTTATATAGCGGCAACGAACCGGGTGGTTAGTGTTGTGATTGTGGTGGAAAGAGAAGAGGAAGGAAAAACCGTCGGAGGCCGGTATACTACCCGAGCGAGGTGCTCTCCTCATCAAAACAAAACTACCCGCACTTCCAAAAAATGACCTATGGCGTGTTTATGGCCGCCACGAAGCTCAAGCATTACTTTGAGGAGCACCCCATGAAGGTGGTGAGCGAGGCACCCATCTCCGATATCATGGGTAACAAGGACGCCAGCGGGGATTGCAAAATGGGCAATTCAGCTATCACCGTATGTACCGGTGTATGAAAGAAGAGATGCCATAAAATCGCAAGCTTTAGCTGATTTCTTGGTCGATTGGGCGGAAATACAATACAAACCGCCAGAGCACAAGATAGAGTACTGGAAGATGCATTTTGACGGATCCAAGCTCAAGGAGGGCCTAGGTGCCGGTGTAGTAGTCACCTCACCGAAAGGAGACCACCTCCGGTATGTTTTACAAGTGCACTTCGGGGCATCAAACAATGTCGCGAGTATGAAGCTCGATACATGGGCTCAAGGTTGCAAAAGAAATTGGGGCACTCAGGATCATTTTGCTATGGTGATTCAGATCTTGTGGTGCAACAATGTTCCGGAGATTGGGACGCAAAGATGCCAACATGGCCTCATACCGGTTCCATGTGCAAAAGATTGCCGGATTCTTCGAAGGGTGTGAGTTTCACCATGTGCCGCGCGAAGAAGGGCCGCGGATACCTTATCCAAGCTAGGTTCGTCCAGGCAAGAAATTCCTCCCGGAATAGCTCTTGCGCACTTGAGAGTTCCATCAATCAAGCCAAGTCCGGAGTCGGAATCAATTTTTGTACCGGAATCACATGTGGTGCCAATGGAGATCGACGAAGGAAACCAACTGTTCCGCAAACTCGGGGCTACCGGTAAACTGGGGCTGCGACGCCCATGCCGGAAGAGGCAATGCTTGTAGACGCATGGACATAGACATGCCGGTGTTTGTGGTTAGAGAGGCGCCATCTTGGGTTGAACCTATTAAGGAATTCCTGATCAACGGCACCTTGCCGGTTGACGAAAATGAATCAAGAAGGATCAGAGAGATCCAAAGCTTACACCATCATCAATGGCGAGGTATACAAGAGAAGTGTTACCGGTGTCCTCAAAAGGTGTGTGGAGCCGGAAGAAGGAAGAGAAATGCTTGAGGAAATTCATCGAGGAGAATGCGGGCACCACGCTTCTTCAAGGGCGTTGGTAGCAAAGGTGTTCGGCATGGGTTCTACGGCCTGACCTTGGACAATGCTGAGGATTTGGTAAGGAAATGCAATGGCTGCAGAGGTATGCTAAGCAAAACCATACCCCGGCTTAAAAACCATACCGTTAACTTGGCCTTTCGCTGTCCGGTGCCTGGACATGGTTGGACCGTTCAAAACCGCAAGGGGAAACATGACCCACATCTTGGTAATGGTGGATAAGTTCACCAAGTGGCTAGAAGTGAAGCCTATCGCAAAATGTGATGGCCACACGGCAGTAAAGTTCCTGAAAGATGTAATCCTACGATATGGATACCCACACAGTATCATAACTGACAATGGCACGAACTTTGCCCAAGGAGAATTCAAGCGATTCTGTGAAAGCAAAAACATCCGGCTGGATTTGTGCTCAGTGGCGCACCCCAAGGCAATGGTCAAGTTGAAAGAACGAACGCTTTGGTACTTTCCGGTATCAAACCAAGACTCATGGATGCGATGGAAAAATCGCCGGGATGTTGGATCGATGAGCTACCGTCGGTGCTCGGAGTCTAAGAACAACTCCGAACCGGTCTGGGATACACACCATTCTTCATGGTTTATGGAGCAGAGGCGGTCATACCAACCGACATTCTCCATGACTCACCAAGGTGCAGCTCTATACCGAAGAAGAGGTAAAAGAGGCCAGAGAAAATGATGTAGACTTGCTAGAAGAGGCAAGAGAGCTAGCTTTGGCAAGAACAGCCATTTACGTGGAGACCTCAGACTATCATGGCCGGAAGGTAAACCCGAGGTATTAGAGGAGACACAGTTTTACGCCAGTGCGCGCTGAAGGCAGACACAAGCTGTCCCTCCATGGGAAGGACCTTTCATTGTGAGCAAGGCTCTCCACAATGATGCATATTATAATCGATGCACAGGAATGGAAGAAGGAAAGGCGGACAGATCAGGAGACGAGACCAAACGCCCATGGAACGTAGCCTTGTTGCGTCCTTTCTACTCTTGAAGTTGTGGTGTAAGAAGTTCCTTTTTGTACCTTATATGCTATGAATAAAAGATGTCGGAACCTCGAATAAATCTCGGGGACTTGCCTTATTAAATTGCATGAAACATGTCTATTTTTTCTGTTTACCGGTTGCTTATTGAACGTTTTTCTTTCCGGTTTAGTAATGTGCTAAACCCTACCGGAGTCTTTGACTCTGTTGTTGTCCATAACTTGGCTTCATGGCAAGCAAGATAAATTGGTAGGGGATAAGCACATGAACTGTGGAGAGGGAAACCGGGAAAGAACAATCGGAAAAATTTAACTAACCCCGGTCATACCGGTTTTTGCAAAATTTCGAGTTATTTCTAAGTTCAAGAAAATGCTTATTTGGTGAAAGAACCTTGTGCTCATATGCCAAAGAACGCCCAGAGAAGGGGGCAGAGTCAAGGCAAAAGAACCAAGTGTGCATCGAATTGGATGCGAAACAATTTGGAAATCTTTGCAAGTGCGGGAAAAGCAGAACCAAGCGAAACGCTAAGGCAAATTTAAGATAATTAGCTACCGGTATAACCTACCGGCACAAAATGTTGTAGGACAACCATCAGCGGACTTAAGTTTTACATCATAAGCCCCGGCATACCGGGCAGAATTTAACGAAACATTGTTTTAAGCCACACAGGGCCAAGGGGCATGACAGGTAAATCTTAGGGAAGAGGATCAGGCAGCAGGAGCTTCAGGAGGAGCGTCGCCAGCACCAGCATCGTCAGAGGCTCCTCCTCGGCTTCATCTTCCTCCTCGTCAAGATAATCTTGGACGCCGTGAGGGAGGGATGAAGGTGCGCATTTCGCGTACTCCGCGATGCGGTACGCGCGATCCTGCCGCTTGGCGGTAAGGATCGGGTCCAGATCGGTTTCCGCGCCTTCGCGCACTCCGGTGAGCATCCAGGTCGAGCTCCGGGTACCGAGCAGGCGCGAAAACGAGTCGCTCCGCGCGGGCAGCGAGCACGCCATTCGCGGATCCTCTGCCGGCGCCCTTGAGGCGATCAGCGATGAGAGAAAGTGTGCACCACCTCCGAGCCAAAGGGTCCTGAAGAGCTGGCAGAAAGGAAGGTGTAAACAAGAAGGTGTTGGTAAAATTCAAAGTAAAGACAAGTTAGCAGAAGGAAAAAACAAGGTCGTACGTTGGGCGTTGGCGAGCTGCTCTTTGAGAGCATCAATGGAAGCTTCCCACTGTCAAGAAGAAATTACAAGTGTTAGAAGGAAAAAAGGTTCCGGTAAGAAAGATGCCGGCAGAACAAAAGTGTACCTTGGCACTTGTCGTGTGCCTCCACAAGCTCCCGATGCTCCCATAAGAGCTCCTCAAAGAGGGTCTTCCGAGCGTCAGCCGTGAGCTGTTCAAAGCAAAAAAGATTAGTAAAGTTTCGCGCTAAGAACAGAGTTCTTAACCCAAAGCTCGGGGACTGGCAGTGCCGGTTTCGCGCTAAGTTTTTAAAAGTTCAAGTTTTGTCCTGAAAGCTACGCTCTCACCACAAAACTCGGGGGGCAGTGCCGGTTTCGCGCGTTCTAAGGTAAGTTTCGCGCTAAGAACAGTTCTTAACCCGAAGCTCGGGCAGTGCCGGTTTCGCGCTAAGTTTTAAAAAGTTCAAGTTTTGTCCTGAAAGCTACGCTCTCACCACAAAACTGGGCGCAGTGCCGGTTCGCGTGTTCTAAGGTAAGTTTCGTGCTAAGAACAGAGTTCTTAACCCGAAGCTCGGGGACTGGCAGTGCCGGTTTCGCGCTAAGTTTTTAAAAGTTAAAGTTTTGTCCTGAGAGCTACGCTCTCACCACAAAACTCGGGGACTGGGAAGATAGACAGGAGAGAAGCCGGCATAAAGCTAAAAGATAGAACAAACCCGGAAAAGAAGGAAACCGGTAACAATTGAGGAAAGTTAGTAAAGCGTACCATCAGATTGTTCGTGGCGTCGTACCACGCACTGTCCAGCTCTTTCACGGCGCAGCGAAGCCGCGTGAAGTGCTCCTCGGAAGACCGGTTCCCAATGGGGTCAGGTGCCGGCCCTGTCCTTGCCCAAGCCGCGGTCGCCGGAGTTATGTCCGCGGCGTTCCACTTCTGGCGTAGGGCGAAGGTGCCCCAGATCCTGGCCTCTGCGCTTAAAATCAGTAATGCGGCCAAGAAGACCGGTGGCCTTGGTGACGGTGTTCTGGGCGGCCTTGGAGACGTGCAGCACCAGGGCTGCGGCGCGAAGAGGCGCAGGAGCCGTCGCCTTCCCCTTGTAAGCTGGAGGTCTTGGGCGGTGGCGCGCGACAAAGCAGCCCCGGAAGGTGGGCGCAGGGAGCACTTGGCGGCGGCATGAGGATGGTCCGTGGAGAAGGGGGAGCGGTAGCGCACCACCCGAGTTGGAACCTTCCGGCGCGGAGGACTCGGCGCGGAAGTTGTCTTTTCTCAAAGACGAGGAGGAGGTGGAGGCTCCTGCGCAACATTTTCTTCTCCACCGATGTTCTTGGTGCCGGTGTCTTGGTTCTCGGGAAGAAGGAAAGATCCTCCTCCGTGCGGTGATCGATGATGAAGGGGCCGCACGCCCGACATTGTGCCGAGAGAGCGGAGGTGTTCACCGGCACCAGGTGGTGCCGGGCTTGAGTGAGGAGGAGGAGTTGAGGTCCTTGCGGAACCCTCA
Organism: Lolium multiflorum; assembly: GCA_030979885.1. NCBI lineage: Eukaryota > Viridiplantae > Streptophyta > Magnoliopsida > Poales > Poaceae > Lolium > Lolium multiflorum. The sequence goes on from CM061751.1 coordinate 129,171,217, forward strand.
TCGACGCCCTTGGGCCAAGCTTGAGCGCGGGGGCTGAGAAAGAAAAAAATAGATGGTTGGAAAAAAGCAACCGGAAAAAGAACTTAGCAAAAAGAGACGAGCGGAGAATGAAAAACTTACCGGAGCGGTTGGCATCTGCGCGCGCGTGGCGCGCACGCCCACTCTTCTCCCAAGGGCTCGATCCGGAAGCGCTTGGAGGGAGGGGCCTGGCTGGAGCCATCATCGGATGGCGGCCGTTTGTTCTTGGCCCTGGGCCATGAGCTTGTCCACAAACTCAGTGCCGGCCTCGGCGCGCAGGGCGGCACGTGCTCATGGATCTGTGAATTGAATGAGGCTAAGAAGCAGCTCAAAGGAAAACGATAACGGAAGGATAAGAGAAACCGGAAAAGAAAATACCTCAAGCATAACCAGGTCATCAGAGACCCGGTTGGCTTTGGCGGAGACCGGCCCAGGCGAGATGCCGGGTCTTGCCCATCTTTAGATCCTTCCGAAAATGTAGGGATGCTGGTGAAGGAGTCGAGGCGCTTCCGGCAAGCTCCTCGCCGCTCGGCTTCGATGAGGGGGAAGCGGTCCTTGGCCTGAAACATGAAAAAGAAAATAGCGAAAGCAAAAGGTTACCGGCAAGGAACAACCCCAATCGCATAGTCCCTTACTTCTTGGGTCGGAGGGTTAGTAGTCTTGAAGGAAGGAGGCCCCATTTCGGTTAAAAGGCATAGCGGTTTGGCAAATCTGCTAGCCTTGAGAACAACATCCTTCTTGCTAAGGGGAAGGCTGTGATCTTGGTAGGATCGCAGGGGCCATACATCTCATCCTGTGTGCACGGCGCGAGGAAGTACCGGCGCGAGATAAAAGTGCGGACGATATCGTCGGAGCGGATGCAGTGTCCTTCATCTTGTTTCATGAAGCGTATAATCCGGTTGGTCTCGTTATGAGCCTCCTTCGGATTGTAGCTCCAGTTGGTCTTGCGGGCGGCGCGGATCAAAAGGAGCGACAGATGAGATCTGCGCGGCCGTTGTTCTTCACATAAAAACGTCCCTTGCCATAACGGGCAAGACTCCAGGCGGAGAACTTAAAAAGGGGCTCCCTTGACGGGAGCTGATGATGCAAGACCCGCATTGCGCGGGGTTTGGGGCAGGAATATCTACGCCCTGAACGGAGTTAATCCGAAGAGCGAAGAAGCGGGCAAACGTCTCACGAGTGGGACGAATGCCTATGTAGGCCTCCATGAAGGTGGTGTAGCAAGAAAGATAAAAGACGGAGTTGCCAGGAAGATGGTGAGGTTGGAGCTTGTAGAAATCTAGAAGGTCCAGGAAAAAAGAGGAAGGAGGAAGGCCAAAGCCACGCTCAAAGTGAGCAAGAAAGACAACACGTTCATCATCTTGAGGATCCGGTACTATTTCATCATCAGGAATCCGGCAAGTAACACCTTCCGGAATCCTGCGGGACCGGTATAACAGTCGATCTCATACTTAGTAACATTGGAGCCCATCCAGGCTCCGCGCGATTGGGGAAGGCTCCTCGCCGGAAGATTGGCTAGAGCTACTTGAAGCTTCACCAGAGCTACCGGCTTCAAGATGGCTGGGATGCTTGGCTAGAGCTACCGGGTTCTAGGTGGCTACCGGCATCTTGGTGGCTACCGGTATCTTGATGGCTACCGGAACCTTCTAGCTCTGAGTCCTGGTTGCCGGGATCATCCTTATCGAATCGAAGATGTAGATTCGCGGAAGATTGTTCTACGACTAGCGGAAGAGGAAGAGGAAGATGCGGAGGAAGATTCCTCGTCGGACATTGGATGGGAGGCAAAAGAAACAGAAACCCACACCCGCGTGAAGATCTACGAGTAAGAGAAAAACCAAAGAAAAGAGGAAATAAGAACGCCGTAGACCCCAGATCTGACGAGCAAATGGCGAAAAAAGATGGAGGACGGCGTTCGAGAAGACTTTCCCCGGTGAGGGAACGGACCTGCGGCCGAGCTCTGCCGGCGGCGAGGCGGTGAAGGTCGAAAGGCAGAATGCAGCGAGCTTGAAGAAGACGCTGCGAAGCTCTCCGCACAACCAGTCCGACGAAGGCGCGGCGCAACTCCGCCGGGCGGCGAAACTCAGCGCGGCGGCGGACGAAGTGCGGTGAAGGAGCGCGGAGCGAAGAACACTATGCGCGAAGGTAGGGAATGCGAAGAAGAGGAAGAAGGGGCGGTTGAGCTTATAAAGGAGAGAGTAAGTGGGCCGAAAACCGCTGGGCCTACGCGGTTCGCCTCGCGGCCCGCGACGGTTCGCGTCGCTGATCGCCACGTGGCATAGGGGTACACGCGGAAAAGGGAGGCCACACGGAGGCACACACGGGATCCGAGCGGTGAGTGGGATCTGAGCGGTGCATTAAATGAGCGCGCAAGTGTCAATACGAAGTGACAAGCGACAACGGCGCGACAGATCCACGATGCGCATGTCTCGACGGGCACGGGACCCGAAATATTCTCGACCTCGTCGAGAGACTTAAAGACAAAGATACCGGAGAGTAATATGCCGGAGAATGCCTTGCGAAGAGAGAAAATGCGAGTCCGAGCAAAGATGCCGGATTTAAGCCAAAGACTAAGAAAGTTAAACCGGTATCAAAGATACGAGAACCTGGCATGGTCTGTTGGATAGGATCCGCCGGACTATAGCAAACTAATGTTGGGGGGATGACCCCCGGTATGCCAAGGCATGCCATACCTGGTCTAACCCTAAGATACTTTAATGTTCAATGGAATAAGAAAATAGAGTTTGGCTAAGTGAAGCTAGGCGGTATCCCCAAGAGGGTATCGGAACAGGAAGGAAAGATACCGGCGCAGGAAGGAAAGAACATGCGGTGTGGTCAAAGATTCCGTCGGGAGCTAAAGGACAAGGATGAGCTAAGCAAAGTAGCTTTAAGAAGACTAGAAGACAAGGAGGAGGATGACGGTCAAAGAAACCGGAGGACGTCATCCTTCATGTTTAAAGAAGACCCCGGCGTCATCTGTGTTAAAGTAGCTTTATAAAGTATCTTTGTAAAGTAGTTTGTCTAGTCAAAGATCCCATTAGGGTTTCTTGTTATGTAAGCCACCCTCTCCCCTATATAAGGAGAGGGGCAGCCTCTTTCATACGCGCGATCAACAGAAGAGACAACCTGTAACCTGTTTTGAGATCAATGAACATGGTGATCTAGAGCGAGTTCGTCCTTGTGTCTTTCTTCTTCTGCTGGTCTTGGCCGGGTTCTTGAGGAAAGCATCCGGAAGTTCGTCCATCTAGTCACAAACCCTCCCCCGAATCCTCTAGCGTCCATTCGGCCCCAAGATAAGCCATCCCATGGCATCTGCTCGTTCACCACGACGACAGGTAGTTCAAATAATTGGGCCTTAGTGCAATGTTATACCATAGGCTTGCTAGCGCACCCAATATGATCCTGAAGTTTGACCTCTCTTTTTTTTGAACATGGGGGGCAAAAGATTTGCCTCCATTCATTAAATAAGGAGAAGAGTCTTAACAAGACCAACAACAAAGCAACAAACAGAAAAAACGAAAAAAAAGGTTGCAAGGGGATTACTCTCCCGTCATTACAAAAGTCAAATGCTTTGCTCCCGCGGCAACTCAAAGTTTTACTTCTCTCTTAATAGCGGCGAGTAAGATGGTAGTAGGTGCCGCTTTGTTGTTGAATACCCTTGCATTTTGCTCCTTCCAAATAGTCTAAGACACAAGCATTGTGAGGGACTTCATGGCCTTACAGTTAGGGTTGGCCGCACAAGTCATCATGGTCCACCAAGACTTGAGAGAGAGGTCCATCGTCCACTCATTAGTTTTTATGGATGAGATACCAATCCAAGTTTTCACCATATCCCAAAGCCTCTTGGAGTAGCGACAATGGGAGAAGAGGTGAGCCACCGTCTCTTGGATTTGCTGGCAAAGCGTACAAAGCCCACAATTGTTCCATCCTCTCCTCTCAAGGTGATCCGTCGTCCAAGTCCTATTATGAAGAGCCAACCATGCGAAGGTGACCTCTCTTATCGCAAACCTGGGATAGCAGAAAGACATTACAATTGCACCACTATGTTTGATCGAAACGATGAAGCATGGACAAGTGAGGGACTGCTACGGTGGACAATGGTAAAGAGGTACAACACAGACAGACATTAACTCCACTTTGACTTCCTTGTTGGGGGGGCTGACTATGTGATGACCCATGATACGTCTCCAACATATCGATAATTTCTTATGTTCCATGCTACTTTATTGATGATACCTACATGTTTTATGCACATTATATGTCGTATTTACGCATTTTGGAACTAACCTATTAACAAGATGCCGAAGAAAGATTCTTGTTTTCTGCTGTTTTGGTTTCGAAATCCTAGTGAAATATTCTCGGAATGGGACGAAATCACCGCCCGGGGTCCTATTTTTGCACGGAGCTTCCGGGAGACCGAATAGATAACGAAGTGGGCGACGAGCGCGCCACCATAGGGCCGCGCGGCCGAGGAGGGGGCCGCGCCGCCCTATGGTGTGGGCCCCTCGTCGCCCCCGACCTACCCTTTCGCCTACTTAAAGCCTCCGTCGCGAAACCCGTCTGAGAGCCACGATACGGAAAACCTTCAGAGACGCCGCCGTGAATCCCATCTCGGGGTTCGGAGATCGCCGGCACCCTGGAGGAGGTTCATCTCCCGGAGGACTCTTCATCGCCATGATCGCCTCGGAGTGATGAGTGAGTAGTTCACCCCTAGACTATGGGTCCATAGCGGTAGCTAGATGGTCGTCTTCTCCTAATTGTGCTTCATTGTTGGATCTTGTGAGCTGCCTAACATGATCAAGATCATCTATATGTAATTCTATATGTTGTGTTTGTCGGGATCCGATGGATAGAGAATGCTATGTTATGGTGATTATCAATCTATTGTTTATGTGTTGTTTATGATCTTGCATGCTCTCCGTTATTAGTAGAGGCCTGGCCAAGTTTTTACTCTTAACTCCAAGAGGGAGTATTTATGCTCGGTAGTGGGTTCATGCCTTCATTGACACATGGGACAGTGACAGAAAGTTCTAAGGTTGTGATGTGCTGTTGTCACTAGGGATAAAACATTGATTCTATGTCTAAGGATGTAGTTATCGATTACATTACGCACCATACTTAATGCAATTGTCTGTTGCTTAATATATGAATGGGGTTCGGATGATAACTGAAGGTGGACTTTTTAGGCATAGATGCGGTTGGATGGCGGTCTATGTAGTTTGTCGTAATGCCGGATTAAATCTCACTATATTTATCATATCATGTATATGCATTGTTATGCCCTTCTCTATTAATTGCCAAGCTGTAATTTGTTCACCCAACATGCTTTTATATTATGGGAGAGACACCTCTAGTGAGCTTGTGGACCCGGTCCTATTCTTTACATAGCATACAATCTGCAATTGTTCTTTCTTTTTCTTGCAAACAATCATCTTCCACTCGATACGCTTAATCCTTTGTTACAGCAAGCCGGTGAGATTGACAACCTCATCGATTCGTTGGGGCAAAGTACTTTGGTTTTGTTGTGCAGATTCCACGTTGGCGCCGGAATCCTGTTCGCCATCACATTTCGCCACCATCAACCTTCAACGTGCTTCTTGGCTCCTCTGGTTCGATTAAACCTTGGTTTCTTTCTGAGGGAAAACTTGCCGCTGTGCGCATCATACCTTCCTCTTGGGGTTCCCAACGGACGTGTACATCTCGCGCATCAAGCTTTTTCTAGCGCCGTTGCGGGGAGATCAAGACACGCTGCAAGGGGAGTCTCCACTTCTCAATCTCTTTACTTTGTTTTTGTCTTGCTTTATTTTATTTACTAGTTTGTTTGCTGCACCTAAACAAAACACAAAAAAATTAGTTGCTAGTTTTACTTTATTCTTGTCTTGCTCACTATATCGAAAACACACAAAAAATTAGTTACTTGCATTTACTTTATCTAGTTTGTTTTATTTACTGTTGCTAAAATGAATACCCCTGAAATACTAAGTTGTGTGACTTCACAAATGCAAATAATAATGATTTCCTATGCACACCTATTGCTCCACTGCTACTACAGCAGAATTCTTTGAAATTAAACCTGCTTTACTGAACTTGGTTATGAGAGATCAATTTTCTGGTGTTAGTTCTGATGATGCTGCCCATCTCAATAATTTTGTTGAACTTTGTGAAATGCAAAAGTATAAGGATGTAGATGGTGATATTATTAAATTGAAAGTATTTCCTTTCTCATTAAGAGGAAGAGCTAAAGATTGGTTGCTATCTTTGCCTAAGAATAGTATTGATTCATGGACTAAATGTAAGGATGCTTTTATTGGTAGATATTATCCTCCCGCTAAAATTATATCTTTGAGAAGTAGCATAATGAATTTTAAGCAATTAGATACTGAACATGTTGCTCAAGCATGGGAGAGAATGAAAACTTTGGTAAAGAATTGCCCAACCCATGGAGTGACTACTTGGATGATCATCCAAACCTTCTATGCGGGACTAAATTTTCTTGCGAATTTATTGGATTCAGCTGCTGGAGGTACCTTTATGTCCATCACATTGGGGGCGGCTACAAAACTTCTTGATGATATGATGATAAATTACTCTGAATGGCACACGGAAAGAGCTCCAAAAGGTAAGAAGGTAAATTCTGTTGAAGAAACCTCTTCCTTGAGTGATAAGATTGATGTGATTATGTCTATGCTTGTGAATGGTAGATCTAATGTAGATCCAAATAATGTTCCTTTAGCTTCATTGGTTGCTCAAGAAGAAAATGTTGATGTGAATTTCATTAAAAATAATAATTTCAACAACAATGCTTATAGGAACAACTACGGTAATAACTATAGGCCATATCCTTCTGCTAATGGTAATGGTTATGGTAATTCTTATGGAATTCTTACAACAATAATAGGAGTGTACCCTCTGGTCTTGAAGCTATGCTTAAAGAATTTATTAGTACACAAACTGCTTTTAACAAATCTGTTGAGGAAAAGCTTGATAAAATTGATATTATTGCTTCTAGAGTTGATAGACTTGCCTCGATGTTAATCTTTTAAAATTGAAAGTTATGCCTAATAATGATATTGATAATAAGATTACTACTACAGCAAATGCCATCCAAGTTATAATTAATGAGAATATAAGATTAATGGCTGAATTGCGTGCTAGGTGGGATAGAGAAAATGAAAAACTAGCTAAAGAGAATAATGTAGCTAAAGTTTGGACTATTACCACCACTAGTAATGCTAATTCTTCACATGTTGCTGCACCTCCTACTATCAATGGTAAAATAATTGGTGTTGGCAATGTTTCTACTCCTAGTGCAAAGCGTACAAAACTGCCTGAAATTGCTAAAACTGCTGAAACTGCTTGTGATAAAACTGCTGAAATTTTTTCAACCTTGGGAACAATGATCCCATTGCTGTAGCTCATAATGATTTAGATTTTGATGATTGCCACATCTCTGAAGTTATAAAGTTCTTACAAAAACTTGCTAAAAGTCCTAATGCTAGTGCTATAAATTTAGCCTTTACAAAACATATTACAAATGCTCTCATAAAAGCTAGGAAAGAGAAACTAAAACTTGAAACTTCTATTCCTAGAAAGTTAGAAGATGGTTGGGAGCCCATCATTAAAATGAAATTCAATGACTTTGAATGCAATGCTTTATGTGATCTTGGTGCAAGTATTTCTGTTATGCCTAAAAAGATTTATGATATGCTTGACTTGCCACCATTGAAGAATTGTTATTTGGATGTTAATCTTGCCGATAATGTTAAAAGAAACCTTTGGGGAGGATTGATAATGTGCGCATTACGGTTAACAATAACCTTGTCCCCGTTGATTTTGTTGTTTTGGATATCGAATGCAATGCATCTTGTCCTATTGTGTTGGAAAGACCTTTTCTTCGAACCGTTGGTGCTTGTTATTGATATGAGGGAAGGTAATATTAAATATCAATTTCCTCTCAAGAAAGGTATGGAACACTTCCCTAGAAAGAAATGAAGTTGCCTTTTGATTCTATTATTAGAACAAGTTATGATGTTGATGCTTCTACTCTTGATGTTACTTGATTTGCACTTTCTGCGCCTAGCTGAAAGACGTTAAAAAAGCGCTTATGGGAGACAACCCATGTTTTTACTACAGTACTTTGTTTTATATTTGAGTCTTGGAAGTTGTTTACTACTGTAGCAACCTCTCCTTATCATGTTTTTGTGCCAAGTAAAGTTTCTATGTCAAAGTTGATGTTATATTTGGGATAGCTGCGCAGAAACAGCATTGCTGTCTGTCACGAATCTGGGCACAGGTCTCTGTAGAAAATTCGAAAAAATCTGCCAATTTACGAGCGTGATCCTCCGATATGTACGCAACTTTCATTAGTTTTGAGTTTTTCCATTTGAGCAAGTCTGGTGCCATCTTAAAATTCGTCTTTACGGACTGTTCTGTTTTTGACAGATTCTGCCTTTTATTTCGCATTGCCTCTTTTGCTATGTTGGATTCATTTCTTTGATCCATTAATGTCCAGTAGCTTTATGCAATGTCCAGAAGTGTAAAGAATGTTTGTGTCACCTCTGAATGTGTGAATTATTAATTATGCACTAACCCTCTAATGAGTTTGCTTGAAGTTTGGTGTGAAGGAAGTTTTCAAGGGTCAAGAGAGGAGTATGATATACTATGATCAAGAGGAGTGAAAGCTCTAAGCTTGGGGATGCCCCGTGGTTCATCCCTGCATATTTTAAGAAGACTCAAGCGTCTAAGCTTGGGGATGCCCAAGGCATCCCCTTCTTCATCGACAACATCATCAGGTTCCTCCCATGAAACTATATTTTTATTCAATCACATCTTGTGTTCTTTACTTGGAGCGTCGGTTTGTTTTTGTTTTGTTTTTGTTTGAATAAAATGGATCCTAGCATTCACTTTGTGGGAGAGAGACACGCTCTTTTGCATATGGACAAATATGTCCTTAGGCTTTACTCATAATATTCAAGGCGAAGGTTGAAACTTCTTCGTTAAATTGTTATATGGTTGGAATTGGAAAATGCTACATGTAGTAATTCTAAAATGTCTTGGATAATGTGATACTTGGCAATTGTTGTGCTCATGTTTAAGCTCTTGCATCATATGCTTTGCACCCATTAATGAAGAAATACATAGAGCTTGCTAAAATTTGATTTGCATATTTGGTCTCTCTAAGGTCTAGATAATATCTAGTATTGAGTTTTGAACAACAAGGAAGACGGTGTAGAGTCTTATAATGTTTACAATATGTCTTTTATGTGAGTTTTGCTGCACCGTTTCATCCTTGAGTTTGCTTCAAATAACCTTGCTAGCCTAAACCTTGTATCGAGAGGAATACTTCTCATGCATCCAAAATCCTTGAGCCAACCACTATGCCATTTGTGTCCACCATACCTACCTACTACATGGTATTTCTCCGCCATTCTAAAGTAAATTGCTTGAGTGCTACCTTTAAAATTCCATCATTCACCTTTGCAATATATAGCTCATGGGACAAAATAGCCTTAAAAACTATCGTAATATTGAATATGTACTTATGCACTTTATCTTTTATTAAGTTGCTTGTTGTGCGATAACCATGCTTCTGGGGACGCCATCAACTATTGTTGAATATCATGTGAGTTGCTATGCATGTCCGTCTTGTCTGAAGGATCTATCACTTTAATGATTGGAGCATGCAAATTGTTAGAGAAGAACATTGGGCCGCTAACTAAAGCCATGAATCATGGTTGAAGTTTCAGTTTTGGACATATATCCTCAATCTCATATGAGAATAATAATTGTTGCTACATGCTTATGCATTTAAGAGGAGTCCATTATCTGTTGTCCATGTTGTCCCGGTATGGATGTCTAAGTTGAGAATAATCAAAAGCGAGAAATCCAAAATGCGAGCTTTCTCCTTAGACCTTTGTACAGGCGGCATGGAGGTACCTTTGTGACACTTGGTTGAAACATGGCATTGCAAAGATCCAGGTAGTCCAAGCTAAGTAGGACAAGGTGCGGGCACTATTAGTATACTATGCATGAGGCTTGCAACTTGTAAGATATAATTTACATAACTCATATGCTTTATTACTACCGTTGACAAAATTGTTTCATGTTTTCAAAATAAAAGCTCTAGCACAAATACGGCAATCGATGCTTTCCTCTTTGAAGGACCTTTCTTTTACCTTTTATTGTTGAGTCAGTTTACCTATCTCCCTCCACCTTAAGAAGCAAACACTTGTGTGAACTGTGCATTGATTCCTACATACTTGCATATTGCACTTGTTATATTACTTTATGTTGACAATATCCATGAGATATACATGTTATAACTTGAAAGCAGCAGCTGAAACTTAATCTTCCTTTGTGTTGCTTCAATACCTTTACTTCGATTTATTGCTTTATGAGTTAACTCTTATGCAAGACTTATTGATGCTTGTCTTGAAGTACTATTCATGAAAAGTCTTTGCTTTATGATTCACTTGTTTACTCATGTCATTACCATTGTTTTGATCGTTTGCATTCATTACATATGTTTACAAATAGTATGATCAAGATTAGGATGGCATGTCACTTCAGAAATTATCTTTGTTATCGTTTTACCTGCTCGGGACGAGCAGAACTAAGGGATGCTTGATACGACTCCAACGTATCGATAATTTCTTATGTTCCATGCTACTTTATTGATGATACCTACATGTTTTATGCACATTATATGTCGTATTACGCATTTTCTGGAACTAACCTATTAACAAGATGCCGAAAGAGCCGATTGCTGTTTTCTGCTGTTTTTCAGAAATCCTAGTAAGAAATATTCTCGGAATTGGACGAAATCACCGCCGGGGGTCCTATTTTGCACGGAGCTTCCGGAGACAGAGATAACGAAGTGGGGGCGACGAGGCGCCGCCACCATAGAGGCCGCACGGCCGGAGGGGGCGCCGCCTATGGTGTGGGCCCTCGTCGGCCCCGACCTACCCTTTCGCCTACTTAAAGCCTCGTCGCGAAAACCCCGGTCACAGAGCCACGATACGGAAAACCTTCCAGAGACGCCGCCGCCGCGAATCCCATCTCGGGGGATTCGGGAGATCGCCCCGGCACCCTGCCGGAGAGGGGATTCATCTCCCGAAGGACTCTTCATCGCCATGATCGCCTCAGAATTGATGAGTGAGTAGTTCACCCCTGGACTATGGGTCCATAGCAGTAGCTAGATGGTCGTCTTCTCCTAATTGTGCTTCATTGTTGGATCTTGTGAGCTGCCTAACATGATCAAGATCATCTATATGTAATTCTATATGTTGTGTTTGTCGGGATCCGATGGATAGAGAATGCTATGTTATGGTGATTATCAATCTATTGTTTATGTGTTGTTTATGATCTTGCATGCTCTCCGTTATTAGTAGAGGCTCTGGCCAAGTTTTTACTCTTAACTCCAGAGGAGTATTTATGCTCGATAGTGGGTTCATGCCTTCATTGACACCTGGGACAGTGACAGAAAGTTCTAAGGTTGTGATGTGTTGTTGCCACTAGGGATAAAATATTGATTCTATGTCTAAGGATGTAGTTATCGATTACATTACGCACCATACTTAATGCAATTGTCTGTTGTTTGCAATGGGGTTCGGATGATAACACGAAGGTGGACTTTTTAGGCATAGATGCGGTTGGATGGCGGTCTATGTACTTTGTCGTAATGCCCGGATTAAATCTCACTATATTTATCATATCATGTATATGCATTGTTATGCCCTTCTCTATTTGTCAATTGCCGACTGTAATTTGTTCACCCAACATGCTTTTATCTTATGGGAGAGACACCTCTGAACTGTGGTGGACCCCGGTCCTATTCTTTACATAGCATACAATCTCTGCAATTGTTCTTTCTTGTTTTCTTGCAAACAATCATCTTCCACTCGATACGCTTAATCCTTTGTTACGACAAGCCGGTGAGATTGACAACCTCACCGATTCGTTGGGGCAAAGTACTTTGATTTTGTTGTGCAGATTCCACGTTGGCGCAGGAATCCCTGTTGTTGCGCATCACATTTCGCCACCATCAACCTTCAACGTGCTTCTTGGCTCCTCCTGGTTCGATTAAACCTTGGTTTCTTTATGAGGGAAAACTTGCCACTGTGCGCATCATACCTTCCTCTTGGGGTTCCCAACGGACGTGTACATCTACTGACATCAACCCACAAGTATAGGGATCGCAACAGTCTTGAGGAAGTATTACCCAATTTATTGATTGACACAAGGGGAGACAAAGAATACTTGTAAGCCTTACAGCGGAGTTGTCAATTCATTTGCACCTAGAAACAGACTTGCTCGCAAGAGTTTATCAGTAGCAACAGTTTTATAACAGTAGGAATAGTGAAATAACGTGTGTGAAATAAAGACAGCAGTAGTGATTATAGTAAACAACGGGATTAAAATATTGTAGGCACAGGACGGATGAACGGGCGTTGCATGGATGAGAGAATTCATATAACAATCATGGTAGGGCATTTGCAGGTAATAATAAAGCGGTATCCAAGTACTAATCAATCAATAGGCATGTGTTCCATATATAGTCGTACGTGCTCGCAATGAGAAACTTGCACAACATCTTTTGTCCTACCAGCCGGTGGCAGCCGGGCCTCTAGGGAAACTACTGGAAATTAAGGTACTCCTTTTAATAGAGTACCGGAGCAAAGCATTAACACTCCGTGAACACATGTGATCCTCACATCACCGCCTTCCCCTCCGGTTGTCCCAATTTATGTCACTTTGGGGCCTCGGGTTCCGGACAGCAACGTGTGTATACAACTTGCAGGTAAGATCATAAAACAATGCATATCATGATAAAACAATAACATGTTCAGATCTGAGATCATGGCACTCGGGCCCTAGTGACAAGCATTAAGCATAACAAGTTGCAACAATATCATAAAAGTGACATCTACGGATACTAGGCACCATGCCCTAACAATCTTGTGACTATTACATGATCAATCTCATCCAATCCCTACCATCCCCTTCAGCCTACAGCGGGGGAATTACTCACACATGGATGGAAACATGGCTAGTCGATGGAGAGGCGTCGGTGGTGATGGCGGTGAAGATCCCCTCCAATTCCCATCCCGGCGGAGTGCGGAACGGAGTTTCTGGTCCCGAGGCGGGTTTCGCGATGGCGGCGGTTTGGATGGTCTCTGAAATATCGACGTACCGGCGTTTTAGGTGAAGACGTATATAGTCGAAGGAGAGCGTCGGGGGCGCCCGAGGCGCCCACACAACAAGGCGGCGCCCCCTGGGTGGCCGGCCTGTGTGGCGGGCCCCACTGGCTTGCCTTAGCTCAGTTAGTATTCTGGGAAAATAGGGCCCTTCGCATAAATTCCGAGGATTTTCCTGAAAGTTGGATTTCTGCACAAAAGCAAGACACCAGAGCAATTCTGCTGAAAACGGCGTTAGTCCGTGTTAGTTGTATCCAAAATACACAAATTAGAGGCAAAACAATAGCAAAAGTGTTCGGGAAAGTAGATACGTTTTGGACGTATCAACTCCCCCAAGCTTAGCTTATTGCTTGTCCTCAAGCAATTCAGTTAACAACTGAGTGCGATAAAAGAACTTTCACGAACACATTTGTTCATATGATGTAAATATTCTCATGATATGGCAAGTGCTTAAGCAATTCATAATAAGGTACATGCAAATAAAGTCATCTAGTAACTGTGTCAATCATAAAAGAGATACCAACAAACTAATAACAAGCATCATGAAGCACTTCAATAAGCAAGATTGCAATGTTCATAGAAGGATATGATAAAGTGGTATCTCGCTTGCCTGTATTTGTAGCAAAACATAAATGCTCAGGCACCTCTGAAGTTCATAGAAAGACTAGAAGTAAATTTGTCAAAGATAAAGGCATCAAAGTCATACCACAGCTAATCATATTTTGGGACAAGCATATTATACTAAGAATGACAGTCATGCTCTCAAGAAGGTGCTCAAAGAAAGGATGGTGACTCAACATAAAAGTAAAAGATTGACCCTTCGCAGAGGAAAGCAGGGATTAACATGTGCTAGAGCTTTTCATTTCCAAAAACAGAAGTAAAATTATTTTGAGAGGTGTTTGTTGTTGTCAACGAATGATAGTGGGTACTCTAACCACCTCGCCAACCAGACTCTCAAGCGGCTCCCATGAAGGACGTTATCTCTACCGGCAAGGTAGATCATCCCTCTTCTCTTTTGTTTACACATGTATTTTAGTTTCATTATGGATGACACTCCCCCAACCTTTGCTTACACAAGCCATGGCTAACAGTCCTCGGGTGCCTTCCAACATTCACATACCATGGGGAAGTGTCTATTTGCAGATTAAGTTGCTTACTGATGAATCAGAGCAAAACACGTGAAGAGAATTATTAATAAAGGTTGATTAATTGGGGCTGGGAACCCCGTTTCCAGCTCTTTTTGCAAATTATTAGATAAGCGGATGTGCCACTAGTCCATTGGTGAAAGTCTGTCCGGAGTAAATGATAAGGTTGAAAGATAAAACACCACATATTTCCTCATAAGCTATAAAACATTAACACAAATTGAGAAGTAGTTGGAAGGTTTAAAGGTAGCACATGAGAATTTACTTGGAATGGTTTGAAATGCCATGCATAGGTATTTATGGTGGACACTTTGGAATAACTTGGTTTTCAGGTGTTTGGAAGCACGAGCAGCGTTCCCGCTCAGTACAAGTGGAGGCTAGCAATAGACTGGGAAGCGACAATCAAGAGAGCAATAACTGTCATAATCATGCTTGCGACAAAATAAAATTAACGGAGGCATAAAAGTGATACAAGAACTCTGAAGCAAAGTAAATCAGCGAGGCTTAATTGACTTTTGTTTAGTCATATGCATGCGTGAGCATGTGCCAAGTCGATTCAAGTGAATTATTCAGAGGAGGATACCACAATGTCATACCGATCTATGAATAAAACAATGCAAGCAAATATCCATGACATGCTACTCATTATTAATAAATTGGAACTAATTATGAGAGATCGTAAACTACTAGACTTTCATTAAATGACATATACCTCACATGAACCAACTAAGCATGCTCACATGGATGAGTATATGTACAAAAATGAAAACAAATAGGGTTCATACCACCTCTCACCACAGCCAAATTGCCCTAGATCGTCATTGTTTCCTTTCACTTGTGCAGCTTCAATAATAATATGAAATGAAACCAAGCTCCAACCACCGGAGACCTCTGAACTCCCTAATGAACTTTACAAAACCAAAGAAGAACAACAAATATTTTGGTGTTTTCGGGTTAGAAACAAGAACAAAGAAACAAGAAAACAAAGCAAAATCTTTTTGGGTTTTCTCATAGCAAACTAACGATAGCAAATAAAGTAAAATAAGAGCAAAGAACCAAATAAACAAATGGTGAAGAGAAAACAACAGAAATATTTTTGGTCTTTTTGTGTTTTAGGAAAGAAACAAAGCGAAAACAAGAGAATGCAAACTAAAAGAAACACAGAAAAGCAGGATGAAGAAATCTGCCAAAACCTGACAGCAGTACAGAAATCGAAATTAACAAAAATCTTCCATTGCTCAGCTCAAAAAGTGTTCAACTAATGAAAGTTAGATAACAACCTGGGGCACATGCTCAAAAATTTGCAACTCAAAATAACGTTCTGGCTGTGCGTAAGAATTTTTTTGGTAACAGCCCAGAATCTGTTTTTGGACAACACTTCCCCAAATATCATCTCCCTCTCATTAGAAGACCACTCAAAGAAACTAAACAAGTATGTACAAGTATCCAGAAAACATAATATGCAAAGAATGAGTGATGCCGGTATACCTCCCCCCAAGCTTAGGCTTTTGGCCTAAGTGGAGTTCATTCCCAACGAGGGTCGGGGTTCCACGCCGGTGGATCGTACATGGAGTGATAATAAGGCCCCTGCGCAGAAGAATGTCGTGGAGGCTCCACATGACCATAATGTTGATATGAAGATCTTGCTGCATTGGATGAAGAGTCGGGTGCTCCTCGACCTCCTCCGTGCCGTCCCTTGCATGATGGCCTTCTCTTTCTATGTATGCATTTAGCTCATTTTCTGTGATCGACCACCCTTTCCTGGCATCAAGGTTAAGCACAACAGGTGCGGGCAATCGTACTAGTTTTTCAATTTTCTTAGTTATTCTCCAATTTTTCTTATACAAAGTTATCCTATAATACAGGTTGTTCAAATTAGATGCATCTGAAATAAACTCATGTTTAATCATGGAAACAACATCAAGTTTCTCCATGGAAAGCGGAATATCTAGATGGTGAGGTTCTACACCATGCATAGCTAATAAGCGAGAGGCGATAAGACCTCCACAAATTCCTCCCTTCTCACGGTTAGTAGCAAGTCTACAAGCTATTAAAGCACCCAAATTATAAGTCCTATCCTGTTGCAAAGCGGCAGCTAAGAAAGCCATATCTTGGACAGACAACTTACTTGCATTCTTTCTAGCAAGAACGCACTTTGTAAAGAAATAAGCAAAGTAGCGGATAGCTGGGAGTTGAATGCTACTGATATTACCACCATCATCGGAGAAGCTTCTCCCATGACAAATCATTGTATAAAGATTCGAGAGCTCCCGGGCGTTCCCGACCTTCTCGCAGGATCCCCACTGCGGCACTCTAATTGCTCACAAAAATCACTAAAAGGCAAGTTAATAGTTTTGTTATAAATCTTGTATCGGACCATGGGGTTAGTTTGAGACCGATGAAATTCGAAATCCTGCACAACCATTAGTTTAGCATATTGGTAAGGTTCACCAATAGTAAAACCTTCCAACCCTGCATTGGAAATCGGTGTTTGAACATCTTGCAGGATTCCTGCATTCCGCATAAAATCCGTGCATGGGTAATAAGAGGGGTATACTCCCTCTTCGCGATGAACTCTCATGACTTGTTGCACCTCCAATTCTTGTTGGTTTAGTTGGTGCATACTTCCTTCCATTTTCTGAAATTTTTCAACAATCATTATAAAATTTGATTTCAAGGTGTATAATTGAGGGGAACTACTATAGGAACTTGCTAGAGTACTAAACATGCATCAAAACTAGTTTCTACCACTTAGAACAAGCATGCAAGCTCACTAAACATGTTACCTACAGCAGCAAAATATTCAATATATACTTAACCAAACAAAATTCTAATTGGACAATCAAAGGAGTCACATACCGGAGAGCAAATGTGTCAAATTTCAGACAGAAATGAGATCGAGAAATCGCGAGTTCTTGAGCAGAAACGCGAGTGAGAGAAAGTGAGTACGAGTTTTTTCGGGAGAGAGAGTGCAATGAGTGAAAGAGATGACGAAGTGGGGCAAGGAGGGGCACACACCGGGTGGCGCGCCCCTTGCGACGCCGTGGGTGATGGCGTGTAACTCACACGTTGGGGAACCCCAAGAGGAAGGTATGATGCGCACGGTAGCAAGTTTTCCCTCGAAAGAAACCAAGGTTTAATCGAACCAGAGAGCCAGAAGCACGTTGAAGGTTGATGGTGCGAAATGTGATGCGGCGCAACACCGGGATTCCGGCGCGCGGAACCTGCACAACACAACCCAAGTAATTTGTCCCAACGAAACAGTGAGGTTGTCAATCTCACCGGCTTGCTGTAACAAAGGATTAAACGTATCGAGTGGAAGATGTTTGCAAAGAAAACAATAAAACAAGTAGATTGTATGCTATGTAAAGAATAGGACCGGGGTCCACAGTTCACTAGAGGTGTCTCTCCCATAAGATAAAGCATGTTGGGTGAACAAATTACAGTCGGGCAATTGACAAATAGAGAAAGGCATAACAATGCATATACATGATATGATAAATATAGTGAGATTTAATCAGGGCATTAGACAAAGTACATAGACCGCCATCCAACTGCATCTATGCCTAAAAAGTCCACCTTCAGGTTATCATCCGAACCCCTCAGTATTAAGTTGCAAAGCAACAGACAATTGCATTAAGTATGGTGCGTAATGTAATCAACAACTACATCCTTAGACATAGCATCAATGTTTTATCCCTAGTGGCAACACACATCACAACCTTAGAACCTACTGTCACGATCCCAGATTCAATGAGGCATGAACCCACTATCGAGCATAAATACTCCCTCTTGGAGTTAAGAGCAAAAACTTGGCCAGAGCCTCTACTAATAACGGAGAGCATGCAAGATCATAAACAACACATAAACAATAGATTGATAATCACCATAATCATAGTACTCTCTATCCATCGGATCCCGACAAACACAACATATAATTACAGATAGATGATCTTGATCATGTTAGGCAGCTCACAAGATCCAACAATGAAGCACAACAAGGAGAAGACGACCATCTAGCTACTGCTATGGACCCATGGTCAGGGTGAACTACTCACTCATCACTCCGGAATGTAGAGTCCTCGGGAGATGAATCCCCTCTCCGGGGTGCAGGAGGCGATCTCTGAATCCCCGAGATGGGATTCGCGCGGCGTCTCGGAAGGTTTCCGTATCGTGGCTCTCGATCGGGGTTTTGCGACGGAGGCTTTAAGTGGCGGAGGGTCAGCGCGGGGGCCACACGAGGGCCCGGGGGATAGGTCGGCGCGGCTCTGGCTGCCTCGTGGCCCCATGGTTATCTCTTCGGTCTTACGGCTTCGTGCAAAAATAGGACCAAGTTTCGTCCAATTAAGAATATTTCTTTACTAGGATTTGAAACCAAAAACAGCAGGCAACGGCTCTTCGGCATCTTGTTAATAGGTTAGTTCAGGAAAATGCATAAATATGACATATAATGTGCATAAAACATGTAGGTATCATCAATAAGTAGCATGGAACATAAGAAATTATCGATACGTTGGAGACGTATCAGCATCCCCAAGCTTAGTTCTGCTCGTCCCGAGCAGGTAAAGCGATAACAAAGATAATTTAAGTGACATGCCATCATAATCTTGATCATACTATTTGTAAACATATGTAATGAATGCAGCGATCAAAGCAAAGGTAATGACATGAGTAAACAAGTGAATCATATGGCAAAGACTTTTCATGAATAGTACTTCAAGACAAGCATCAATAAATCTTGCATAAGAGTTAACTCATAAAGCAATAAATCAAAGTAAAGGTGTTGAAGCAACACATAGGAAGATTAAGTCGGTTGCTTTCAACTTATAACATGTATATGGTACTTTGTATAACTGTATTATAAACAAAATAATATGAACAAATCAATACGCAAATGTGAGTCTTCGCAGACTTGGGTGCCGACTCATCAGTAATGGAAGAAGATGTTGTCCGCAATCAACATAAGCAATTGCTGTCAAAATGCAAAAAGCATAATTGAGTATTCATATGTATGAATACTTCAATGCCATAAGAGTAGTAAAAGTAAAGCAATTTTGAACGTATATATGGATAGTAATATAAGTGCAATATGCGTTATCAATGCATTACAAGTGTTTGCTTAAAGGAAGGAGATTGCTCAACGACCTTCTCGATTGCTGTATTTGTGCTAGAGCTTTTATTTGAAAACATGAAACAATTTAGTGTAATAAAGCCACGTTGCAAGCCTCATGCATAGTATACTAATAACTTTAGCTTGGACTACCGGATCTTTGCATGCCATGTTTCAACCAAGTGTCACAAAGGGGTACCTCCATGCCGCCTGTACAAAGTCTAAGGAGAAAGCTCGCATTGGATTTCTCGCTTTTGATTATTCTCAACTTAGACATCCATACCGGGACAACATGGACAAGAGATAATGGACTCCTCTTAAATAAGCATGTAGCAACAATTATTATTCTCATATGAGATTGAGGATATATGTCCAACTGAAACTTCCACCATGATTCATGGCTTTAGTTAGCGGCCCAATGTTCTTCTCTAACAATTTTGCATGCTCCAAACCACTAAAATGATAGATCCTTCGACAAGACGGACATGCAGCAACTCACATGATATTCAACAATAGTTGATGGCGTCCCAGAAACATGGTTATCGCACAACAAGCAACTTAATAAAATATAAGGTGCATAAGTACATATTCAATACTACGATAGTTTTTAAGGCTATTTTGTCCCATGAGCTATATATTGCAAAGGTGAATGATGGAATTTTAAAGGTAGCACTCAAGCAATTTACTTTGGAATGGCGGAGAAATACCATGTAGTAGGTATTATGGTGGACACAAATGGCATAGTAATTGGCCAGGATTTTGGATGCATGAGAAGTATTCCCTCTCGATACAAAGGTTTAGGCTAGCAAAGGTTATTTGAAGCAAACTCAAGGATGAACAAGTGCAGCAAAACTCACATAAAAGACATATTGTAAACATTATAAGACTCTACACTGTCTTCCTTGTTGTTTCAAAACTCAATACTAGATATTATCTGAACCAAAGAAAGACCAAATATGCAAATCAAATTTCATAGCTCTGTATTTCTTTAATAATGGGTGCAAAGTATATGATGCAAGAGCTTAAACATGAGCACAACAATTGCCAGTATCACATTATCCAAGACATTTTAGAATTACTACATGTAGCATTTTCCAATTCCAACCATATAACAATTTAACGAAGAAGAAACTTCGCCTTGAACATTATGAGTAAAGCCTAAGGACACATGTGTCCATATGCAACAGCGGAGCGTGTCTCTCTCCACATAATGCTAGAATCCATCTTATTCAAACAAAAACAAAAACAAACAAAAACTCCAAGTAAAGAACACAAGATGTGATTGAATAAAAATATAGTTTAAGGGAGGATGATGATGTTGTCGATGAAGGGGATGCCTTGGGCATCCCCAAGCTTAGAGCTTGAGTCTTCTTAAAATATGCAGGGTGAACCACGAGGCATCCCCAAGCTTAGAGCTTTCACTCCTCTTGATCATAGTATATCATTCTCCTCTCTTGACCCTTGAAAACTTCCTTCACACCAAACTTCAAGCAAACTCATTAGAGGGTTAGTGCACAATTAATAATTCACATATTCAGAGGTGACACAATCATTATTTTCACTTCTGGACATTACATAATGCTACTGGACATTAATGGATCAAAGAAATGAATCCAACATAGCAAAAGAGGCAATGCGAAATAAAAGGCAGAATCTGTCAAAAACAGAACAGTCCGTAAAGACGAATTTAGAATGGCACCAGACTTGTTCAAATGGAAAAACTCAAATCTAATGAAGTTGCGTACATATCGAGGATCACGCTCGTAAATTGGCAGATTTTTTCAGATTTTCTACAGAGAACTGTGCCCAGATTCGTGACAGACAGCAATGCTGTTTCTGCGCAGCAATCCCAAATATAACATCAACTTTGACATAGGAACTTTACTTGGCACAAAAACATGATAAGGAGAGGTTGCTACAGTAGTAAACAACTTCCAAGACTCAACAAAACAAAAAATTGCTGTAGGTAAAAACATGGGTTGTCTCCCATAGCGCTTTTCTTTAACGCCTTTCAGCTAGCGCAGAAAAGTGCAAATCAAGTATTATCGAGTAGAAGCATCAACATCATAGCTTGTTCTAATAATAGAATCAAAAGACAACTTCATTCTCTTTCTAGGGAAGTGTTCCATACCTTTCTTGAGAGGAAATTGATATTTAATATTACCTTCCCTCATATCAATAACAGCACCAACATTCGAAGAAAAGGTCTTCCCAATACAATAGGACAAGATGCATTGCATTCGATATCCAAGACAACAAAATCAACGGGGACAAGGTTATTGTTAACCGTAATATGCACATTATCAATCCTCCCCAAAGGTTTCTTTTTAACATTATCGGCAAGATTAACATCCAAATAACAATTCTTCAATGGTGGCAAGTCAAGCATATCATAGATCTTTTTAGGCATAACAAATACTTGCACCAAGATCACATAAAGCATTACATTCAAAGTCATTGAATTTCATTTTAATGATGGGCTCCCAACCATCTTCTAACTTTCTAGGAATAGAAGTTTCAAGTTTTAGTTTCTCTTCTCTAGCTTTTATGAGAGCATTTGTAATATGTTTTGTAAAGGCTAAATTTATAGCACTAGCATTAGGACTTTTTGTAAGAACTTTATAACTTCAGAGATGTGGCAATCATCAAAATCTAAATCATTATGAGCTACAGCAATGGGATCATTGTTCCCAAGGTTGGAAAAAATTTCAGCAGTTTTATCACAAGGGATTTAGCAATTTCAGGCAGTTTTGTACGCTTTGCACTAGGAGTAGAAACATTGCCAACACCAATTATTTTACCATTGATAGTAGGAGGTGCAGCAACATGTGAAGAATTAGCATTACTAGTGGTGGTAATAGTCCAAACTTTAGCTACATTATTCTCTTTAGCTAGTTTTTCATTTTCTTCTCTATCCCACCTAGCACGCTATTCAGCCATTAATCTTATATTCTCATTAATTCTAACTTGGATGGCATTTGCTGTAGTAGTAATCTTATTATCAATATCATTATTAGGCATAACTTTCAATTTTAAAAGATTAACATCAGAGGCAAGTCTATCAACTCTAGAAGCAATAGTATCAATTTTATCAAGCTTTTCCTCAACAGATTTGTTAAAAGCAGTTTGTGTACTAATAAATTCTTTAAGCATAGCTTCAAGACCAGAGGGTACATTCCTATTATTGTTGTAAGAATTCCATAAGAATTACCATAACCATTAGCAGAAGGATATGGCCTATAGTTATTACCAGAGTTGTTCCTATAAGCATTGTTGTTGAAATTATTGTTTTTAATGAAATTCACATCAACATTTTCTTCTTGAGCAACCAATGAAGCTAAAGGAACATTATTTGGATCAACATTAGATCTACCATTCACAAGCATAGACATAATCACATCAATCTTATCACTCAAGGAAGAGGTTTCTTCAACAATTTACCTTCTTACCTGGGCTCTTTCCGTGTGCCATTCAGAGTAATTTATCATCATATCATCAAGAAGTTTTGTAGCCGCCCCCAAAGTGATGGACATAAAGGTACCTCCAGTAGCTGAATCCAATAAATTCGTGAAGAAAAATTTAGTCTTTGCATAGAAGGTTTGGATGATCATCCAAGTAGTCAGTCCATGGGTTGGGCAATTCTTTACCAAAGTTTTCATTCTCTCCCATGCTTGAGCAACATGTTCAGTATCTAATTGTTTAAAATTCATTATGCTACTTCTCAAAGAAATAATTTTAGCGGGAGGATAATATCTACCAATAAAAGCATCCTTGCATTTAGTCCATGAATCAATACTATTCTTAGGCAAAGATAGCAACCAATCTTTAGCTCTTCCTCTTAATGAGAAAGGAAACACTTTCAATTTAATAATATCACCATCTACATCTTTATACTTTTGCATTTCACAAAGTTCAACAAAATTATTGAGATGGGCAGCATCATCAGAACTAATACCAGAAAATTGATCTCTCATGACAAGATTTAGTAAAGCAGGTTTAATTTCAAAAATTCTTGTAGTAGCAGGTGGAGCAATAGGTGTGCATAGGAAATCATTATTATTTGCATTTGTGAAGTCACACAACTTAGTATTTTCAGGAGTATTCATTTTAACAGGTAAATAAAACAAACTAGATAAAGTAAATGCAAGTAACTAATTTTTTTGTGTTTTTGATATAGAGAGCAAGACAATAAATAAAGTAAAACTAGCAACTAATTTTTTGTGTTTGATTTAGTGCAGCAAACAAAGTAGTAAATAAAATAAAGCAAGACAAAAACAAAGTAAAGAGATTGAGAAGTGGGACTCCCCTGCAGCGTGTCTTGATCTCCCAAACAGCGCCGAAAAAGAGCTTGATGGCGTGTAACTCACACGTTCGTTGGGAACCCCAAGAGGAAGGTATGATGCGACAAGAAGTTTTCCTCAGAAAGAAACCAAGGTTTAATCGAAAAGAAGGAGCAAGAAGCACGTTGAAGGTTGATGGTCGCGAAATGTGATGCGGCGCAACACCGGGATTCCGGCAACGCGGAACCACAACACAACCAAGTACTTTGTCCCAACGAAGCAGTGAGGTTGTCAATCTCAAACGGTTGTTGTAACAAAGGATTAAACGTATCGAGTGGAAGATGTTTGCAAAGAAATAAAACAAGTAGATTGTATGCTATGTAAAGAATAGGACCGGGGTCCACAGTTCACTAGAGGTGTCTCTCCCATAAGATAAAGCATGTTGGGTGAACAAATTACAGATCGAATTGACAAATAGAGAAAGGCATAACAATGCATATACATGATATGATAAATATAGTGAGATTTAATCCGGGCATTACGACAAAGTACATAGACCGCCATCCAACTGCATCTATGCCTAAAAGTCCACCTTCAGTTATCATCCGAACCCCCTCAGTATTAAGTTGCAAAGCAACAGACAATTGCATTAAGTATGGTGCGTAATGTAATCAACAACTACATCCTTAGACATAGCATCAATGTTTTATCCCTAGTGGCAACAGCACATCACAACCTTAGAACCTACTGTCACGATCGCAGATTCAATGATGACTATCGAGCATAAATACTCCCTCTTGGAGTTAAGAGCAAAAACTTGGCCAGAGCCTCTACTAATAACGGAGAGCATGCAAGATCATAAACAACACATAAACAATAGATTGATAATCACCATAATCATAGTACTCTCTATCCATCGGATCCCGACAAACACAACATATAGTATTACAATAGATGATCTTGATCATGTTAGGCAGCTCACAAGATCCAACAATGAAGCACAACAAGGAGAAGACGACCATCTAGCTACGCTATGGACCCATGGTCCAGGGTGAACTACTCACTCATCACTCGGAGGCGACCATGGCGGTGTAGAGTCCTCCGGAGATGAATCCCCTCCTCTCGGCAGGTGCCGGAGGCGATCTCCTGAATCCCCGAGATGGGATTCGCGGCGGCGTCTGGAAGGTTTTCCGTATCGTGGCTCTCGGTCTTGGGGTTTCGCGACGGAGGCTTGCGTAGGCGGAGGTCAACGCGGGGGCCACACGAGGGCCCAGGGGATAGGTCGGCGCGGCCGGGGCTTGGGCCGCGCCGGCCACCTCGGCTGCCTCGTGGCCCCACTTCGTTATCTCTTCGTCTTCGAAGCTTCGTGCAAAATAGGACCACAGGCGAAAGTTTCGTCCAATTCGAGAATATTTCTTTACTAGGATTTCAAACCAAAACAGCAGAAAACTGGCTCTTCGCATCTTGTTAATAGGTTAGTTCCGAAAATGCATAAATATGACATATAATGTGCATAAAACATGTAGGTATCATCAATAAAGTAGCATGGAACATAAGAAATTATCGATACGTTGGAGACGTATCATGGGGTGCCACCCTGGGGTGCCCCACTGGTCATCCCCAGGTGCTCCCAGGTGCTCCTTCGAAAAATAAGACTACCAGTATAATTTTTGTAAATTTTTGAGAACTTCGAAAAATGCATTTCGGGTGTTAAATTAATTATTCTTACGCAGGGAAAATGATTTCCAAAATCTTAAACAACTAAAGTATATTGCAAAACAAAAAGTGCTACAGCAAGTCAAACAAGTGGAGGGAGAAAGAAATAAAGAAATGTTGTTTAGCTCTCTTATGCATTAAAATATACTTGTTAACAAGGTTGATCAAGTCTTGCTACCAAATAGATTTTATATGACATAAGAAGAAATAAACCTCAAATCAATCATGTCACCTTATATTGAATTGACATAGATCCAATCACATGAGTTTGATATTCTTCTTTAGGCTCATATATAGGACAATCAATGGATCCCACTTTGATAGTTTTCACATTAAAAATTGTATTAACTCCATATACTTTATCAATCCTCTTGGGAAAATAGACAGTATGTTCCTTGTCATCAACATTGAAAGTAACCTTGCCTTTATTGCAATCAATAACAGCCCCTGCAGATAAGAAAGGGTCTTCCAAGAATAATGGACATATTATCATCTTCGGGCATTTCAACACAACAAAATCAGTTAATATCAAGCAATGTTGAGTAACTTGAACAGGAACATTTTCACATACACCAACAGGAATAGCAGTAGATTTATCAGCCATTTGCAAAGATATATCAGTTGGTATCAACTTATCTAAATCAAGTCTCTTATAAAGAGAAAAAGGCATTACACTAACACCTGCCCCCAAATCACATAGAGCAGTTCTAACATAATTATTCTTGATGGAACAAGGAATAGTCGGTATACTGGGTCTCCCAGCTTCTTTGGAACCTTACCATTGAAGGAGTAATTAGCGAGCATAGTGGAAATCTCCTCATTAGGAATTTTCCTTTTGTTAGAGACAATATCTTTCATATACTTTGAATAAGGAGGTTTAATAGCATCAGTCAAAGGGATTTGCAAAAATAAAGGTTTCTTCCAATCACAAAATTTATTATAATGTTCCTCCTCCTTTGATTTTAGTTTCTTAGCAGGAAAAGGCATTTGCTTTTGAACCCAAGGTTCTCTTTCATTACCATGTTTCTTTGTAATAAAGTCTTCTTTAGTGTACTTTTTATTTTTATCATGCTTTTCGGGTTATTTTTCAATTTCTTCTTTATCGGGAGTATCATTCTTATCATTATCTTCATCATGTTCATTACCACTTTCAGTTTCAGCATCGAAATAGAAATACTATTAGGATCATTAACGGGATTCTACAATTCTAAAAAGTTTTATGTTTCTTTTTCTTTTTCTTAGAAGGACTACTAATTTCTTTAGTTCGTTGAGAATCTTGTTCAATTCTTTTGGGATGCCCTTCAGGATATAAAGGATCCTGGGTAGAAACACCGCCTCTAGTTGTTACTTCATAAACTTGTTTCTCTTCATGATTATTTTTTAACAAGTCATTTTGCACTTTAGTAAGTTGATCAATTTGAGTTTGAATCATATCAAAATATTTAACAAGCATCTTAACATCATTGGAGGTTCTCTCCACAATATCATGCAATTTACTAATAGCTTGAGAATTTTCCATTAGATGATTCTCTACTCTCATATTAAAATTACTTTGCTTAACAATATAATTATCAAATTCATCTAAACATTGATCAGGAGGTTTTGAATATGGAATATCTCCTCTATTAAAGCGTTGAAGAGAATGTACCTCGATTGTGGATGAAGGGGAAATTATATTACATAGGTCTTCTATAGGAGGTAAATTCTTCACATCTTCAGATTTAATACCTTTCTCCATAAGAGATTTCTTGGCTTCCCTCATATCTTCATCATTTAATTCAATCATACCCCTCTTCTTCAATATAGGTGTCGGGGTTGGTTCAGGTGTAGACCAATCATCATGATTTTTGCTTATTTTAGCCAATAATTCTTCAGCTTCGTCCGGAGTTCTCTTCCTGAAAACACAATCAGCACAACTATCCAGGTATGCCCTAGACTCAATGGTTAGTCCACTACAAAATATATCAAGTAAATCGTGCTTTTCCAAATCATGTCTGAGCTCTAATGAGAGAGCAAAATCTTGCCCAAGCTTCGGCAATTTCTCTCCATCTTCTTGATCAAAACTATAAATTCTTTGAGCCATATGTTGAGCACTAGCGGGAAAGTATTTCCGAAAGAAAACATCAAGCAAACAACTTGGACTATTAATAGAATCGTAGGCAAATTATTATACCAAATCTTAGCATCATCCTTTAATGAGAATGGGAAAATCTTAGCAACAAAATAAGTACGCATCTTAACATCATCAGAAAACAAGCTACTTAAAGTAGAAAGCTCATTCATATGTGTACATCACTCTCTTTTTCAGTACCACAAAAGGGTGTTTTCTCAACAATAGATATATGAGATAAATCAAGAAAAATCATAATCTTTATCCTTAATGTTTATAGGAGATGTGGCAAATTAGGATCAGGAGACAGTTTATATCTAACAGCATGTTGTGCAATAAGCTTTTTAAGGTTACTTGTACTAGTAGTAGCATTGCATTTATCAATAAAATCATCATCAAGTTCCACATAATCTTCATCAAGATCATCAATCTCGGGTGAATTAACAGGTGTAACATATTTTCATTAGGAGTTTCAGTAATTTCAATTTGTCTAGACCTAGAAATTGTAGCATCTAGAAAAGGACCTAATGAACCAGCATTATCAAGCACAGTAGAAGCATCATCAAAATTATCGGAGGAATTTTCAGATTCAGCAGAAATACCAACACGTGAAGTTTGTGGTGGTGAAACAAGTTGACTTATCACAGATGGTGAATCAAGAGCAGCAGGTACTCGAGTTGTACCTTTTCTTGTAGTGGATGGTAATATGGCGACTTTAGTATCACGAGGTTTACCCATGATGGAGAGTTTGCAGCGAACAATATCAACCCAAGTGAACTTGCAAATAAAGCTATGCTCCCCGCAACGGCGCCAAAAAATAGTCTTGATGACCCACAAGTATAGGGGATCGCAACAGTCTTCGAGGGAAGTATTACCCAATTTATTGATTCGACACAAGGGAGACAAAGAATACTTGTAAGCCTTAACAACGGAGTTGTCAATTCAGCTGCATGGAAACAGACTTGCTCGCAAGAGTTTATCAGTAGTAACAGTTTTATAGCGGTAGGAATAGTGAAATAAGAAGGTGAAATAAAGACAAAAGTAGTGATTATAGTAAACAATAGGATTAAAATACTGTAGGCACAGGGACGGATGAACGGGCGTTGCATGGATGAGAGAATTCATATAACAATCATGGTAGGGCATTTGCAGGTAATAATAAAGCGGTATCCAAGTACTAATCAATCAATAGGCATGTGTTCCATATATAGTCGTATGTGCTCGCAATGAGAAACTTGCACAACATCTTTTGTCCTACCAGGTGGCAGCGGCCTCTAGGGAAACTACGGAAATTAAGGTACTCCTTTTAATAGAGTACCGGAGCAAAGCATTAACACTCCGTGAACACATGTGATCCTCACATCACCGCCTTCCCTCCGGTTGTCCCAATTTCCACTTTGGGGCCTCGGGTTCCGACGGCAACGTGTGTATACAACTTGCAGTAAGATCATAAAACAATGCATATCATGATGAAACAATAACATGTTCAGATCTGAGATCATGGCACTCGGGCCCTAGTGACAAGCATTAAGCATAACAAGTTGCAACAATATCATAAAAGTGACATCTACGGATACTAGGCACCATGCCCTAACAATCTTGTGACTATTACATGATCAATCTCATCCAATCCCTACCATCCCCTTCAGCCTACAGCGGGGGAATTACTCACACATGGATGGGGAAACATGGCTAGTCGATGGAGAGACGTCGGTGGTGATGGCGGTGAAGATCCCTCCATTCCCGTCCTGGGTGCCGAACGAGTTTCAGTCCCGAGGCGGAGTTTCGATGGGCGGCGTGGATGGTCTCTGATATCGACGTACCCCCAGCGTTTTTAGGTCGAAGACGTATATAGTCCGAAGGAGAGCGTCGGGGGGCCGGCGCCCACACAACAAGGCGGCGCCCCCCGGGCCGGCCTAGTGTGTGGGGCCTCGGGCCCCCTTGCCCTTCCGCTCCGTTAGTATTCTGGAAAATAGGGCCCTTCGCATAAATTCCGAGGATTTTCCCGAAAGTTGAATTTCGCACAAAACGAGACACCAGAGCAATTCTGCTGAAAACAGCGTTAGTCCGTGTTAGTTGTATCCAAAATACACAAATTAGAGACAAAACAATAGCAAAAGTGTTCGGGAAAGTAGATACGTTTTGGACGTATCACTATGCATTACACATTAGGACTTCCTTATAGAAAGGAGTATGAATAATCTCAGATGTGTGAATAATAATAAGCGGGCAGATAAAATATATATGGTATACATAATTAAGCTAAAGAGAGCTCGATTATGGGGAAATGCATTAATGAATTCATATGAATTTAGGTGCTCAACTTTGTACATTTAGTGTGTATAAAATAAGATGGTTGATAATAATACTTTCCATATTCTGTTTGGAAATAATTTGGATGAGACACAAAGAACATAGATGAAAAATGTATTACAAGAAATGGTCCATAATGCCTCTATGTGGTATTTTTATGTTGTACTTGCGTTTGTCTATCCATGGTTTATAGCAAAGGTTGAGAAGTTTTACATATACATGTTAGCAATGATTTGTCGGTCGACTTGTCTAATTTTAATTTTGGGTA
Organism: Lolium multiflorum; assembly: GCA_030979885.1. Taxonomy (NCBI): domain Eukaryota; kingdom Viridiplantae; phylum Streptophyta; class Magnoliopsida; order Poales; family Poaceae; genus Lolium; species Lolium multiflorum. The sequence continues at coordinate 129,201,370 of CM061751.1, forward strand.
TATATATAGCATAAGGGGCACATAGACGGTGGCAATCTACATATTGTTGGAGAACTAGCTTTGAGAAGTGGTAGTATTGATAATGAAGATGCATTAAGACTCTGTTTATGGTCGTTGAATTGTGTTATGTCTAACTTTTTATAAGTTGTTGTGAAAATATGCAAAAGTTTGAAGATCATACTTAAATAGCTTGTGAAATAGCTTGTGTTTATATGTAAAGGTTTTGGTATCAATTCCTTCAAAAAGTATCAAACACATACTATTTTTACTAGAAATCAAGCACCTACATTGAAGGATCAAGGATGTCGACTTGAGGGGATGAATATAGGCTATTACAATTTTTACCCTTTTATTGATTAAGAGAAGTGTGGATACAAAAGTTCTCCAAAATGCAAATAATTAATGAAATATATGTACGACAACGCAACAAAAGCAAGATTAGCAAGCTAGGGTAACTCTGAGGAGTAAGAAGTAAAAACCCAAAAGTGGACGGAGGTGGAGATGATTTAACCAAAAGTAAAAATACTTGGGTTGGTGGCTTTTAATCTCTGTCTGAGACCCCTTGGACACCAAGATGCAAATGTTGTAAAGACTTGTCCTTCTTCTTGAGCAGTGGCAATGAAAATTTAAGGTCAACCACTGAGGGTAGATCTTGAGCTCACCAATTCCGGCGGTAAATCCGCAACTTTGATTCTCATAGCATATTCGAACTACCTAGTATCTCCCAAAATCCAAGATAAATAAGCAAGGCAAAGCTTTGATAAATTGCTCAAATGTACTTGCGAATGGGAAGAATCAATTCTCAAGTGAAGCTCTCTTCACTCTCGATATCCCTCACGCTGCTCACTAGGGTTAACTCGAATGGAATCTCAGAAGAGTTCAGAAACTTCTAGATCTCATATGTGAAGTTTCTTTTTTTAGAAACATCCCTCACCCACATGATTTTTTTTTGGATCTCTAGGTCAAATCAGACTTGTTTCTTGAAAATACTCACATCCGGACATCCTGGGCCAAATACCCATGTCAACTCGGGATACCCCGGTAGCGGAAGGTCAACCGTAAGTCAAAACAATGCACTCTCATGAATATTGTGGATTATCCGGGCCAAAAGCTTAGAATATTATGCCCTAGTAATCTAGATGGATCGATGGAGGTCCACACATTCCCCCAAATGCCTCAGCGCCGTATGCACACCTGGATAGTCCAAACCGTCTGCCCCAAATAGTCTGGCCTCTCTTGAGCCAGCCGCTTCAACAAGGTTTTTCTTAGGATTTTCTGCTTTGACTTTTGGTCATTGGACGCAAAGAAAGGAATATTTACCATCGAGCATAACTCTTCGATCATTCACTGCCCTCTCTTAATAGTGTGGCTTTCCTATGAGTCAAAGTGATGTAACAATATCACAAGAACAATAGAGAAAATGGAAATAACCTCCCGAGAAGCCACATGTTCTCTTCTTTTCCTTTTTTTCTCGAGGCGCATGGAAACCAACACTTGTGGGACCAAAACATGTCCATATACCTAGGGTACATGTCACTCCCATATTTCTTACTATTAATTACCATAGTCAAGTTAGTAGCATATGTATTCTTTCAAACATCCACAAATTAGGTAAGCTCCTCACATTTGCATCCATGGTGCATGCAACCAAACATGCTACAACAAGATTACACTTGAGTTGGAAAACAAATCCTAGTGCCCATCACCAATTGTGTACACGTCACCAACCTTATTCCTCTTGCGACCGAAGAGTACGTACGTAGCCAATGCATGCATGGGCACATAATTACTCACATAGGAGAATTTAATCTCCTCTTGTAAGAAGAAATCATTTCTGCAAAGGCGTCGCGACCAATAAAGAGTGACCGCTCCGATTAAAATTGTAGCCATGCAATTTGTGAAATTATTAACATATTAGTGACTTTTGGAGGAGGATATAAGGCACTACAATATGTCATGTAAATATAGAAGTGGAGTATACGGAAAAAATGAATTTCTCTTCTCATCATTGTTGCAGATCAACCTATTGGGCTACCCAAACCATTCCTTTCTATGAGATCATCTTATGGTAAATAGCCCAACATATACCTTTTTACGAGATCAATTTTTGGTAAATAGACATCATAATCTAACATGATCTTGAGGAGAGCCTTAAAGTTAGAGTGGCTTTGAGTATGGCTGACTCTTGACTCTTGAGCAGTCGAACACGTAGGTTTCCCCAAATTATAAGATGGCTTAGTCTCAGTTTGAACACATAAGACTATAATTACAAATCTTCTCCACACATCGGCCTCCTCTCCAGACGACACGGGCGGTGACCAATTCTTCACCGGCGGTGACCCAGTACACCACTGCATGTTGTAGTGTACAATTAGTTGGCATAACACTCACGGAACCTAGTTTCGTAAATATTACATCCCACCGAGTGGTACAACAGAAACATTGCAGATCCAATGCTCCTTTATTACTTTAAAACATTACAAAAGAGTACAAGAAGATCCATGATCCTTTTTGGTGTAAAAGGATTTGCAAATAAATCTAAATTCAAATAGCATATTGATGTCTACGGGTGCTTCTAATCTTGTAGACAGTGTTGGGCCTCCAAGAGGAGAGGTTTGTAGAACAGCAGCAAGTTTCCCTTAAGTGAATCACCCAAGGTTTATCGAACTCAGGAAGGTAGAGGTCAAAGATAGTCCTCTCAAGCAACCCTGCAATTAAGATACAAGAAGTCTCTTGTGTCCCCAACACACCTAATATACTTGTCAGATGTATAGGCGCACTAGTTCGGCGAAGAGATAGTAAAACACAGGTGGTATAGATGAATATGAGTGGTAATAACAATCTGAAATAAATATGGCAGCGAGTAAACATGCAGTAGAACAGTAAGTAAGCGGTGTTTGCAGTATTGGAAACAGGGCCTAGGGATCATACTTTCACTAGTGGACACTCTCAACATTGATCGTATAATAAATAAATAACTTCTCCTCACTTGTGCTACATATTCTCTTGTTTGATAACAAACACCATTCATTGTGTAGGGCTACAAGAGCTCCCTCAAGCCGGAGTTAACAAGCGCCACAACATTCAGCATTCATATTTAAGTAACCTTAGAGCATAATAGATCTTTGCAAAATAAACCGAGAACTAACATAGCATACACACTGTCACCATTACACTGTGAAAGGGGGAATAGATCACATCAATACTATCATAGTGATAATTAACTCCATAACCTACAAGAGATTATGATCATAACCTACGCCAAGAACTACACGATGCACACACTGTCACCATTACACCATGAAGGAGGAATAGACTACTTTAATAACATCACATGAGTAGCCCATAGACTAATAGCGATACAAAGCTCATCATATGGATCTCAATCATGCAAAGCAATTCATGAGATCATTGTATTGGAGTACGAGAGAGAGATTAACCACATAGCTACCGGTACAGCCCTTAGCCTCGAGGGAGAACTACTCCCTCCTCATCATGGGAGTAGCACCGTTGATGAAGATGGCGGTGGTGTCGATGGAGATGTCTTCCAGGGGCAATTCCCCATCCCGGCGGCGTGCCAGAACAGAGACTTCTGTCCCCGAATCTTGGCTTCGTGGCGGCTCGGAACATTTCTCGTATCGTGGCTTTTTCGTGTCGAGGTTTTAGGTCACGACGACTTATAGGCGAAGAAACGGAGTCGGAAGGGTTCTGGGGCCCACACACCAGGGCACCCCCTCCCGCCGCCCATGGCGTCCAGGGCCCTGGGCCTCCCTCTGTCCCTCTTCGGTGTTGGAAGCTTCGTGGAAATATAAGATCATGGGCCTTGATTTCGTCCAATTCGAGAATATTTCCTTACTAGGATTTCAGAAAACAGGAACTGGCACTTCGGCATCTTGTTAATAGGTTAGTTCCGGAAAATGCATCAAAACATCATAAAGTGTGAACAAAACATGTAGGTATTGTCATAAAACTAGCATGGAACATCAGAAATTATAGATACGTTTGAGACGTATCACATATCTTCTAAGAGCGATGGTAATTGGAGAAACACAGTACCATATTGTCGGGCTTTGTATTCCTGGTTGTACATGTTCAGGGCCCGAGAATATTTCATCGGTTACAACCCTATTTCTTGGTGGTGGTTTTAGGACCATGATTCGATGGGGTAGCAACCTCATGCACACAACACAATATCATACTGTCGGGATTTGGATTCCTGGTCGTAAATTTGTATGTAGGTGGGGGGTTTGTGACCATGATTCGATGTGGTAGCAACCTAATACACACAAGAGATATACAAGTTCAGGACCTGAGAATAGATCATGGGTAACAACCCTACTTCCTAGTGGTGGTTATGGGATTTATATGTGTGAGGTGCTGGCGGTGCCAACTTGGCATGTTCTTCCCTAATGGGTAATAACATGCTATGAACGGTACGAAAGTGGAAAGGATCTCGTCGCCTCGTTATCTTCGACTGCGAGAGAGGAAGGACTGGAGCTTGGTCGCGCATGTTCCTTTGTGTTTTTAGGTTTTGGTTTGCCTTTTCTTGCTTGCTTGGCTCTTCTTGGCTTAGCCCCCCCCCCTATGGTAGAGGGGCCGTACATTGTTCCTTGTGTCACGGGAAGAGTCGTACTCCGAGGTTGAGTCCGTACCCGGGAGTTCGGGGTGTTAGGAACTGACGTAGGGGTGCCCTCCTTTTGCGTCATCTTTACATGACCCAGCGTCACACCTACACACTGAGTTGACTTGTCGTCCAACTCACCTTTGAAGGCCTAAGGCATGACGTGGTCCATGAGAAGCCGACGCGCTTCTTATGGGTCGGCTTCCAACCCGACTCCGTTGGGTTGCGATGGCAGGATATCTCAGCCTCTCCTCGGGATCTTCCGCTTACTCTGGATATTTGTTGGTTGTACCTTGCAGCGTCGGTGTCTATGCATCGTTCCCTTGTTGAAGGCATTGTCTATGATTTCTCTCACTTCCTATCCAGTGTGAAAACCCATGATCTATCCTTAATGGTTGGATCAAACAGTGGCGGCCAGGACACATCCTTACTTTTCAGGAGGCATTGCTTATGGAGAACCTTTCTTGTATGGAGTAGTTTATGTGTTGCTCTGGTTGATTGCGAGGCTTGTTTCTACTTGTAGTTGACCGTTTAAGATGGACGTCATATCATTTTTTCTTTCACCTTCTCCATTTTTTGGTTGTGTGTGTCCTTAACATTTCGACTTGGTCTTGACATTTGACATGATGCAAAAGAAAAGCTTGGTATATTGATACTAATATATTTTTCCTTTATCGAGAAAAATATGACCAAAACTATAGATGGGACCTACCCTACGTACCCATCTTCGCAGCGTGGTCACATCACATGGTATGGACACTGGTTGACCTGTGACCATGAGAAGTTATTGAAACCAACCAAAAACCATGGGCAGCTAGCTGATCCGTCCGAGTCGCCTCTCAATGTGCTACGTAGTCAAATGGAACGGTCCTCTGAAATCAAAGGCTTCCAGTGTTCTTTGTTAGGTCTCCTTCAATGTTCTCTGTTAGGTTTCCTTCAATGAGTTGGTAACCACGTGGAGGTGGTTCAGAACTCAGAATACGAAGAAAAGGCTATGTCGGTGCAGAAAACACAAACACATCACCTGACCCGTTAGCTAGACGCAGCACCACCATAGTACTCCGTACAATGTTTTTGATTCGGCAGTAGCTGCAACCTGCAACAATACAACGGTTGACTCACTAAGGTACGCTTTGAATAATTTGATTTGATGCGGCAGTAGTACTGGCTAGTACTAATACCAATAAGGCCACCAGGGACAAACTCTGTTCGCCACGAAATTAGTGATACTACCATGGAGCGGAGATTTGGTGCCCATATACACTAGCGAATTTTTTTTTTAAGAAATTAAAAATTATATTTCTAAGTTTCAACAAATTTTGGAAAAAATAGTATGTAGCGGATGATTTATATCACAAACATGCAAACTATCAATTAAAAATAGTATGTATTTTGATCTACCGAAAATGCCAAAACCGTGGATATGAGTATCACGTTTCAAATCTTCAAATGTATCAGATCTTTTCATTTTTTTGTAGGCCATGTACATTGTGATTTTGCATACTTGTAGGATATATTATTGACAAAGTCCAGAACTGGCTTCAATTTTTTATAAACTTATAAATACGATTTTTGTTGTTTATATATAAAGGACCACTTTAGCTCATGTGTCAGAACTCAAAAGAAGTTTTCGCACCACCATGCATGTACTGAAAGCGTGAAACTTGGCAAGATTGAAGGACTAGCAATGGAGGTTCGAGTCTTTGTGATGTTGAGGAACTTGCTTGGTGTTCTGGATGTCACAACAACAATATGTAAGTGGAGCGGCAACACAGGTGAAAATCCAAGGTCTGGTCTTAATTGGTTGTCCCTGACAATGATTTTGTTTATGGCATTGTTTTGAGAGCGGAGACTATCTTCAGGGTGAAAACCTGAGATCTTTTGACCAGGCGATGACGGTGCTTGTGCACTGTTCCCTTTTTAGAGGCGTCGCTTTTGGAGAGACTGTAGTTCAGGTGTTGTCATGGTGGTGGTTGTATTGTTGTTGCTGGTGATGAAATACTGTAGCAGGACTTTTTTTTGGATGTGTACATTCCTACTACATTAGGGTGTTGCGTTGTTGCAGAGGCTGAATATAATTGATATCTTTCGATATATATTAGTTTATTCATTTTATAAAAAAAATACAGTGAAACAAAAACCGTTGATTGTGCAACGATGAGTGTGCTAGACTTTGACTTGATACACTCTCATAGTCATATTTATCGAACATGTAAACTAATCGATCAAGTGTAGTGTATACTTTTTTTTATTTTGGCCAAAACTGTACAAGGTTTTTCTGCTCCTGAGGTCATATGCTCCTGCTCCTATAACAAATTCAGAAAAATAATAAATAAAATCAAAAAATCTGGAATTTTTGTACAAAGAATATGCAAATTAGTTAACAGTATAATGGAACCACCTAAGAGCCACCACAGCATTTTGACATTGTTACCCGTCCGATCACGTTCAAGGACGGCCTAGATCGCACGTGACGTTCGGCGGATCTTGCTTACCGGGTACCTCTGCCTGAGCAGGCCGACTCAAGTAGCCAACACCATAATAAGGGCTTCTACTCCACAACCCGACCTAGGCGCCCTCTTGTTAATCGGGCCGGAAAACTGTGAAACTCCTTTTACATGAGCTCAATAACCGTGTATTTGTTCTGGCGAGTCCACACGGCCGCTGGTCTCCTGCTGTCCTCGATTCCTCTCATCCGCTGCTCGCACTTCTCCGCCGGCCGCCGCCACGACCACCCATCCGCCTAAATCGCCTCTCGGCCTAGTGTGTTATAATATCATGCCAAAAATCTCTGAGAAAATATACATGCATTGGTCTGTGCAAAAAAGACAAACCTGGTTGTTGCAAACAACAATCCAAATGCTCCAAACAACACTAGATTTTGTTATTTTTGCACAGACCACTAAACATACCGTTTCTCACCACAATATTTCTTCTAGTTAGAACACATTCCCATGTTCGTCGCAAAAAAATTAAGGATTTTTTATTTTGCTTACTTTTTTTCAATTTACTAGGGCAAGAGCACATGAGCATGAGTTCAGATGTGCATTTTCGGCCAAAAGTGTACTACCTTCGTCTATAAAAGGAATATCAAGATTTATTTAAGTTTAGATATATCTATATCGACACCCTCTTATAGATGGAGGAAGCAGCATATATCACATAAAATTGTCTGCACACGTGCGACAACCCGTGAGAGAAATTCCACAATGCCGCCCCTAACTCTTGAGATTTTGCAGAACGTTATCGTCTTTTGCCCAACCCAGAAGAGGGACCGAGATGGTCCTCTTTTTCCCAACCCAGAAGAGGGACCGAGATTTATTTTCATATTTTTATTTTTTACGAAAACAAAAACGAATACAGAAACCTCGAAAGAAAAACGGAAGCAGATATTGTCGGAAACAGATACAGACCAAATACGGTGCGAACACGAAACGATGCAGATGTTCGCTGGAACAAAGAACACACATGAATCATGCAAAAAAATCTCAAGAATTCAAGCAAGTTAACAAACTTGTTCCTTAATTCTAGGGTGTCACTGGTTTTGCTAGGTAATAGGAAAATTGTCAAACCGTGAAAGCCTCCTTGAATGCATGAAGGTATTGCATGGTCATCAGTTTTAGGATGAGAGGCTTTAGAAGTTTGGCTTCACAAGGTCGTGTAATGAGATTGTTGGATTAAGCGATGCATATCAAACCTAAAAGAGAAGTTTCATAATAGCTGGTGTTCCGGATTTTTTGATTTTGTTTACTTTTTTTTTTCAATTTACTAGGGCAAGAGCAGATGAGCATGAGTTCAGATGTGCATTTTCGGCCAAAAGTGTACTACCTTGGTCTATAAAAGGAAGATCAAGATTTATCTAAATTTAGATATATCTACACACTCTATAAATACTCGACACCCTCTTATAGATGGAGGTGTCTGCACACTGCGACAACCCGTGAGAGAAATTCTACAATGCCGCCCCTAACTCCCGAGATTTTGCAGAACGTTATCGTCTTTTGCCCAACCCAGAAGAGGGGCCGAGATGGTCCTCTTGCCTCTTGGCTCTAAGGCTATAACCGCCTCCCTCTCGTGGGCTTCACCGTTGCGGTCTTCTCCATCAACGTACGATTCGGGTTGTTGTGCTCTCCTGTGGAACTTTGAGTTGGCGGTAGGGATGAAAGCGGAGCAGAAATAGACGGAACTGAGTGTCACATTTATTTTCATATTTTTATTTTTTACGAAAATAAAAACGAATACAGAAACCTCGAAAACAAAAACGGAAGCAGATATTGTTGGAAACAGATATGGACCGAATACGGTGCGAACATGAAGATGTTCGCCGGAACCAAGAACACACATGAATCATGCAAAAATATCTCAAGAATTCAAGCAAGTTAACAAACTTGTTCCTTAATTCTAGGGTGTCACTGGTTTTGCTAGGTAGTAGGAAAATTGTCAAACCGTGGAAGTCTCCTTGAATGCATGAAGGTATTGCATGGTCATCAGTTTTGGGATGAGACGCTTTAGTAGTTTGGCTTGACAAGGTCATGTAATGAGATTGTTGGATTAAGCCATGCATATCAAACCTAAAAGAGAAATTCCATAATAGCCGGTGTTCCGCCGAAAAACGGTTATTCGTTTTTGTTTCGGTTTTCGCAAAGAAGTTTCTGTTTCCATTTTCATTTTGCAAAATTCCGTTTTTATTTTCATATTTTCATTCCATTCCCGTTTTTCCACAAACAAGTCGGAAACTTTCCCTCCATTTTCATCCGTAGTTGGCAGATAATAGTGTCCTTGAAATATCTCGGTTTACTGAATTATGTAGTACCTAGTTTACTGTCGGAAAAGCCCCAGTTGAACCTAGGTGCACGTGAACCCAGGTTGGAAATGCATTTTTGAAATGTGAAAAAATTCTGAAATAAAAATATCGGGGTACGTATGCATGTTCCATGTGTGCGTAGAAAGTTTTCGCGGAGAAACCACTTTTTTATTTCAGAATCTAAAAAGACAAAATACGTCACATATATCTATATATGTAAAATTTCACTTTTTTGCCGAGGCAAAATAAAATGTTTTTTCGGAACGAAACTCATGTCCAGGGCACATGTTTGAGATCATCTTCGTAATCATTTTATGTTTCAATTTTTAAAACATGTTTTCACATCACAAACCCACTTTTTCAAAAAGTGGGTTCACATACACCCAGGTTCACAAAAGCCGGTCTCACCCCAGTCCCAGTACTATGTATCCAACCGAGCTGCTTCAGCAAGGCATGCCCTCCAGACTCCAGTACGTACATACATTGGACCGAACATTGGGGCACCCTATCATACTCCTGCAATGGGATTTCCTTGCGTGGGATGTCGCGGGCAGATCACCGGCCGACCTGGCCGGCGCCGGAGATCACGGCCGAATCGAATCACGCGAGGCCATCGAGGCTCCTGCAATGCAATGCATCGTCTTCCTCTCATTTGTTTTCTGTGTTTAGCCGAGCAAGCAACCAATCAACCAAAGCGCGCGCCGCCCAGTTGAGGTTTCTTATTGCTCGCCACTTGAGTTAGATTAATCGAGTGAGCTCGCGCCAAGCACGGAACAAGAGGGACATGAGCCCAATTGCTCCATGACTCCGTGAACCATGCCAGTTGAGTACTTCATTTGCTAGTATAGTAGTATACTCCTACACAAGATTGGCTGATTAATTTACACCATATATACAGTGGCGCGTGCAAGACAAGTCCTTGTCGCCGAAACGAACCCGAAAGGTTCACGAGATTTGCCACTGTAATCCGATCGAAAGAAGCTCGTGATGTCAACTTTCTGAAGAGCTTCCCGTGAACTGAAACTGATACGCAGCCACTTTCACCACTGCCTCGATCGCACTCGCACGCACACAAAGCGCGGGCTGAAGTAGATGCATCTATTCTCTGGTGGCAATGGAAAGAATCTCCATGGTTAAATCGTGAAAAGAAAATCTATTGGACTTCGGTTAAATCCATCATGCAATCTACCAAGCATCTCAGGATAGATGCAGAAGTTGTGAAAAAAACTGTCCCCTTCTGAATGGTTCGTCCAAGCTTTTGTTACCATCGCCCGGGAAGAAAAAGAAATGAGATATATAACCTCAGTGCAGTGATACCATGGCCGGATCCGTGGCGCAATGGTAGCGCGTCTGACTCCAGATCAGAAGGTTGCGTGTTCGATTCACGTCGGGTTCAATTCCCCGTTCTAGTTCCGGTTTCTTTTTTCTTATTATTTTCTTGCGTCTTTCTGGGCCTTGAATTTGCCTGCCGTCCGAGTTTTTTTTTCCTGCGTATTTTTGGGCCTTGCCGAGTTTTTTTCCTGCGTCTTTCTGGGGCTTGAATTTGCCTGCCTTGTATCTAGCTCGGCCCATGGGAAGGCCCAACAAAAGAGTTGTTTTAGAAATATCGAAAGAAGGGCCTACATGGGATGGCCCAACAAATATTAGAGGAAGAGCTCCGAAAGCAAGGCCCGAATATTTCCCTTTTCAAGATCGAAGGTCCATTTACGTAACCAAAGTTAAGTCGTTCCAATAGCCCGGGAATGCTTGGTGGGCATATTTTTGGGTGTGACCTGTTTTTCTTGTTCCCGAACTCGAAATTTGGCGGCTCCATGGTGCCCTTCTCCATGGAAGCGTGGAAGTGGATGGCAACCCCCAATTTGTCATTGTGGTTTAGGGCGTATGGAAGAGATGCAGGTACTCTTACCAAAAATTGCCAACTTATGGATTTGGTCATCCTAGGAGTTGTGTAGCTGGAATGAAGATAACTGCACAGAAAATAGATCCAAATTAACTCAAATGTGTATGTGCAATGCATGCAACAACTAAAGAACTTACACACACTCCCTCCGCCGCATAATATAAGATGTTATTTTCCTTGAGTAGTATAAATTTTATAGGAAAATAGAGTGAGATTAAACCACATGAAAAACTCGTTCGCCACAATCGAAAGAAATTCACCTTTTTATAGGATTCAACTACTCATGGTATCCCAATCTTACAGGATTCTTTTTCGTATATTCTTTTCCTATCCTACGAATCAAAACAAGCAAGTCCTAATAGCATCTTATATTATGTGACAGGGGGATTACCTCTTATGTCGAGTTTGCCATTGCAGTGGATTATCATGGTCCCTTTGCTCCACCCGTTTTTGCCTGTTTTGTTCTATATTATTGAGCTCGTTTAGTTTAATTCATCTATTTTTTTGTAGCTAATTTTCAACCTAGATCATTAAGTAAGCGCAATCCTCCACAACATAGTTGGGCAGCCGTGAAATGAACCTCGTACAAGTACAGATTAGATGATATATCTCAAGGTGCCAATTAGCGGAAACTGTCGAGTAACCCAATTGACGTGCAGTAGCAGTACTGACGTACTGTAACGTTGAGCATCTAAAACTGAAACTGAAAGGGTTTTCTCTTCCAGGATAAATATTGGTCATCTAATCCAACATTTCCTCGTGCCTGGCGTCTGCGTCTTACCAAATAATTCAGCTCGAGTTCACCTGCCCGCGTGATTGCAGTGCACAAGCAGTCCGGCACTGCATGCCCGCCGCTTTTGGTTCCCGCCATGGTACGTCCTCAAGTGTCTAAACCATTGACTTTACGAAAAAGCTTCCTCTCCTGCACTGCATATGTACCCAATGGCTCATCTAATCATCTTGGTGTTTCTTACCGTCCAATATAATTGCGTAAAAATGTGTAGCATATGGCAAGTAAGACAATGCAATGATCGCAAAAAGGATATCGAAACGATAATGGAATGGCAGAGCTCGTTCATGACACCGCTTTACCATCTATGCTTTTGTAAAATATCAATTTCAGCTTCATAGCAGTCAGTCAACCACGCGCGGTTAAAATGGCTCATCTCACAAGATTTAGCAAATCGCCGCTACATGGGGTGGAAGATGAGTCGGCTTGCCACACAAGGTTAAGAAAATCGCGTGCGATGATTGCAGCATCGCAAATAATTGCTCGGAATGAATTGATTTGTGATTTTTGTGAGCCCCATCTTGGTATGGCAGAAATGAATCGTGTGTGTATTTTAGTAGATCACACAGTTAGAGTAGTATATGCTCTTCACAAACTTCAAGTATATGGAGCCATCCAAATAAAAACAACTGTCAACCATAAATATATAGATGCTTGCATTACTGCACGGGGATGTCTATGGCATGAGAGGTGCATCGATGCATGAATCGAATGGTACATAACCAGTCGCGCTACAATCCAAAATCCACATTGTCGTTAGATCTAGATTGTTTGTTTGCTCATATGACGTTGTTACTAAAGGTTGATGAGTAGTTGTGCCATAAATCAACAATTTTGTTACCAAGTTTATATCCAACCTAGTAAAATGTGAGTCGGTAAGCATACCATTTGTATTAAGTTCAGTAGCAGTGCATGCCAAGAAAATATGGGCAAACCAATAGGATAAAGGACACTAAAATAGATTATTAGTGGGCTAAATTTTACCAAGTTTATAAGCTAAGCGAGCCATAGCCAGGTTTTGCCCCCACTAAGCTCCAACCCTTATTGAGTTTCCCCCGTTTGATAAAGCTTATCCATTTGAGAGATCTCAACGATTATCTGACACCCAACCAAAACTTTGGTTTCATTCTCTTTGATGCTGAACTCATGTCATATCCCACATAGTTTTCGGCGGTCTAAGCCATGACTTACGCGCCAACAAAAATACATGTGTGTGTCATACTCACAAATTCGTGCTACATTGTTTGGCCGTTATATTTCGATTTAGTTCCGATGATGTTTTGACGTGTCTTACGTATTCGAGAGTATCAGATGTGTCAATATTAATACAGTTCATTCGGAACAGGTGGACTGTACACTCAAAGAACTGATGATAAAAAAAAATACATACTCCGTACAGTATACACAAATCGCCATCGGAAAATATGTCATCCTGATCAACCATTTAAATTCAACTCAGTTGTTTCCGGGACACTGTACTAGCTTCTTTGACCAGCAAAGAGCCGACATGGGCATGGCAGAAGCACGATGCAATTGACAGTCTAGGCACGCAGCTGGAATAGAAATGTGTTAGGTTTCGACCTGCGTGCGCTTCAACGGCCTCAGCTTTGACGCCTTGACCCATGTCCTGACTCGCAGCGTCACAAATGCCTCTCCCTCCCCATCTCCTCTGATCAAATCAGTTGTAACTCTGCAGGTCAAATGTATGATGTACTCTATCTATGTTTCTTGTAACTTGTCAATTACATAGGAGTACCAACGTAATGAAACCGAGCTTTCTAGGATTGTTTACACCAGTTTAGAAGCGAAGCACCATTTTCTGTAAATAAGTGATGTTTTGGAAAAGCCTTAAGTCGAAGTTTTACAACTTAGACTGCGGATATCACATTAATTTTTCATATTAGAAAACCAAATGTCTTAAGAGCATTTCTAGAGTATTATATATTATTTTGTTATTTGTTCTACACATATTACATTGGTATAAGTCACAACTTGAAGCTTAGGCCCTAAGTCAAATTCATGTATTTTGTACTTTATTAAAGCCCTAAATTTTATTAGGTTGGCTCCCGTCAACCAAAAAACAAGGTCCCCACTCACTTGGGCTCCACTTGGTTTTTCGACTAGGTATGCGGCTGTCCCTATCCATTTATCTTTGTGGGAGGAGGAGGAGACCCCACTTTGAAGTACGCGGTGGTCTGGCATTTTATGTTATTTATGCTTTGAAGTATATAACATTTTACTACTTGAGCCACTCGAGTCACCAAAAAATAAGGCCCCACTCATTTGGACCCCACTTGTTTTTTTAGCAGTGAGGTCGCGCCGGTGGCACAAGACTACTATAGCCTCATCGGGTAAAACGACGTGGGAAGGAATGACTGATCGAGCAATAAAGCTCGCCGCGCGCAGGGTGGGACGACGTCTGCTAGAGCTCAAGTTGAACGAGAGCATGGCGGGAGACGAGCAAGGCTGGAAACGAGCATTTTTGGAGGTGGTCGGTGTTGGATGCAGGCTCTGCGGGAGACGTGGCCGCAACCAACGCCCCACGCTGCTAGACTGCAAGAGGAGAGCGCCACATCGGAGGACCTCAAATGAGTTGTTTATTCCCTGTCCCCAATGGTTTTATCTGTGTACTGTACTAGAAGTTCTACGTTCTTCTAATTTCTGTTTAAGGGTCCATATTATACTATAAGTGTCTTTTTAAGGCGAAAGCTAGCTATTAGACGACTGTAGCTATAGCCGATTATGTCGTAAAAAATTACTGGCAATGCTGCACACAAAATCCTAAATGTAACATTTTTACTATGTATGTAGAATTTTTAGAAATGCGACATCGTTCTGCATCATTTGTCTAAGAATCCGCTATAACGTGTGGCAAACAGCTTCGCAACATTCCGAGCATGCTCATGTAGCAAAAACAAATGGTGTATGTAACAAAATGTCCATTTGTTTATAGCAAAATTAAAGAATCATGTCGTAGTCTGCACACAAAAAAAATCGATCTAACATATTGTCTAACTCATCCACCATTACATGAACATATATGTAACATTAGAGAAAAATCACTCTACCACACACATGAATCTTTGTAGCATGCTTAAAAAACAAAATGTTGCACACATATAAATCACAACACCGAATGTAACACGGACACCCCTCCGCCAAAAATGGCCGTGAATGACCATGGAGTCATCGTCACGAGATAGTTTTGCCATGGTGAGTTCGTGTTCTTCAACCATGGTGAAGTGTATTCTTCAAGTTGATACGTCTCCAACGTATCGATAATTTCTTATGTTCCATGCTACTTTATTGATGATACCTACATGTTTTATGCACATTATATGTCGTATTTACGCATTTTCTGGAACTAACCTATTAACAAGATGCCGAAGAGCCGGTTGTTGTTTTCTGTTTTTGGTTTCAGAAATCCTAGTAAGGAAATATTCTCGGAATTGGACGAAATCACCGGGTCCTATTTTGCACGAAGCTTCTAGAAGACCGAAAGGGATAAGAAGTGGGGCGACGCCGCCACCATAGGGCCGCGCGGCAGAGGGGGCCGCGCCGCCTATGGTGTGGGCCCTCGTCGCCCTCCGACTTTGCCCTTCCGCCTACAAATAGCCTCCGTCGCGAAACCCAGGCCAATACCTTCCAGAGACGCCGCCGCGAATCCCATCTCGGGGGATTCGGGAGATCGCCTCCGGCACCCGGAGAGGGGATTCATCTCCGGAGGACTCTACACCGCCATGGTCGCCTCGGAGTGATGAGTGAGTAGTTTCCCTGGACTATGGGTCCATATCGGTAGCTAGATGGTCGTCTTCTCCTAATTGTGCTTCATTGTTGGATCTTGTGAGCTGCCTAACATGATCAAGATCATCTATCTGTAATACTATATGTTGTGTTTGTCGGGATCCGATGGATAGAGAATGCTATGTTATGATGATTATCAATCTATTGTTTATGTGTTGTTTATGATCTTGCATGCTCTCCGTTATTAGTAGAGGCTCTGGCCAAGTTTTTGCTCTTAACTCCAAGAGGGAGTATTTATGCTCGATAGTGGGTTCATGCCTTCATTGACACTGGGACAGTGACAGAAAGTTCTAAGGTTGTGATGTCTTGTTGCCACTAGGGATAAAACATTGATTCTATGTCTAAGGATGTAGTTGTCGATTACATTACGCACCATACTTAATGCAATTGTGCGTTGCAACTTAATACTGAATGGGGTTCGGATGATAACACGAAGGTGGACTTTTTAGGCATAGATGCGGTTGGATGGCGGTCTATGTACTTTGTCGTAATGCGGATTAAATCTCACTATATTTATCATATCATGTATATGCATTGTTATGCCCTTCTCTATTTGTCAATTGCCCGAATGTAATTTGTTCACCCAACATGCTTTTATCTTATGGGAGAGACACCTCTAGTGAGCTGTGGACCCCGGTCCTATTCTTTACATCACATACAATCTGCAATACTTGTTTTTTGTTTTCTTGCAAGCAATCATCTTCCACACAATACGGTTAATCCTTTGTTACACAAGTGAGATTGACAACCTCACTGTTTCGTTGGGGCAAAGTACTTTGGTTGTGTTGTGCAGGTTCACGTTGGCGCCGGAATCCCTGTTGTTGCGCCGCATCACATTTCGCCATCAACCTTCAACGTGCTTCTTGGCTCCTCCTGGTTCGATTAAACCTTGGTTTCTTTCGAGGGAAAACTTGCTGTGCGCATCATACCTTCCTCTTGGGGTTCCCAACGAACGTGTGAGTTACACGCCATCAAGCTCTTTTTCGCCGCGCAAGACGCTGCAAGGGGAGTCTCCACTTCTCAATCTCTTTACTTTGTTTTTGTCTTGCTTTATTTTATTTACTACTTTGTTTGCTGCACCTAAACAAAACACAAAAAAATTAGTTGCTAGTTTTACTTTATTTTGTCTTGCTCTCTATATCAAAAACACACAAAAAATAGTTACTTGCATTTACTTTATCTAGTTTGTTTTATTTACCGTTGCTAAAATGAATACCCCTAAAAATACTAAGTTGTGTGACTTCACAAATGCAAATAATAATGATTTCCTATGCACACCTATTGCTCCACCTGCTACTACAGCAGAATTCTTTGAAATTAAACCTGCTTTACTGAACCTGGTTATGAGAGATCAATTTTAGTTATTTGATGATGCTGCTGCCCATCTCAATAATTTTGTTGAACTATGTAAAATGCAAAAGTATAAGGATGTAGATGGTGATATTATTAAATTGAAAGTGTTTCCTTTCTCATTAAGAGGAAGAGCTAAAGATTGGTTGCTATCTTTGCCTAAGAATAGTATTGATTCATGGACTAAATGTAAGGATGCTTTTATTGGTAGATATTATCCTCCCGCTAAAATTATATCTTTGAGAAGTAGCATAATGAATTTTAAGCAATTAGATACTGAACATGTTGCTCAAGCATGGGAGAGAATGAAAACTTTGGTAAAGAATTGCCCAACCCATGGACTGACTACTTGGATGATCATCCAAACCTTCTATGCAGGACTAAATTTTTCTTCGAATTTATTGGATTCAGCTGCTAGAGGTACTTTTATGTCCATCACATTTGGGGCGGCTACAAAACTTCTTGATGATATGATGATAAATTACTCTGAATGGCACACGGAAAGAGCTCCACAAGGTAAGAAGGTAAATTCTGTTGAAGAAACCTCTTCCTTGAGTGATAAGATTGATGTGATTATGTCTATGCTTGTGAATGGTAGATCTAATGTTGATCCAAATAATGTTCCTTTAGCTTCATTGGTTGCTCAAGAAGAAAATGTTGATGTGAATTTCATTAAAAACAATAATTTCAACAACAATGCTTATAGGAACAACTCTGGTAATAACTATAGGCCATATCCTTCTCCTAATGGTAATGGTTATGGTAATTCTTATGGGAATTCTTACAACAATAATAGGAGTGTACCCTCTGGTCTTGAAGCCATGCTTAAAGAATTTATTAGTACACAAACTGCTTTTAACAAATCTGTTGAGGAAAAGCTTGATAAAATTGATATTATTGCTTCTAGAGTTGATAGACTTGCCTCTGATGTTAATCTTTTAAAATTGAAAGTTATGCCTAATAATGATATTGATAATAAGATTACTACTACAACAAATGCCATCCAAGTTAGAATTAATGAGAATATAACATTAATGGCTGAACTGCGTGCTAGGTGGGATAGAGAAGAAAATGAAAAACTAGCTAAAGAGAATAATGTAGCTAAAGTTTGGACTATTACCACCATTAGTAATGATAATGATTCACATGTTGCTGCACCTCCTACTATCAATGGTAAAATAATTGGTGTTGGCAATGTTTCTACTTCTAGTGCAAAGCGAACAAAACTGCCTGAAATTGCTAAAACTGCTGAAACGCTTGTGATAAAACTGCTGAAATTTTTTCCAACCTTGGGAACAATGATCCCATTGCTGTAGCTCATAATGATTTAGATTTTGATGATTGCCACATCTCTAAAGTTATAAAGTTCTTACAAAAACTTGCTAAAAGTCCTAATGCTAGTGCTATAAATTTAGCCTTTACAAAACATATTACAAATTCTCTCATAAAAGCTAGAGAAGAGAAACTAAAACTTGAAACTTCTATTCCTAGAAAGTTAGAAGATGGTTGGGAGCCCATCATTAAAATGAAATTCAATGACTTTGAATGTAATGCTTTATGTGATCTTGGTGCAAGTATTTATGCCTAAAAAGATTTATGATATGCTTGACTTGCCACCATTGAAGAATTGTTATTTGGATGTTAATCTTCACGATAATGTTAAAAAGAAACCTTTGGGGAGGATTGATAATGTGCACATTACGGTTAACAATAACCTTGTCCCCGTTGATTTTGTTGTCTTGGATATCGAATGCAATGCATCTTGTCCTATTGTGTTGGGAAGACCTTTTCTTCGAACCGTTGGTCTTGTTATTGATATGAGGGAAGGTAATATTAAATATCAATTTCCTCTCAACAAAGGTATGGAACATTTCCCTAGAAAGAGAATGAAGTTGCCTTTTGATTCTATTATTAGAACAAGTTATGATGTTGATGCTTCTACTCTCGGTGTTACTTGATTTCTGCGCCTAGCTGAAGGCGTTAAAGAAAAGCGCTTATGGGAGACAACCCATGTTTTTACTACAGTACTTTGTTTTATATTTGAGTCTTGGAAGTTGTTTACTACAGTAGCAACCTCTCCTTATCATGTTTTTGTGCCAAGTAAAGTTTCTATGTCAAAGTTGATGTTATATTTGGGATCGCTGCGCAGAAACAGCATTCTGGGGAACGCCATCAACTATTGTTGAATATCATGTGAGTTGCTATGCATGTCCGTCTTGTCTGAAGAATCTATCACCTTAATGATTGGAGCATGCAAATTGTTAGAGAAGAACATTGGGCCGCTAACTAAAGCCATGAATCATGGTTGAGGTTTCAGTTTTGGACATATATCCTCAATCTCATATGAGAATAATAATTGTTGCTACATGCTTATGCATTAAAGAGAGTCCATTATCTGTTGTCCATGTTGTCCCGGTATGGATGTCTAAGTTGAGAACAATCAAAAGCGAGAAATCCAAAATGCGAGCTTTCTCCTTAGACCTTTGTACAAAGGCGGCATGGAGGTACCTTTGTGACACTTGGTTGAAACATGGCATTGCAAAGATCCGGTAGTCCGAGCTAAGTAGGACGAGGTGCGGGCACTATTAGTATACTATGCAAGAGGCTTGCAACTTGTAAGATATAATTTACATAACTCATATGCTTTATTACTACCGTTGACAAAATTGTTTCATGTTTTCAAAATAAAAGCTCTAGCACAAATACAGCAATCGATGCTTTCCTCTTTGAAGGACCATTCTTTTACTTTTATTGTTGAGTCAGTTACCTATTTCCTCCACCTTAAGAAGCAAACACTTGTGTGAATGTGCATTGATTCCTACATACTTGCATATTGCACTTGTTATATTACTCTATGTTGACAATGTCCATAAGATATACATGTTATAAGTTGAAAGCAACCACTGAAACTTAATCTTCCTTTGTGTTGCTTCAACACCTTTACTTTGATTTATTGCTTTATGAGTTAACTCTTATGCAAGACTTATTGATGCTTGTCTTGAAGTATTATTCATGAAAAGTCTTTGCTTTATGATTCATTTGTTTACTCATGTCATTACCATTGTTTTGATCGCTGCATTCATTACATATGTTTACAAATAGTATGATCAAGATTATGATGGCATGTCACTTGAAATTATCTTTGTTATCGTTTTACCTGGGGACGAGCAGAACTAAGCTTGGGGATGCGATACGTCTCCAACGTATCGATAATTTCTTATGTTCCATGCTACTTTAATGATGATACCTACATGTTTTATGCACATTATATGTCGTATTTACGCATTTTCTGAAACTAACCTATTAACAAGATGCCGAAGAGCCAGTTGTTGTTTTCTGCTGTTTTGGTTTCAGAAATCCTAGTAAGGAAATATTCTCGGAATTGGACGAAATCACCACCCAGGTCCTATTTTTGCACGAAGCTTCCAAGACCGAAAGGGATAAGAAGTGGGCGACGAGGCGCCGCCACCATAGGGCCGCGCGGCCAGGGGGGGCCGCGCCGCCTATGGTGTGGGCCTCGTCAGCCCTCCGACTTTGCCCTTCCGCCTACAAATAGCCTCCATCGCGAAAACCCCGACAGAGCCACGATACGGAAAACCTTCCAGACGCCGCCGCCGAATCCTATCTCGGGGATTCAGGAGATCGCCTCCGGCACCTGCCGGAGAGGGGATTCATCTCCGGGAGGACTCTACACCGCCATGGTCGCCTCGGAGTGATGAGTGAGTTGTTCATCCCTGGACTATGGGTCCATAGCAGTAGCTAGATGGTCGTCTTCTCCTAATTGCGCTTCATTGTTGGATCTTGTGAGCTGCCTAACATGATCAAGATCATCTATCTGTAATACTATATGTTGTGTTTGTCGGGATCCGATGGATAGAGAATGCTATGTTATGATGATTATCAATCTATTGTTTATGTGTTGTTTATGATCTTGCATGCTCTCCGTTATTAGTAGAGGCTCAAGTTTTTGCTCTTAACTCCAAGAGGGAGTATTTATGCTCGATAGTGGGTTCATGCCTTCATTGACACAGGGACAGTGTGGAAAGTTCTAAGGTTGTGATGTGCTGTTGCCACTAGGGATAAAACATTGATTCTATGTCTAAGGATGTAGTTGTCGATTACATTACGCACCATACTTAATGCAATTGTCTGTTGCTTTGCAACTTAATACTGAATGGGGTTCGGATGATAACTGAAGGTGGACTTTTTAGGCATAGATGCGGTTGGATGGCGGTCTATGTACTTTGTCGTAATGCCCGGATTAAATCTCACTATATTTATCATATCATGTATATGCATTGTTATGCCCTTCTCTATTTGTCAATTGCCCACTGTAATTTGTTCACCCAACATGCTTTTATCTTATGGGAGAGACACCTCTAGTGAACTGTGGACCCCGTCCTATTCTTTACATCGCATACAATCTCTTGCAATACTTGTTTCTTGTTTTCTTGCAAGCAATCATCTTCCACACAATACGGTTAATCCTTTGTTACAAAAAGCCGGTGAGATTGACAACCTCACTTTCGTTGGGGCAAAGTACTTTGGTTGTGTTGTGCAGGTTCCACGTTGGCGCCGAATCCTGTTGCGCCGCATCACATTTCGCCACCATCAACCTTCAACGTGCTTCTTGGCTCCTCCTTCGATTAAACCTTGGTTTCTTTATGAGGGAAAACTTGCTACTGTGCGCATCATACCTTCCTCTTGGGGTTCCCAACGAACGTGTGAGTTACACGCCATCACAAGTCTGGTTACATGCAGGGACGATGAGTCCTGCCATGGGGAGGTCGTCGTCCTTCTTCAATCAACGGACGATCGGAGTCAGACGGGGCTGTGTTGATTCACTTGATTCAGGACACCTTCACCAGATCCCTTTGTTGGGGACGACCTGCACGGAGGCGCGGACGTGCTCAGCAACCAGATAGAACTCGGTGGAGCCTCTAGCTACGATGACAATGACACCCAACAAGGCAGTTGATAGGGCTACAGAGATCACTGAATGTATAGCGGGAGGGGGATGAAGTGAACATGGGACTCGAGCAAAAGAAAGGTGGTCCACGTGGAGGTTGTTCAAAGCCCCACGATTATCCTCGCGGGCGGAAATCTCACCATCTTATGGAGTACCGGAAAGGAAAGAGAAAAGGAGGCCCACACAGGGATGGGCTGCAAATGCGCTAGTCCGCGCGCGAGAAAAGCAGCGTCAAGAGCGAACACGACCCGACTGATGGAGCAGCGACCGAACAAACTGATTGTAGGATCAGCCAAATGTCATTTAGAGTTTTCCTACTTTTAAACACTACATCCATATTTTTAAGATTTATTTTGCTATAACGTTTTTAGTATAACATTCTTAAGTGAAACAAAATTGGCATAAATAAATGTAGGAAAAAGTTGGAGTGGCATTTTTCGAACTTAGGTTTTTGAAATGACATTTTATCAAGTGGTAAAAATTGTAGTGGCATGAATCTAATTAAATTTTGTTTGATTCATAGAATGGGTATATTGCTCTTAAGTGGGTTTTGGTAATTAATGATAATTCATATGGACTAATGTTTTCAATGAGTTTTATATAAATGAATAATTCATAGGTATTGTTTGGAGACCATGTGTGTTTATTTAAGTGTGTATGCCATGAATATACATGTATATACAGTGAGTATTTGCATCCATATCATGTATTTAAAAACATGAATATGATATGATCGAGATGAAGAAATGAATATGGAGCTTGTGTGGAAGCCATGCTCTAACTTATGCGTTAAGCGATGGAGCATAAAGATTGTGACAGTTTGTTTACAAGATAAAAATTCAATTCACGACTCTTTGTCAAAGTGATAATGTCTCATTAATTAAGCCATGGTTGACCAAGACTTGGACCATGCAATCAAATGGAGAATTCTGTATACACCTCAAGATATTTTGATAGAGCATGAGAAGATACAATGTACATATTTCCATGTGCTTGCATCAATAGGAGGATTTCATACATCCCAATATCCCATTAGAGGATGACATGAAGTGATTATCGCCATCAAGATTAGAAGATACAAGATTGACCAACATGATGCGCGAAGATTGAATTCAAGTTGGTCAACACATGAAATATAGAGAATGTACCACATGATATCAAGTGATCTCGTGGTGGTATGGTAAGATTCTCAATTATGCTTTGTTAAATAACCTATTATCTGCGTGTCTCTGTGTTGTCTATAT
This sequence comes from Lolium multiflorum, assembly GCA_030979885.1. Lineage (NCBI taxonomy): Eukaryota > Viridiplantae > Streptophyta > Magnoliopsida > Poales > Poaceae > Lolium > Lolium multiflorum. The sequence continues at coordinate 129,224,852 of CM061751.1, forward strand.
GGGCTAGGTATCTTTTCATGGATATGCATTAAAAGGCAGCTCCTATAGAGCCCATGAGAGGATGCCATCAAGTGTTGATGATCATCAAGGTTGAGAAGTGCAGGTTCAAGATAAGCATATCGAGAAGATCATGTGCTTGGATATTATTGTCCATTTGGTGATAATGGACATGTGAATATGTGCTTCAATGAATCTATACAAAAGTGGTGTATGGGGTGGAAAATTTTGAGTGAAGCAATAATGGTCAAGTGAAGCGTTCTGGCTTCAATGAAGCATCAAGCATCGCCATCAAGATCATGCGGCATGCACAAGGAAGTGGTATGGCCTTGCTAGGTTTTCTCTTTACCGGTCTCAAGGTGTATGTTGGGAGACCGAATTATAGCATAGATAGACACACTATCAATAGGGGCTTTCCGTTGAGTAACTTAACCACACCTTCATAAGGATCTCAATCTATTTCTTACATTGCATATCCCTATTTTTTTCTTATTGGTGTCTCTCTTCGTGAGTTTGTTGAGCTTGTTTCTATCTTTCAACAAGTCTATGTTCATCGAAAAAGGAATCCGTATGCATGATCTATAGGGTTTCAAGTCTGGAGGTTTTATCGGCTCTTCATTTTGGGAGATTTCACACCTTCCCGATCTTGGTATTTTATCTCCTAAGTTTATTTGCATGAAGATCACCCTGTTATCTTCAAAACATGCCTAAATTCATCGAAATCGGAGTCAGAATGCTAGATTTATTGCGGTTTTTGTAAGAGTAGTTTTCTATCATTTTTGGGGCCAGTCAACCAATGTTGTTAACCGGCGGATGCTAGGACCAACCCTACCGATCGATATAATAGTAGCACATTCAGTCGGGCTTTGGTTCATGTCTCAATTGAATGGAGCGGTCGGTCTGACCGATTGTGGGACCGACGGGAGACCGATAGACCTAGTTTTGCTCCCAACGGTCATATTTGGATTTTCCTATAAAAGGGTGCTTCCTTACCAACATTTACCTATGGTTCTTGAGAATGTTTTCTCACCACCATTGTTGACCCCCATGAGCTTGCTTCCCGTCCCATCCCTCCATGAATCTTACATCTTTCTAAGGGCTTTAAAGAGAATATCTAGATCTACAATCCCACCAATCAATTCCTCCTCCGAGTAAGGAGAACCCATTGGATCTAGATCTTGGAGTCACCGATTGACCCCCACCATTGTTCTTTCTCTCTAATTCCTTCCTAGCACTTGTTGCTTTGGTGGGATTTTAGAGTGAATAATTTGAGCACCGTTGATGTTCCTGCTTTGCATGCTTGCATAAGTGTTGAGCTCTCAATTACGATTTGTATGAGTGAGAGACTGTGATCTTGTTACTCTTGGAGGGTGACCTCCTAGTTGGCTTGTCGGTTGGTTCTGCGGTGACCTCTTCGTGGAAGTGAAGAGGTATGGGCTCTCCCCTTGGTGGGGTTTGTGGAGTGGTTTTGGAGCTTGCCATCTCCGGAGTGAAGGAAAAACTAGCCATAAAAAGGGTTCTTCTTGAGGGGCTCGGAGAAGAAGGTGAGCTCTCGTACCGTTCGGTGGTCCTTCATGGTAACCCACACCTCCCCAACGTTGATTACCTTACTTAGTGTAAGTGAACATCGGGATAAATTTCCATCTTTGTGTTCCTCGGTTATCTCTATACCGGTAACCCCGAAGTGCAAATCGATGTAGAACATCTCAATGTGGGAGTATGGGGTATTGCACCGTGGGGTCGAGAAGGTAAAGCAATGTTTTCTCCCGAACTGGATTGTCACAATTTTAGTTATATATGCACTGCACAAATTAAGCATACAAAAGGTAATGGTGTCTTTCAAGTTTTAAATTAACAAAGTAACGGTTGTGAGGATCTCACAAACGTCCCAATCCTCTACGGATCAAGAGGACACGACAAAGGTTATAATCCTTAGGTAACAGTGGGCCTAGGTTTATGGGTTCACTCAATCTTTGCTTTGGAGTAAGCTGTTGTAGTTTGCATTGGTCCATTTTATTTTTCATTGGGAAATAAGAGCATCTCCAGCCGCGTCCCCAAAGCGATTTGGGGCGCGCCGGACAAAAAAACGTTCCCAGCCGCGCGCCCCAAAGGCCTTTTTTGTCCAGCGCGGCCCGATACGGTGTCCGCGTCCGAGCGTCCGTCCCACGGGGACGTATCGGGCACGCGGACACACGATGAGAGGCGAGGCGCGGGCCCGGCCGTCGCGGCTCGGACGCTCAACCGCCACATACGTAGCGACGGTGCGGTTGCCGGGGCGGAACCGTCGCATTGGCAGCCGCGTCGACGACGCGCCAACCCGGAATGGAGCGACTCCTCGGAGAGCCGCTGCTCTCTTCGACTTCTGCGCCGTTCATCCGCGCTCAATAAGACCGTACGTACGCCGCCATTCATCCAAGCCTCCATCCGACACCTCCAGCGACGATGAGCTACATCTCCAGCTCCCGTCACCTCCCGAGCCTCTGGCTGGCGCCATTGGTGGGACAAAGCCAGGGCGCAGCGGCGATTCCCGCGCCGTTGACGGAGGAGGAATGGCTGGGCTGGGAGGAGGACGTGGTGGAAGAAGAGAGCGAGGACGCGGCAGCGGCGGTGGCCCGTGCGAAGGCGGCCAAGGCGAAGGCGGCCAAGCTCAAGGCCGCCAAGGCCAAGGCCAAGGCGCAACCGACGAGCACCGGACGACGCGTCGGGCGCCACACCGCTTCGGAAGAGGTGACGAGCGAGAAGCGCCACCGCGATGACGACGACGAGGCGGGGCCATCAGCGAAGAAGAAAAAGTAGATAGTTTATATGTATTTAATTATATTTTTTCGAAGTTTTATATATAAATTGTTTATGTTCAACCGATTTGAATATTAGTAAGTAGTTTTTTTCTAGCCAAAAAAATACTTTTAATGTTTGGGGCGGCGTTTGGGGACGTGGCTGGGGAGCGACGTCCCCCAAACGCGGCACGAACAAAACACGTCCCCCAAACGCTCGATCCAGCGCGATTTGGGGGACGCTTTGGGGGACGCGACTGGAGATGCTCTAAAAACCCTTTGTTTGGAATATTCAACATAAAATTAGGTTTCATTTATTAGTTTTGAGGAGGAAAGCTGGCATGGCTGCAAGCAGCCTGGGAGGAGGCAAGGTCCATCACGAGCGAAGGTGAGAAAAGACAGCACTGCCCGCTAGGCGCTAGCAGCCGCAGTACCCCCAAAAGTTGAACGCCACAGCGAGGGAAGGAAACCTCCCGCAAAAAATCAAAACCCATCTTCCCTCCGTCCCCGTCTCTCTCTGCCTCTGCCTGCACGCTGCACGCACACTACCGTAGCACAGCACAGAGCCGAGACTCAGCTAGCAATAAAGAAGCTGCCTTCTCTCTCTCTTCGTCTTCCTCCAGCTCCCGAACCCCAATAAAACCTCTCCACCCTTTCCCTCCTATCCCATTTCTCCTTCCCCCATCACTCCACTCCTCCCACTGCTCGAGGCCACCCAGCCAAAGCACCCAACCAGGCTAGGCCGCACTTAAAGCCAGCACCTTGCTACCTCGCCGCGCCACGCCATGGAAGGGGAGAAGCTCTCCTCTTCCACCATTCCCGCCGCGCCCTGACCAGAGCTCTCCACCGAAACCACACTCACCGTACCCCACTACCAGCACCATGGCGTTCGCGGCCCTCTTCGCCGACTCGCTCTTCTGCTCCGAGGAGCGCCTCGACGACCTGTTCCAAGAACCGGCCCAGGACGACCACTGGCCGCCGGCGCAGCCGCCGGCGCCGCAGCAGCAGCCGGCGCTCGACGACGAGCTGCCGGCGCTGTTCGAGGCGTACAGGCGCAAGGAGGAGCCGCTGCCGGACCACGGCGAGCGGTACGGCGGCAATGCGGGCCGGGAGGCGGCGGTCGGCTGGGCCACGCGGGCCGCCGCCAGGCTCGGCTTCTCCGCCCTCACCGCCGCGCTCGCCACCGCCTACCTCGACCGCTGCTTCCTCGGCCTGAGCGGCGGCGCCGGCGCCGGCGGCGCGATGCGGCTCGGGGAGCAGCCCTGGAAGGCGCGCCTCGCCGCCGTCGCCTGCGTCGCGCTCGCCGCCAAGGTCGAGGAGACGCGCGTGCCGCTGCTGCTCGACCTCCAGCTCCTCGCCGCTGGGCCCGACCCCGACGCCGCCGCCTACGTGTTCGACTCCGACACCATGTACCGGATGGAGGCCATCGTGCTCAACGAGCTCGCTTGGCGCATGCACCCCGTCACGCCCTTCTCCTTCCTCCACCCCGTCCTCGCCGCCGCCCGCCTGCGCCACTGCGAGGGCGTCCTGCTCGCCGTCATGGCAGGTGCGCTCTCGGCTCTTCCCCCACCCCGTCCCTGCACTGCATTCTTCTTCTCACAAGACTCGATCTTTATCCTACTGTCGTTACTCGGACTCTGACTCTGCTCTGCGCGTGTCGTCGCAGACTGGAGGTGGCCTCGGTACCGCCCCTCGGCGTGGGCCGCCGCGGCATTGTGCGTCACGGCCGCCTTCGGCACCGACGACGCCGACGCCGACCTCCTGGCGCTCATCAACGCCCCCGAGGTCAGCTCCCGGCTTCGGCATTCTTCTCACTAGCTAGCGCTTGCCTGCCGCACTTATTTCCTGTCTTGTCGTCGTGCCCATGCCGTCCTTGTGCTCAACTGACTGACATGCCGCACGCAGGACGAGGTGGCGGAATGCGCCAAGATCCTCACCGGGGAGGCGGGCTTCGTGCTCGACAATAAGCGCAAGCGCTCGCCGCCGCTGAGCCCGATCGGCGTGATCGGCTCGGCAGCATACTTCAGCCGCGAGAGCTCGACCAGCAGCGCGGACGTGGTCACCACCGCGTGGCCAGGGTGCGTCTCCGTGTCGTCCTCCCCGGATCCCGCCGGCCGGCCGCTCAAGCGCGCCACGTCCGGGACAATGCTTCCACCCGACGAGGAGAGCCGCGACGCCTGGCCCTAGACGGCACGGACCGGCGGCGCCGGCCAAGCTAGCTACCTACCTATATGGCCCGATCGCTCGCTGCAGAACAACCACCAACCGGCGATCTGCTAAAGCCGTTAATGAGAAGCCAGCCAGGAAGGCGAAGGATCGAAAAAAGCTGTAATTTTGCTTGCTTATTGCAATGCGGTTGGAAAAGACGGTTCTTGTTAGGGGGAGGAGGTTGGGAAATTAAGCCGCCATTGACGAGGAGGGGCAAGCTAAGCTATGCAACTGCAACAGAGGAGGTCGACAGGGAAAGTTTGCTCCATCTCCAGCTTTGCTTGCTTGCTCCTCTCTCTGCAATGGCGCCATGAATGCAATTCCCCACTTCCAATGAGCTCTATAACATCTATCTACATCGATGTCACCGTGTTGGCTTCTCATTTTATCTAAATAAATGTGCATAAACCCTCCGTACTCCCAATCTCTTCTGATGATGAACCCCTGATTGTGTGGCTTGCTCCGTTGGCATTAAAACTGGGTCATGGGAATGTCTGTTCTCACGTGCCTTGTTAATGAGATGAGACGAGAGCAACTGGCAAATGTTTCGTGTACGTAGATCATAATTCGTGATTTGCTCACACATTTCTGCCCCACATGTACTCTTCTGCATCTAAACTACCAAATTGACACCAGCAGATTAGTAGTGGGGGGTGCATAAACCCTCAGTACTGTTGTGTGGCTACTCGTTGTCATTAAAACTGATTGGAATGTCGTGTTCATGTGCAATGGTAAATGAGATGGGACGAAAGCACGGGGGAAGTGTTTCAATGTGGATCAAATTGATTGGGAACTCGTGATTTCCTCACACATTTCTACCATACATGTACACTTCTGCATCAGTGAAAGAACAAAATTTACCCGAATTTTGTCAGTAAAAGCCATGATAAGAATCATATAGTATCAACATGAAAATGCAACCAAGGGAAAAGTAGCAAGGCATGAAAAGAAAAGGGTGATAAGATGACTCAGCAGCCTTGTTGGCATGGTGCAATGCGGATTTGACTTTTACTCATTCTAATTCCATGGTGGACCTCTGCCTGCTGCATGCCTCCACACGAAAAAGGTCACTGTTAACAAAAGAAGAAAGGACGAGACATATCCGTATATTTTTTCTGATTTACTCTTCTTTTGGTGTAGACATATTCGCTCTTTCATGCACACAATAAAAGGCCCCCTAGAAAGCATTTACAGAAAAGAAAATTCTGCAAGTAAAAACAAATAAGAGAATCAAAAGCAAAAGGACGGGGAAGCTCCCGAGCTTGCCACGTAAAGACAATCGGGACGATACACACTGGCTGCAAGTACCAGTTCCCACCAGAAGAGAGTGGGAGGGATGAACCTTTCAAGGCAAAGAAGCATATCTTGGATGAATGGAGGGAAAATAATGGAGATCTCATCACAATCCAAAGGGGCTTGGATACGTTGGGAGGTCAAAATGATTACGTTCGATGGTCTTATTATCAGCGCACGCAGCAAAGCCGCGCTAAATTATCAGCTGATGAGTACAATGATGGATGGACATGGTCTTAAACTAAATAAATTTGCAGATCCTACTCCACCAATTTGCTAAGTTGTACCTCATTATGTGTCCGGTAATAGCTCGGAAAACTTCAAACGGAGGCCGAGCTACATGTAATCTTTTATTTTCGAACATTCAGATTTCATATTTCATTATTTAAAAAAATCCGAATCAAAATTCTAGAGATAGCCAATGATGTATACTACAATTGTGTAGTCTTAATTATATATGATCTCAATACAAACTACCTTATATTCTAGGCTACACAAAAATGACAAATTCTGGCAAATTTTATAGTGAATAGTACACATTTCAAGACTACTAATTTTGTCATATTTTTTAATTTCGTGTAGCATATAATGTAGATCAGTTTGCAGTGAGATTTTGCACCATTTGTAGCATACATCATTGCCTACCTCTAGGATTTTGTTTCAGATTTTTTGAAACTTTGAAATACAAATTTTAAGTCTTTGAAAATAAAGGCATTTTGGAGGCCGGGCTACATGTAGCTCGGCCTCCAAAATGCCACACTCGTAATAGCTCCCACTTTAATCTATTCTCTGAAAGTTCAATTAAGTTCAACTTCCAAATTTAGATCGGTTTTCTCCTTGGGAGAGCGTCGAGGGGCTGTAGTTTGAAGTCGACTGTCTGGCTTAGGCTTGGCGCGATAGGTGGCTGTCTACATTGGCATTCCGTGAAGAGGATGATGTCGCAACGTATTGGTGTCCTCAAGTTTTGCGTCCACTCAGCCATGTACAACTTCGCTGGGGAACTTTGAGAGTTTGGAGCCCCCATCTCCGTTTGGCCGGAGCTAGGATTACCTCTCGGCCCTACTCACTATTAGCTTCTCCGGAACATGGATCTTTTGAGATCATGGTCGCCGATATCTTTCTGGCCTACATCGACGAATTTTCGGCCGCTCCTTCTACAAGTGTATGGGTTTTAAGCTTTTTTCGACACGAGCTTTGCTACGCCGGAGACCCAGAGGAGGCATCGAGCTTTGCTCACGGCGCTCTGTCCAAGAATACAAAAAAAGATGGTGCTGAAATCGTCAGGTACTTATGTTTTAATTCTTTTGCTTGTATGTATATTTTTTTGTAAGGGATGTTTTTGAATAATATATTGTGTATTTTCGCAATAAAAAGAAATTTACCTTTTATATTGGAAAAAACACAATATCCATTTTGTACTATAGAAAAAGAAAACCCACGGCCTATGTCAAAGCTACTTGCTAGAGTTTTAGTATTATTTGTCTGTAATAAGGGCAAAATTATTAACTAGGCTAGGGTTTAACATTTTGTTTTCATATTTTTCAAACATGTTAGAGATTCCTGAATTTTGAGATTTTTACTATATTTTGAAGAGAACTGAGAACGTTTAAATTTATTCACTTCATTTCTCCAGAAATAAGTGATATTTTTTATATTTACATGTATCTACACACTAAAACACGTCATAATAAATGCAAATTTAGACAAATCCAAGTTACTTATTTTCAGATAAAGGAGTACATGCATATCTGCTTAAATTATTGAGCTACCGTCAAGCCTGGCGTGCCACCTCGCCAGCCCTGGCTAGTTATTTTCGTAGCATGAAGTAAAAGAAGATACATATGTGAACTCAGCACCAAAGAAAATAACTACCTATCACCTTCACCACTGAGCCACAACTAAATTCATGGTAGTAATCTGATTTATTTCATTTTGAAGTGTAATCTCTCTGATTTTGAAGTGTAACCACTGAACTCCTATCGCCCCATCATATATTTGAGTTTGATATTTATCTACAAAGTATATTTCCTATTATCATGTTGAACCTGTGAACTCTAAAGTGATAGTTAGGGAAACGAAGGAGGACAGTAGTTTGAGGATATTATGTGTTCATGGTGTGTTAATGCATTGCTCCGGTCTATTTGAAAATGTAGACCTTAATTATACGTAGTTCCAAGTTGGCCCGGTGAAATGGGTAAGTAGGATAATAGATGTTGTGCAAATTCTAACACAACTATATTTGGGACACATTGATGATGTAGGGACTCCAATTGCAGAGTATTGTGTTAGTTCAATATTTTCCCCACAAGGGTGACTCGAGGGTTATATCGAACTCTTGAAAAATTGAGTAAAGAGTTATCTCCCCCTCTCTTCTTCTAGCAATCCTGCAAAATAAAATAAAGCCTTGTGTCCCAAACTCCAGCGTGTGGTTGTCAAGCACAAGGCTTCGTATTAATAATAGTAAATATAGTAGTAACATAAGTAAAGTAAACTAGACAAATAAGATAAACTAAGTAAAAGCAGTAAAGGGTTGATTGTTTTTGGATTTTGTGTGTAAATAATATAACTAAATATTTTGTATTTTCGAATTAAAATAATGCTGCAAGTAGAAAGTAAGATAGATGCAATGGAAATGTATTTCTTATGATTAAAATTGGACCGTGGTTCATGGGTTCTCTTGCTACTCTCTCTTTAAAGTTGTAGTGGATAATAGCAATTCACCAATGAGATAATACGACTATAACTTCAATATATGTAAGATACACATTTATATGGGCATCACGTCATAACATAGAGATGATGGAACACATCTCTCTTATTCTCCATAAGAAAGGGAAAACTCCATATACTCATGTATTAAGAATTACGAGAGCATAGCCATAAGTACTTTGATATGATGTTTGAATATCAAATATGCTACTTTGACCAAACAAGATGATCAGTTTTGTCACATGACGAACATAGCACATGCATTCACTTTATCCCAAGTGAGATAGCAAGAGAAAAGACAAAACCATAATAGATCATGAATTTGTTGTCACCATTCGATCACTAAAACCATGCTACTCCATCTAACACACACATCTCCCCACACATGCTTTGCATTCAAGTTGGATCAGAAGCAATACTTAAGAACGGGGTACATAATATGCATCTATCAATACATCTTACAAAAATGAGAGTCAAATATCATAGCACAATATCATAGAATAAATATCCATCACATAGGAATTACATATATGACCATAATCATGTTAGACAACTAATATGGTACTAAGATCTACGAAGAACATGAGAGAAGTATATCAACCTATTGCCACAAACCCGTAGTCTAGAGGTGGACTACCCCCTTTGATCATGGTGTTGATGAGGAAGATGTTGGAGAAGGCGGCAACTTCGGCGGAGTTTCCCCCTCCAATCTTCGCTGCCGGAGCCTCCGTTTTCGTAATTCTGTGTTTCTGCGGCGCTCACCTCTAGAGAACCCTCGGGGGTCGTATATATGAGTTTTTAGGTCAAATGAATTCGGTTCACGAAATAGTCGAGCGAATCATACGATCGATGGTGAAAATAGGGTGGGTGGCGCACCCCCTTGCTGGGTCTCTTAGCTCAATTTGTCTCCGTATAGGTCTCTGAAAGTGAAAAATATACAACACATGGTTTTCCTGTTCTGCAGAGTTATAACCCAGATAAAGGGGATCATTGGAAAATCCCCATAAATCAATATAAAACATGGAAATAACATCATATAAATATGTGGAAATATATATTAATAAAGTAGAAAGTTCATGTATGCATTTTACATTAATCAACATCCCCAAGCTTAACCTATGCTCATCCTCGAGCATAAAGATGATAAAAAACATTAACTTTAGAGTTTATTATATAACTTCTATGTAATCATGCAAAGTCTTACAAGGTTCAGTCAATAAAGAATGCCAATAAGCAATATGAACTATGAAGTGATAACTCCTACATTCTAGAAAGCACGCATAATAGTAAATATTGTAAGCAAATAAATGATAAGTATTATGAATCATAAAGCATGCTTGGATAATCCTATAGAAATTATTTGGAAGACTAATTATCCTCTCTTTTGATTCTTTTGATTCTCTTGACTCTTTAACACAAGAAAGTAAGTAGGGAGTATATATGTGCTAGTCTTCCAACAAAATAAAAGGTAAATAGAGCATAAAACAAGATTTTGGAATATGCAATTAATGTCAACAATACTCATAAGGATGGGGTACCATCTATCTCCTAGTTATAGAGACACCTATGATATTCATGTGTTTGACCTCTTATAAGTAAGTGTTGACTCACGCCCCAACACTTTAGATAACCACGCCTCACATTACTCAACTTAAGATTATCAGAGACCTTTCATATATTGTTTTAACCATAAAATAATGCAAAGGGTTCCTCCATGCCGTCTGTACAAAGGACCTTAGGAGATTTTGAGTCTCAACTTTATAGGCCATCCATACTGGGACAACAGGAACAACAATCTTGTGAGCATCCTCTCTAAAATCTCACTCGCACCTTTTTTGCTCTATATTTTTTGTGTCTTTCTTTTTCCACTCTTTTTTTCTATCTTCCTATTGAGGATGCTCATGTTGAAACTTTCACCATGATTAGGCATGGATTTGGTTAGTGTCCCAATGCACTTCTTTAACATATATGGATACTCTAGTCTTTATTTGATAGCCCCCTTTATTTCACACGAGATGGCTAACCAATAATCTAAAACAAATGATGATACAATCAATGGTAAGTGCAATGTTGAAAGGTATTTCCCATGGCATGCATGGTTCCAACCTAACTCATCACTCATAATTATTCAAACCCACGGTATGCATAGTGGTGTTTTCCTTCCAGACCTTACTTTCCTATGAGCTTTAAATTACACAAAAAGAAATATTTTTAAATGGTTGGAGGCATAACACACATATTATACTTGGAATAGCAAGCCCTATGTAGGTAGATATGATAGACATTTAGGTTTGAGTTGAATTGGAAACAAGTCTATGCTTCTGTGAGAATTCATTTTTTTGTTTGCTAGCAACAGACCTAGAAGCATGCAATAGTATCCATAGTGATATTCACTCATCATCAAACAATGGTATTTACTGTCAAACATCTATGTATACTAGTGCAAAGTAGCACTAAATAAGGCACACAACACATCATCATTCAATAAAGCACTTGAAACAAGTAGTACCATGCACAATATAATTTTCATCTTTTCATTGGCATTGCTCTTCATCTTTTAATAATATGCAACTTATTTTTATTGAGGCATTCATGAATAAAGAGTTTAGTCCAGTAGCTCTTTCATAAGCATTAAAAGTATTAAATATGATGGTCTTATTTAATTCAAAACAAAACTAGACACAAAACATATAAAGGACGCTTATGGTCTAGTAGGGTGAAAATTATATGTTGCTAAAAAAACAAAGTTTAGAAGTGTGCAAACCAAAAGTTTTAATATATGTCTAGTAGGGTGTCTTGGGAATCCCCAAGCTTATGGTCTTCACCATACTTGGATTGCTCTTGGTGTCTTGTTCCTCTATTCCATGTGAAAAAAACTTCAACACAAAACTTTCTTCCCACTCTTTTCTATGGGATGCCATTAGTGGTACAAGAATAATATGCTTGCTGCCATTTTATTCAAAGATAAAACATTTCCTTTATGTACCGAGAGCACATAAAGTTCTACACATTCTCATCAAATCAAGAGATTCAATAAATATCATTATGAAACTCAAAAGAATGGTGCAAACATTAAGAGGCAAAATCTATCAAAAAAATTGGCACCATGAAAACTGAAGTTTTTTCGACCACTTAGACATGTCAGGAATTTTAGCCAATTTTTTTGAATATATCGGATGAAAAGTTGCAGCTACTGTGAATTTATCAAGATTTTAGGAGTTACGCAAAAAATAATAAAATCGTGCACTAAAAAGTGTAGCTCAGAAATCAACAACTCCCTTCACAACTTTTAACATCCAAATGTGCAAAAACATGGTACTTTATTTTAAACCAGAGAGTAAAAAAACTTCTTACAACAGTAAGAATGCAAAAGAAAAATAGATATAAAAACATCTCGGGTTGCCTCCCGTAAAGCGCTTTCTTTATAACCATATAGTTTGACTTACTTACTTGGTTCAAGTTGTATGGAGATCATGTGGTAGTTTGAATCTTGGTGCTACCTCCTTCTTTCTTGGAAAGTGCTCCATACAATTCTTGTGTGGGATTGGAATTTAACATCCCCCTCTTTTGAATAAATGATAGCCCAACGGTGCAACCTCCTCAAGCTTGGGTGTTTGCACTAAGTTGATGATGAAGATGAAGGTGATGACGGTGCTCCTAGCTTGATGAAGATGGAGTTGTGAGATCCTCTTCCAATTCCCCGGCAACGACATTAGAAAATAGAATAGCAGTTGCCTTGGGAATTTCTTTGTGATTCCCACGCAACAACCCACTGTGATGTAATTCTTCCAACTCCCTGGCAATGGAGCCAAAAAATAGCTTGATGATGTTGGGACTCGAAGTGCAGAGTGTTGTGTCAGCAGAGTATTTTCTCCGCAATGGTGACTCGAGAGTTATATCGAACTCTCGGGAAATTGAGTAAAGAGTTATCTCTCCCTCTCTTCTTTTAGCAATCCCACAAAATAAAATAAAGCCTTGTGTCCCCAACTCTACCGTGTGGTTGTCAAGCACAAGGTTTCGTATTAGTAATAGTAAATAAAGTAGTAATATAAGTAAAGTAAACTAGACAAATAAAGTAAACTAAGTAGAATCAGTAAAGGGTTGATTATTTTTGGGTTTTGTGTGCAAATAATATAACTAAATATTTTTGTATTTTCGGATTAAAATAGTGCTGCGTAGAAATTAAGATATATGCAATGAAAATGTGTTTCTTATGATTAAAATTGGACCGTGGTTCACTTACTACTCTCTCTTTAAAGTTGTAGTGGATAATAGCAATTCACCAATAAGATAATAAGAATATAACTTCAATATGTGTAAGATACGCATTCATATGAGCATCACGTCATAACATAGAGATGATGCAACACATCTCTCTTATTCTCCACAAGAAAGGGAAAACTCCATATAATCTTGTATTAAGAATTAGGAGAGTATAGCCATAAGTATTTTGACATGATGTTTGAATATCAAATATGCTACCTTACCAAACAAGATCATCAGTTTTGTCACGCGACAAACATAGCATATGCATTCACTTTATCCCTAGTAAGATAGCAAAAAAAAACAAAGCCATAATAAATCATAAATTTGTTGTCACCATTTAATCACTAAAACCATGCTACTATCTAACACACACATCTCCCCATACATATTATTGCATACAAGTTGGATCAGAAGAAATGATTAAGAACGGGGTAGATAATATGCATCTATCAATATATGTTACATAAAGTAGGGTCAAATCTCATAGCACAACATCATAGAATAAAGATCCTCCACATAGGAAATACATATATGATCATAATCATGTTAGGCAGCTCATATGGTACTAATATCTATGAAGAACATGAGATAAATAGATCAAGCTAGTGGCATAAACCCGTAGTCCATAGGTGGACTACCCCCCCTTGATCAAGGTGTTGATGATGAAGACGTTGGAGAAGATGGGGATCCCTCCGGCGGTGGCTCCGACAGAGTACGTTTTCCCATCCAATCTTCGCTGTTGCATCCTCCGCTTTCGTGTTTCCGTGTTTCTGCGATGCTCTCCTCCATAGAACCATCGGGGGTCATATATATAGGGTTTTTAGGTCAAAAGAAATCGGTTCGCGTAAGAATTAAGCGAATCAGACGATAGACGACGAAAATAGGGTAGGTGGCGCGCCCCTGGGCGCACCACCTTATCTCTTTTGGGCCTCTGCCTCTCCAGGTCAAGTCTAAAAGTCAATGCTGCTTCTCTTGATGAAAAAATGAGGTCCGAGAAATTCTAGCTTAATAAGTCCGTAAAGGTTCCTGAAATTGAAAATATACATAAAACAAGGGTTTCGTATTCTGCAGAGTTATAACCCAAATAAAGGGAATCATTGGTAAATCCCAATAACTCAATATAAAACATGAAAATAACATCATATATGTTGCAAATACGTGGAAATATATGTTAATAAAGTACAAGTTAATGTATGCATTTTACATGCATCACACATACCTACACACAACAAAATTAGAGTTAAACCCAAGTTATTAATATCTCATTATATGATCAACCTTATCCATGTAACACCCCTCTATCACCTCATGCCTATGCTTTTAGTCACTAAATTCACAAGTTACTAATTCCAATGAAAATTGGAAATCTATCGTCAACTGCTGCAAGCACCACTTGCTCTTGACAATATACATGTGTGCTAAAGTCTTACTGGTATTTTTGTGTATCCCCTTGAACCGGACTATAAATTTGAGTAATACTTTTTCATCGAAGATTTCAACGATCCCCTATACTTGTGGGCATCAGGTGGGTCGAACTCCTAGGTCCCGTAGATGGATCAGTTGTAGGATTCGAGGGAGAAGGTCGGATCATCGCATAGATCCGGCGGGAGGATTTATCCACAACGTCAGATCTTGTATTGTTGTCTGTGTCCCTCGTCCGGCAGTGGAAGCACCAGGACACGATGGTGGTTGAGGTACCAGTCACCGCTCGGCAGGCCCATATCCGGCCAGGGGACGGGCCGGTTCTCCTCGAATAGACGGTGGACGAATTCCACCGGCACATACCGGTGGTTGTGTCGGGTTTTCCCCTTATTGGTGCCAGAGAACCTGGCCTCGCCGTTGTGCTTTGTTTTGTGGAAGGGCTAGCCCTTTCCATGACGATGTCGGTGGAGGTTGGCTGTAGGTGAGGTGTGGCCAAACTGGCCCTCCTATGTCCGGGCGCGCCCACGCCAACGCTGGCGCACGTGGAGGCGGGACAACACCATTGCACGACGCGAGGAAGAATCGTCGTGGGAGCCATTACTCGCGCGCGGAAGACGAAACCCACTCGGTCGCATGTGTGTGCCCTGACCAAGCTGACGCATTCGCGACGCAAGTTTGGGCTGTGTTTAGGTACCCGCGGACAGACCGATCAGTTTCCGTCGAACCGCTAGGTTAGGGTGGAGACTTATTTGTTTGCCCGCGCTGACGCATATGGACGCCCTAACGGTCCAAAATGGATCATTGAAGATGGCTTAAAGAGCAGAACGTACCCAAAAAAATGATGGGTTGGGAGGGACGAACTTTGCCATTGACCCGAGCATCGGAAATGGTATAACCGTGTGAGGACGACGTCGCTTGCAATCTACGAACACAACCCGATCAGAAGGTGCCAAAGCAACCGTAAACAACTCCGACCGCTGCTAACCAAAACCATTCAAATTCGCAAAGCGCTTTAATCGAACGTAGTCTCGTGCTTGGACTTATGTAGGCTTTGACCTCGAGGTAAGAGATTGCTCTCACAGTGTCGAGGCCGGGGGTCCCTGCCTTCATTTCCTTTCCTCCAACCTCCAAAGACTACACGCGCCAAAGCAGCTAGGAGAGGGAGTGAGTGTCATCTTGTCCCCCTCTCCCTGGCATATTGTGCTAATTAAGCACATTGCCATGTAAGAAAGGGTTTTGTCTCTTTGGAGCGCAGCACATGAGCATGTAGAAAAAAATCAAAGGATGCCGAGACAAAGTGTATGCTACGGCTACAAAACTTTGATGTTTGCCCCACATAAAAAAAGGAGAGCAGCATGAACTTTGACACCAGCTATTGTCATTAAGATCTCCACCGTTTGTGCTAGGTAAACGGGTACATGAAAGGAAAAACGAGGTGGTCCAAGACGACGGCTAGGGTTCACGCCTCCTCCGTCAACGATGGTGCTGGTCCGTTCCGCCACCAATGGACTCTCAAGCCTAGGATGGTGGATCTTGCCTCTCGTCCGCGAGAGGGTTCCTGTTTTTGGTTTTAGCAAGCTTTTGTGTCTTCATCACGATGGTGGGGCGGCAGCTGCATCCTAGTATCAGAATAAGGTTCTACCGGTTCCATTCTCGCTATGGTAGAATCGACGGAGTGTGCGCAGAGTTGTATTTTTTGACGGATTTTCTAGGATCTCGTCGATTTTTGTCTTTGTTGGTGTGGTTCAGGTCACACTCTTTCCATGTACGGTTCTCATATTTGGTGATGATTGTTGTTTTCGCGCATGTGAAACCTTCCGTCTTTGTTGGTGTGGTTCAGGTTAGAGAAATTTTTGCTCGACTCGAGTGAGGGAGGGGCGAGGCGCCTTTGACTCGCTCGCTCTAGTGCTTTTGGTCATCGCTAGGTCTTTTGATGATCTATTTTTATTGTTTATTGCTTTTGAGGTTATTTGTACTTCTTATTGTGATAAATATTAACATATCGTCGCATTTTTTCGCAAAATATAATCTTGTGCTAGGTAAATAAAAATATCGCTCAAGTGCTCAATTAGATTCTCTAAAATTTCATTGGCAAAGATGACCCAAGACATGCTCTTAAGAAAATGCGTGGCCAGAAACATTACAGCATTGCGTCAAGGACATTCTACCGACGCACCATGCTAGATACAGTATACCGAGAGGACCAATGCCTTTGACCAATGTTCCCATGATGTCCGTTGATTGGCACTATATATTTCCACATCAGTGCTTTTTCTGTCCCTCCTAGTCCTACTCTTTCTGTTACAACCCATACAAAGTCTCCTCCAGCTCGAAACCCTACTTAAGTACACGCACCTACAAGTAATAACCAGAAAAAAAAACACTTGCACACACTCAAACTAACTTCCTCGCAAGAACTAAGATTATTGCTCACAGCAGCTGACATGCAGTCCCAATCCATGTGGGCAACCCAGCTGGCTCTACTTGTCAGTGACAAGGAGCATATCTAGAAATGCTTCCATGCCCTACGCGAGGACTAGAGGGAGGAAGGGGACAGACCAGCCCCCCCCCCCCACAAATCATTTGTTTGTCATTACCTGCTTCCATGGCATAATAAGTCCAATCACTATTTGCGGCATGGGTAATCCAACTCACAGCTGGGGCTTTGGACTAAGGGCATCTCCAGCGGCGCGACGCATCCGTTTGCGTCGGCCCATTTGGTCGAAAACGACCGCGCGTCCGTTTGCGTCGGGAGTGGCTCCAGCGGCACGACGTATTTTTTAGGACGAATCATTTTTTTTTGAAACATGAAACATAATTTACATACTTAAAACAAAAAAAATAAACCCTAAACGCCTACTGCTGCTCATCGTCGCTGCTCCTCGTCGTTGTCGAGCACGATGAGCTCCGTGCGACCCACGGCCAGCCATCGGGCGTACGCGCGTCGCCGGTGCTCGAGTTGAGGAGGCTGCGGCTGAGGCGGCGGTGGAGCGCCCGGAGCTGCGGCTGGCGGCGGATGAGGAGCGCCATAGGGCGTGGCGGCGGTGGGGGCGCCCAGGGCGTGGCGGCGGTGGCGGCGGTGGAGGAGGCGCCGCGAGTCTAGGAGCGCTGCCGAAGGGCTTCATCCGCGGACAGGCCCGGCGGCATGACAGCGGTCGCGTAGCGGGAACGCGGCACCGGCGCGTCGTACTCGGAGACGAGGAGGCCGAGCTTGGCCATCTCGTCGTCCGTCATGTTGTCGGGGAACTCAAAGTTCCGGCCCTCCGCCATGGCCTGCTGCCATTCGTGGAAGACGAGGCCGACGTAGTCCTCACTGTCGTCCTTCACCTCCTCGCTATGGTACACGAGCGCCTCGATGTAGTCGTCGTCGTACACGGCGTATGCTTCGTCGTCGTCGTCCTCGTCCTCGCGGTCGTTATGCTGCGGCTGCTGACGACGCGTCGGCGCCGACGAGCGCCGCGGTGCAGGGCCGAAGGGATAATCTTCGCCCATGAAGCGCCCGTCGTCTCGTCGTCTCCGTGGACAGTGCGTACGCCATTGCTCGGAGTCGATGGCGTACGCCGGATCGGCGCGGTCCCCGGCAGATATCGCCTCCCGCGCGGATCTCCTTGGTCCGCTCGGGCTCGCGCACCGGAGGGATGGGCACCGGCGGTGGCCGCCCGCCGCCGGGAGCACACGCCGGACCAGGTGTCGCACGGCACCCATTGGCCGTGCATGAGCCTCCCCACCGTGACGGGGAGCGGCACCTTCTGCCGCGCCGGGCCCTCGAAGTCGTTCTTCTTCCCCATGGCGCGGCGGCGGATGTGGTGCGAGTGGAGCTGTGGGCGAGGAGCGCGGCCGGTGGACTTTAAGGGCGGCCGCGGGAATACGATGCCATTGAAGGCGTTGCGAAGCCCAGCCGCCGCCCGCCGGTGCGCGCGCAGGCTGCGGCATTCATGGCGAAGGTTGCGGCGCAGACGCGAAGCGCTGCCGCGGAAGCGATGGCCAAGGAAGCATGCCCTCCATGCGGGCTCGCTAGGCGGCCGGTGGAGACCGCAGCGGACACTTTGCGCGTCCGCGCAGCGTCCGCCGACGCAAACCTGCCGCATATTTGGGCCAGGTTTGCGTCTCCACGGACGGTCTTTGCGTCGTGCCGCTGGAGAGGTGCCGGACGCATTTTCGACCAAACGCAAACGGTCGCTGACTGGAGATGCCCTAATCACACTAGAAGTGTACAGGTAGGTCCCCAATTTTTTTATAAACCGAGAAAAATAATTATGTGAGCGGTCTGTTCATCCTATGGTGAAGTGGAGCAGAGAACAAGTGAGTGCTTTTCCGACGGAGCTACGCAAACGGACACTGAGCGATCATTTACATCTGCACGGATGAAAAATGCGTTTGGATCGTGCTTCAGCGGGGAGGCGTATAGTGACCGAGCCATTCGCAGCGACGCAAATGTGTCCCAAACATGCGGCATGTTTGCGTCTCCACGGATGGTTGCATTCGGGCCCGCAAGGCAGTGACTAGATAAGCAAAATATTCCTTCATTACTATTGATTGGCCAAAAGAACCATCTTTACAGGGATGGTTAGTCGATTTAACCTAAAATTACAACGGCCGTACCTACTCGCCGTCGCGCGGCCAACCATGGCCGGGGTTATACGCAGTCGCGCAGCCTACAACTGGCCGCCGGAGCCGTTGTCGAAGCGCGAGCGCCTGACGCACTCCTTGCGTCGCGCACGCCGCCGATCAGACGGCTCGTCCTACCTCCTGCGGTGTTTGAGGGCCTCGGCCAGAGAGGAGTCCCAGTGGACTCTCCTCGCCGCCGCCTCGACCGCCGCATCCGCCATGTCGGCGTGGTAGCGGGGCCCGTCCCTAGCCGCCACCACCGCTTCGTCCCTGGCGGCGATGGCGTCCGCCAGCTCCCGGTTCTCCTGCTCGACCCGCGCGGGATTCGGTCCCCTCCGCGTACCCGATTCCAGGTCGTAGCACAGGTACGCCGGACTCATGGCGATCGCATGGCTACGAGCTTCCTCCTCCGCTACCCGAGCCTCACGGCGCTCGAAGTCCCCAAGTAGGCTCTCGAACGACGCAAGCAAAGCGGTCTGGTCGCCACCGAACTCGAAGCAGATTGGTTCGTCCTCACCATCGGCGGCGATGTCGTGGATGCCGATGTCCGCGGGTGGGGTCGCTGGCAATGGAGGAGCCACCACAAGGGCGGCGCTAGCTGCCGCCATCTCCGCCCGCGCCTCCGCGAGCTCGGCCCTGGCCTCGGCGAGCTTGGCCCGGAGTTCCGCCCTAGCATCGGGGATTTCCGCCTTGGCCGTCGCCAGCCGCTGACGCTCTAGCGCACGTCCTGTCGCCTTCGCCTCTGCCGCCTCCTGGTCCAGCTGCTCGGCCCGAAAGGCGTCGGCGGCTAGGTGCTCCTCCTCCTCCGGGTGGACTTGGCGGCACATCTGAACAACTTGATCCCAGCTAAGGTTGTGCTCGGCCATGGATGGATGCTAGGGTTTAGGTTGAGGTTTGCCCGTCACCCCCGCCGGTGTCCACCATATATAACCATAGCGGTGCGGGAAATATTGCTCACGCGCAGGTCGTTTTCCACGCGCGAAAGACCAGCAAAACGCATCAATCTGTTGGGCACGCGCGGGAACGACCGTCGTCGCGTGGTAACTGTAATCGCCGGCGGTAGGCCTCAAAGGGACTTTAACCCGCTATTAACGATCTTGACGGTGTCTGTGCTAAAAATACGTCTGCACCGCTGGGGATATCCCCGACGTAAACGGTCGGTGACAAAGGATTAACTTGTCAATGCCTACAGATTGTAGACTAGGGTTTTGCTAGAAGTAGAGGGCAAGTAGATCTCGAAGGTTTAGGCGGAAAGTACTCGACGATTATGAAAATTAGGGTTATGTTGACAGTAATTCGATCCTTTCTTTGTCCCTCGACTCCCCTTATATAGGAGGTGGAGCCGAGGGTTTCGTTTGTACAAGTTGGAGTCCGGACGGTTTCTAACTCATCCGCCGATTACAAATAACTCTTCCTATTACAACTCTAGCTTTCCTTAACATATCTTGGACTCCCGAATCTTCTTATTCTTCGGGTAGTGGGCCTTCATAAAACTATCTTCGGCAGGGCCATTTGGGATGCCTATGTCAGTAGCCCCGAGATTTTGCTTGAATCGTAGAGTCAAGGGAAATCTCATCTGTTTATATTTTGTCGAGAGCCTTTATTTATGCTTCTTCACATAAAATTCTATATTGTACAGGGATAACGGTAGTTGGGGCTAGTTCATCGACGGATCAGGTACTAGTTAACTGCTCTAGTGGCAATCCGCAAAACCTACTTCAAGATCACGTCCTGGACATGATCTCGGGATCGTGTAAACTTCGAAGAAGGTCTTACCATTCTGTCGAGTCCCAGTCAAATTTATCGGGTACCTAACGCGTCCGTTAGGATTTTCTTCGTATCTGTTGATACGGATAAAAGTGAGCGATCTTTGGCGATGCCACGCCAAACGGATCTGGGTCTTACCTTCGCAAATTTGCGGCATTCAGAAATTGATCGCAACTTTGGCGTTCCGAGAATATATTGTCGAGTGCTTTTCGCCTTTGGAATAACACATTTTATCGAGTTATATTTGATGACTTATTTTGTCTTCCCGATGGGAGTATATGTAGAGTTATCTTTGTAACTCGAAATATACTCATTTCTTTATTTTGATAAAATTCATCAGGAACAGCGTTCCGATGGGAGTAGCCCCGGCTACATCCAAGAACTTGTGCTTGGGTGTAGGCTCCACAGATTAGTATCCGTTGCCGCTATATTTATAATCTTTCTCGACAGTTTATATTTATCGGGTGCGCGACCAGCGTCCCGATGGGAGTAACCAGGAGCTATGGACAAATTCTTGAATTTGGTCATAGGCTCTCGCCATTTCTATATTGTCATACTCGAAATTTTCTATTTTTCCAAAGTAGCCCCGAGCATTTGGGCAAAAACTTGTATTTGATCAAAGGCTCCAAGAGTATTCGAATGATTTACTGTCGCCATTCTCTTTTTATTTTTCTTGTCGACATATTCTCCTTTGTCAAATTCTCTTCATCTCTATCAATAATTGGGATTTTTTCTGCCTTGTGGGTCCATTGTTCCCACCACGTTGACACGTCGTGCAAGTGGGGGACACACGTCCTCCGCTTTCTGGCGCACGTACGGTAACGCCTGTTCCATTCCTTCCCGGTAAAAATACCTTTTACCCTTGTATCTACGAGATCCTTTTTCACCACACGATTTCTTCATCCAACGGTGCATTGCTTCGTCCGAATCCTATATAAACCTTTCTTCAACCTCGGTCCAGTCCTTCGCTTGCGCACATTTCCCCTCTGCAAAACTTCCCCCAACTCGTTTGATCTTCCGCACGCCCTAGCATTGCTTTGTCCCTTGCCGTTGATGCCACCGCGCACGCGTCTCACTCGCCACACACGCCCGATTCATCAATGGCCGCCGCGGATCTAGGAGCCGTGGAGTGGGGAGGTCCAAGGTCACGAACCGGACCTGAATCTCTGAAGAAGCGGGGATCACTAAGAAACCCAAAGCGGTTTGCTTCCCTAGTGAAGAAAGCTACCCACCCCTCCAATGGGGTAGGGTAAGTTTTGTCGACCATCTCATCCGCGGTTTATCCGCCCCATTCATCCTTTTCTCCGTGGATTGCTTTATGTCTACGGTCTTCAACTCCACCACCTCACGCCAAACTCGATCCTCCATATTTCCATTTTCATTACTCTCTGCGAAGTCTCGCCCAATTGGGCGCTATGGAAGCGCATTTTCTTCTGTCGCCACAATGGCTCTCACAATGTCGCCTATAATATAGGCGGCGTTGTTATCTCTATCCGCTCCACTGCCAATTACTTCGACGTCAAACTCCCGACTCCGTTCAAGGGTGGCGTAAGAGGTGGTTGTACATTCGTGAGGAAAACCATGGATGCGCAGAGGATAACATCCCTCCGTTCGATGGTGACGAAAGAATTCTTCGTCGCCGTTCTTGGGATGGAGCGAAGAAGAAAAAGCTTCGACTGAGGCCTTGATGACTCGCATCCGCGAGTTGCAAAATACTCGCGGCAAAGAATTGTCGGTATCCAGGTTATAGTGTATTTCCTTAAGAGTAGAGTTCAGCCTCTTCAAGCTCGCAAATTTCCTCTTTGGAAATATCTGGACGAAGACGTGGATCGGCTGACAGATTTGGAGGTGAAGGACTTGGAAAAACTTGTCCGAAAATCACCTCCCTCAGCAAAAAGATTCTATCCCTTCTTCTTGTCGCGTGAAACCATATAGCGCCGCCCATGCACTTCCTAAGGTAAACATTGTCGCGTGACTTCTTATTGCCTTGCTTTTTGCATTGTGTGCTCCTTCCTGATATCCTTCTCTTTTTATAGGACCACCCAAATCTTGTTTCACTTCCTCCTCTTCCGAAGGTGGAGAAGTCGAAGAAAGAGCCGTTATCTCCGATGATAACCAAGAGGCCCCCTCTTTTGTTAATGAACCCGATTCTCGAAAATCTGCGGGATCTGAACTGGCGCCTCTGAAGGCACTGCATCGGCACAATCTCTTCCTCCTGCTGTTTCTCCAAGGAACAAGAGGAAAAGGGATGATGTCGAAGATTCCGGCACCTCCAAAGTCGACGAAGCTGTTCCTTCGCACCAGAAGGCAGGCTATGATCCATACCCGTCTATCATCAGTTCGTAAGTACCCTTTTTCTTGTTTACTTGTACTCAAAAATTCTTGTCTATCTTGCTTTTTTACATTGTCGACGCTTTCTTTTAGTGATGATGAAGAAGAAATACCCACTGCCGATGTGGCTGCTCGAACAAGCACGTCACATACTTTAATTGCTTCGGAAACGCCAGTCGAAGGAGAAGAAACGTCGCCTCCTCGACAAAATGTCGGCGCTGCTACTCCTCCGGCAAGCCCCCTTGTCCCTTCACCAAAAAGGGCAAGGGTTGAAATAAATCCAGAGCTCACTCTTCAATCGAGTAGCTCTTCCAACCCTCTCTTGAATGATGTAAGTTGCTAACACTCTTGTCGTTGTTTATATTTTCTCTGGTTACTCTATAAGTCGCCATTTTTCTCATGCCAACATTTTCTTTCTTTGTCTCTCTTTAACAGCCTATGATCAAAGAGCTTCTTCGCATCGGTGCCCAATTCGTTGGGTACCGTGATTACGCTAACAAGACTTGGTAATGCTCGACTATTTTTTGCTTCTTTTCTGACTTGTCGACGTTTATAGCTAATCTTGTCTTTCTTTTTCCAGAAAAATTGATAGAAGCCAACGAACGTGCTGACACGCTTGCTCTAAAGTTAGAGCAATGTGAAGAGGCTCGAAGAAGGCCGAATCAAATGCAGTTGAAGCTAGGCAAGAAGCCAACAACGATTAATGGTGTCGATCTTCGGAAACGTCTGCATGACGCCGAGACTTCACTAAGCGATCACATAACTGCGCAATCTTCTCGACGATCCAAACGCATTAAACGCAATCGCCGCTTTGTTGGTAAGCATTTGCACTATTGCATACCCTTTGGATTTTCCTTTTTGCACTTGTTTGTTGACACAAATTTCTATTTTTGTTTTGTCGGATAGGACCTCGCAAGAATTTGAGCTTGAGGATCCTGACAATGCTCTTCTGGACGCCGTTTCATTCCTTGAGTTTCATGGGACGGAAGCACGTGAAGGTATCGACGAAGCTAAAGCAGGACTGTTGCGGCTCTTCCCTATTTCTTCCCAAAGAAAGAGGCACCCGCAACTTTCCTTAATCTGGCCAAGTGCTTCAATCCTCCGAAGATCTTGGTCTGAAGTTGCGCCATGAGAACATGAAGATTGCCGTGGAAAGCCTTTGTGCCCTAGTTCTTTGACGGTCAACAAACTATTGTGGGCAAAAGTTGGCGACACGGAGGCAGATAGAGAGCAAAATGGCGATCCTTGATTAAGGCGGCAAAGCTTAACACGAAGAATCCCGGCCTATCTCGGGATCAAGCCATCTTCGACTCCTAGCTCGTCAAGGCGGAGGTCTAGTTTTTGCTTTCTTTCTTTCCTTTGCTTTTGTCGCCATTCTGGTCTTGGCGACAAGTTTCCAATCAGTCCCTTAGGAGAACTTCTTTTGTAATGGCCATGTAAATTTTCTACAATCAATGAAATTCCTTTTGGCGCTATCATTGATTTGGGGTTTTTCTTTTCCAGTTGATATTTGATAATTATTCAACGAATCCTTCTTCTCCCGATGCTGCTCCCGCCTCTTCCTTGTCGAAGAAAATAAGAGCTGATGACAATTTCCTTGAAGGTTCCTCCCACACCTTTGTCGGAAGATTTACAAGAACTTCGACAACAACTGGTCCATGAAGAAACAGACTCTAGCAATGATGGAGCAGTCCCGGAATCTTCTCAAAGGGAAAAAATTGCGCTTCAACAAGCTCAGGATGCCATAGCTGAAAAGGACGCTGATTCTGAAATTTCCGCAGACTACATCTCGAAAAATTCTATGCTCCATACTAACAGATGCTAGCTTGGATATGGCGGGTAAGTTTCATTATCTATCTTGCTTCTTCTTTTCCTTTCTGCTTGCCTCCTTATTGCCCACTGAATTGTTTAAGAAACAATAGGTGCTTTTGGGATACTGCAACTGAAGATGAACGTGTCGAGGCTCGTTCCAATGTTCTTCTTCGGCTTGCACGTGAACATGGATCGACTTTTGGGGTACACCTGAACGGACCCGCCAAATCGTAAGATTTCAAGATCGTGCACTTCAGGTTCGCGAATATCTTGACTTCTTACAAGGACTTTGTCTCTGGTTTATGGTACCATGTTTCCTCGCAATAAGATGCAGAGACCCTTCGTTGATGGACAAATTTGGAGATGCTCCTCGCATCCACGGCTTTGTACGAGCTCAACTAGCTGCTGGTGCGAGGTTTGCGATGATCATGATAAAAATTTGCTACCCGAAATTAGACATGGGGCCGTTGTCCCAAAGTGCTTGGAGAAGATGTCGAAGAGGAAAAGAAACTTCGGCAAATATGATGACATTGTTACTCCTGTTGCCGAAGATATGATGGATGAACTTCTCGGATGGATTCCGAATTCTTCGTGAAGGGTAGCTACGCTGAGCATAGTACTCGCGCTGTAAATAACGAGCGCTTAACCATAGACAATATATTGGAAAATCCTTGAAGACGAACTTATTCCGAAATTTGTATCCTGTATAGACGAGCTATATTGTAAAGTCATTGTTTTTTATTTTTATCGCCAAGCCCCGGGCGTTTTGATTGCAATATCTTTTGTTTATTATAATGCGAGGTTGTCCCAAGGCAAGATAATATACATTTGTGTACTATTTTGTGCGGGTGCAAGCCCCCGAGCTTTTGTTGATCACTATTTTGTCGATATCTCTTTTTATTTCGGCGAGGTATTTTTACCAAGGCAAGATGCTTCTTTTGCGTTTGTCGACGCTGTCTGTATGTATATATTGTATCATTTAGGGGGAAGTCCCTAATCTCGTCGAAAAAGATGTATAATTCCACTATCTTTATTATATTGCAGCGAGTCCGCCTCATTAAAAACCTTTCCCGGCCCACTCGGTGCCCGAAAAGGAAAAGAGTGCGTCTGAAAACTCGCGGGCGTTTCAGTACATTGTAGCTTTACAAAAGGAGGACTATATTTTACATCTTAGGCGTAAAACGCCTGAGCTGTCCCACGTTCCAGAGATTTGGTTCGTCAATCCCTGTCTTCTTGTCTTTGATTATGTATGCTCCTCCTTCTATTATACTGTAACGTATGGTCCTAGCCACGGTGACTCTAGTTTTCATGGCTTTTTTGGTTGAGCAGAACTAAGTCACCAACTTGAAAAGACCTTGGGCGCAATCGTCGACGTGTTTTCAGGTCTGTTGATATTTGCGACTCGTGACAGGACTTCGTCTCGAGCTTCATCGAGTGCGTCGACATCATCCTCCAAAGCTTTTCTCGAAGTTTCTTCGTCATATTCTATGACTCGTGGAGAATCGTGTTCTATTTCTATCGGCAAAACTGCTTCAGCTCCGTGGACCAAAAAGAACGGCGTTTCCTGCGTCGCTGTATTTGGCGTTGTTCGGATACTCCACAAAACACTTGGTAGCTCCTCTGGCCAAGCCTAGCTTTTCAAAGGTCCTAGCAGGCGCTTCTTGATGCCATTGCGATGATGCCATTGGCCTTTTCGACTTGACCATTAGTGTGGATGTCTGACAGAAAACTTAGTTTATGCCCATACTGCACAATATGCTTTGAACTCCTTGGAAGTAAATTACTGCCGTTATCGTGACGATCTGTGAGGTACTCCAAAGCGAAAGACAATGCTCTTTACAAACTTTATTGCAGATGCTGCATCAGGTGAATTTATTGGCTTCGCCTCTATCCATTTGGTAAATTTGTCGTGACCACCGGCAAGTACTCATATCCTCTGGCGACTTTGTGCAATTTACCTACCATGTCGAGACCCCATTGAGCAAAGGGCCAGACAGTGGGATTGGCATAAGTTCCGCTGCTGGTGAGTGAGGTCTTGCAGAAAATCTTTGACACGCGTCGTAGTGCGCACTATTTCCTTTGCATCCTCGATTTTGTGAGCAATAAAATCCTGCTCTGAAAACCTTAGCCGCGATAGCTCTTGCTGCTCGCGTGGTACATATTCCTTCGTGCACGTCCTTTAGGATGATCCTTCCTTCTTCGGGTGTAACACACCGTTGTAGCACACCCGAGATCTGCGTTTGTACGACTCCCCTTTTACCACGGTAAAAGCTTTTGATCGCCTAATTATTCGCCTTGCTTGACTCGTCGGGTATGGTTTCCTTAGGATATATGATATGTAAGCTGCATCCATGAGATTCACCTCTAACGCTCTTCTCTTCTTCTTCTTCGTGTCTTTAGCGATACTCGAGGGTTTCTCTTTTTTATCCTTCTTTTTTCTTTGGCTTTGTTGATCTCGCTAATCTCTTCGAAACACAGGAGGAATTAGGGCATTGTCCGATGTTTGCAGAACGTCGGCTTCATCGTGCTCATCCTGCTGTGGTTTACCTCACAACCATGAATAACTTCTCCAGCTCATTGTACACCTCTTTGTATGCTATCATACTTTCGTTGTTGCATCGCATTGGTTCATGACTTGTGCTACCAGCGTGAGTCGCCGAAAATTTTCAGTCGGGTTGCACACAGCTTTCGCATCTTCATCCGTGTATGAGAGCTTCATATTCTGCTTCATTGTTAGATGCGTTTGGAACGTCATCAGAACATACTTCAACTTTCGCCTTCGGTGAGACTAATATCACGCCTGCTCCTTTCCAATCTCTTGGACCCGTCGAAGTTCATGGTCCAGTCTCGATAAATCTGGGGTCCCGTGTTTTGTAGCTCCATCCCTCTGCAATGAAATTGGTAAGACCTGCGATTTTTGTTACTTTTCTTACGTGATGTCCAGAGGAAAGTTCTATAAAGGGAGACAGACCCGTAACAGGTTTGTTTAATATATTTGATAAGGAGCCTCGTTGACCACTATTATCAGTGCTGAAAAATATATCGCATTTTGCTGCTGTGAATACTCCATATGCTAGCTTTTGATATTGCGGGTACCGCTGTTTTGATGGCGACAGAACTTGATGAAATATATGGCCTTTGAACTCCATGAAGTTTGCCTTCTTCTTCCTTCGACTACTAGGCCGTCTGACCACGAGGTGTAGCTGCAATATACAAGAGGAGAGGTTCTTTCTCTTTTAGCCACCATTATCGGTGGTGTCGAGATTGCTGCTTGAGATTTTCGAAAGCTCTATCGCTTCCTCGTTCCATTGAAATTTTCCCCTTGCTTGATCAATGCATAGAACGGCAATGCTTTTCTCTCTAGTGACGAATCTGCTTAAAGCTGCGACTCGCCGTTATTGTGTATTTCTTTCAACTTTGTTGGCTTTCTCATAGTAACGATGGCTGTATTTTTGGGATTAGCTTCAATCCCCCTTGCTTGATACTAAGAACAGAAGTTCTCTAAGGAACTCCAAAGAGCACTTTGTCGGTTGAGCAGAACTTGAGGTTGTCGAAGTTTCCTTCAAATCTTCGATCAAGGTCGATCCTTTCTTTGATGTTATTACGACATCATCGATGTAGACTTGTACATTTTCCGATCGTGTTGCTAGGCACTTCATCATCCGTGATATGTTGCTCCCGCGTTTTGACCAAAGGGCATTGTTTTGTAGCACGCCATAAGGTGTGATGAACGCTGTCTTGCTTCATCTTCTTCTTTTAGTCTTATCTGGTTATAACCAGAATGCGTCCGGAAAGGAAAGACGTTCGCATCCTGCCGTGGAGTCGATGATTTGATCGATCCTTGGGAGGAAAGTGATCCTTGGGACAATGTTTATTGAGACACGTGAAGTCGACGCACATGGAGGGACTATTGTGTGTTTCTTCGGCACCATCCGGGTTAGCTACCCATGTGACCACGTAGATATTTCTCTGATGAAACCAGCATCTTTGAGTCGATCTATTTAAATGGCTTTACGGCTAGGTTAGAAAAAAAAGGCTGCTTGACTGGTCGTGCGAGAGGATCTAAATTGAGGTGGTGCTCGCAAGTTCCCAGGTACTCAGGCATGTCGTTGGACACCATCGAAGATTCTCCAGTGCTCACGGAGGAACTCGACGAGCGCTTTCCTATGCGACATCCATGTTGCGGCAATGGACGTCGTTTTCTTTGGATCTGTCGGGTGGATCTGTACCTCTTTTGAATCCTTAGTTATATTGAAAGTTGGCTCCTTAGAAGATCTTCCTACCTCTGTCATAATCGAGTGAAGTGGCGCCATATATCCTTGCATCCCGAAAGTTTCGGAGATCGATGAAAGTCCTTGTCGCATTTATCGGATAAGGCGAAACTTCCTTTGATTGTGATAGGTCCCTTAGGCCAGGCAACCTCCACAATATGTATAATGCGGCACTGCCATGAACACAGCGTCGCTGGTCGTCCCAACAAGGCGTGATATTAGATGGGAAATCTACCACCGAACTCCAGATTCTCTATCACCTGGTTTCTCGGGTTCCAAACTGAGGTTGATCTTGCCCAATGGGTAACTTGGCTTCTCTGGTGTAATCCCGTGGAAACGTGTGTCGGTTGGTTTCAGATTTGCTAGGGATATGTTCATCTTCCTTAATGTATCTGCATACATGAGGTTTAAGCCTGCCATCTGAAAACTCTCGATCCGTGGAAACCAGCAATTCTGGGTAAGATGAGTGCTGATTGTCCTGAGGGAACTTCTTGGATGGTACACGATTGTGAGCGATATCTGTCGACCAATTTGGTGTCACTGTTGGTGGAGGCATCTTCTGCCATGAACACTTGTCGAGATATTACCTTCTGCGTTGGACGGCCTAGCTTTACGAATCATCGAGACCACACCGTTGAGTTGGGGTCAACATGGAGGTGGATGCGTGCTGCATTTCCTAAGCTGGTGTCGATTTTTATTCGGTAATTGCGGGAGGTGGAAGGTGAATCTCGCTCCTTGGCTCCCGAGGTTTCTGTTATTTTCTTGGGCATTTGCGATTCTGTTCGCATTGCACTGAAATTTCTGCAATCTTTTGTAGATGTCGACTGCCTCTTTCCATTGTTGTCGAGGTAAAAGTGCATTTGACACGGACCGTTCATCATCTCCTCGGGAGACACATAAGGTCTTTGAATCCTTGGTCCACTATTTTGCCTGTTGCCGTGAAAATCACCTCTATTGTCGCCTTGTTGCTCATTACTTCTTTGATAATCGTCTCACTATTTCTGTGGGTTTCCTCGAAAACCAGCCGATATATGGCCGGGAGCATTGTTGTTGTAGAACTGCCAGAAAATCGCCTTCTATTTTGATAATTTCGACCACGATCTTCCTCTGGCGACCTGTGTCGCTTGTTGTATATTGCGTCTTCTCCATCTGCCCACTTGTTAGCAATTTCCATCAGTGCTGAAATTGTCTTGGGATTAGTTCTCCCAAGTCCTCGACGAAATACTAGTCAGTTCATGTTTACATCTATGGCTCTTTGTCAGATATGTCCTCTATAGAGTTTGATAATGTTCCACCGCTGTATATATTCCTCATCGACTCGTCGTGTTTTTGTCGGCATGCCCTTAGCTCTTCCAACGATGCAGTTTCTTGCACGTGGATCGGAAGTTTTCAGAGATGTCATAAAGGTCTCAGTGTCGATGGAATTTAAGGGTAGTTTCTTTATCCAAGATCTTGCGGCACCACTTAGGTGAACTTGTTGCATAGCTGTTGCTCTGGTTCCTCCTACTAGTTTCCATCTCGAGATAATCCACGAGCCAATCCGGGATCTTGCGGGCCATCGAACTTCTTGAAATTCTCGGGTAACTTGACCCTTCGGTACTCGAGTTTTGAACTCTTCTCGTAAAGCATGGGAGCCCATCTTCGTCGGCAAGCTGCGCGAGTGCGACGCTCTCTCCTTTCTTGTCGCGCTCTGTCCACCCTTACTTGGACTGCTGTGTCTCTGCCCCATTGTCCTTGGTGGCTCTTGAGCTAGGGTGGGTGGTGGACTATTTTGTCTAGGATTTTCTTCGGGAGGCGTTGTTGCAAACGCCCATAACTCCTACTCCAGCCATCGCCATATTGAACAATGGTTCTCTCGGGTCCCCGGGGGGTGGTCTAGACGCAAGGATACGCTTGTGTTGCCATGTAACCTGCCTCTGGCGTTTTTGGGATGATATTTCCCCTTTATCGACATAAAAGACATGTCGAGATTTTGAATTATATTTCCTCTTTACGCTTCGGTATGTTTTGCGAGACGAGATTGGGCTCTCCTTCGACCTCTCTGTGGCTGTCTCCCAAATTTCCTGATTGTCGACTTAAATCCGCTCGTCGTCAACGAAGCTGCCTCCTTTCTTCTATTTAGTGATGCTGTCTGTTTTTCCAACTCTACTTACTCGAGCAAGTCTATATTGATATGCTTGAAGTTCTTGTACGATGCAGTGGTGTCATAGGTTCTGAACCATCCATGGCCTTCGCAGCCTATCCCACGCTTCTTGCGGAAGCTGTGCTCTTGCGCGAGTTGAGGATCCGGGATATTTAGTGCCTAAGCCATGTCTGAGATCAGCGGGATCGACGTATCGATTTCCCAACTCGTCGAAAGCCTCGACGTTGCGGGTCTGATCCTGCCCCTTCTACCACGTAGATCTGATGATATTTTGCGCATTGATTTTTATCAGTTGGTGACACCATCATACAGAGTGGTGAAGACCTTTCCGATGGCGTGAGACTGTCGATGAAGTTGAAAGCTCAACGCTGTCGAGTCGCTGCTTATAAAGGAGTCCGAGAGACGACTCGGGATATATTCTTGAAGATCTTGGCGAGCTTTCCGCTTGCCTTGTTGTCGGCAAAGTATGGCGAAAACTCCCAATCACTGACGAAAAGTTAGAATCGGCCTGAAAATTCCGGAGATCGGAACTTCGAGGTAGGATCCTTCCTTGTTGCCAAATCGGAATTCTCCGAACGTCATGATGATGGGCTTCTCCAGATAGGCACATGCATCCATACGGGAGGGCGGGTGAGGAATAAAATTGAATAGATCAGTTTTTCCCTTGTTACCTCGATCCATCGCGTTGTTTGTGTTGATGAAGTCGAAGATCTTGAACGTGCCATCGAGATCAGCTCCTTGAGCCTCTAATTCCCACAGACGGCGCCAATTGACAAAGGATTAACTTGTCAATGCCTACAGTTGTAGACTAGGGTTTTGCTAGAAGTAGAGGCAAGTAGATCTCGAAGGTTTAGGCGAAAGTACTCGACGATTATGAAAATTAGGGTTATGTTGACGGTAGATTCGATCCTTTCTTTGTCCTCGACTCCCCTTATATAGGAGGTGGAGCCGGGGTTTTGTTTTGTACAAGTTCAGAGTCCGGGACAGTTTCTAACTCATCCGTGAGATTACAAATAACTCTTCCTATTACAACTCTAGCTTTCCTTAACATATCTTGGACTCCCGAATCTTCTTATTCTTCGGGTAGTGGGCCTTCAGTAAACTCCGGGTACTATCTTCGGCAGGCCCATTTGGGATGCCTATGTCAGTCGGTCCGACTTGTATGGTGTCCGCTGGCCGAAGCAAATGAACACGCGCAAACAATATAAACGTCTGAAATGCGTCGGCCGTTGGAAATGCTCTAGCTAGTGAGGAAGATGAAGTGAGGAAAGAGGTGAATACTTGGAAAAAGTAGGCAGAGCATGCACCAAGAAGTGGGCATAGGGGGCAGTACTTTGGTTTTCTCCAAAATAAAAACCTAGACCTACCAGCATGGTGTGCCTACATGGCAAGTACACAGTTCAGGGCAGGCCAATACAGTCTACATCCCTGCATCCAACGAAAAAGCTAATCCAAATAGTATTTGGTAAAACGCGTTCACTTCAGACTTGTTTTATTTAGCGTTTGTGCCCGCGATAAGAAAAATCAAATGTTAATATAATCAAATCAATACAGTACTTGTAATTCTAAGAGTACATTTCAAGGTGGTGTTTTCGACCAGGAGATCTTATTTAACATGTAATTTCGTATT
The DNA here is from genome assembly GCA_030979885.1 of Lolium multiflorum. NCBI lineage: Eukaryota > Viridiplantae > Streptophyta > Magnoliopsida > Poales > Poaceae > Lolium > Lolium multiflorum. Next base: position 129,258,083 of record CM061751.1, read on the forward strand.
GCAAGGGTTTGACATATAAATATGCTAAAATACGAAGATTATAATATCATATGAAAATATTTCTCTTAATAAATCTAGTTATATCATTTCAACTGTAAGGAATCTGATATTCATTTTGTTAAAGAAATGTTAGCTTTTTAAAAAGGCTTATATTTTGGAACGGAGGTAGTATCTTTTCAATCCCGTCGATTAACTAAGCAACATATAGTTACTTGGGTGAACTAGTATGATCATGAGATCGATCACGTGTCATAAAATTTATTATCTCATCATTATTGGTTAAGACAATAATATTACTCTATGATCATGCAAATCGACCACTGTCATAAAATTTATTATCCCTTCATTATTGGTCAAAAATAATTTCAGGGCTTCGTTGACTTGCATGTTCTGAAAACACAAGATTTTGTCATGGCACCCCACTCAACTAAATTATAAGAGAAATAAATAGAAACGGAAACAGAAAAGCGAAAAGTGACATTTTCCAAAACAAAGAGTAAAGGGTGACTACGTGGCAAAGACAAAAGAAGAAGGGAAGAGGCGCCAAAATGGATGCATGTTGCTAGGACGTAGGACCACGGTGCTAATAGGAAGCAGTGCCCACAATGGTTAAACAAAATAAAAGGAAGAAATTTCGAGTTGGCATGCACCAACGAACCTCTGGGCGGCACTCGCGCGAGCGGCAACGATAATATGGGATGCACATGCAAGAAAAACAAAAGTCTACCTGTGCAATGGATGCCATGCATGCGCCTTGTACTAGCTTAAGCTAGTCAGCCGAGCCAGAGAGAGCCAGGCTTCTTCAGGCTTGTTGTTGATGTGCACGCCAATGCCATGGAGGACCATTCTTCGCAGCTATGGACACGACACACTCATTGCTCTCCTAGGTGTCGAAGCAATGTGCATCACGGACTCGGCTCCGAAATTTAGGGCAAGCGGGATCCAAACTAGGGTGTCAAGCAGCATCCCGCATTAGTCCCGCAAACAAAGAATTTAGGCGAATGTATCGGCAAATCTAAGAGAAAAATAAGGAAGGGTCTGAGAAAAATCTGACCCACGTCCCGCCCGCTTTGCAACCCTAATCCAAACGGACCGAGTTGGTCAAAAAGTGTTATGAATATACTCAGCTGTATGATTCAAATGGATTAAACGCCCACGGATAATTCCTCAACTACCTATTTTTAGTCTAAATTTAGGATAAAAATGTGGCCATGTGGGCAGCGCTCGCACCCGTGCCAGACCTCCTCTTGTTCTTTCCCTGGTTCGCTATCAGTGGTACATAGAAGTACATACCTGAATCGGCCCCATCCTTCTCCGCCGCAATACGATCGTAGCGTCGCCGCCCTCGTCGTTCCTAGCCATTGTTGGTGCCGCTAGCTTCGGTCGCTGCTTGCCCGTGTCGTCCTCTTGCCTCATCTTGTCGACATTGTTGTACACACTTGCCGCCGCCAAAGGAGCTCGGGCACTACAGTCGTCCCCGCCGCCATCACGTGTCTTCAGCTAGCCACGGCCACCTCAGCCCACGGCTCCACACCGCCGTTGGGGCTGCTTGGCTTTTGCGGCTGTCTTCTGTGCTCCGGCCAACACAAGTCTGCTTGTGTGCCACGAAACCATGTGTGAGGTGTTTATGTGATTATGCACAAGGTGATTGTTGAGGATGCACATGGACGCTTGGTGATAGCCTCTTTGATCAATTAAGGTTAGCAATTTGAGGGTGAATTGGTTTAGCCTAAGCCTGGCAAGCACCGTTTGAAAAGGAGTTAATGGCACCCGCGGTCACACAACTTGTTCGGCATGTGCACTTAAGTCACACATGTTGCAAAACGAACTAACCAGTCACACAACTTGCGAAACGTGTGCACCACAGGTCACAAAACGGTTTGATGTCCGGCTTTTTGCAAAAACCGGTCACAAAACACAATTATTCGTGTCAGATGACTCTCTTTTGCTGTCAAACATGACAAAACTGAACTGCGGTGAACATAGAAGAAAAAAATAGGTGGTTTTGTGTAAATTTTGACTGCCCCGTCTACCTCACGTGGCCCGCGGGTGACTGGGTTTGCCAAAAAATCAGACATCAAACCGTTTTGTGACTTCTGGTGCACATGTTTCGCAAGTTGTGTGACCGGTTAGTTCGTTTTGCAACATGTGTGACTTAAGTGCACATGGGGGACAAGTTGTGTGACCGCGGGTGCCATTAACTCGTTTGAAAAGCTTGCCTATGTGCATCATGCAATTAGTGATCGAAACATAGACAATCACACTCACATTCACAATGCTAAGAAGATTCCAGATAGAGTAATCCTGGTCAGTGATGTACTATGATTCAAATCGAAGCGTACACGTTTTTTTTTTTCGAAATGAAAGCATACAAGTGTGAATCACATTACTTTGTCAAGCGCGTCAGCGCACAACTAACACAGCTTGTTCTTACTTAGGTATACACGTCTGAATATGCCCGTCTAGCTAGTCCAGACAAGAGGCACTGCAGTCTCTTACTTAACACATTCCTGTTCAAAAAAAAGTCTTAACACATTGACTTAGGTTTTGGTTTGTATGATCAACTGTGAACAGAACGTTGTTATGATCACAAGCCATATGCCGTGATATTTCAAAGCAGGCAAGTAGTGATGGGGAACAGTATGCATGTACTACTATGAGATTGCCATTGCCCATGTAAAAAGGCGTAGCAAGTCGTGACCCCCCCAAAACTCTGCAAAAGGCCGGCCTCACCAGCAACTGCATGGAACAAAATCATACTACGCGCAAGTCGACCTCAGGTGGGAAACAGAGGAAAAAGGCTTTGCGTCTCTCTCTCCTACTACGCAACACGACAACTACATGACACGTTTCAAGTAGCAGTACCTCGCGTCCCTTCAAATGCACAAAAAATGAAATTAGATGGGAAACTATGCATACAGAGGACTTAGGGCATCACTAGCGACGTAAACGGAAGCTTCCGCGCGGTTTGAAAATAGGTTTGCACCCCCATCGGTCCGACACAAAATAATCGGTCTCTTCGTGGGAGACGCAAATGCGATCCAAATATGCATCGTAAATGTGTCTCTGTTCGCAGTTGGGTCCACCTGTCAGCGATCATGGATGCTCGGTCTTATGCATCGACTTCCGCCCGCCTGCGCTGGCGGCGACACAACGACTTCTGCACCAGGGCATTGAAGGCGAGGCGCGCCAAACCTTTTAAGGGGTACAAGCTGCGTCCATTTCCTCACCCATGCCATTGCCATCGGCCTAGTAGCTAGTATTCGCCATCCCCTATTTCCCGACCTACACCATGGACAAAAGTTGGCCCTTTCCAGAAGAAGAACCACGACGGCTAGGCCGGCTCCTTGTGTGGCACAAGAAGCCGTGACAACGTCGGTGCATCCCCGTTGAGCTTGCCCACCAGCTCTGGGAGGCGAACCAGCCGGTGCCATGGTCGGATACCAGCCTAGCGGGTAGAGGTTGGTACCTCAACTTCCGCCGGGTGCCGGTGCCTCGCGTGCTCGTGAACACCCTCATGGAAGACAACGAGGATGACAATGGGGATGATGACGAGGATGTCGTCGACAACGAGGAGGCCGACACCCACGAGGACGAGGGCTTCGATGACGGCGGCGCGACGAGGGATCTGGAGCACCAGCCGCTAGTTCTCACAAAGGACGAGGCCATCCATCTCGCCGTTAACTAGAGCGAGCTCGACCAGCTAGCCTAGTGGGACAGCCTGGGATTCCAGCTTCGCGAGTCGGCGCTGGCGCATGGGACGGTGGTGGCACCTCCAGTGACTACGAAGGGCGAGGCGTGCAGCCCGTATGCTGCTCCTCCCGTGGCGTGGGATCCGTGGCCAGAGACGCCCGCGGCGGATACCCTTCTTCTTCCTCCTCCTCCTCATCCTTCTCCTGCGCCGCTGATATATACAATCTTCCGCCACCTGTGCCGCACAGGCACCGGCGATGACTAGACGCCAGTAGATTTCGTTGTGTTCTTTAATATCATAACTAGTAGTATACACTAAATATTAAGATATATCCGAATTTAGAGGAGTATGCGACCTCCTTTGTGGCACTTGGGGAGTATTAATAGTCATGCACAAGAACTAGAATTTGGTCAAATTTAAACTAATTTAAGTTGACTAATTATATAGAAACAAACATAAACATCTAAAATGAAAAATACACATAATATGGAATTACATATCACGATCATTCTAACAATATTGGTTTAAGATCATAAATATTTACCTTTTTTCTCGATGGTTTATCAAACTTTAAGAAATTTAGCTTTGATTCAAAATTATACGCTTCCTATTTTAGGAAGAAGAAAGTACGCGTGATGCACAACACATATACAGTCACGCAGATTGGATGGGATGAGTCGTGCAGCAAATCCATCAAGCCAAGGTGTAATAACAGCTCCAGCTCTGAAATTTAAACCTCGTACGGAGCCGGAGACATTGAAGGCCATCATACGCACAGTCCAAGTTGCTCATTTGTATTCCCCCTGGATTGATTGATGAACCAAATTGGTCATTCGCAAAATGTGAACCCAAGCTACTAGGCTCAATGATGGCGGCAGCAATGGCGAAACGGGTTTGCGCGCCTAGTTTGCCACCACCTTGTCCGTGTGGATCTTGATTGTAGGTGGTGTTCATGAGAATGGGATGTGTGTTTTCAATGTTGTGTTTGAATTCGTTGCATGGGTTCAGGTCCTGACTCGTGGTAAAATGCGGCGAGACGGTGACATTAAGCAGCAAATATATAAAATTCTATTAGAGCATCTCCACCGGCGTTTCCCAAATAGTCGCCGGCGCCTCCCATCCGGCGGCTCCCAAAACTTTTTTTTCTTCTTTTTACAATGTTTTGAAACAACATATTAATCACATTTTACTCATACTGTATTCAATAATTTATACAATCACACAAATAGTACTTAAATTATTCATACAATCAAACAAATAGTACTTAAATTATTTATACAATCAAATAAATGGAAATTAAATTATTCATACAATCAAACAAATAAAAATAAAATCATGCATTGTTGGCGGCTCCTCTCCTCGTCCAACAAATGCGCAACTAGATCCGTCTGAAGTTGTGCATGGAAACTTTCATCTCGAAATTCATTGTGCATATGAAGAAAAACAACAAATTCTTGGGGTACATGCTCTACCTCAGCAAGTGGCTCTTGACAATCAAATGGTTGATCATCCTGCACAGGTTCGCCGCGCTCGCTCTCAATGATCATGTTGTGCATGATCACACTGGCGTTCATCACCTCCCACATCTGAGACTCAGACCAAGTGAGAGCAGGTACCTGACAACGGCGAAACGCTGCTGAAGCACCCCAAAAGCCCGCTCAACGTACATCCTTGTGAGCTGGTTCCTGGCATGTTGCAAAGTAAGCGTCCATCTCGTTTGCTGGAGCCGGGATTGTCTTCACAAATGCAGCATACGTCGGATAGATACCATCAGCTAGATAGTCCCCCTTGTTTGTATGTGTGGCTGTTTACCTCAAAGTTCACGCCAGGAGCTTGTCCCTCGGCTAGCCTGTGTAAGGGTACATTGCCCCTATGTGTGGTTTTGGTAATTAATGACAACCCCTATGGACTAATGTTTTCATTGAGTTTATATGAAGGAATATTCCATAGGTACTACTTGTACTCCATATGTTAGATTCAAGTATGGATGCCATGAAGATAAAGATATACCTTGTGCATTGGCATCAAGATCATCGGTTAGAAGATACAATGTTGAGTCGTGCAAGTTCAAGATGAGCATCTCAAGTGGATCACATGCTTGAAGCTTGCCATCCATTTGGTGACATTGGACATATGAAGATGTGCATCAATGGAGCTTTCCCATCATGGTGTATGGGGGCATTTGCGAGTCTTCACGAAGCAACGATGATCAAGTAAGGCATTCCGGCTTGTGTAGAGCTTGAAGGGTTATCATCAAGATCAAGCGGGATGCGCAAGGCACAGGTATGAACTTGATAGGTTTTCCTTTTACCGGTCTCAAGGTGGTTGATGGGAGACCGGATTATAGGATAGATAGCCGCACTATTAAGAGGGCTTTCGGTTGGGTAACTTGATCACATCGTCTTAGGAGCTCAATCCTTTGCATACTTTGCATATCCGTATTGCTTCTTGGTGTTTCTCTGTGAGAGGTTCTTGAGCTTGTTGCTAGCTTTACAACAAGCCCAAGTTCATCGAATCCGCATCTTCTATTGCGTTTTCGGTTGGGTGATTTTACCGGTTATTCATGATATAAGGTTCTACCTTTTATATTCATGATAAAATCCCCTCCTCTAGATTCTTGTGTTTTCACTTTCCATAGGATAGCATTTGTTTTTATCTTCCAAACAAAACTGGTTTCATTCGAATCGGGGTTCGGGAGCAAAAGTTATTAAAGAAAGAGTAAAAGAAGAAAAAGAAAAGAAAAGGAAAAAGGGGGGAGGCTGCCGGTTGGGCGCCCGGCCTGCCGGGCCAGACACCGGCCCACCCGGTTGGCGACCGGTCAGCCGGGCCGCACGCCGGCCCACCCGGCACTACAAGGGAAAGGCCTATTGCCGGCGCACCTAAAAGTCACATTGCCGGCGCACCACGAGCCCGCCGCTGCGAACGGGCCGGTGATGGCGGCCTTCAGCGCACGGGCGGTGCGCGGCGATAGGACATGTACTGCGGCGCGCCTCGGTGGGTCGCCGGCAAAGGGCAAGTTCCACGGCGCACCAGCAGCTGCGCGCGATGGCTGCTTGCCAGGCGCATAACACGTGCGCCGCGGTAGGTCTTTTAGGTGCGCCGGCAATAATATTCGAAAATTCTTTTTCCAGCTTTCCAACATATTAGAATACATATTTGACAGCAGTATATATTTACAACACAGTTCATATTTATACAGCAGAACATGCAATATGAGAAGCACATAGAGAGCCAAGTCTCATTTCGGTATCAATACACAAGTCTCGTTCAAATGTTGATTCATACAACACATGTGCATATGCAACACCGAAGGACGAAGTTTCACAAAGTTAGAAGTCTCGGTACATAGTCGTCACAAGTGTCGTCATACACCTCCCAATGTAGCTACTAACCTAAACTACAATCACATAGAACATGACCAACATGGTCACGATGACCATCATCACGAAGGCCATGGTCTTCATCCGGTTCCTCCTCATGTCCCTCATCTCTCCCGCTAGATAACGGGCGTATCTTCCTTCCGCCTCCACCCTAGTGGGGTATCCCTTGTAGCTGTTGCCGCTGAAGCGGTGCACCTGTCTCCGACAGTCCTCCCATCGTCGTAGACTCCAGGAACCCTCCCCTTGTACACGACATATGTCGTCGGCATCTCCATGCACAAGACAAATAAAACGTTAGTACCAATGCAATTAACAAGTGCCAACTCAAATAAGAGACAAGTAATATGAACTAAATAGCATGTGCCTCATACTTTGTCGGTCGAAACAAATAGTAACATTCAGGGATGGGGTAAGTGAAGCCAAGTAGGATGCACAACAGATTGATATTTGTGCCATCACACTAGGTTCACTCACCCCACCCAGTGACCAAACATTATAATCATCGGCCAACGCAAATGAACAAGTGCGAACTCAAATAAGAGACAAGTAGTATGAACTAAATAGCATGTGCCTCATACTTTGTTGGTCGAAATAAATAATAACATACAGGGATGGGGTCAGCGAGGCTAGGTAGGATGCACAATAGATTGATATTTGTGGCCATCACACAAGCCTCACTGGCCCCACCCCGGAGTGTACAAGTGACCAAACATTTTAATCATGGCCAATGCAATTAAGAAGTGCGAACTCAAATAAAAGACAAGTAGTACGACTTAAATAGCGTGCCTCATAATTTGTCGGTCGAAACACATATTAACATCCAGGGATGGAGTCAGTGAGACTAGGTAGGATGCACAATAGATTGATACTTGTGGCCATCGCACCAAGGCTCACGGCTCCACCCCGAGTGTACTAGTGACCGAACATTCTAATCATCGCGAACTCCAAATACGAGGCAAGTAGGGGTCGAGTAAATGCAAATAATTATTAAGGTATCTACGGCATAATCTTGAAATATATAGCAAACTAAATGAAACTATAGACACATGTTCACATGCACATCCATACAACTAAATAAAAGCAACAAGTCGATTCTATGGGAATATGTAGCAAGTATTACAATACGGAAGTTCAAAGACATATCGTTCAAGCTTTAGCAATAGTGTTCCCGTCGTAGGATCAGGTTGTACGCCTAGGGGGGAATGGACGGCAGCCCTCAAGCGTGTTGCGGCCTCTCACATCTCCAAGCGGAGTTCTATCAGGTCATTAGGTGGTAGACCGTAGCCGTAGAAGAACTCGCCAGACCTATTGTTGACATCATGCACGATTACCGTGCAAATGAACTGTTGGATGCGACCCCAGTTCTTTCTAATCTCTCTATCAGGGGCATCCGCCATGTTTAAAAACCTCTCTCTGAGACTCTCTGGCAGCAACATGTCATCTGCGTACTTTATGTACTCCTGCATCTGAAGGATGGCGTACCACGCGTCCATCCCATTGTCTTCATTCGATTGCTGAGCGAGGAAGTTGGTTGTGTGGGTTAAGACCAAGCCTCCTCGGGATTTCCTCTCTACTTTGAGGGGGCCTGCCTTGTTGGTGAAGCCGGTGAGAGCATCATTGAGAAGGGCCCCGATGTTGGTGTAGTCTTTCTTCTTGTCCCTACCCGAGTCGATAGACTGCATGCGAGTGTTGCGGGTGCACGCCGATGAGGGTGCAGTACATGTCTCTGCGGAAAACACACGGGTTAACCTTTGGAAATGCAAATGGAGATATAGGATAGAATGGTGATGGGGACTAGCGGGTGATTACTTACTCGGGGAAGTAAGGGATGAGAATTCGCCCTTCTTAATGTTAACCGACATGAAATCTCGACCTGCCGGGTGGCAATCGCCCGATCCCAGCGTTGCAGATGATGCTCTCCCGCATATAGAAGGGGTCCATTATCGCGATGGTCGGCGTCCCCTCCTTAACGATCTGGGAAGACAAGCTAAGAGCAACTAGGCGAACCACACTAAAGTGGAGCATTTGCATGCGATAGATGTTGAAGATGTCATTGAACCGGATGAAGCACAAGTCCGCGGGGTACTTCTCGACGAAGTTCATGCCAGTTGGCACCTTCGCCACGAAGAGAGGGTAACTAGGATTTTTTGATTTGAGAAGCTGCCTCTCCAAATACTGGACTTGGTTATGCAAGCTCGCCATATCCCCGGTGAGTAACTTGAGGACATGCTCCGGCAGCATCAGTTCACCCAAGTGATGCAGTCGCCAATTGTTTGGCAACTTGTCAGAGTGCCACCTTGTCCTTGTCTTTGGCCGCGCCTTGTCTTTGGCGTCCTTCTTGACTGGCTCTTCCTCTTCTTGGGTTGTAGTACTGGACCATCTCCCGCCGTATAGTAGCACGGATTGTGTTTGGGCTCAGCATCTTCACGGCGGCGGCGGCGACCTCCTTAGGATTTTCCTCCTCGGCCGTTTCTTGAGAATCGAACAACTTCTTGGAGCACCCATATTTTGAGGCCGGCTCATCCTCATGGACAACTTGTGAAGACGTGGGAATATCCCATTGGAAGTCGTCACGTTCGTATTCCTCGGCCTCTGGCGCCGCTAGGCTGTTGTGGTGGGGCGTTGACCACCGGCGCTTGGCCAAGGTTGTGGTGGGCGAAGACCTCTTGTGCGGTAGCCGTTGTGGTGGGGCGACCACCGGCGCGGCCCAGCGACCGTGGAGGGACGACCTGTGACGCCGCAAAGGTGCTTGTCTTTGCTTGCGTCGACCCAGTAGGTGTTGATCCTAATTGGGTCTTCGTCCATAGCGGTACCCAACCCTTGTGAGAGCGAGATTCAACGGGTCTTCGTCACGCCGGCATGCGGTTGATTAGGAAAACAAATCCTCATAGCCGATACTTTGATCCACTTCAACATTAACGTCATCCTCCATATCTCGTGTGTGCCACTTCTTATCCAGGGCCGAAGGATGGACCCCCTCGCGGCGTCTTTGAGTTCGCCGTGTACTCTCATCAGGGAGGTGCATGGCGTTGAGAGCGCTGCGAGAACATGTGTATGGCGTTAGAGAGGGCAAGGATGACAAACTAATATATTAACTTGATGTACACATGGGTTAGGGCATCTCCAACCGACCCAAGCGGACGCGCTGGGCCGTCCATTTGGGCCGTTTGGGTGGCGAACGGACACCCGGACAGCGCCGTCCCGCGTGTCCGTTTGGGTCGCACGCGGCGACCCAAAGGACGCCACGTGGTTCGTCTTCCTTGCGCGGCGCTGCGCCATGGCAGGGCCTCGACGGGACAGCCATGGCGGGCGGTGAACGCGCGGAAAAGTTCCCGCGCGCACCAAGGTTCCCGCGCGCGTGAAAACGCCATTGGCGCCCGCTTCGCCCAGGACGCCGGCTATAAAAGACGGCGGCGGTCTCAAACAACCGCATCACCTTCCTCTCCCCCTCCACCTTCTCCAGCGCCATGCCTCGCACATGGACCACGTGGGCCGCTCTCCCGCCGCCGGGCGGGTTCCCGCGGACGGAGGAGGAGGAGCCGACTCGCGGTGGGTCGCAGAACGACAGGCGCTCCCGCGTCGCTGCCCGCGGCAGCAAAAGAAGGCGCAGGAGATGGCGGAGGCGGCCGCGAAGGGGCTGGCACGGACCGCGGACGGCGGGTCGAGGCCGCGGAGGGGACCGCCGCGAGGCGTCAGAGGAGGACCTCGCGGGCGAACATCAACGCCGCCATCGAGGAGCGCCTCGCCGACCTCACGCGCGTGACCAGGAGCACGGAGCCACACAGCGGGCGGCCGCCGCCGTTCCGGCGACCTCCTCGCGGAAGAACGAGGCGCTCGCTATGCGAGCAGCCGTCTCATCCGAGATGCCCTCGCCGAAGCGCGCGCCCGGAGGGCAGCTGACTCGGCGGAGCGCGGCCGGCAAGAGCGCATGCGCCGGCGGCGGAGAACCACGAGGCCCAGGCCGCCGGCCGCGTCCGCCCCCCGGCGCGCACCGTGGAGCGCGCCGCTGCGGGGCTGGAGCTATGCGGGAGCGCGGATGATCCCGCCCGCGAGGCGGGGGCGCAGCCGCCCGAGTGCGCGGACGGAAAGGAGGAGGATGAAGGCCTCGCCGATCCGCCGCCCGCCGCGCCGCCCGCGGCCAGCGGCCGCCGCGAGGGATGGGTCCTCACGACGTACTGACCGCCGCGTCGAGTGAAATCCACAGCCCCGACGGCGAGCAGCGAGTTGCCAGCTACGCCGCCGGCCCCGTCCGTATTTAGGGATAGGTAGAGGTTAAAAAAATGTAATGACTCCTATTTAATGAAAAATATTATCTATGTCTATGAACCGGCCAGGGACGGACATGGGGCGGACCGGGAGCACTCGCGTCCACGCAAACTCCGTCCAAAATTTGGGCCGGGTTTGCGTCGATCCGGACGCCGCGGGCATCCGTTTTAGGGATGCGTCCCGCGTTGGCCGGTTTTGTCCGTTTGGACCCATCAGGTGACGAAGGCGCGGATGGTCGCCGGTTAGAGATGCCCTAGTGTGAGGCGTTGAGCTCGGCTAATGTCGACGGTCGCATGTGGCGGCGGCGTGCAAGTGACGGAGGGCTGCACCTGGCATGGACGGTGAATCCCTAGCACCAGCGACATTGCTTGGCGGAGTCTCCATTATAACATTGTCATTGGGTGGACGACGGCGCCATCAGTTCTGCCGTCGAAGCTAACCACTTGCATTTTCGGGGGGGGGCCTTGTTGCCCTCATCCAACGTGAGAGCGTTGAAATCTGCTTGGACTGACGACTTCGGCTTTGACTTGTACGAGCGTAGCTTTGGTTCCGGTACCAGTTGCAGTACCAAACCAGCTTGGACTTGGGCTAGGATTGACTCCCTCATTTCCTCCGCCTCCCGCTGCGTCCTCTCGCGCATTTTATCGGCGTGAACGACAAGCCATAGTGACCATGCTTGTAGCTGTACCGGCGCCCGCCCCACGGCCTCTATGCGGCCTTCTCGTCGGTGAATGCTCATTAGATGTTTAGAGCCCGTACGAGGGGCTTGTCCCAGGCTACCTTGCGTCGACGGCGGAGGAGGAGCCCTTCGTCACATTGAAAGTTTTGTCTTTCTTCTTCCTGCGGAAGAAACGAGAACCATTTAGAAATGTTGCTACTATTATATGAACGATACTTGATCTAATTAAACCGATAAATTGCTTACCGGTTTTCTCCAACGCCCGAGGACCTTCTTGTCGTTCGTGAACCAAATTATGTCGGTAACGACCTTCGGGTCCGTGACAAGTTCCCGGTTAGTTTCTTGTTATGGTACGGGACCCGATGAATCTTCTTTCAAGCGGGTCCTTGTACTTGAGCCAGGGGTTCTCAATGCCGGCATTTACATACGCCTCGTCCTCCTTCGCCCAATAGGGCTCCCCTTTCCCTCGTAGCCACGGCTCCCAAGGTTGTGGTTGCCGATGTTAAGCTCCCGCATTTCCTTCCCCCACAACTTGCGTTTCTTGGTTGCTTGTAGCTCTTCATTGGCCACAAAAGCATCAAAGTCCGCCTGGGAGACATGCGGAAAGGCGGAGTGGACCTCTTCAAAACCTTTGCCCTCAGCAATCAGCTTCCGCACCATGTACTTGTAGCTGCTGAGGTGTTTGGTGAACTTCAGGAGGGCTTGTGAGTTCACAATGTTATTGGTTTGATCAGTGGAGGCGTAGTCGCCTAGGAACTTGTATCGTGAGTGCAACCTCGCAATGAGCTGGGCTCGCGAAGGCGCTTTGCTCTCAGCTCGGAGGTCCGTCTCGTTGAGATTGACGACCTCTCGGAGGATACATGCCGGTTGGTTGCCGTACCACTTGGCATCCTTAGGCTCCTTCGGCAATCCCTTGCGGGTCCACCTCTTTGGCTGTGTCTCTGCCGGTGCAGCAGTGTTGGCGCCTTGCCTTCCGCGGCCTCTTGGAACCACTTGTCCCGTGCCACTACTCCCGGCGGCGCCGCTAGGATCGTCGTCGCTTGTCTCGCCGCCACCCCGGCGCGCCAGCACCTCATCGCCGCTTGGCGCGTGGGTACTACCCCCGGCGCGTCGCTTGCCTCGTTGCCGCTTGGCTCGTCGCCACCCCCGGCGTCATCCTCCATCTCATGGTCCTCGTCGCCGCCAACAGCGGCTCGGCATCCTCCTCCGTCCTAAAGAAGTGCCTATTGTAGTGCTCCTCTAATTGTTCTTCGAGACGCCTGGTGGCTTGCACTAATAGAAGATGAAAAAGAGTTAGAATTCAAGGAAAAATTCGGCATGACCTTTGCTAAAAATTGGTCATGTCGAGTGCTAGAAGGAACGGAAATGAATCGACATTCCGGCACTCAATAGCAACTCAATCCATGCAAAATGCAATTCACATATATATAGCCATGAACACCATAACCATCACCATAAACGAGAGACAGTATAACTTGACCATTACAGTAGGGACAGCTTCATTTTCATTTTCATTTCACAATAACCATCAGTAATAGCACTACAGTAGCATACAGTAGCACTTAGCATTACAGTAGATGAATGTAAATCAAATTCTCACACTCAGACAACAACATCTTTAGAGCCCTGGACACTTACAGTAATAGCACTTACAGTAACTACTGACTATGTTCTCTGTATTAAGAAAGAAATATTCCAGTGAGTCAGTGACAGAATTTCATCATGCTAGCCCATTCAAACATTAAAATAAAAACCAGAATTCAAACACTAAAATAAAAACCAGAATTCAAACCATCTTTAGCATTTTACACCTTAACCATTTTACATCAACACCATGCTACTCTCTGGCTACATAATTAAAATTGGTTTAGTGTCATTTCTCATTTGTGGATTATCAGAAAGCTCCAATTATATTTCCTTGATGTGAAAAATGAACTAAATGAACTAAATTTCAAACCAGAGAATAATTCATTTTCTTTTCTTTTTTTCAAACCAGAGAATAGCACTTGTTCTTTTTGTGAACTAAACCTACTGCTAGCACTTGTTCTTTTTAAATTAAGTAAACCTACTGCTAGTGAACACTTGACAGCATCCATTGATATAGCACATTTTTCAAACCAGAGAATAGCACTTGCTCTTTTTTCAAACCAGAGAATAGCACATTTTTTCATTAAGCATTATTAAACCAGATAATAAATGTGAGGCATGCCTAACCCTAACACTTCTACTGGTGGCATTTGATGCTTGGCAGTTCTTGGCAGTAGGCATTTAAATGAACCAGATTATTTTTTCATTTTATATATCAACCAATGAATTTTATATATCAACCAATTCTTGGCAGTAGGCATTTAAATGAACCAGATCCATAAGAAAAATCAAACTGACCAACCAATGAACAAAAACACACTGAACAACCATGCTCTTTAAGCAGGTGACCAAAAAAAATGATGAGGACATACCACCCAAATTCTTGAGAACATGTTCAAGATTTAACTAAACCAATTTAGCTAGCAAACCCATTTTCATTTTCATTTTCATTTTCATTTAATGAAGAACCAACATACTGCCTAGTGCCCATTTTCATTTTCATTTTCATTTTCAAATTTGCTATGAACCAGGGCATCAAATTCAATTTGCTATGAACATTTGATACATAGCAATAAGCAAAAAAAAATCTGATGCAAGCAATAAGCATCAGGAACTACTGCTGGTTTTTCAGAACTCATATACTCAATTTCATTTTCAACAACAGAGAGCAACCAGAGAGCATCTAGCAGGAACCCTAACCCTAACTAGCAGTAGGTAAATCCTAACCCTACGGAGGAGGGGATAGGGAAGGGGGAGGGAAGGGGGGAGGAAAGGGAAGAGGGAAGGGAGAGGGAAGGAAGGGGGGAAGGGGGAAGCTCACAACGGTGGCGCGCGGCTCCTTCTTCTCCAACGGCGGCACCGACGTCCCCTCCTCCAACGGCTGGCGCGCGGCTCCTTCTTCTCCAACGGCGGCGCCGACGTCCCCTCCTCCAACGGCGTGGCGGCGCTGGTGGAGGATGGTGGTGGGGAAGAATAGAGGCGGACGGTGGAGGGGGGATTTGGCGGTGAACGGCGGCGGATGAGGAGAAAGGGGATGGGATCAACGACTGTGTACTGGAGAAGATGAGGAGAAAACGGTTAAGTCCGTAGTATACCTGTGCTAGGCTTATTGCCGGCGCACCACGTACCTGGTTCGCCGGGGACAAGCATACCCCCGGCGAATTAATAAGCCTGGTGCGCCGACAATAAGCCTGGCGCAACCTAGGACATGTAGCTAGCCTGCATTTCCTTTTCTTTTTTCCATTCTTTTTCTTTATTTCTTTTCTCTTTATTTTATGTTTCTTTTATTTTACCCAAATGCTATACTATTTTATTTTTCTTATCTTTTCAAGATAATAACAAAGCAATATACATGAGTATGCAAAAACAAAAAATATGAGTTATACATACACAAAATATTGACTATTTTATGTTTCACTTTCTTTTATGTTTCTTTTCTTTTCCCACAAATCCTATACTATTTTATTTCCTTCTCTTTTCAAGATAATAACCAAGCAATTAATATTAGTTATACATGCATGCCTAAAATAATGACCAACACAATTAATATAAGTTATACATAAAATATTGGCCATGACCACATGAGTAGTTATGAACTACACAAAAGATTTATGATTTGCAAATAAAGTTTTACATCATCGATTGAGAAGAGTGTTTTCTCTTTTTGCTTTTCTTGCTCGTCGTTGAATAATTTAGCCCCGTGTCGTGACTTCTTCTTTTGAAGGGTCGACCTGACCTCGGTAGCGTGGTTCTGCTTCTTCTTGTGGTGTATGTTGTGTCTTCGTTCTCGGATTCTTCCATCATTGGGTCCCGACTTGTCCTTCGAAGTCTTCCTCGTTGGCGACTCCATCCATTCCGACGATGGTCCTCTTGCCTCTCCTCCCGATAACACGGCTAGGCCTGGATGGGTCGTTATGAAGAAGCATTGGTGCACGTGTTCTGCCAGGGCTCATTCTACGCGGTGGCGTTCGTGGACTTTGATTTGTTGGCTTCGGGTAGAAACATGGTGGTGAAATACCGGTCTTCTTTGTGACGTTCTTAGCCCATCGATGCGGGTCGGCACTTTCTCCCCGGCGTAGCTAAGCTCGAATTTCCTCGATTCTTCCGTAGTATCTAGTCTTTACGTCACCCGTCCGAGAATCCATCGTTACCCTGAGTTCTGTTAATACTGTTCTTGTCTTTTCTTCCGTGTAGAATGTGTACCCGTTGATATCGTACGCTTGGTAAGTCATGAGGTTGGGCGCGGGGCCATGTGACAAGGCCAATACTAGTTTATCCTTGTCAGAATCCATTGGTGGGGGATTAGCATCAATGTGGTCTTTGAACCAGCGCGCGAAAGAGGAGTTGTGCTCTCTGTATATTTCTGCTTCCGTCATCATCGGCTTGCCATGTTCTCTATCATGGTTTGTGCTCTTTCAACCAAGGATCGATCAAGTCAATGTGTTGTAGCGCTACTAAGTTGCCCTGTCAAAGTCGGAAGTCCGACCAGACATGTGCACGTGCAGTTCCTTCCTTCCATTTTTGTGGCCTACTCCCTCGAAACTGCGGAGGTGCTTGTTTTGAGGCAAACCAACAGGGTCCTCGATGTCTAGATAATGCGGAAGAAAGAGATGCACTCTTCGGTGAAACGATATGCGATGCTTCCATCCGGATGTGACCTGTTACGAACGTATCCTTTAATGACCCATTCATTCTTTCAAACGGCATCATGTTGTGTAAGAATGCCGGCCCTAGACTGACGATATCATCCATGATATGGACCAACGAGATGGACCATCACGTCAAAGAATGCAGGCGGGAAGTGCATCTCAAGCTCACATAGGATCACCACGATCTCTTCCTGGAGCCTTGCGAGTTTCTTCACGCTTATCGACTTCCGAGTTATGACGTCGAAGAAGTTACAGAGCCCAGTCAGCGTTGCACGGACATGGTCATCCATTATACCTCGGATTGCAACCGGAAGAATCTGCGTCATCATCACGTGACAGTCATGAGACTTCATGCCGCTGAAGTTTCGTTTCTTGGGGTCCATGTATATGCTTATTAGCCCGGAGTAACCGAAGGGCACTCTGACTCCTAGAAGGCAATTGAAAAATTGATCGACCTCGGCCGGACTAAAAGTGAAGCAGGAGGGGGGACAGTAATAGTCTGGCTGCTTAATCCTTTTGCGCTTGTGACCGCCGTCCGCCTCCTCCTCCACTGTCCCTCTTGGCCGCCGGGATCTGAAGCTCTTCCCTGATGCCCAAAACTTTCGGTCGTGTCTTGCTTTCGGCCCATCTTTGGTCCGGTCGGCATGTTGAGAAGAGTGCCAAGCAAGCTCTCGCACACGTTCTTTGTAATATGCATGACATCAAGGCGTTGAGGTGTATCGAGAATTTTCCAGTACGGCAAGTCCCAAAACACGGACCTCCTTTTCCATACACACCTTTTTCTTCTTCTTCTCTCCAGGCTTTTGACGTATCTTTCCCGGCGGAGGGCACTCCTTCCAACCTTTCAGTAATGTATCGATCTCTTCGCCGCTCTTCTTCCGTGGAGGTCCTCGGGGTTCATTTGTACCATCGAACAGATCTCCACGCTTTCTCCACGGGTCAGTCTTCTGTAGCCACCTTCGATGCCCCATGTAAACTGTTTTCGAAGAGCCGGGATCCTTACCAAGCTGCAAAAACATCGTCTCTTCCAGCACCGACACATGCCTTGTGTCCATGGCACACATGGCACGAAATGTAACCGTATCCGAGTAGTCCTGCACCTCGTGATCAGCGGCTCTCAAGGGAAATATTCTTCCGCGACGGCGTCCCATGTATCTACCCCTTCGCCCACAGCGTTTCAAGCTCCTCCTTTAATAGTTCGAGATACATGTTGATATCGTTTCCTGGCTGTGTCGGCCCTTGAATTAGCATACTCATCTGTATGTACTTCCTCTTCATGCACAGCCAGGGGGGGTTGTAGATCCATACAAACACGGGCCATGTGCTATGTGTCTGCTCTGGTTTCCGAACGGATTGAATCCGTCCGTGCTCGCACCCAACCTGATGTTTGAGGTTCTGCCCCAAAACTTCCGAATTCATTGTCTAATGCTTTCAACTGGCATCGGTGTGTAACGGGTGCTCAATCCGATCTTCATCATTCAACACGCCTCCTTTCTTTCAGCGTGCAGTACGCAGGCTTTGCTTCCTTGCGGTCCGCGTAGAACCGTTGCAGCGGGGCGGCGGGAAGTACCACACAACTTTCAGAGGAGCTTTCTTCTTCCCTTTCTTGTACCGTTCAGCGTCACACACAGGACATTTGGTCTTGTCCACGTGCTCCTTGTACATGATACAGTCGTTGATGCAGTGATACTTTTCATGGGGTAAGTCGAGAGGGCACGTGATTCTCTTGGCCTCGGCTAGACTACCAGGACACGTGTTCCCGGCAGGAAGGAGATCTTTCACGTATTCCAGGATGTCGTCGACGCTTGTCCGTCCATCCGTGTTTCGCCTTCATCTGCACACATCGAGAGCTACTCTCAAGCGAGACTCCCCCAACCGCGACCTGAGTCGTACAACCGAGTATTCGAGTCTATCTCCGGTTGCTCAAGCTTTGATTTCCGCTTGGCGCCTTTCGTCTTTTCGAGAAGCAGATCTTGAAGATGAGGGTCCCGCACGACTGAAGCTAGCGGCACCTCTTCGTCGTCGTCAAGGTTATTGTCATCGTCAAGGTTATTATCGTCGTCAAGGTTATCGTCTTCTGCGACAAACTCTTCATCGTCATCAATGTCATGATGCCCTCCCTCTTGCCGGCCATTATTACCACCTGCTGCCGTCGCCCCATTGACCTCCGCGCCATCACCGCTCATCCATTGAGTGTGTCCATGCATGAAACCATTAGTGAGCAGGTGCCCCTGCAATTTTCCTGAATACGGGTCAAACCATTTCCCTCGTTTGCATCTCCGGCACGGACACAATACCTCCGTGCGTTTATTTTCATACATGTCGATGATCGCGTGTTTCAGATATCTCATCACGATTCTTTCACTCATCTCGATAACCATTATCGCCTGCATGGTAAGATTACATAATTGATTAGAACCATGCATCCGTCGCTAGTTTTCACGGAAAATTTCGGCATGACCTTCCTACACGGTAGGACATAGGAGCGCAATGTGCCGAAACGGAAACTTGAAGAATCAACATTTCGGCGCAACGTTGGCAACTCATTTTCAACGCCAACACACACACAAGCACAACATATATATATATATATATATATGCCACACACGAGAGCTTTGCTTCAAATGTCCAACATACGTCGATTTCATTCCTCAATTTGTTCATTAATCACCTATTTGTTTGATATAATTGTCGACGAGATCGAGACGACGCGCCGCGACAATGGCGTATGGAAGCCGACTTTCTAGATCTAGATCTAGATTGAGCGGTCAACGCGGGATAGTAGATCTAGATCTACATAGGGGGATGTGGGAGATGCATGTAGGAAGGGAAGATTTGCTCAAAAAATATGATTTTGTTTGGTCAAATTAGCTAAATTGGGGATAGGAATAGGCAAAAATGAGCTGGGTTGGGAGAAGGCTCGGGTTGTGTGGATAAGTGGAGTGTAGTGAGTGTGTGAGTGAGTGTGCTGGTTGGTGGCTGAAATAACTCCCGGGTTATTGCCGGCGCACCAGGCCCGTGGTGCGGCGATATATACCCCATCCGGCTATAAGCTGCTCCGGGCCGAGGCCCGGGAAACAGCGGCGCACCGTGAGGAGCGCGCCGGCAACGACAATACCGCGGCGCGCTCTGGGCTGGTGCGCCGTGATGTTTCCTGGGCCTGGCCGAATCGGCCGAGCCCATGCCGAATTTTCCCCGGCGCGTCTTCTCCGGTCGCCCGACGAGCTCTACATCGCCGTCAGCGTCCTCTGGTCTTGTGCAGCTAACACCTCACGGGCGCACGTCCTAGGTGGTGCGCCGGCACGTTTTTCCTCCACCTATAAGCTTTTTCCTAGTAGTGCGCTCGCCCTGATCCCGCCGGCCAGCTCGGCTCTGCCGCCCGGACTCGCGCCCGCGACCGGCTCGGGGGGCAAAACCCGTCTCCTGCCGCGCGGCCCGCTGCCTGGCGCGCCCTGGGCGCCCCTGCGCTACACGCCGCCCCGTCCGGCCTGTGGCTCGGTCCAGCCGGACTGGTGACCGGCCTGGTCGGCTCCAGGTCCGGTTGGCCAGCCGTTTCGACCGGCTGGGCCGTTTTTCATGTGCATTTTTCTGTGCTCTTTTCCCCCAACGGTTATTTTGCCCCCTTTGCTATAAATAGCTCTTCTTCCACCTAGAGCAAGTTACTTCTTCCTATTCTCTCACCTCCATTGTTGCTATTTGAAGAACTTGCTCTCCCCTTGATTCCTCCAACCATTCTTGCTCATATTTGAGGATTTGAGGGAGGAGATCTAGATCTACACTTCCACCAAACCGTTTCTTCTCTAAGTGGGGAATCTCTTGGGATCTAGATCTTGGAGTCTTTGGTTGACTTTCCCCTTGTTCTTCTCTCTAATCTCATCCTAGCATACGTTGCTTTGGGGGATTTGAGTGTGAAGGACTTGAACACCTCCGGTGTTCTTGCTTTGCATCATTGCATAGTGTTGAGCTCTCCACCACGATTTGTTCGAGTGAGAGACCGTGAGCTTGTTACTCTTGGAGGGTGACCTCCTAGTCGGCTTGGTTGGTGTCCGGTGATCTCTTCGTGAAGATTGTGAAGGGGCCCGGGCTTCTCCTTCGTGGAGCTTGTGAAGTGGTTGTGGAGCTTGCCATCTCGGGAGCGGAGGAAAAGCTAACCATAAGGAAAGGGCCATTATCCTTCGTGGGTGTGGTTCGGAGAATAGGGTGAGCCTTCGTGGCGCGGGGAATCCTTCGTGGGACCTCCACTCCTCCAAACGTGACGTACCTTGTTGCAAAGCAAGGGAACACGGGAATACATCCTCGTCTCCGCGTGCCTCGGTTATTTCTATACCCGAGCTCTCTTTCCTGATAGCCATCGTGCTTGAAGTATATATATATCTTGCTATCACTTGTGCTACATATATCTTGTGCCTATCTTGCTTAGCTCTAGTTGCCATTGTTATACTTAGTTGAGCTTACCATATCTTGGGTTTGTGCTTGTAAAGCTAACGATAGTTTAATTCCGCATTCTCACAAGACAAATCCGAAAGAGTTTGTAATTGCCTATTCACCCCCCCTCTAGGCGACATCTCGATCTTTCAATTGGTATCAGAGCAAGGTCTCTCCTTGTTTAAGGCTTCACCGCCTTGAGTAAAGATGTCGGCTAGTAACTTAGTGCACAATGACACAATTATCTTTGTTGGCACAAATTATCTCTTGTGGCGAAATTGCTTGCTTTGCAAACTTCGGACCTTGTGTCCAAACATTGAGCAATTTCTAGATGTAGGTTTCTCTCCTCCGATGGATCCTCAAAATCTATCTTTAGAGGATGAGAAAAACTTACATCTTGAAGCTCAAGTATCTAATGAGCTTTTATTCTCCTTGAGACCAGATTTTCATAGGTTCTTGATATATATAAAGCGAAAATCGTCTCATGAGATGTGGATCAAGCTTAAGGAAATGTTTGGTGGATCCACTTCTCATTTGGTTGGTGGTGACTCCGAGGAGCTCTCTTCCCCTTTACATCATGAAGAGCTCCAAGTTGCTTCCACCTCGGGCGTGATGAGTTCTCATCTTCTTCCACTTCACCAACGTGTAGCAAGACACGAGGTAATGATATGGTGAGTGGTGAGGAAAATTGCAATGTTGATATTGTGCTCAATAGTGATGATTCTTCATATCTATCCCATTGCAATGCTTCCTCTTTGGACTTAAACACATCTAGCATTGAAAATAATCTACATGCTTGTGTTGATAGTCCTCGCATATCATGTGTAAATTGCCCACATAAATCCCATGATGATATGCTTGCCTTGTCTTGCTCCCATAATCAAAATGCTTCTATCTCCTCTAGTTGTTTGACTAACAATGTAGAGGAAACCAAACACCCTATGGATCAAGACATGTTTTCAAATAAGGATTCAAGAATTTCTTCATCTTCATCCTCCGGTATGCACATGTGCCTTATGGCAAATGGATCAAAGGTATCTCCTACTTTGACTTCTAACACTTCCTCTAATGATGAGAGTGATGATGATGATAATGATGAAGAATATAATATCTTGGTGCATAATATGGCAATGGTATATGCTTCTCTTCATGGTAATAAAGAAGCTCGTGCTAATCTCGAACACTCTATGGATACCTTGAGTAAATATAGGGAAACCATAGTGGAGTTGGAGTCCCATGTTGAAAATGGGGAAATGAGATTCACTCTCAAGCATGAGCTAAAAGATGAGAAGCATACTAATTTTATGCTTACACAAAAATTTGAATCCTATAAGCATGAAAATGAGAAAACTATTGTTGATGCTTGTGCTACTAACTCTACTTCTTGTGAAGCATCTATCTTAAAGGAGAATGTTGAGTTAAGGGCTCAACTTGAGTTGCTAACTAGCAATTATAGGGAATTGGAAGAAAGTCATAAAAGCTCTCGGGCTCTCATGATGACCTTCTAATTTCCTATGATGGGCTAAAGTTAGCTCATGAGGCTAGTATCACTAAGGTAACATCTTGTGAGCCTCATATGGACATTAGCACAATCTCTACTACAAATGCTATATTGCCATGTGCTAGTCCTTGTAATCCATCTAGTCAAACTAGTGATACACCTTGTGTTGGATTACTTGCCTTGCCTTGTTGCTCTAACAATGAAGCTTCTACTTACTCTAGTACGTGTATTTCTACTAACCATGTAGAGGAAATAAAAGAGCTCGAGGCCCAAGTCATTTCTTTGAAAGACTTGGATAAGCGTCATGAAGGGAAATCCACACTTGACAAGATGCTAAGTGTGCAACAATCCCCCAATGACAAGAGTGGACTTGGATTCAACTCCAATAACAAGAACAAGTCCAAGAGCAAGAACAACAAGAAGAAGGGCCAAGACAAAGTCAAGGATCCGGCCAAGTTGGTTTGCTTCAAGTGCAAGGTTGAAGGGCATCATGTTAGATCATGCCCATTGAAGAAGAAGAAGCACTTGAGTGAGAAACAACAAGGGAAACGGCCACAAGGTCAAGGTCAAGCTCATGCTCGACCTCAAGTTGAAGATAGGCCACTTCCCAAGAAGAATCAAGATGTTGTTCCCCAAGAGAAGAAATCAATAAAGAAGAGAAAGGGAACACTTGCTACTTATGCCGTGTGAAGGGGCACTTTGCTTCTTCATGTTTAAGTGGTACCTTATCTAACCCTATAATTGTTGATGATGATTATTCTCTAGGGAAGGATAAGGATGGCAATGTGTTTGCCAAGTTTGTTGGAACTCAAAGTGGTCTCAAGAAAAGGACCATTTGGGTTGCCAAGCCTATTGTGACTAACTTCTTAGGACCCAACTTGGTTGGGGACCAACAAGCTCAAACGTGATCAATAGGTGCATGTGGAGGTCATTGGAGACTTGGCTATTTCATGAAGAATTAAGGGATCTTCATATATTATATTTTGACCAAGCCAAGTCGTATGGATCATCATCTATATCTTATATCCAATGTTCCTCCTTGCGGTAACTTATACTTCAACTCTTCATATTCATTGTAAGTTACTTGCCCCTTTGCATGTTTGGTTTGTATCAAATATGTGTTTGTATGTGTTGAGTCTTACTTGCCTATCTTGTGTATTCAAGTATGTTTGTTTGTCTCATCATATACTTGTGTATTGTTTTGAGCCTAATGTATCTTGATGATATCTTATTTGCCTCTCTTTGAGTGATTAATGGAATATCCCATTTTGGGGGAGTGATATGCATTGTGCATCTCCCTTTCTCTAAAATGTGTGTACATGGGTATCACCACTTAGTATTGATATTGCAAGATTATCTAGTCACTATGTGGTGTGTCATACTCATGAGAAATTCAAATTCTAAATGTCCATTAATCATCTCTAGTTGAATTTTAGTTGCCTCTTGTTTAGAAGAAATGTTTTATCACATTAGTAATATGTTTTGTACATATCACAAGCCTAGAAAATGTGAACATATGAGGTTATGCCACTTAGAGTTGATGCTCTTAATTATCTTGTTCCTAGGTGGCATGTTTGCTCAAACAAGCTCCACTTCTATTAAAAAGCTTTTATTGGCTCATCTTATGGATTCTTGTTTGATTAAGAAATTCTTGATACGGTTTTCCCTCAAATACATATCTCTATATCTTATTTGGGACACCGTTTGCTTCAAGTTATTCTAATCATTGCCGTGCGTGATTGTTTGACTAATTGAAGCTATCAAGAATCTTCATCCGTGCATAGTGCTTAATTCTATATACTTATCCTATGCCTTTTATTGTGAAGTTGATCCTTACTATCATTGTAAATTCACCACCGGAAATTATTTCCAATATACTCATTGTCTTTGACAATTGATAACCTTATATGTGGTTGAATTCATGGATCATCTTCACCTTGGATTGCTTCTTATTTACTTATTTTATTTCCAAGAAATCTTTGTTGCTCCCACATGTCTTCTTTGTCCCTTTGAAAAATCTTTTGATAAACTCTCTTGATTCATATCAAGTGTTTGTTTTGGAAGACAAACCTTTTCTTACGGTACATTGTGCCATTGTGAAAAGTGTAGAGGGTTTGGTTTATTTGTTGGAACCTTGCTCTTTTGGGAGTTTGCTACCTCATTCCTTCTTACATGTTCTATTTGTTGAATGAGATAAATCTTTGATCATGTTTGCTTTATTTCATACTTTATGCTCAATGGTCTCTTCTTAGTTCATTTGATTGAACTTTGTTGAACAAATCTTTTGTGATTTGTGTCTTTGATATATGTTGGACAACAAATTTGTTTGGTCACATCTTTATGCTTTCTTCAAATTCATATGGTGTTTTGTCCAAAGTATATCTTTCTTGGATCTTTAAAGTCTTTATGCATGCTTATATGTAATTTGTTTATATGTGTAGCATGATTGCTTTCTTTGATCCATTATATAGGGTATACTCCATCAAATCCTAAATGGCTAAGATGTGCATGAAATTCCAACTTCATTTAAATATGCACATATTGATATGGAGTGTATCCTATATATTGTGGTTAGTCTAACCATGTTGGACCCAATAAGTTTGGGGACCAAGATGTACTTGAATAATGTTTTAGGTACATTGGAGATGCAATGGAGGCTTGTCTCATCTATAAGGAAGGTGTTGTCACCATATGAGAATTGGAGTCAAGTTAGGATGATCGATGAACTCTTATCTACTACATCAAGCCATTGCTATCTCGGTAACAAGTATCTTATTCATGCATTCTCATATAGCATCCAACCTCTTATAGGTTGTATCTTGGCATGAAATTATTTATTTCGAAAATATTGCGGTTCTTGAAAAACCCTTTTAAAATAAAACCTCTTATTGAACATTTGAGTAATTTGAGAAGATGCATATGATAGGTTATATATATATATATATCATATTTTATGATTCACCTATCACAAATATGCCCTCTAGCAATTTATTGCATATCAATTCCTCAAAGAGCTCTTGTGTGCAATATTGATGAATTTGTGAAATAAATCCGTATTTGAGATACTTGTTGCCTTTCTCAAAACATTCCAACTAGCCTTACTTCCCTTATTGTTAGTTGTGATGTTTTTGAGATTTTATTTGGTTGAAGTTCATTTATATACCATAATTGAAAAGTGGAGCCATAGGCTATATATGCTTTTAAGCAAACATCCTTTGGTATATTTTATGACTTCATTTTGGATATCTAGTCCTATTTATTTTGTTAACCTCTTGTGTGTGCATGTTTCTTTATGGATCATTTTGTCCACTTTAGAAACTTATATACATAAGAGCGTTAATCCATCACCTTGATATCTTTGTTCTTTGCCAACCACCTTTTATCCTTTGTTTCTTAGTGGTGTTGGTAAAGGAGATTTATGAGTGCTTGGTTTATTTGTTTTCCTTCTTGCACTCATATCTCGTAATTGTTGGACTAAAGTTGTTCTTGATAAGCATATTCTCTTTATCCTAGTTGCGTTCTAAATGATATATAGGGAGTGAGGATTCCATGTTTATGCATATTGTATTCAAATGCAAACATTATAAATTATGCACGAACCTTGGGGAGCTTCCTTATTTTATTTAGAGCACTATATCTCTCTTATCATGATATCTTTGTTCGTCCAATTGGATCTTTGATTGCTTGCTTTATTTGTTAAAGCTTCCTTCACCATGTTATCCTTGTGCAATCTTTGATCCTCAATATAGTTTGACTTCCTTCAAGTATTCATCATTGGATATGTGCATTTGATTCCACTCAAATTATGAGAAGTGCACACCTTGGGGAGGAACTCACATTATATTGGCTTTCTAAATTTTTCACCCATTTTGACAATCGATGCCAATGGGGGAGAAGTTTAGAGGGTTTAAGGGAATGGTTTTATACTTAAGTTTGGTTTGTGCTTAAGTGTTTTGCCTCTCATGCATTCCATATTTATATGTCTTGCATGGTTGTATATATATAGTGGAAATTGTCCCAAAGGTTAATCTTGACAATGTATGCAATGAATTCATGTTCATCACACGTGCATACATTGTGGGGGAGTTTGCTCTATATATATTGGTTCTACTCACATCCCTTGCATTAGTTGTAGTTGTGTGAGTAGAGCCGGTTTTGATATGGCCTAGTAGTTTGTGCTTAAGTGTTTTGCCTCTCATGCATTCCATATTTATATGTCTTGCATGGTTGTATATATATAGTGGAAATTGTCCCAAAGGTTAATCTTGACAATGTATGCAATGAATTCATGTTCATCACACGTGCATACATTGGGAGTTTGCTCTATATATATTAGTTCTACTCACATCCTTGCATTAGTTGTAGTTGTGTGAGTAGAGCCGGTTTTGATATGGGCTAGTAGCTTTGTGTCATATATCAAATACAACCTCTTGTATACAACTTATTCTCGGATAAGTTGCGTACTTATCACTAATATTCATTATATAAACCCTCTCATTGTGGTTGTCATCAATTACCAAAATGGGGAGATTGTAAGGGTACATTGCCCCTATGTGTGGTTTTGGTAATTAATGACAACCCTATGGACTAATGTTTTCATTGAGTTTATATGAAGGAATATTCCATAGGTACTACTTGTACTCCATATGTTGGATTCAAGTATGGATGCCATGAAGATAAAGATATACCTTGTGCATTGGCATCAAGATCATCGGTTAGAAGATACAATGTTGAGTCGTGCAAGTTCAAGATGAGCATCTCAAGTGGATCACATGCTTGAAGCTTGCCATCCATTTGGTGACATTGGACATATGAAGATGTGCATCAATGGAGCTTTCCATCATGGTGTATGGGGAGCATTTGCGAGTCTTCACGAAGTAACGATGATCAAAGTAAGGCATTCCGGCTTGTGTAGAGCTTGAAGGGTTATCATCAAGATCAAGCGGGATGCGCAAAGCAAAGGTATGAAGATAGGTTTTCCTTTTACCAGTCTCAAGGTGGTTGATGGGAGACCGGATTATAGGATAGATAGCCGCACTATTAAGAGGGGCTTTCGGTTGGGTAACTTGATCACATCGTCTTGGGGAGCTCAATCCTTTGCATACTTTGCATATCCGTATTGCTTCTTGGTGTTTCCGTGAGAGGTTCTTGAGCTTGTTGCTAGCTTTACAACAAGTTCATCGAAACGGAATCATGCATCTTCTATTGCGTTTTCGAGTTGGGTGATTTCTGGTTATTCATGATATAAGGTTCTACCTTTTATATTCATGATAAAATCCCTCCTATAGATTCTTGTGTTCACTTTCCATAGGATAGCATTTGTTGTTATCTTCCAAACAAAACTGGTTTCATTCGAATCGGGGTTCGGGAAAAAGTTATTAAAGAAAGAGTAAAAGAAGAAAAAGAAAAGGAAAAAGGGGGGAGGCTGCCGGTTGGGCGCCCGGCCTGCCGGGCCAGACACCGGCCCACCCGGTTGGCGACCGGTCAGCCGGGCCGCACGCCGGCCCACCCGGTCTGCCGACCGGCCTGCCGCCTCACCCGGCCCAGCTCCCGGCGCCCGCCGGCCCGCTCGGCTCTCCGCCCGGCCGACCGGCCTCCTGGCCGGGCCGGGCCGTCTCCGCCTCTCTCGCGCGGCCCGCTGCCTGGCGCGCCCTGGGCGCCCCTGCGCTACACGCCGCCCCGTCCGGCCTGTGGCTCGGTCCAGCCGGACTGGTGACCGGCCTGGTCGGCTCCAGGTCCGGTTGGCCAGCCGTTTCGACCGGCTGGGCCGTTTTTCATGTGCATTTTTCGTGCTCTTTTCCCCCAACGGTTATTTTGCCCCTTTGCTATAAATAGCTCTTCTTCCACCTAGAGCAAGTTACTTCTTCCTATTCTCTCACCTCCATTGTTGCTATTTGAAGAACTTGCTCTCCCCCTTGATTCCTCCAACCATTCTTGCTTTTTTTTTTTA